>JAWZYV010003815.1:0-621262 GCA_038373885.1 Cheiracanthium punctorium | reverse complement strand
ATTTTTAACTAGTCTGCAAATAAATATAACTTTAAAAAGTTGTTTAATTATTAATCTTTATATGCCTAGAAATCGTATTTGTTTGTTTATTTATTATTTTAGTGTTACATAATGTATTTGAACAAAAATGTTATTTTTATGTCAGTTTGTTTATTTCAACTCGTTAGTGTTTTGAAATTCTTTTGCGTTTCGGTAAGATATCGTCATTCTGTATTCCTTAATGTTATCTAAAGTATTAGGTTGATAATTTAATTATATAGTAATCGCTTTCTTCTATTGGATAGTAATTGCTTACGTATTTCCTAAACAGAGTATTTGTAAAATGCTACACATTCCTTAATTTTGATCGAAAGTTGTTGATGGAATTCATTTATATATTTTTCCTATAAGCAGGATCATTAGAAATTTCGTACATAAATATACTGATATACTTGTCTTATAATTTTTGCTTAAAATTGCAATACAGATTTTTTAATTCATGGTTTGTTGTCAGGACCGTATTTAGGAGAGTGCAACGGGGGCTGCTGTCCCGGTGCCTCCGCCAGGGAGGGGCCCCCCCATAATAGACATTTTTACGTGCAATTTCCTTACGAATACCGAATGATGTGCAAAACAATTAAAAAAAAAAAATGAACGCAGTGTACGAACTGTCGGCCCAATACCATCACTTGTATTGAAAGAATTTGTTTTGTTCAGCAATAAATTATTCAAGTACTTGTAATTGTATAGTATAATTGTTATATTAATGTATAATATTATATAATGTATACTACATATATGATAATATAACATATGTTCTATAATATTATACGTTAAAAGAAAAAGTTACTTCAAAAATAACATCACAACCTGTATCCCCAAAGAAGTCAGATGCAAAGCATCTGCTTCTTTGCACACATTTCTCATACTACTGGAAGTTAACATGATATTATCGGTTGCAAGACATATCATTGTTTGTTACATTTAGAGTGCAACACCAGACAAGAATTAGACATTATTTTTTGTGTTAGATAAAATCCATCTCCATGGGAATCGAACCCTGGACCTCTAGGCTATGAGTTAACGGGGGAACCCACTTCACCACACTGGTCGGTGAAAAAAATTGTTAACTTGTTTGAGAAATAATTCAGGGCCTCCACACCTCTAAATCTGGCCACTGTTTGTTGAGATGCATTTGTAAAGAAACCCGAATACTTTATTTATCATATTATTATTATCATTTTTTTTTCTTAAGTGAAGTAAAATTTTAATGTGGCATATTTAAGTAATTATTCATTTCAAATTCTTTATTCTTCTTCTGTTTTATCTGAAAAAAATTCAAAACCAAATAACTGTTGCACTTTAATCAATGTAATAGTTTAGAGTTAAGGAACTTAGAGTTAAGGAACTTATATATTTTGAATTAAATCTAAGTTTGGTGGGCATTGATTAATACCTTTAACAAGCAGGGGCTAAAGCTTTGATATGCTTCCTACATTTTTTTTTTGGTGCCAAAATTGGCAATAAATGATGTATTGTGGTAGACCTATCATGTTTTTTTTGTGACATTTCCTGGGAAGCTATTTATGGCAAACCCTCTGGCCAGCCAGAGTTCAGATTGCCCTGAGAGCCAAGAAAACACATGTAGGACTTTCATTGGCATTTTTGCTGTATCCATAAAGGTTAAGATTGACTTTTGCCACTTGGCGACTGCATTTTTAAGCAAAGGAAAAATGCTATCCTCTCTTTTAGGGTATGAAAAATAGTAGAAAAAGAAAGAAAAAAAAGGTTTATTGTAAACAAAGCTCTGGATTTCAGGTCTACTACTGCAGTACCACTTGGCCAATAAGCGACAGAGATCACCTGTTCTGAAAATTTGCAAACAGGGGGTTATGCCAAGGCCTATGATTGCTGTTTGTTTGAAGCAGACACCTGCACTTATTTGTTCTTATGTTTCTTACAAAATTTTCTTCACATGCAATGTGTGAGCTGTTTTCCTGAAAGCAAAAATCAGACTAGTGGAGAGTGTTCGTTTATTAATTCTTTTCATGTGTTGTGTTAATACCAACAAATTAAACATATTTACTGATTCCAGTATAATAAGGCTCATAACCAGAAGAAAGCATAAAGCTGATAACACAGCTATCATTCTTGGAAAAATACTAAGTCATTCATGAATAAAGACCTTATGGAATAAAAGCCTTGGTTTGTGTTTTTGGAACACCCTGTATATACTGACAAGTAGTATGTTATATTTGTAATTAGCTTAGCAAACAATAGTTCTAAGAATAATTTCTTAGATGCATATTTTACAAAATCTTTCCTTATTATTTATATAAGCTGTGCATGTGCATGTTTATCAAACTTTAATTAAATTGTGCAGCATTAAAAAAAAAAAAACATACAAGCGGCCACTCAAAATTTCAAGCTCAGTGGCCACTGGCCACTTGTAAATTTTCTGAATCTTGACCCCTATGTAGCCGTACTTGGTCTGAAGTGTAAGAAGGTATTGTAATATTCTGATTTATTTTGGGGTGTTTTATGTTTTAAGGATAGCTTTTAATTTTGGAATTAATTATCCATGTACGTTAGAAGTGTGGTGAAGTTTAAAAGGATTTTTGAGCTGAATTTAACGCTAAAGTGGCGGATAACAAACCCACGTGTGGGAAGAAAGTTGTAGCCAATATAATTTTTTATGAATTATTTGTTGGTCAATCAGGATTTATTTATGGAATCAGGTTTAATATTATAGTTTCTGATCTAAACCCTTTTTATTACATCCTGTGGAGTGAAACATGAAGCAGGCTCCTCGTGCCTCACTAGGGTAACTGTGTAAAACTTGTATTGGCAAATGGCTTCACATAATATCTGACCCTTTTCTGGTAATGCAAATGAATTCTGTGGTACATGTTGTTTTTAATCTTTTTCATTACATTTTCTTAAAATTTTTGATTCTTTTTTGTTATTATTTTTCAGTTTTTCGACTGTTTTTATCATTAAAATGAAACAGAGGTGGGGTAGGGGTATCCAGAGACTCCCTGCATGTAAAAATCAATTCTTAGTTAATTTTTTTTTTTAATTTATGCTGTTTAGATTCTTAACCCTAAATTCTTTTAACAAATATTCATATTTTATTAGGGTGCTTTTAGACTACCACTTTTGGGTAAATCTCAAGTAAAACACGAGCTACTCAGGAACATTGACATTTTGGACGGTTTTGGGTAGTTAATACGAAAAAAAAAACATGATGGCATGTATTTACTACCCAGCAGAGCCAATGGCAGGCAACGAGAACAACTTGAAAAGGTCATATGATCTATTTCCTCAACTTTCCAAGAAAAATCTTTGAGGAGTTCGAGTAGTACTTGAGCCTTGTTTATCTCCTTGAATAGCTCAAGTTAGGCATCATGAACAGTTTGAGTTTTTCCCGACTAACTTGAGTTACACAAAGTTGCCTTTACCTGCCTACTTTTAAAGTTGAATTTGTTGATTGTAATCTGTATATATTTTCACTCATAGTCACAGTCACTATTTTGTTACTTCAGTGTTACTTGTGGATTATAGTGGCTATCAAGTAACAACTCTCACAATGGTTCCCAAGTTTATATGTTTCCTATAAACATCATAGGAACTGCAAACATTTTGATGGGATTTCATACACTTTCTATATAGATCCTCAAAATTTTACTACTATTTTTTTTTGGTCTAAAATGCAAATACTTTGAAAATTTTTGGACATATAAGAAAAATCTTTTGTGATACTAAAGCAACATTAAAATTTTATTTATTTCACATTAAAGAATTCTTTTATTCCTGAGCTCTTTTACAAATTATATTTTTAAAATCATGACTATGTGTGAAATTGAAATTTCAAACATAAATTGTTATTAAAGCAAACTGTTCATTTTAAAAACCATTATTGTGTGTCATGTGAACTTATATTTTTAAAATGATACATAGAATAAATACATGGGGAAATTTAATGTGAAAAAAAATTCTGTGTTTTGTGGCACAGATAAGTAATTATGACTTTATGATTGTGATGCTACATAAATCTACTGGATTTTCTTCATTAGACATCAGCAGGTACGCCATTGGCAAATATCAACCAAATTTTGTTTTTATTGGAAAATATTTAGTAATTACCCTTTATTTTATTGAATCATGATGAAAAATGAAATATAGTTAAGCTCTAAAACAACAGAAGGTAATTTATATGTTAAGTATATTCATTGTACTTCACTTCAAAATAAATTCATTGCCTGACTTCCTTAAAATCAATGTTTGGCACTTGCCAATTCATGACTGTTGTGTTATTCTGTATGAATATTATATTTACTCTTTATTTTCATAACTAAGAAGCCCTTTCAATTCTCAAATAATGTGCAAAAGCTCAACCTGCCTAAATGTGATAAATTGTCTGTAACAATATTTTTTAGTTTCCTTCAGTATTCCTTATTATTATATGCAGATTACACTATATACAACTCTATTATTTATATATAGCTTTTATCTTATGGGACTGTGCATAAATAATTTGAGTTAAATAATTCAAATTTCAGGAAGTTGTTCTGAAATAGTTCTTGCATTATAATTTTTCTCTTTTGAATTGCAATAAATTAGTAATATTAATACAATAGGTTTCTTTTTCTGTAAAATCCCAATTATAAGCCCCCCCAATTGTCTGAAAAAAGGAAAAAACACGATCCCGGCGACTGTCATTGCTACGAATTGTGATGTCTCCAAGAACGGCAGCTGTCACTTCATCGTCCAGGGGGTGGAGGAAGGGGGCAATTATAAGACCTCCTCCTAATTTAACTGATTTCATATTTTCAGAAGGGGGCTTATAATCGGGATTTTATGGTATTCATAAATTAATTAGCTGACCAGTAGTTGAGGATAAGACACTGAACATTGATAGATGGCTGAAGCGTAAGGGTCTAGGGTTCTGGTCTACCACATGGCTGGAGTTTTGGTGATTTTCCTAGATGTAACATGAATATGTATATGCATATTCATTATAACCCTTTAAACAGTTCTTCTGTCCCAAGCATTCCCCTCTGTAGGCAAATAGTCCTCATGCACCTTTGCTTTAATTACAACAACCAATTATCAACAATTAATTAAAACCTTTTTCTTATTAACAATTTTGAAAACCATTTTAAAGCATTTTTTATTCGTTAAAATTATTTTTGTATTCTATAGGCTTTGAAAACTTAATAAATCCTATAATCAACATACTAAACTAACTTAAAAGTATAGTGATGACATTTTAATTAAATGTACAGCCCACAAATGCAAATAAAAGTTGTTATAATTAGGAATTTTCATTACCATGTTTCAGCCCTAAAATAAGGATTTTAATTTCATAGTATGAAGGTTTTACATTTCAGCATTACTTAAAACAAGAAAAAATATTACATACCAATTATTCTCTCAATTCTACATTCAAGCAACTTTTATTGTCATACACCTCCAATCACAGTAAATACACAATTTTGTTTTAAGGTACAATTTAATCAAACGGGTTCAACAAAAGAACACATTTAATTCTATTTCTAATGACATTGAGCTGATCACGTGAATCTCCAAACAAGTTATTCACTTAGGAAAATAGATCTTGTTACCTCAGACAATGAAGCAAAAGTTTTTGTGCAGAGAAAAATGATTCTTAATTTTTTTGTGTTTTTCTCCAATTGAAACTGAGTAGACTTGAATAATTTTCTATTCTGACACTTTATGTAACATTAATACATAAAGAAAATTTTTCATGTATCTGTCATTTTAGTTAAAATAATGAAAACTTTATTTCTAGGCACAAATAGAGGATGATTTCTCAGATTTTTTCAATACTGGGCACACAAATAATTGGGCTGTCCTAGTATGTACATCTAGATTTTGGTTTAATTATCGCCATGTTGCAAACGTGTTGTCCATTTACAGAAGTGTTAAAAGACTTGGTATACCTGATAGGTAAGTGTAATAAAGAATTTTTTTACTTTAAAACATACTTTAAACAAAAATGTCCAGTTCTGTAAATGCAGTCAATTTTCTGAAATCCAATTATTTGTAATCTGCAACACTCTAAAATCCACAATAATTTTAGATGTAAGCATTGCACCGTACAATAGTTAAGTTACATTTTTAAATTCAAGTTTAAGTTACATTAAGGAATTTAAGATGGCAGTGAAAGAAATATTATATTTTCTAAGTAGTTTTCAATTTTTTGCATACATCTAACTAAAATTGTCCTTTTAACCCTTGTAAACAAAGCTTGAGCTGTAAAAAAATGGAAAATTAAACCATAAATTAAACCATAGTTAAAATTTGTAAAAGACATCCTTAGTATCATACCTTCTTATTTAGAAGGGGGATGCTGATTTTAGAATAATTTACTTAAGATGAAATTCCCGTAACTCACATAAGATGATAATCTCAAGTGCCTGTAAATATTTAAGTCAATTCTGACAAACTGAATTAAATGAAGAAGTCAAAATCTTCTTGAGGCTTAATCCTAAGGCTTCAAATATTTAGATTTCTTCCAAATTATTCATTAACATCATCAGAACTGATCCTAGACCGGCGGCTGCCCATGTGCAAATCAAAATTGGCTGCCCATGTGCTGTGCATCATCATGTCCCCCGCTAGGATCAGCCCTGAACATCATAACAGAGAATAATGAAAATTGAGAGACTCCAAGATTAAATATTTAAATTCAAATCAAAAGCCCTACAACAAACATGAATTGATTCCATGTTTGCAATGCAGTCAAACCTGTCTATCTCGAATTTCATGGGAAAGAAAAAAATTCGAGGCAAAGAGGTTTTGAGTTATAGAAGTTTTAAATGCTGTCAGTTAAAAATATTTTATTTGCTTTTGCTGTAGAAAAATACAGCAGTATGATTGCAGATTTATTTTACATACATCCATAACTCTTTTTAAAATATAAATATGTACCTTTAACAATAAAAATAGTCTTTTAATGACTTTTGGTGTCTAACTTTCTAAGATTACCAATTTTAGGTTACCAATCCCTTATAACAAAATTTATCTGAGACTTAAGAAAAGTTCAAAGTTACATGGCCTTCTAATGCTTCTTTTGATGTCTCTAGACACATCGGTATTCAGTATGTAACTTTTGTTGAAGAAAGTTGCTCGTTAAACACTGACTTTTGTAATTTACAATAACTAAAAGTGATATAGAGGATATAGAGGTTTTGAAGGAAATTTTTCAAGATAAACATGGAAAATACATTGAATTTTGATTGTAAATGTAGAGAATTTTAAAAATTTCGAGGTATGCAGGTTCGAGATAAGACAGGTTTGACTGTATTGGAAAAAGTTGCAAAATCCATAAAATTAAATCAATAAATTTTTTCATGTATTTTATATAAATTTTAGTTAATGAAACTATATGATAATATAATTAATTTTTCCTTTAATTGATTCATTTAATGATATCATATTACTTCATTATTAAAGTAAGGGATGATCCCTTGGTTCAAAGCTGTATATGCAAAATTTCGAGGTATGCAGGTTCGAGATAAGACAGGTTTGACTGTATTGGAAAAAGTTGCAAAATCCATAAAATTAAATCAATAAATTTTTTCATGTATTTTATATAAATTTTAGTTAATGAAACTATATGATATTATAATTAATTTTTCCTTTAATTGATTCATTTAATGATATCATATTACTTCATTATTAAAGTAAGGGATGATCCCTTGGTTCAAAGCTGTATATGCAATACTTAATCAGTGATGAGACAATATTATAGAAATTAATTCAATTTTCAATTTATTTGAATATTAAATTTTGAAAAATTACAATAGCAACATGGACGTATGTCTTATCCTATGTAGCACATGAATCTGAAATTTCTGTACACCTTCATTTTTTACCATGCAAATATGCATTCAGTGAAACCTGCTCAAGTCACCAACTTGGTAAAGAGACTGCCTGTCTGTAGTGATTACTTTAGTGTAATTTCACCTTACAACCACCACATTTTACGTAAAGTGACCAGTTTTGTTCTTCGAAAGGTTGGTCACATTAAACATGTTCCACTGTATATACGCTATTTTACAGATGGTCATGACATGGAAAAAAGTAAATACCCAAAGTTCAAAATTAAATTCAAAGTTTTACAAATGTATTCTTTTGATGATTTTAATAGTATATCTGAAAGGAAAGTAAAGTATTCCTGTGCTATTGGCCCTAGTAAGATAAAAAGCAAATTACCTTCACTCATAATCCAAAACTGTCTGCATATTCATGATAACAGAATAAATACATAATGCATATATGAGCACATTTCTGATTGACGAATATAAGTAAAGTGTTTCAGTATAGTAGTTTTCACTGTATATAAGTGAAGTGTTCTGTAAAGTGTATAATACACATTTATAAGTTATGTGCTTGCATTGTAGTGACTTAAAAAATATTTCTTCTCAGTGACTATCCATCTTTAAAACAAAATCTCCACTAAACCTTGGAATCTCTACAAATGTGTCTTTGTATACCATGTGCACATGCATCTATATTATCTAGCAGGGAGGGAGAAAGAAAAAAATTTTGGGAGTTGCCCAAAGGTGAAACAGGTATAATTTCTCACAAAAATTATTGATTTGTTGTCCTCCTATTAACTAAAATCCACAATTTCGGGGAGTGCCCAGGCCCCCATGGTACCCCTCCTGGCTATGTACATGTTATCTAGCTATGCTGCTGATCAGAACACAATGTAAAGTAATTCAAAAAGTAGGAGAGAGAATAACTAAGGGAGAAAGAATAAAATGTTAATACAGTCAACTCGCGATTTTGCTACCCTTGATTTAGTGACCCTTTCCGATTTAATGACCCTCTGATGATGTCCTGACCGTTTTCTTATACCTTTTAAAAACTTTTGATTTAACAAGCAATAGATTTAGCATCCCACTTGTCAAGGTCCCATGAAGGTTCTTTAAATCGCAAGTCGACTGTATAAATATGTATGTGATCAACATTACAGTAAGTATACTTTTAATTTTTTATGAAAATTTTTTTTTTTTTTTTTGTACTACACAGATATAGTTTAAGCTCTCAAGAACTACAAGTATGACAGCTTATAAATTTCAGGCTTAAAAAAAAATCCAATGCCTAGTTAATTTTGTTATTTTTAAATACTGTATTACAAAAGAGTAAAATTTTTGGGAAATGTTGTTTGTTTATTTGTTTTTAGTAATTAATTAATTTTTATCTTTAATCTCAATCAATTTAGTTTCTTCTACATAAATTTTTATCACTTTATAAATTAGACCAATAAATCTAATTGATATATAGCAAATAAGTTGTAAAAAAATTCATTGTATCATTATTAGTTCTCACAATTTCTGTATTAATGTACAGTAAAAAAAAAAAAAAAAAAAAAAAAAAAAAAAAAAAACTTGCTCTATAAACAATTAAAACTATTTATTAAACTTAGTGAAATAAAAATTTACTTCTCAAACTTAACAATAATAATTAACACATCTAAAATAACATCTTGCTACTTGCAGAAAGTCGCACTGATTTAGGTGAAACGCTCTTATTTATACAAACAACAGTGAAGATAGAGATTTTTATAAGATGGACTTCTGGTAGGAAATCAGATTACTTCTTGCCTCTTGGAGAGCATAAAGGTTAAACCGTGGGAGTTGCATCTCAAAATCCGATCTTGTTTTGAATGGAAGATCACCTGACCAAATGTGATGTGCAACTTTCTGCTTTTACACTCCCTCAATTCCCCCCACCAGTTTAAACAGTATAGCGCAAAATCAGGCTACACCTTCACATAAAACAAATTTCCTAATTTTCAAGTATAAGAACCAAAAGACTTGACCTCAAGGCATTCTGTAATGTGATTGTAAAACATAGTCGTGCTGTAGGAAAGTTGGAGACCTCTTTTTCATATTGAGTTCTGACTGAAAAATTCTAAAGACCTTTCTTTTTTTCTTTTTAAACTTTTCTTTTTCACTTTCTTGTGTAATTATTTAATGATATTTGTTTTATTATTTTTTAAAAGTATAAAATTGATTGTAAATTTCCATTTAGCCGCACAATTTTAATGCTGGCAGATGATATGGCTTGTAATCCTCGAAATCCTCGTGCTGCTACAGTTTTTAATAATGCACATCATCACATAAATGTGTATGGAGATGATGTTGAAGTCGATTATAGAGGCTATGAGGTAGAATATATATAATACTTATAATAATTTTTGTATTTAGAAAATATTTACACAGCAAAAATGTTTTTTTCTGTTTTATTCTTATTTTAAAAATAATGATACCTTTGAAATACCTGTAAAAAAAAAGTTGTACATTAAAAATTACAAAGTTTAAATTTTGAAGAAAACATACAGTTATCACAAAAATTTTGTTGAAACTTTTTATAGAATGATACTAGTATTATCAAATTTGATGACTGTATTGGCCCGAATAACGTGATCCCAAACGTTTTCATTAAGATGATTAGAAAAATTCTATATTTAGGCCTTGAATTTAGCACGAGTCAGGTTTTTAGCAGGAAACAATCAGTCAAAAAACATCGCGTTATATTCGGGCCAGTACAGTAATTTTTTTAACATGCTTAAAAAAATATTTTTCTTCCATGTTTTTTTTTTCTGTTATCAACCTTGATAATTGCCAAAATCTCTCTCTTAGTTTTTTTTTTTTTTTTTCCCTTTAATGTGAGTTTGCCACTCTTTATTACTATATACTTATATTATTTTATCCAAGTTGTTATATTGGAAGTAAAAAAAAAAAAAAAAATCCACTGTAATTTATTTGGTTGGGCATTAACCAGCTGACCATGGTCAGCGCTTCCAAATTTGTTTGATCATTTTGATGTTTGTTTTTTTCATTGGCACAAAATCATACCATTTTTAGGGGAAAACTATTAAAAAAAATTGCTGTTAGGTTAATTCTTAAGCACCATTTATTCATTATTGGCTTTTAAATATTATTTAGTCACCATGTTTAGTACATAATAAAAATAGTCTTATTTGTCATTATTAGGTGACAGTAGAAAATTTTATACGTTTGCTGACAGGCAGATTGCCTCCAAGTACTCCTAGATCAAAACGTTTGCTTTCTGATGAACACAGTAATATTTTGATTTACATGACTGGTATGTGAAGTACTTCATAAATTTATTTTCTAGTTTGCCTGATAATACAATTATTATGTTGAAAAATATTTCTGAGGAATTCTAGATTAATAACATCTGTATGAAGATTTCAGCATTTGTTAAGTAATTTTATGACATCTTGAATACATCACACATTTTTTTCTGTCATTCCTCCTATGCATAATTATACAAAAAATGCAAGTATTATGTGGGCAGATGTTTGCTATTCTACATTTCAAAATTTTTAGAAGAAAGTACAGAAGGTATTTAAATAAATAACATTCATACCACAGATGTTTTTGTGCTAGAACAACTTGTATAACTTCATTAAGAATTTTACATAAATTAATGCTCATATGTTAATATAAGAAATTTCCAAAATATCAGTCCTCTTTGTCTTAACCAGTAATTTCATAATTATTTTTTTATTAAAAAATGCATATAAATAAAATTAAAGCTACTTCAAATAATTTTTTTAATTTAAGATTTTTCTAACTGATGTTCACATTACACCATTTTTGTCACTCTGGGTCTTGGGGGCTCCATAGAACTCCATTAGTTCTTCTAGAAAGATTAAATTTTCCCTTACAAGAATAAGAGATGGAGCCCTGTAGGAGACTAAAGTCTACTCTAGAAATATCCAAAAAGCCTACCAAGTTATGCCAGTTGTGCTTTCAATTGCATAAAACAAATTTTTGTTGGTGGACCACTTAAATTACTTTCTTTAGCTGTCATTCATAAATTGTAACTTCAAACCAAATGTAACATACGTAATTTATTTTTTCCCAAATTTCTTTCATGATATCTAAGCATTACTGTTAAATTATGGGATTGATAAAGTAAATTTAGCAGTTATCACTACAGTCA
This sequence comes from Cheiracanthium punctorium, assembly GCA_038373885.1. Lineage (NCBI taxonomy): Eukaryota > Metazoa > Arthropoda > Arachnida > Araneae > Cheiracanthiidae > Cheiracanthium > Cheiracanthium punctorium. The sequence continues at coordinate 609,268 of JAWZYV010003815.1, read as the reverse complement.
GACTTTTATTTGAAGTTTCTAAATCTTGAAAAAATATTTATCATATGGAAAATTTGTATTTTCAGTTATAAGAAAATAGTTTTACATTAAAATTACAAGAATTTATTTTAAGTATACATTACCACACGTGTTTTTAACTGTAATCACTCAAAATGTTTGTTAATTTTGTCAGATTTTTTGTTTGAAAATGTGTCTTTCCCATGATACATCTCTCATCTGAAAGAAAATACAAATTTGAAATGCCCAGAAATATTTTGAGAATGAGGGAATTTACAAGAAAAAGTTTCTTAAATAGAGAATTCACTTCACTACTTTAAGGTGATTAGTACCACAAAATACTCTTGCTTCCAAGGAAAAGTTTGCAAAATAAGAGATTCATGACATAGAGTTCCTATTATGTTTTAATAATATGAAAAACTTTCAAGATGAGTTATTTTATTTAGGTCATGGAGGTGAAGGATTCCTGAAATTTCAGGACTCTGAAGAAATTACTAACGTTGAGTTAGCAGATGCTTTTGAGCAAATGTGGCAGAAGCGAAGGTGAGATTAAAAAAAAAAAAAAAAATCCTTTTCACTTAAATTTTAATAATTTGGAATAAATGAGATGTCTGTAAACAATAATATGACATTATTTGCAGATTAATTTCAGATCACTGGTGTGGGGAAGGGTAGTGCAAGTGTTGCCTTTCTAAAATCTTATTATTGATAAGATATTGAAAATGCTGTGGTTTAAAAATAAACTAAAATGTTGATAGATTTCATCAGTAATTTATCTTGCTTTTAAAATATCCCGCCTTCTCCTTTTTCTTCAAACTACTTTTTCTATTTTACTGCATACATAAAAGCATTTTTACTTCCTTGTACTAAGTAACTTCAGTGTTTATTCCCTTAAAAATTCCTGTGCACATTTTGACAAATTTCTGCATGACCTCTGTACGTATGATCCATTTTAACATCTGTACATACCATCCATTTTAACATGACATATGTATCTCGCATAACTCAAAAATGATTAGCTGCAGAATGTTGAAATTTTGTATTAGGATTGTGCTAGTACCTAGTTGTATTTTTTCTTTACTAGGTCTCTCAAAATACTTTCAATACAATAGAATTTATGGACAGTCATTGTTTAAATTACATTTCAGAGTCATTCATCTATTTCAAAAGAAAACAATATGCAGGGGGCCCAAAAAGGTGGTAACAGGCTTTAATTCTTTGTCTATTAGAAATAAGTGGGCAGTGTAAATTGAAAAAATGTTCAAAATAAGGTCATGAATAAGACTCATTAAGAAAAAATTCCTCTTGTTAATTTTCAAAAAGGTACACTTTTTTAAATTTGTATATGACGTCTGTACAAAAACATTTCCAATTAGTAAAATGTGCCCCTACACTAATGAGGTGATGTACCAAATTTTAGTCTTTCAGCATACAATGTCTCAGAGATATCTTTAAAAAAAGATGACTGGAGACTACACATGATTCTGGATATTCATAAAATCCCGATTATAAGCCCCCCATCTGTGGGGGTGGGGGAACTTATAATCAGGGAGAATTCCTTATAATTGTCCCCCCTTTCACCTCCTGACAATGACCTCACAGCTACTGTTCATGGTGACGTCATAATTTGTAGCAGTCTCCGTCTCCGGGAGCGCATTTTGTTTTCTTTCCAAACAATTGGGGTGAAGGTAGGGGGTGCTTATAATTGGGAGTTTACGGTAAACATTTATTGCTAGAGTGGAAAAAAGATTTTCTTTTATAATATCAGTACTACCCCTGAAATGCGATCATTCGACTTGATTTTCTCCTTTCGAGAGCCATTGCAGATTGGTTTAAGTCAGTATTATATTTATCTTCATATCTCTGGCACTTTATAAGGTATAGTTTTCAAATTTTGTATGTCACCTCATTAGTTTATGGGATACATTTTACTAATTGAGAACGGTTCTGAAGGGGGGGGGGGGTCGTATACAAAATTAAAAAGTGTAACTATAACTTTTTGAAAATTAACGAGAGGAATTTTTTCTTGATGGAGTCTTACTTTCAACATTTTTTTTCAATTTACACTGCCCACTTATTTCTAATAGATAAAGAATTAAAGGCTGTTACCACCTTTTTGGGATACCCTGTATATTAGTGAAGTTATTTCAGCTTAAGATTATCGAATCAAATAGTTCTATAATTATTTTATATCAATAAAACTAGTATTTAACCAATTTTGTGTAAAAAAATTAAATTAAAAAAATAGATTTATTATATTTTACTTACAAATGAAATAACAGGTGTCTACCAGGCTACATAAGTCACTGAAGAAAAGGGGACAAAATGAAGGTGTTAAGTCACAGAAATCACCAAAAATTCCAAAATTGATTTTTCATTCTTTTTCTTTTTAAGAAATTAGATATTCTTATACATACTGTTTTTCAGTGTTTAGCTTGAATTCTTTCATTAGTGAAAATTGTTTTTTGGCATGATTTTATTAAAATAAACAAAACAAAATTCATTAAAAAGCATAAAAAATGGGGGTTTTGCATAAAGTAAAAATTAGTAAAAAAGCATAAGTTTTATGCTTTAAGTGTAAAAGTTGGCAAATATGCTTTAATATAATGGAAGTAATAATTCTGGGGAATTTCTTTTTATTTCACTACTCATCACACACTTTCTCATACCTGCAGATAATTACAAAAAAAAATATAATATATATATGAAGGGTCCACGGGAAGAACGATGAGAGTCCACTTTTCGTCAATGTTGAGGTTTCTACTGCATTCTGTTGTTCATTAGTGGCACTATTAATATCCGAACCCATAAGGGGAAAGAACGATGAGAATACACTGAAAAAATAGCTCAAAAATACAGTTTACTGGGGAATAACGACGAGAATCTACTGAAAAGATAGTCCCAAGATACAGTTTACTGGGAAGAACGATGAAAGTCCCATGCGCCTTTCGATTTTTGGAAAATCAGCTGTATTGGACTCTCATCGTTCTTCCCGTGGACCCTTCATATATAATCCAATTTTTGTTTCCAGTGCAGTTACTTGTATTCTTACGGTTCTTTTTTCCTCTTGCTAGATACCGAAACATTTTCTTTATGATTGATACTTGTCAAGCTGAATCAATGTTTCTCCGCTTTTATTCACCTAATATATTAGCTGTTGCAAGTAGCAGAATTGGAGAAGACTCTTTGTCAGTAAGTCCAAAACTAATTTGTAGAAACATTTTATTTGTTAACTTTCATGAGTAGTAGTAGTTTCTCCTCCTGTCTAAGATATGCATGAATTCTACATCATTTTTATCTATCAGAAAGTGCCAGCTGTTTAACAATTCCCTCTCCACTTATTTAATTTTTAAAGATTTCCAGAAATAATACACCTAGTTTTAAAAGTTGATTTATTTATTTAAAATTAAGAGCATTTTTACATGAAATCCCATGATTTATGTAAACAAATCATTCACTAAGAGATTCAGATTTATCAAACGTTTAAATTATAAATACTCTTAAAATTTTGTCTACTTTAACAGCATCACGGAGATCCTACTATTGGTGTGTATGTAATAGACAGATACACATACTATGCCTTGGAATTTCTAGAAAAAGTTGATAAGGGCAGCACAAAAACTATGGGGCAGTTCGTAAGTATTGATTTTTTGTTTATTGATTAATTAAAAATGTTTTCAGTACAGTTTGATACATCATTTTTAAATTTAGCTTCAAGTTTGCCCTAAACGTGTGTGCATATCTACTGTGACATCAAGAAAAGACCTGTTTCCTGTAAATCCAGATAATGTGCTATTGACAGACTTTTTTGGTAGTATACGAAGTGTAGAACTCACAAGAAGCACTGTAAAATTACCCCCTTTAAATGAAACAGCAAAAATCAAGTGAGTTGATAATTTTATTACAATATTTATTTTAAAAAGACATAATAAAAAACTGGTATTATAATCAATTAAATATATAAAAGTATTATGAGTAAGTAGTAATTATAGTGTATTACTTGTAAATAATGATCAATTAAATGCATAAATAGCGATATAAGAAAGCATGCATTAAAAATTAGTCATGTATTGGCTGTTGTATTGTTTTTATTTTTGAATAGATATTTTATGATTTATGTCCTTTTTGTGCAATATTTTTAATCTAATTCTTATTAATTATATATATTTATATATATGTCATTGGTCAGTATTTTTAACATGTTTTGGTGTAAAAATTTATTCTACCTATTTTGATAATGTTATATTGTTCAAGAGTAGAGTTAAAATGATGGCTTAATACATTGATTTTATGTAGATAATAAAATTAACAACTTATGTATCCAAAAGTAAGATGTAAAGAATGTCAAATTAAACATTTTAATAAATGGTTGATAATCATTTTTTTCCACTTGGGGCTTACTTTAGGGCACTCAAGTTAGAATTGAATAAGTATACAACAAAAAGTAAACTTCAGTACATTACCTAAGCAAATAAATTGAAATAGGCATTCATGTACTTTGTAATTGCATTAGAGAAATGAATAAACTACGAAATATGGAGCTCGGCCATTATTGTATAGTCCATGTATTGTTTTAAAAAAAAGTATTAATAATTAAATGTAGATTTTCTTTAACCCACTGAAGTTTCTCATCCCCGAGTACCTAACCCTCATCCAAGTAAACAAAGAAAATGAGTTTTATTTGACAGTTTATATTACAACAATTATAGTTTTTGAAATAATAAACAAAAGCTATTGTTTTTAACTATGCTGTACTATATTTGCTTTATAAAACAGATATATATGGTTTGTCCCAAAAAATATTGAGTAAAAATTTTTCTGTGTATTTTTGACACATTGCTAAGAAAAATCAGTGGTTCAAAAATAGGGATTTAAATGTCAGTGATGCATCCCAAGTCACACAGTTGTTCATTATTCACAGTTCATGCCCAGTGGCCTAAAGGTGAGTTACTGTGAGCATGGCTAGTTACACTTATGATGCAGTAATCTACGCACAATGCTATACAGTAAAGCTTTGTGGTTAAACTCGGTTAACGCAGTCGGCATTTGTGTACCTCTTCATTCACCGCACAGTCCCAACCTGGCCCCTTCTGATTTTCTTTTGTTTTCATGGCTTAAAATAGGCATGATAGGATACCATTTGACACACTTTTAAGCTATCCAAAGAGCCAGAACCACACAGCTTTGTGGTATCACACAAAATGAGTTGCGAATTGCATCAACCTTTGGCAACAACTCTGGATTTGTTGTATTACTGGCCAACGCATGTACTTCGAAGATAATTGTTCTTACAAAGAAAAACATTTTATTTAATTTATGTAATTTTTTTCTTATTACTTTTGGTGCAGACTTTTGTATCGTTGAGTTTGTAATTGTATTATTTATTTTATTGAATAAAATTCTTGTTTCATTTGCAGTAAAACAAACAAAGTGGCTTCCAAAGTGAAGTGGAAATATGTGGATCAATTTCCATTCTAAACTGACCAAAAGACATTTCAAAATTATGATCAAGACCATAATTATAAGAATGTTTTAGACTGCTGCAACTAAACTATCTCACCTATATTGTACATGTACCTCATTTTAAAGCTCATAGAAGCATACCTAATTACTTTGTATTAGTTATGCTTTTATCCCTGGCATAAGAGAATAAATTATCACTCTTTAAATGTTGTGAAAAAAAGTCATAAGATCTGTCAACTTATATTAAGAGGCATCACCAGATAGTAGTACTTGTACTTTTGTCATATTACAATTTGTAAGTTCTCTATGAATGCATATACTGTATTAGAAAAGATTTGAACATATTTTAAAACAGGCAGTAACTTTAGTCTATCTATAATAGCATGACCAAAAAAAAAATTTTTTTTTTTTTTTTTGGGGGGGGGGGGCACATGGCATATAACAGAGGTTTGCTGAAGATATGCTCATTTGTTAGAATCGGGGAGGGGAATTTCCCAGAACAAGGAGTTAAGTAAGTTGATGAATACAAGTTTCATATGAAATTTAATTTATTACCAATACCTATAGTGTGAAAATTAAAAATGTATAACTTTTTTAAATGGCTGTATATGATGTTGTAAAACATTAATCTGATTAAATAAAATATTTGATTTCAGTTTTTGAAAAACATTCTTTATATCAACAGCATACTTTTGCATTTAACCCCAAGCGCTGGACGTAAATTCGTTCACTCATTCAGTTTCACTGCACGCATCTATAATTTAAATTATTTATAACACCAGGCATCATAAATAATTTCGATATTAAGCTTTGGTATTTTAGGAGTTAACTTTTATAATTACAATCTTCTATCGAAATTTATTTTTTAAATATTTTAAGGTGCATGAAATTTGCAGCGAAAACACTTACTTATTGCCATTTCCAAGACCTCAGAGGGTTAATAACTTCGGTCCACATTACTTTTACAGAGTAATTAAATTAACTGATGTTGAGCTTATAATAGTAACTCATTTACATACTTGCCAACTTTTATACTTTCGGCATAAAACATGTGCTTTTTAACGAGTTTTGCGACTTTATGCAAAATGTCTGCTTTTTTATGCTTTTTAATAAATTTTGTTATATGTAATAACATTAAAAGACAATATGACATGATTTTATTGCACAAAGAGTAATCTGTTCAAATTAATCATTCAAGAGTTTCTCGTGGTTTTGCTTATTCTAAAATTACTAGATTTTCGGCTTTCACTTTTCAGATTGACTACAATTCTGCTGTTCGGCAGGAAAACTTTCATTGGGCATGCTCCAGCATCTTGATTTCAACTCTTTTCCATCCCTCTTGAGAACAAATATTTTTCCTTTAGTACATTTTTTTTTTTTAACCTTCAATATCATAAGAGTAAAAATAGATTATTATTTCAACACTTTTTAAAATTGAAAAAAAAATTATTAAAGGGGGGGGGGGTAAGTTCAAATATGAATGAAAATTATTCTAAATAACAATAATAATCAAAACATTCCTAACCAAACACGTTATTATGAATAAAATGCTTATGAAAGCAAATAAAGAATAAACTTTGCATGTTTATGTTTTTTTTTAAGGTGTAGGTGTTATTTCACAGTACTGTCTTACATGTTAACACTTTTTTTTTTTTTTCTCCTTACCTAATTGGTTTAAAATTATATAAATTCTGTGTTTAGTATGAATTCTTTTTGAAATGAAAATTACTAAATTAAATATTTTTTTATTTGTGGAAATTGTACCTTGAAGTGTTAGTTAAGTGTGCAAGTGTTATTTAAAATATGTACATTGTTAAAACTTAGAAGGTGTCTCATGAGTTTATTTGATGAAGCTTTAAAAATGTTATTTGAATGGTGTTTAGTAAAAATTATTAAAAGCGTCTTGACTAATATTTGGCAAAAAACATTTAAAAATGATGCTCATGTTGTTTGTTTAAAAATCATGAAAAATATTGTCTGCCTACTATTTTACACCTTGAAAACTTAAAAAATTGGCAAGTATGCACATTTAGGTATTAATTTGTATCTAAATTAATGATTTAGGTCGTTTTTTTGTGCATGTTTTCTGTTAATTATTATTTCAAAGCCTATAGAAATATAATAATGGTTTTTGAGTTACTGTCAATCTTAACCTAACTTAGCGAAGATTGACAGCTAAAAAAGGCACTGTAGTACACAAAACTTACAGTAATAATTTCTTCAATTAAATAATATTTCAGAAGCTGTTGGTGAAGTTTTTACTTTTTGTGTGTGTGTGTGTGGGGGGGGGGGGATTCAAGAATTCGGATGGAAGAGAGGGAGAGAAAAGGAAATTAAAGTTCCAAAAGTACTTTTATGCAATACGATTATATAAATATTAAAACAGTCTGCTTTTAAAAAAAGGAAGTCTAAATTTAAAGCTTTTACTGTACAAAGACTAATTTATTATTGAAAAATTGAAAAGAAGCTGTCAAACATCTCGTCATACATAAATTTTGTAGCAACCAATACATATTTACTGCAGCTAGAGAACTAACAGTCAGCCAGAAAAACCAAACTTCATTTTTGTTGGAAAATGTTGCATTTAAAACACAACCCCCAAAATTTGTATAAAAAATAATTTTCCAGGGGTTAACTTAAAAATGAACTAAAAGAATCGTTATTTATTTTAATCAGATTAAAGTTATGATCTATCATTCGAATAGCATTCTAAAGTTTGCTCTTAAAGATAAATGCACTTCTTCATATTGGGTAAATTCATTTATTATTATTAGGTTTATTGGCAGTTGTGTCCTTTTTCACATAAAATTCTAACAGATTTTCTACAAGAATTTAATTACAAACAAGCTGTGCCTAAGTATAGGACTCGTATTTGTTTTGTTACTTTATATGAGAAGCATAAGTACATTTGAAAAATTAAACTTAATTCACACAAAAGAGATCCAATTAATTTTCTCTTTGGTCTTTGCTGAAAAACAAGTTATGAGTGAAAAATCAAATCCGAATGACTTTAGATAGTTTCTTCAGCAGGAAATGAAATGTGTTTGAACACAAATTAAAAAATTGAAATTATGTTTATTGTTTAATTGATTATCTTTTATTACAGTACTTATACTATTAATTTTATTATAGTTTAACTGCATGTGACCATAAAAGCAAGGTTTCATCTTATCATGCATCATGATCCCCCTCCCTTTGCCGGTTATATCATGCATTTTCTTGTCACCCGACAAGCGCAATATAATGAGGGTCTACTGTATTAGCTTCAGTAGTTTTGGCTAAGTAAAATACTGACAAACAGAACTCTTTGGTAGATTTTTTTTTTAGATCAGTAAATTTTTAGGGCATTTTCCATATAGACTGCCATAAATAAAATGAGAAAGCAGCCAAGTTAGAAAGAAAAAGTCATGGATACATAGCATAGCATGTAGGTCAAAGAAATAAAAACTGTGATATTTATAGAACTTTGTTTTGTTGCTAACAACCTCTTTACTTGTAATATATTATATATGTATATTTGACTGGTAGAACAAAACTGCAATAGTTCATCATAGTTGAAAATAGCTTAATTTACTATTAAATACTTATTTAAAAAATAATTATGAACTCAATGCACTAAACTAAATATACCCAGTTAGCAAATAACTTAAACTAGTAACTTTATTAAAACAGAAATAACATTTATACAAGGAACAAAAATAAATGTACAATATTGTGCAAAATGTCTGGTGAAACAGAAAAATACCAAATTTTACAGTGTAAAGAGCTTTTCTAGATAATATGAATGTTCACAGAAGATTTGGGGGTAGTGCCAACATATTAACTTGTTGAAGTAGAGGACCACGTACCAAGTGATTCTCCAACAGTGCCTGCAAGTTCAAGGAGTCCCATGCGAGCCTTTGCTTCAACAAGAAATACATTTTCTTGACTTGACTGAAACTCATCCACTCTGTATGAAAAAGAAACAGTATATTAGCCTCAGGAGTCTAGTTGTAGTAACTATGTTACAAAACCAAGTCAGAATACGATGAATTTTTTCTACAACGATATTATAAGTGGGAGAAGAAACATTTTAAAGGGATTGATTACTATAGCTAAGTGTGAATGCATAAGTAATCGTATAATAATTCAGCCAAGGCTTTATTTTAAAAAAAGAGTTAATTGTTGTAGCAGTATTACATATTAAAAAAAATTACTATCCTATCTTGATGTTCCTACTGTCAAAGAAACTTGTGGCATACTTATTCTAAACAATGAATAATAACACTTTTCACTTTCATGGCAAGTTCTTATAAAAGTCGAGCATGACATTTCAATAGTGCTTATTTCAAGACCATTCATGTAATAGAACTTATATACATATTTAATTTACCGTAATAAAGATAAACATTTAGATATTACTAGAAATATTAAAACATCTTCTCCCTCTCAAGTGTTAGGTTGAGTCTTTTCTTTGGAACTGCTTAATATCAAACAACTGAAATTTCAACATGAATTCATAATGCTATGATGTATGTTGCTCATAATCATTATTTAAACTGATTCCCATAAACATGGTGAGCAGACTCTTATTTTATTGAAACCCCATTGTAATAAAATGCACTTAATTCCCCCCCCCTCGTTTTGTTTATCATGGAAAAAATTAAGAAAAGTTACCGATTCCTTTCTTCAAAAACATTATAGCAACCCTAGGAATACATATGTGTAAGAATGGACACATATTTATCTTCAGTTTAGAAAATTTATTGTATTCTGATTGTATTTCCTGTTTGTGTTCCTAATGACCATATTCTTCAAACATTAAACCCAAGAGTAACTCAACAGAGCAAATTATTTCAAAGGTCATCAGAGAAAATGGTAATCATCAAGCCAGGGTTACCATGACATCTGACCAATTTAATTTCCACATTGTCTCTGAGAATCAATTGGCCATTCAGGATACTTCACTTGTAAGAGTCATGGCATTTGGTGAATACTGTGAATACTGCTATTATTGAGTGATGAGCTGTCAAAGTAAGATAAACATCTATATAACTGAGTTCACTCAATTATGTAGTTTGATTACATTTTCTAAAAATTACTGAACTGGTTTAACAAATTTTTGAGTAGATGCTATTAAAAAATCATTATGTAAAGAGGAAGGTCAAATGTAATAAAAGATGCTGATCTACATTGGAATAAGTTTGTTTAAAATTTATATAATGTTACTCTGAGCTTTCTTCTTTAAGCTATATTTTCAAAATTATGTAAAATAAATTCAATATACTATAGTATGATGGGAACTGAACACATTTACATTTATAAGAAAACGTTAACCGAAGGATAAGCGTTCCCCATACTTTAGTATGCTGAGGGGGAAGAAAATCAGAATTCAAAATTTAATTATTTGATAACTGAACTAGCTTACCTATTAATGTCAAAATCAAAGACTTCATTTCCTTAATATCTTGGGACAAGTCTGCTGCCATTTGCGAAATTTTTGCAATGGGAACAGTTAGTCCTTTATTATCAAGGCACAAATCTAAACTGAGTATTTAAAAAATAAAATATTGGAAAATCTTTGAATGTTCTTCAATATAACTAATAATTAAGTTTAATTATATGAAAAGATGGAATAGGCAGCAATTATTCTGCTAAATTTCTTATTAAATAAGGAATAAATTTTTCAAAATGATGATAAACATCCAGAATCAAGTATTTTTATTATGCATTTTGTAAAACAAAATTTTCAATGATACTCACACTATTTGAAGTTTTCAATGAGAAATTATATTTAGATGCTAATTTGTTTATAAAAATGAAGTTTGTTTATTTTTTAACAGTAAAATTTACCATGAGTGTATTACTATATTTGTAGAATATTCCTTTTAGATTTATCCACACTATTTAAATTTTAATTAGATTTTTAGTAGCTCTTTAGTGTTATTCAGGATTTTAGACAATATGTTACAAGTTAAACTGCCAGTATTCAAGACATTCAAAGAATTTTACTGTAGCGATTTGAACGCAACTCTTACATTGTTGAGATAAGTAATATGCAACCATTGTAAATACCCACCATAGTAGAATATGTAGTTATAAAGCTGCCTTTCCGATTCATTTGTTTTTATGTTTATTTTATTGTTTGTTTGCTTGCTTTTCTTGCTATTTCCATTCTAATTTATTCTTCTCTGTCTTTCCCTACAACTTTCTCACTATGCCAAGATTCTTAGTTGAGAGGCGTAAAAGTAGTATTTTAAAAGATGTGGAGCTTGTATTCTTTAATCTCAATAGTTTTTAATCTGTTGTTGAATTGTCGCATTCTTAAGAGCTCTGTCTACATATGTTCTTTTAACTATGTGTAAATATGTTCAGTGCAATTGTTTTTTAGTTATTTTTAATAAAACGTTTGGTTTGAACTCTGAATGTCTCATCATTTGAGTGGAGGTTTAAACTTTTGAATGTGTTTTTATGAAGCCTTTCTGTTAGTTAAAATTACTACTTTACAAATAAACCCTGCAGTTTTCTACAAAATAGGTAACCTTAATTAAACATTTTCAAAGAGCAGCAATAAAATTAATCAATCTGTAAAATTGTCTTGTCATGAAATCCTTTAAGCATCATAATTACAACAACAGTCTATAAATTTTACATTTACATTCATTAGTGGTCTACAATTTTTTATATAATTAAAAGTAATACCATTAAACTTAGAGTAGCTGCCCTAAAGAAGGAAAGATTCTCCAACTCCAACAATATAACATATCTTCTATATGGTGGAAGTTTATTTGATTTGCATGTTTATTGTAAGAAATATTTGTATGATAAAAATATGCTACGCAATATGGAGTCAGTGATGATAAAATAAACTAATAAGTTTTAATATATGCTTTTACTAAAACATTATGAAGGTAATCATGCCAAAAGAGTGGGGGAAAATACCTGTAAATGCAGTTTGTAGATCAATTTTAAAGAACTAGCATGAACAAAAACACATGCATTTTAATTAAAATTGCCAAATATTTTAAATGAAAAAAAAAAAAAACTAAATTCTTAAATTCTCTTATTTTATTCTCTAATATTTCTCTTAATTAAGAATTATGGTGTAAAATTGAGGTCAGTTATATTTCAAAGTAATATTAACAAAAATCAAATTCAATAGACATATTTAGATTTAGATTTATAAGAATTGGTGTATTTATAACATTTATTTTATAAACTTTAAACTGAACTTTATTTTAAAAAATAAGGTTTATTAAAAAAGTCTTTACATTAGCAAGCTTTGAACCGATATTGTAGTTTCAAATTCCCAACTGCCTTTTCATGACATTTTTATATACAGTATGCCCGCCAATGTTCTTTCTCACTCTATTAACTAACAGTGTGAGCTGTAGTCATAAAAATGTGTTTTAAGTATAGTAAAAAAACTATGCACTATGTAATTAAACAACTTGCAGTGATACCTGATAGCTAAATTCAGAGTTAGCATTCTTAACTCAAAAAGTGTACGATATATGAAAAAAAAAAATTCAATTACAAAATTGTCCAGCTTCATCAATTTAGTAAGAAAAGATACCTTAATTAGCACATTATTTGAAAAATAAAAGGCATAAAACCTACATTTTTTTGGTTGAATTTTCCAAAACTGCATTTGCCTGACAATGGACTCATTTATCTTTCATGCTCAAAAATGCTTTATGTCAGCAACTATACACATCTGGAACAAGCACCAGTAATGTTTTTACATTTTATTTTTAATATTAATGTATGATAGTAAAAAAAAAAAAAACCCTAAGTCAGTCATGCTGAATAACTTGGTTATTGATTTTTTCTTTCTATCTTATACTGTTTTTAAGATAAGAACTAACTCAGAGTTAGTTGCTGGGAAGTGCTGTTAAGCAATTTCACTGTATAGAACATAACTACTTTACTATACCTAGACAATAGTATGATTATAACTTTCACCTATACAAAGTTAACCCAGTGACAAAATACTGTAGTGGGTACACTGTATATATATCTTGCTCATTTTTCTTACAATAGCTAATTAGAACCCCCCCCCCCCCCCACACACACACACTTTTTAAACTTTTTAATATTAAAATTTGCATGATTAATAATTAAACACTACACTAAATAAATTTTAAATACAAGTGACTAAATACAGACTTTGTGTTCATGCTTATTTTATTAGCTTAATTACTGCCAGAGGACATTAGATAGGAGCCTGCAAGAATAGGAAGCCTGTAATTAGAATTAAGAATGCAATTTAGCATGCCGAAAGTGATGCATAGAATGCTCCTTTTAAGTTGCCAGAGGGTATCTAGTGCTATAAAGATGACAAAGCCTTTTGGCAGTTTAGCCCTATTACATGTATGTAATTTAGTTGTTCCTCTCTTTCTCTGAGTATGTGGGTACATTTCTTCAACCCTTCCCCTCCCCAAAACACAGACTACTCTGTTCTAAATTATTTCATTTTGCTTTTTTGAAAGGGAAAAAACAGACTGTATGTTTAACAGGCATCTATACTTGAAATTAAGTATACATGCAAAATTTGTGATTTTCTTTCTTTCACGATTCTTTCTTTCGAATTTTCATGATTCTCTACAAAAAGAGTTGTCCAAACTTTTTGTGCAAAGGACCATTTGAAAAAAATTGATAGAACTTCTAAACCAATGAAAACTTTTTTCCCATGGTACTAAACGTTTACTCAGTGTCTGGCAAGATATTCAGCAAAAACTAGGTTTTTCACATCCCGTTTGTTGAAATGCTCTTTTGTAAAAGTTCTTTTCTTAGCTTTAGAAACTATAGCATTTTCCCTTTCTTCTGAGAAGAACTCCTTGGAAAACAGTAGCTCCCCCAAGCCAACTTTTGGTGTACAGCATTGAATGGGACAATAGTTGTCCCTGCCAGAGTATAAAGGGTTAAGTTAAACTAGTTTGGCAGTGTGCAAAATCAAAATTTCTAACAGGTAAAACAATTATCAGGTTGTAACAAGTTTTCTGCCAAATTTGCTTGAGTCAACTGGTACTCAGCAATTGAACTTGTATGTCAAATTTATGCGATGCATAGCACGCATGGTGCTAAAGCCCAACTTCTTAGCTAGTTCTCGAGTGGTTGAATACTGATCTTCTTCCACAAGTTCTTGCAGACAGGCCTCATCAACATCAGTAGGTTGGTCAGAGCACGCTGCTTCTTGAATGTCACAGTCCTTGTTTTTGTACTTTCAGTACCAAACCTTCACAGTGTCATAGGATACAACAGTAGTACCTAAAGCTCTACACGATGATTTGCTGACATTCTGTAGCTGTTTTGCAACAGAACTAGAAGTAAATGATGGTTCTAATCTGGTAGCATGATAGTTCCATTTCAAACACCTTATACTTAATGATAATGATATTTTTTTACAGATTTCACAACACAATGTTCTAAAGGAAGTCTTTCTTTCAAATGCAAAAATTTTTATCAAAATATTGACAAACACTGCCAACTGTGCAGGCAATATTTCTGGTGGCAGAAAACTTCCGTTACAACCAGAGGCGTAGCGAAGGGGGGGGGGAATAAAACCCCCCCATGAGGAATTTTCCGCCATACAAAATGTATATTCTTCACTACATTATCACACACACGTACACATATATGATTTGTAGTAGTCGTACTCCCCCCTCCCCCCCAATGAAAAATTTCTGGCTACGCCCCTGGTTGCAACCTAATATATACTCCTCTGGTGAAAGGTTGAAAAACTGCGTCCTCATGTAGAAGAAAATAAATTCTAATTATTTTAAATGCTAAGATTCCAGGACAGTAGTACTAATTGTGGCATATTAGGTCCTGTAAGTCAAATTTTCTTATTAAGTGCATTTTATTACTTGGGGTTAAATTACAATTTATTTTATTTCCTAATCTGAAATGTAATTTCATTAAAAAATGAGAAAAGCGGTATGTATTTCTTAGTATGTCTAGACCCAATTCAACAGTTAATTTTCTTATGGTTTGGATTGCAAAAAGTGCAGTAGCACAGAACATGCTGCAATCAATGCATTCAAAGAAGGAAGTTAGAGCCAAGGCATGCAGAAATAAGCCATTAGCCAAATATTTTTGTTAATTGACCTGTTAAAAGCTGCTAAACCTGGTCCACTGTGTTTTAATATATCAGTAATCTATTTATCATTCCATCAGTCAATTTGTTCTCAACCACTGGCGTATACAGAGATATGAAACTGTAAAATTTTATCCGATACATATGTTAGTTAAAAAAACAAAAACAATATAAATTTATTACAAAATTATAAAATAAAATAAAAATACAAAAAGGTTCATTTGCTAATAAAAGTCTAAATTAAAGATTTGATTTTAAATTATTATAAAATTACAAATCAAAATAAGAAAATAATTAAATGTACATAAAACTAAATAGTATATTATATTAAATTTGATAAAAACTACGCAGAAATTAAGTCCTGCAGTTTTCCTCTAAATTTTATTCAGTTTCAGGTTTCTTTCAAATTTTGAGACTGATCAAATTTGTTTTGATAACAGTTAAATGCAATAGCTTACTTGTCATAGATCACACCATCTACACCTTGTTCTTTAAGAGATCGAATTATATCACTGTGATTAATATCCTCACCCCAGCAAAATAAAACTAATTTATGATCTTTAACAAATGGAATATGAGCAGGATCTCGTATCAGATCTTCAGCATGGACATTGATTCCCTAAAATAACATTTTTACTCAAATTTAAATGGTTATAAATATGACACTAAAAGAAAAGGTACATAGAATAAATACTTCTGATTTAAAGCAGCTTTAAAGAATAATATAAAAATATTTATTTCACTGAAACATTAGCATGATTACAGATTACATGTTCAAGCACAGCATCAAAACAAAGCCATTTTCATTTGATCCTTACCAAAGGAAGTATCAAAACTGGGAAAAAATATTTTAAATTCATATACTGTGTTAATAATATAAAGAAATAAAAGGGCATATGAGAAACATCCACTGTTAGGAGTTGCAAGAAGTGACAGAAAAGCAGTATGAAATAAAATATGGTATACTGTCTCTCGCACAACATTTTTCATATAACATTAAATATAATTATCTTCATATTAAAAAAAGATCATATTGTGAAATTTTTAAATGCCCTATTAATGACTTTCTGCATTGTAATAAGAGTTGTTCCTTCAAATAAATATACACAGAGATGCCACTTTTCTGGCAAATAGTAATTTCAGCTTAAATTTTTTTTATTATTATTATTATTATTCAGCAGCAGAATTTGTCTAAAAATTCCACTGTATTTGCATTCCCAACCACCACGCAATAATTAAGTATTAATTTTCATTATATCAATCTTTTTCTATCCCTCTTGAAAATAAATATTTTTTAAAGCATTTTTTAAAATTTAAATCTCAAATGCTGTTAAGTATAAAAATTAACTCCTATTTCAAATTTAAATTATTTTTCTCCAAAGAAACTAGTTAACGAAAAACTTCAGGAAAAAGGAAAATTTCAGACATGAATGAAAATGGTGTAAAATAATTAAAGAAAAAATTGAAACAAAGAATATTTTGTCAATGTATATATGTTTATGAAAGCAAATGAACTTAGCATGTTTTTTACTCCCCCACCAGGGTTTCTACAGACCTGGAAAGTCAGGGAATATCAGGGAAATGAGTTTTGGTCAGGGATTTGGGAAAAAAGTCAGGGAAATTAGCAGAAATTGAAGAAAGGTCAGGGAAATGCAAGAAAAGTTGAATTTTGAGGTAAAATCAAGAAAATATTTGCTGTTTGAACCTAAGTATAGAAATTGTTTTATTTTCATTTTCTCATTGAACCTTATAAATAATTTTAAAATGTGTTCTTTATGAGCATATCTTGTGCAGTTGAAATATGCTTAGTTTTATCCTAAATTATTACCAAACATGTTTTTTGTTAGAATCTAGTGATGTCAAATAAGATTCTTGTATATATTAATTGTATTATTATTATTTGTAAAAAAAAGGGGCAAAATATATAAAAAATTATTAATTAAAGGATGTAATGCTAAAACTAGAAACTCAAAATTCGGGAAAGTGCACTAGATAAAGTCAGGGAAGAGCGTGATAGATGTCAGGGAAGCAAAAGCTGTGAAATCTGTAGAAACCCTGCCCACACATTACGTACTTTTATTGAATTTTTTTTTTTTTCAGCTATGTAACATTTTTTTCTGTTTTAATTTCAACTTTTTCTTTAGAAAAAGAGGAAATCAAAGAGGCAAATAATTTTTTAATTCACATGTCACTGCCTCTTTTTAGCTGCTTTATGCGTGGCATCACTGTATACAGAATATTAGTTAAAAAAGATTTAAATGTATGATAAATAGTATAAAATCATAATTTGCTACATCAAAATTTCATGCTTTTTAAGTCTAGGTCTTCTTCAAACAGAAGGCCTTTACAGATATAAAGAAAGCATATAGGTTTGGCTGTGCATGAACAAGAATAGTTACAGTTATCCACAGTATTCAAATCACATTTTAACAATTTTCTTTTTATAATATAATTGAATAAACCCGCGAAAATCTTCATGGCACTCAAACTTCAGTTTAATAATAATGAAACTGATGCTGAAAAATTCTTCCCAGACAAATACTAAAGAGTTACCCCAAATTTATTCATTTAGAGGGAAGGAGGGGGAGTACCACTTTGAAAGAAGATTTAATAAAAAGAATGTTAACAAGAGCACAGTAAAGCAACTGAATTAAGATTTAAAATAATTAATGTTTTATTAAAAAAAAATATCCTTGCACTTGAAAAAATAAATAATATAAATTCTGCAGTTGAAGGAAGAAAACTAATATTATACATATAATTTAAATATCCCCTGCTGAGGAGGAGGGTAAGGGTAACAATGATCACAAAATTCTACACTCTTGGCAAAAAGGGCTATCACCAGTCAACCACTAGGATTAACAAATTGTGACTTTTGAATATAACTCATTAATTGCCCAAATGCAGAAGTATTGACCCCAAAAAAAGTCTTTCATATTCCCATTTGTATGTCTGATTGATTCAAATCCCTATATGATTAATATGTCTGGTTTCTTGTATAATTAGTACGAGCCCAAATACTTGTGATTTTGGATTATACAAATCCTGTGACTCAAGTGATGTATGCGATATCCAAGCGCATACATCACTTGAGTCTCCGACTCAAATTTCTAGGTTTATATCTTGGTTTTGGATTTGTAAAATGTCTGCATCAGTTGAGTATCGCATGGTGTGGAATGAACCTAAGAGTCAGATGCTGATCCATGCCTCAAGCCAAATGCTGATCCACAACTAAAAATGGTCTTGTTCACAAGGCAAAAACGGAAGTTGCCTGATTTTTGGATATTTTTACTAAATTCTGATTGTTCCAGATCAATTAAGTACCCTGATTTTTCCACAATTTTCCTGATCTGTTGCCACCCTGTTATATTTTTTAGTGGATTATGTTTTATCTTATTAACTTGTCTATAAAAACACGAATAACAAGTCAACTAAAAGAGAGCTTACCAAAATACCCATATTTAGAGCAAAATATGTTGCCATTGGTATAGATGCCGTCCTAGTGTCAAGATATGGTGGATATTTGTCAGTTTGACCTTGAGTTAAGAACAAAAGAGGATATTTGTTTTGCTTCAAACGAACCCTAAAAAGTAAAACAGAGTTTAAAAAATCAAAGCATTTAAGTTACATAACTATGGCATGAAAATCTGAAGAAACTTACATAGAACAAATGTCAGGATGAAAACAAGAAAGGACAATGTAACGATTTCCGGCATTTTCTAAAATTTCCTTTAAAATAACATCTAAATAACTATTCATTTCAAATCTTTGATCTAATTCCCATGTTCCATCCTAAAAAAGAAATAAATATGATTAAATAAGATTAGTTATACGATATTACATTTTTAACCAAAAAACTCCAATTTTATAGTCACATAATTGTTAGTGTAATAAAAGATCTTTATGTAGGGGAGACTGGGTCTAGTAGGTACAGTTTTTAATTTTTTCCATCTAAATTGAACAGCAACTTTAAAGCACAGACATTTGGCTATAAGTACGTAGGAGTTCTGAGCTTGCAATGATGCAGTTTATGTTTAATGGAAGCCTAAAAAGTAAGAGAAAAAATATGCATCAACTTGCTCCTTTGCGGGGAATGGCTGCCTATACCTATGTGGTATGTTGGCATATCTATACAAATATAATTGACAGAGTTTGTTTGAACTCGCTAATCTCAAATTACTAGTCCAATTTGAAAAAAACCTTTTTGCATTAGATAACTTGTCTAAAGGGGAAGGTTATAGTCTATAAAACATTTCTGTATGACTCATCTATTAGGTGTTCCAAAAAGATTGAACCACGCTGCAATTCCTTACTTATTAAGATACGTGATCAATCAAAATCATAAAAATGTTTTCAAAAATGTAGGAAATAAGACTACTTAAAAGAAGTAATTATGATAGATCCTAGTATGTTGATAATTGTCCGGTGAGATTGTCATTGGTGGTCTTCCAAAACGAATTAGCTTTAATTTTGTTTGGCGATTCCAGCAAATCACCAGTGAATTTCAGCTGGTAATTTCCTCATGAAATCCATGCCTTGCAGTTCCATTTACAAATTAACGGTAGTTGTTTATTCACAGCCAGCTGCATCAAAAAGGGTCTCTAGATCTGTGGCACGCGATGAACGTTTCGATCGTCTGCCATCTTGCTGATAGTTAAGTCGAGCAATGGCAACGGCTGCCCTTTTTTCAGCATTGGGCAATCTATTCAGCTGTTCTCTCATTCTTCCCTTTTTCAGCAGATGTCAGTGCTGTTAAAAATAATCGTGACCATTTTTTTAAGGGCAATTGGGTGCTAAAAAGAGAAGGATTCTCGTGGAGCTATGTCAGCCGCAACTATTTTTATAGAAATCAAATCTATTCTTCGTGACTGGCAACAGTCAAAGTTTGGCGTTGCCAGAGCGGCAACACTGCACGTTAAAGGGTTAAAAATAAGCCTTGGTACTGGTTTAGCAAACATCAGAAGAATTTTTTTTACAGCAAGTTTTGGCCTTATGCTTAATGCTGCTGAGCTACACAGCTAAAGCTGTATAAAAAGTTAAATCAAACTAATACGATATGCATTTAAGAAAAATTAATTGTATTTTTGACAGTAAGTTTAAATAAAGGAACTTCTTACTTCTGCACAATATTAGCTCTAAATTATACAAAAAAGAATGAATAATAAAAAAAAAGTACCCCATTAACAGGAAACTGGTATTTAAAATATGAAATAAATGAAACTTTGTAAAATAATACATAAAAATGTACATATCAGTAAGCACATTTCAGGTGAAAAATGTTTACCTTTCATCAGTTACAAAAAGGTTCCACCAATCATAACAGCTAGTAGAACAAGAACTAGAATCTTCTTCTGAATGGCAACTTTCTTACTTGCTTTTTTCACTGTTTACTTTTTTAGCTCTCATTCTACTGTTCTTGTGGTAGGTAAAACCTTTTTGTAGCTAACGAAGGTTGAATATTTTTTACCTGAAATGTGCATCCTGATGATATGTACATTTCTATGTTTGTTATTTTACAGTTTTGCTTATTTTATAATGAATGAAACATTTTCTATTTTTAAAACTAACAACATATCCTACATATAAGATGGGGGTTATTTTAGTTCTTGTCATTTTAGCTATTGTCGAGATTTCTGTTTTTCTAAATTTATCCTTCTTTGTAGGTGGAAACTATTCTTTATCATTGTTATCTTGGCTTGTTGCCTTTTTTTCTTTTTTCTTTTTAATATTGTAGAATAAAAGTGTGTTTATAAGTAAAAGAACAATTCCTATGTTATTTTTTATGTAGCTCCTAATTATTGATACAAATGAACCAGGACACAGTAGTAATCCAAAACCTTTTAAGAGGTGCAATGCCATTTCCATATTTTTTATCTTTGCTGTTGAAACATCTACACAATTTGACGGCTCATTCATAAAATAAGATAAAATAGTTTAAAAGTTCTTGAAACAAGGTAATGGGGTTAGTTAGCACACCAAGTCAACTTGGCCGTAGTCAATGTGCCCACTAGCCTCCTGATATGCTTCTTCACAAAATAAGAAACATAACCTTCTCAATATCCTATGGAGCAGGTTAAGGTAATCATATACCATGAAAGACTACACAAGTTAAATTGCAATTATTAAGATGAATACAGTGAAGCTTTGATAATTCAAAATTCTGAAAAATTTGAAATTTTTGGCCAGTCCTTAGAATTTTTTGTTATTCATCTCTTCTCTTTGACAGAATATATGAAATTTGAATTTCAGATATTTCAAATATTATCACTGGTTCCACCAACTTCGAATTATCCAAGAAATTAGAAAAAGAATGAAACAGCAAAAAATTACTTGCCAATACAAAAAAAGGGAAAAACCATAAATATCCAATGCATGGAGATAACACTATGAAACTACATTAGCACTTACAGAAAATAAGAAGAAAAGTTATGTGACTATTTTTGCAATCCACCCCCAAACAGATGAATTATAAGGACAGTACCTACTTAAACCTGAAGCAAACTAGCCCCAGTCTCCTCTACATTAAGTAACAATCAAATATTTTAAATATCATAAAAATATAAAGAGAATTACTCATACATGGTATTGCATAGGACACTTAATTTCAACATTGAAGCCAATTCTGGGATCAACAGCTTCCAAAACATGTTTTAATGTTGGGAATGGTTGATTGTCATCATGATCATCTTCATGAAAATCATGATTTGCTTCTGAAAGATAGAATACACAGAGAATTTATAGAACTCAAAAAATGATTACATATTGATTAGTGTTCAATTATACAAATTCTATAAATAAATAAACATAAATAGATTTAAAATTTAACAATACTTGCCTCCTGCATGTACTGGATTCAGCTGCAAGAAAAAAAAAAAAATTTATTAGTATTTATTTTAGTTAAAAATAAGTAAAAATTACATGGTATGACAAATAATGGAACGGATCCAAACAATATGATCTCTTGAAACATTTTTACAAATATCTTTTAATTCCCTTCAACATAGCCCCCTTACTTATATATACACTGCTGTTTCATCTCGTATGATGAAATTTTCAGCAGTCCAGGTTCTTTGGTGAATTTCTCTATGATGTCACAGCAAATGTTTCTTTTCTGGTTTCTCTTTTTTAAGGGGAGGTTATTTTCATTTATTTTTTTGTACACACTTGTATCATTTGTCAATCCTCATGCAAAAACTTTCTTACTGTCTATCAATACTCTTCATCTCTGCAACCTTTTGGATACTCACGTATCAAAACTTTTATTCATTTATATCAGTTCCTGAAGTAACAGGTCAACCAAATGTGTATCATCTTCAACCTTTCTCTAATCTAAATGTTGCTTTTGCTATTCAAAAAATCATGTGTGACATGCAGTGGTGGATACAACGGAGTGGCACTGGGAGCTCGAGCCTCCTTGTATAAAGTATCATGATAACTGGACCGAAACCTTGTTGTAATCATTCTCTTAATGCTGTGGTAACTGACATGGACATCTGGTTATGAAAGGCTAGATCCGACTCTAGCAAGGGAGTCTGCCAGTTTCTTACCTGCAACACCACAATGGCTTGGTATCCACTGTAGGGCAATATTGCATTCACCTCCCATCAAAGAATTAATAGTTGGCAATTGAGAACAGCACTATTCCTAGAAGGCATAGCTGAAGAAATAGACGCAATGACGGGCCTAATTTTTAGCAGTTAAGGTAACAGTAAAAGGGAGTCACAGTAAAAAAAAAAAAAAGTTCATTTTTTTTCAGGTGGTTGGGGTTGAATCTTTATGAGCTGGATCCTCTCTCAAAGAGAAAGGGCTGTGTGCACCACTGCCCGACGCACATACCAAACTTTATGGGGCATGCATGCACTGTGACATTATTTAACTGTCACACCTCGTTTGTTGTGACAGTTAAAGATAGATGCAGTTATTTTCTGTTAAGAAAAAAAATAATAGATAATGGATACAGTTATTTTCTGTTAAGAAAAAAAAATTAGATAAGTTTAAAATGAACTACACTGCACATTAATAATACTACCAGGAAATTTTCAAGTTTTCTGTTTTCAGCTTTTTAAAGACTGCTCAACCTATTTTCTAAAAAGAGGTATTGAACATGGAAAACACATGCTTTTACATTTGCTTTAAACCTTTAAAATATAATACAATGGCTCTTGATTCTAATAGAACTTTGAAATTAGTAAAAAATTAGTTTAGCTAGCTCAAACCGGGTATAAAATGAAGCACTGACTATTTCATAATATTTCCTCCACAAGTGCAACTCCCTTCAAAGTGATATAGTATAACATTCATTTGAAAGAACAAAATTAAAAATGAATTCCACACAAGATGAAATTTGTTATCCAGCTTTAAAAAATTTCATTTTAATATTCAGAGCTACATTAAATAAAGCAATTAAGATTAATTATATCAGACAAGCAGTTTGATGCTGTAGTGCAGGTCCTGGTGCTGCAATTGCTTTCAAGCATGACAGGAGAGAATGGTCATACGACTTGGTAGACTTCACAACATTTCAGGACACTTAGATTTTCTCATGAAACCGAACCATTCCTAACCTGTATTAATAAAAACAAACTCACTGTGCAACATCTGATCAGTTATGTTGACTTGGTGTGAGAGGATATGCTCAAGAGACCTAATTTGGTGCTGGAAGTTATGAAGGATGACAACTCATAAATCTGTTCTGATTCAATTCAGACAGATTAGCAAGAAGGAGATCACTGTCTCAATGAAACTGGAAAATCTACAACAATGCTTTTCTAATGTAAGAGCTTTTATTCTACTCAACATACAACTAGAGAAGCATACTAATAATGCTTTTAAAAATTCTTTAAGATCTTTATTACTTGAAAATAAGCAAAATACTGTTTTTTAGAATGAAGCATATAATAAAAAACACACATCAGGCAGAAAAAAAAAGATATACAATAACATTTCCCAATGAACAAATCTTATATATTTTCTCACATATTAGCCCATTGACTATTTTACCAAAAATTTCTCGCAACTCCAAATGATGCAATTTAATACTAATTATAGAAACTTGCATAATTTCCAATCTTATTCCTTTATATTAAACAACCATTTACTTCTCAAATAAATTGTCATTTTAAACTTTTGGTATCGATAAAAGAGTTCAAGTACAGATGACACACCGTTATCATTTGTATTATTTCAACAGAAATTTGTACAACAAACCATGCAGAAAAATCTATGGCTATGTTATAATATAAAAATATAATCCAAATAGCTTACTTAACATATTAAATAACCTTTTTAAAAATAATTTCTAATTTTACTAGAATGCTTTAAAAACAGAACAATTGCAATTATAAATTATTTTTTAAAGCAGTTTTCTTACTTTTAACATTCTTAACTGGTTTGCAGTTAAATCCTTCACAGCAAGCTTTAGTAATTCATGTTCATGTTGGGTCTTTTTCTGAAATTAATAAAATATTTAGTCAAATCATTACATAAGAATTTTAATACACTGAAATGAAATTTATATACTACCAAATTTTGATTTCTTTCACCCTCCTCCTTCCCTACCAGAATAATCTTAAAATATATTATTTCTATCAACAATCCTGATAGCTAATCAAATAAATCATTTTCAGACAAAGTTGAAATTTAAAACACATTGAATGTTAATACACGAATGATAATACACTAGTTAAAACACGTTGAAAAACATATGAATTAAAAAATTTAAAAGGACTAAGAATATCAGATATGGATACAGATAACTATTCATTATCTAATGCTGCAAAATTGTTTTAGTCTTATAATACAATGTCAAATAGCATTGAAATAGTTAAAAATAAAACTTACTTTTTTCATTGAAATATAAATATAGTAGTCATGATAAATAACTGGGACAAGATCCTTAGATAACTGTACATCTAATTCAACCATGTCAGCACCCTTGAAAGAAAGGAAAAAGCTAACTACATAACATAACAAACTGCAAAAACACACTATACAAAATATTCTGTAAAAATGTTAAATGACACTGATAACATACACGCATAGTAAAATACATACATGTCTAGCAGCATAGTTAAAAGATGCGACAGTATTTTCCAAGACATTTTCAACCCTAAAAAGAATAAACATTATTAAATATTGAAAGAGAAAAAATTGAACATACATTCTTTAAATACATTTATCTACTACTCAAAGCAAAATTTTAACATTAAATGGGAAAAAAAAAGTT
The DNA here is from genome assembly GCA_038373885.1 of Cheiracanthium punctorium. Classification (NCBI taxonomy): domain Eukaryota; kingdom Metazoa; phylum Arthropoda; class Arachnida; order Araneae; family Cheiracanthiidae; genus Cheiracanthium; species Cheiracanthium punctorium. The sequence continues at coordinate 583,505 of JAWZYV010003815.1, read as the reverse complement.
AAAATAAGCCAGAATTAAAGTTAGTGTCCTTTTATGTCAATGACTGTTACAAGTTTCAGGTTTCTCCTTTCAAAGGCAGTTTTTTTTTTAAATTACGATGATTAGGAAGACTAATTAATGATGCAATTAGCTAATGTTAGAAACTAATGTCACTAACAAATTTTAAACAGACATATAGTTTCAAAAGTTATAAAAGTTTAGCTGCATGTATTAATATTTTACAAAAATACACAAGTTAGCTATTTAATATATAACTAATTTCATTTAAATATTTCAGAGCAACCAAATGCTCTGATTTTTTGCAGGAAGCTCATGACTTAAACTCAAGTTAACTCACTTCTCAGGAAATTTCTTTAGAAATTTGAAGAAACTTTATTTGAAATATTGAAATCACAAAAGAACAAAGCTTAAAACTTATTTTTATGCTAATGGAAACAGCACTTCAAACATTATGTACGGGGGAAAAAAAAAAAAAAAAAAAATGGACTTTCATTTATGATAAACGTCAGAAATACCCACTCCTTTCTAGGAGGCAAAGCTAAACTTGTTTGCACATGTTTATAGAAATGTGCTTTAACATGCTCAAAGAGACTGTTTCCTTTGTGCAAAGGCAATTTTCTGATTATCTATCATTTGAGGATTACCGGCAAAGCATTGTTATTTAAATATCCCTACAAAATAAATAAAAAAGTCAGGGATGTTTAGATCAAACGATCGAGGTGGCTAAAGATTTTTTAAAATGAGTCGATCACCGAAAAATTCTTCAAACATGTCCATGGTTTCATTACTTGCATGGTATGTTGCACCATGTTGTTGGAACGAAGAATATCGTTCATTCACATCTAACAATGCAACAAATTGCCAGATAAGTTTCTTGTAAGTAGGTACTGCATCATTTGGATATCTTTTTTACAAGGGTCACAGCATAACCAATGAAATATGGCAATTTGTTTGGATGTCACGCTTGTTTCCAGTTCTTTTTTCAAGCACACTTTAGGGTTGCAATTTGCTGTAAGAATTTTCCCACAGTGGCAAAAGGTGTATCAGAATAATAAGCAACTATTGGAAGATTTTTAAAAAGATGACTTTTTACTCAAAATAGCGACTTTATTAAAAATGGACCATAGTGACTTTGCTGAAAAAAAGTTACTTTTAGTGACTGGCTCCAACCCCTGATTTTGCAAGACATCTTTGCACCCTTCATAAGATTTAATTCAAAATTAGCCTCAAGCAGCACACTTCTCTGAATGCACAGTAAACTTATTTCACTATGAAGAACAAAATAATATAGAACTTTATTCTTGTACAATTTGAAGGCAGAAAGAATGAACCACAAACTAAAGAATTGATACAATGATTAATCTGATGAGAAATTTTAATGTTCGGGAAAAAAAAAAAAAAAAAAAACACCACAGACTGAATTCTTTAAATTTAGAGAACGGGAATTTTTAGCATATACTGTTTCAATACAACTTTTAAATTAAAGTAAGAAAAGCCTTGTACTTTAATGCGCATTTGTGGATTTCAAGAATAAACTTTATCACATGATTTCATTGTACTGTGATTATTATATAACATACTGTTATTTATTGAATAATAGAAAGATATTAGGTGACCACTTATAACCTATAGCAGGCACATACTACAAAATTTAAGTATAAATGACTAATATGTAAGGGTGGTGAATTACACTTGTTCTCTTACTACAGTCGATTTTTCAATGTAGCAAATAAATTTCCCAATGATTTTTACAACTGTTAAAAATTGGAGCTAGAAATTTATATGAAGCAGTAGTAATAGTATACAAATAGCTTATAAAGTAGTAATAAATAAGACATTTGACATGTGATATTAGTAAATTACTGTTATGCATTTTTCTTTGTATATTACATTATGATATTTAATACAACTTTATGAAGTATTTCATTAAAAAAACTTAAATATGTAAATATTTTTTGTTAATCTGACTGATATAGCTCATATATATATGTAATCAGATTATAAAATTTTTGTCATCTTATACTAACATACTGTTATCATTATCATAAATTATGGGACTATGTTGTGCCTCTTGCTAAGCAATAAAATAACTCAGGCTGGTAAGATTTTACATAACAGAGGGTAAATAGTCATTGAATTTTAATGTAATAATCATGGAATCATAAATTTGTCTTTCATTCAGTTTAAGAAATTTTTTTTTTAGAATTAGAAAAGAAAATTTAAATTTTCTAGAAAGTACATTAAATGTGCACATCATTTTATATACATACTTGTCATTCCTCCTTGCATTTCCAGCACCCCTATGGCCAACATCTAATCCTTTTTTATCAAAAGTTTTCCAGTGTTTAGCATAAGTTACACTAAGATCGCATACAAAATCTTTCATAGGACGGATTATTAAATAGTCCACTAAAACAAATTTTAAAGAACAAAATTCAAATTCACTATAAATCAAATGAATTAACACAAAACAAATTACTTATTTGGAAATATCATGATTTCTAATAAATAGTTCAAAATGAAAATTAATAATGATGCATATTGCTAAATAATGCATTTTTTAAACATTTAAACAACTCCTGTCAAGTTAAAATTTTTTATTTGGGAATACCTTATTCCCCCGTACACGATATATATTTCGGTTACACACATAACCATCTTCAGTCGTTTCTGGAGCTCTCACTAATGGCGGCTTCTTTTTATATCTTCGTCGTTCTTCTTCTTGAAAGTTCGATGCATGACGTTGTCCCATGATTGGTCGATTGTATGGAGCGTATCGTTGATGCTGCCCTCTGTCGTCAATATTTCTAAGCTCTCACGAATGTAGGCATATATACTATTTTTAAAGTTGGCTATTTTTTTAATATTTTTAAATTCAATGGTAATGGGCTCTTTCAAAGCAAGACGGGCTAGGGCGGTACTTTGTTTATGGAGGTTAATGTCTTTAAAATGTTCGTTTTTTCGTTCTTTAATTTTCCTTTTTGTAACGCCGATGTAGCAATTTTCTTTATTAGTATCGTTTGACATAAAATTAATTTTATAGATCCCTGCGGTTTCGATGGGGTTGATTGGGTCTTTTTCCGATCTAATGCGCTGAAAGATTGTTTTATTAGGTTTAATAGGAATACGGAAGTTCTTTTTACTGGCGATATTAGAAAGTTTATTGGCTATCCCTCGGCTAAAGGGGATAGCGGTAGTAAAACGTGGTTTATCTTTTTGACGGTTGTCTATAACATTTAATTTACGTTGCCTAGCTTTGAAAACTTTGTCGAAAATTTCTCGAGGGTAGTGGGCGTCTTGACATTGTTTCTTTATGAAAGCAATTTCTTTTTGAAGGAGGTCGTCGTTAGAACACACTTTGAAAGCGCGGTCGATATAGGAACGAATAGCAGCAATTTTATAGTTGAAAGGGGTTTTAGATTTAAAATTTACTATATTAGTATTACAAGTAGGTTTTCGAAAAATGGTGGTCTCAATGAGATTATTGTTTCTGGTTATGTTCACATCTAAGTAATTGAGGCTATTATTGATTTCTTTTTCGTAGGTAAATTTAATGTTCGGGTCTATGGCATTAAGTTGATTGATCAAATTATTTTCTTCATTATTGTGGGTGGTAAGGATAGCGAAGATATCGTCGACATAGCGAAGCCAAAGTTTGATGGTATTATTGTGTGTCTGTTTAATCTGTTCTTCAAGGATTCTCATTTTCCAGTCGGCAATTATTCCGGATATGGGGGAGCCCATGGGGACTCCTTTTATTTGTTGGTAGAAGTGATTATTATATTGAAAATATGAGTTATTTAAAATTAGATTTATAGCACTAGTTAGGGTGTTAATTATGTCTATATCTTTAAAACTACTTTGAATTTGTTTGTTAATAATTTGGTTCATTTCCTTAATATCTATTGACGGGTATAGATTTACAACATCGAAACTTACCATAATATCGTTTTCATCAAGTTTATAATCGCGGATGTTTTTAATGAAATCGTCGGTGGAAGTTAGAGTGCTGTTAGATGGGGGTATAATTTCTTGCAGAATATCTTTCATATATTTTTCAAGTGTGTAGGTGGGGCCTTCACATTTGCTCACGATTGGGCGAAGGGAGGGGGGATTTTTATGATCTTTAAATTTAGCGAAAATCCGTGGGGCGAAATTAGCGGTATTGTTATAGTTCGGACCTTTCTGATCCGGCCAGGTACCGTTTTTTATTAAAGTTTTTAGTTTATTATTGATTTTCGTGGTGGGGTCTTTGGGAAGATGTAAAACGTTTAGACTATTGATGGTTTGTTCCATTTTTTCATGGTAATCTTTTTTATCTAGGATAACAATCTTTCCTGTCTTGTCAGAGCTTAAGCAAACGATCGTGTTATTTTTCTTTAGGTCACTGAGGCATTTACGGTCTTCATGATCTTTAACAGTAGTTTTAAGTTTTTTATTCATTTCTTGTTGGGCGTGCATACGGATAGCTTGTTTATCTGAGGGGGGTAATGATATAATGGCGGCCTCAATGCTCGCAATGGTATCATTGATATCTATTTTGTCATCAAGAATGAATTTGGGACCTAGGTTTAGAGTGGCTTTTTGCTGTTGAGTAAGAGTTAAGGAGGATAGATTAATGAATTGATCTTCTTTTTTAGTATGACCTTGTTTATAGCATTTATTATTTCTCATCCAAAAGTTAAGTTTTTTATAGTGGTTATTGTGGTAAATCTCTTTTTCTTTCTTGCAAAAATTGTAAAATAAACAATTTTGCAAGAAAGAAAAGAGATTTACACAATAACCACTATAAAAAACTTAACTTTTGGATGAGAAATAATAAATGCTATAAACAAGGTCATACTAAAAAAGAAGATCAATTCATTAATCTATCCTCCTTAACTCTTACTCAACAGCAAAAAGCCACTCTAAACCTAGGTCCCAAATTCATTCTTGATGACAAAATAGATATCAATGATACCATTGCGAGCATTGAGGCCGCCATTATATCATTACCCCCCTCAGATAAACAAGCTATCCGTATGCACGCCCAACAAGAAATGAATAAAAAACTTAAAACTACTGTTAAAGATCATGAAGACCGTAAATGCCTCAGTGACCTAAAGAAAAATAACACGATCGTTTGCTTAAGCTCTGACAAGACAGGAAAGATTGTTATCCTAGATAAAAAAGATTACCATGAAAAAATGGAACAAACCATCAATAGTCTAAACGTTTTACATCTTCCCAAAGACCCCACCACGAAAATCAATAATAAACTAAAAACTTTAATAAAAAACGGTACCTGGCCGGATCAGAAAGGTCCGAACTATAACAATACCGCTAATTTCGCCCCACGGATTTTCGCTAAATTTAAAGATCATAAAAATCCCCCCTCCCTTCGCCCAATCGTAAGCAAATGTGAAGGCCCCACCTACACACTTGAAAAATATATGAAAGATATTCTGCAAGAAATTATACCCCCATCTAACAGCACTCTAACTTCCACCGACGATTTCATTAAAAACATCCGCGATTATAACCTTGATGAAAACGATATTATGGTAAGTTTCGATGTTGTAAATCTATACCCGTCAATAGATATTAAGGAAATGAACCAAATTATTAACAAACAAATTCAAAGTAGTTTTAAAGATATAGACATAATTAACACCCTAACTAGTGCTATAAATCTAATTTTAAATAACTCATATTTTCAATATAATAATCACTTCTACCAACAAATAAAAGGAGTCCCCATGGGCTCCCCCATATCCGGAATAATTGCCGACTGGAAAATGAGAATCCTTGAAGAACAGATTAAACAGACACACAATAATACCATCAAACTTTGGCTTCGCTATGTCGACGATATCTTCGCTATCCTTACCACCCACAATAATGAAGAAAATAATTTGATCAATCAACTTAATGCCATAGACCCGAACATTAAATTTACCTACGAAAAAGAAATCAATAATAGCCTCAATTACTTAGATGTGAACATAACCAGAAACAATAATCTCATTGAGACCACCATTTTTCGAAAACCTACTTGTAATACTAATATAGTAAATTTTAAATCTAAAACCCCTTTCAACTATAAAATTGCTGCTATTCGTTCCTATATCGACCGCGCTTTCAAAGTGTGTTCTAACGACGACCTCCTTCAAAAAGAAATTGCTTTCATAAAGAAACAATGTCAAGACGCCCACTACCCTCGAGAAATTTTCGACAAAGTTTTCAAAGCTAGGCAACGTAAATTAAATGTTATAGACAACCGTCAAAAAGATAAACCACGTTTTACTACCGCTATCCCCTTTAGCCGAGGGATAGCCAATAAACTTTCTAATATCGCCAGTAAAAAGAACTTCCGTATTCCTATTAAACCTAATAAAACAATCTTTCAGCGCATTAGATCGGAAAAAGACCCAATCAACCCCATCGAAACCGCAGGGATCTATAAAATTAATTTTATGTCAAACGATACTAATAAAGAAAATTGCTACATTGGCGTTACAAAAAGGAAAATTAAAGAACGAAAAAACGAACATTTTAAAGACATTAACCTCCATAAACAAAGTACCGCCCTAGCCCGTCTTGCTTTGAAAGAGCCCATTACCATTGATTTTAAAAATATTAAAAAAATAGCCAACTTTAAAAATAGTATATATGCCTACATTCGTGAGAGCTTAGAAATATTGACGACAGAGGGCAGCATCAACGATACGCTCCATACAATCGACCAATCATGGGACGACGTCATGCATCGAACTTTCAAGAAGAAGAACGACGAAGATATAAAAAGAAGCCGCCATTAGTGAGAGCTCCAGAAACGACTGAAGATGGTTATGTGTGTAACCGAAATATATATCGTGTACGGGGGAATAAGGTATTCCCAAATAAAAAATTTTAACTAATTAATCCGCCGTATTAAGTAATGTTTTATGTGTCTTTATTAACTCCTGTCATGCTCACAAACTTATTGAATAAGTTATAAGAATTAACATTATTCATATTTAAATATCTAATTTTGCATCTAGTTTGCAATTTTATAAGGATACATTTGATTTCTTACTTAAAAGTAAGTAAAATTGATAAATAAATTTTTTACACACATAAAATACATTTTCAAAATTATTTATCAAATTTCAATGAAAAAGTAGTTTAACATTAGGTTTGAAATATTATAAAAAATGTGCAAATAATAAAGTTAAAAAAATACCAAAATGAAATTAAAAGTTTAATACAAAAATACATTAATTTTTAAACAGAAATTTAAATCATAGTGTCATTTCATCATACCAGAGAGTTGTCCAATAGGCTGTTGCCTTTTGCCAGCAATAGGCATATTACATGTTCCAGATGTCTCTCTCAAATTACTGGGCAAAATGTAACAGAAGCCTATGTGGTCTGGAATTTCAGATTCATGGACATAGAAATCCACCATATAAGCCTGAAATATTGTGGTTTTTATTAAATATTTAATAATTAAAACAAACAAATGTGCATGTAAAATATGAATTTATCTTTCAGTGCGAGAAATGTAACATTCAAGTTTTTCATCAACTTAATGAAAAGATAGAAAATGTTACATAGATTCATCACACATTATTATGGCTATCAACATATATTAACTACTATTATGTATCAAAGCCCTTTATTTAAATATATATAAATATATACCAACAGAGAATAATTCTCTATTTTGGTCAATACCAACACATAACTATATTTAAAAAGTATTGATATATAACTTTTCTCTCAATGCAAATAACACTGAGTTGATATAGTTAATATTAAAAAAAAAAAAAAAAAAAAAGAATTAAAAGTTAATAAAAAGTAACTTTTTGAAACAATGGTTCACTAATTTTTAAAATTCTAGACATCCTTTCCACAAATTTTTATAACAATGTAGGAAAGTCATGAAGAGTAAAAATATCAGGTTGGAAAATATAAACAATAACTAATGGGGGAAAGTAAATTAAAAATAGAGTTCAGACTATGACACATTGATGGACAGATGGATATAAAAAAATTGAATATGCAGGCTGTGTAACTTAAGAATTGTACGAGACAAGGATTATGAAGAACAGAAATCTGAAATTATCAAATGTATATTTTAAAATGTAACACAAATGCTTAGCTTCAAATATATATGCTAGATGATTTATACAATAATAATTGTGACACCAATGCCACCAAAAGATAGAAAAAAAAAAAAAACTAACTAATTCTGCAACAATCGAGCAATAGAATATAGATACAAAACAAAACTAGGGGGGGGGGGAATCCACTGTTTTTTCTATTGTATTCAAAACAGTTCAAGAAATTGAGTTGCATTTCAATTTTCCCAAATATTTCAAACTACTTAAAATTGGCTTTATTTATAATAATTTTATATTTTTTTAGACACTTGTAATTTTAAAACAGTATAGCTCTACATTAAATAGTGTTTCTGAATTAAGATACTAAGATTATCAGAGCATGTTACTTCCGATAAAAGTATAACTATGGAGGTTATTAAACACAGAATGCATGTAGATATATTAAACATTTAAAAGTAAAGTGTTGTAAGGCGAGAGAGTTACTATATACCTAGCTTGTAATAAATGTCAGAATATCAGACAAAAAAATACAAAGCAAAAAAGGCTAAGACTAGTAGAGAATACCACAAAATAAGAACAAATCTCAAGATTTGGAAAAATTAGAACAAAATGTAGAATAAAATTTATAAATTTGTTTAGTTTGATACTTCTCTATTGCTACCTTTTCCCAAACAAAATTTTAAATGCTCCGAGAGGACTAATTTGATTAAAACAGTATCAAAACTAAAATACAGTAATGAAACTGGAATTGATCTCTGTAAACAAACCATCCATGTAAAGTTTTAGAGCTATAGAAATCTTAATAATTGAAGATCATTTCAGTATAACAGAAAACAGATACTTAAAAAGAAAAAATATGTACAGAGGGTGTTCACAGATTTTCGTAACAATTTTGCAAAGATAAATATAAGAATTTTATTTTCTAATGTGTTCAATCTGATAGCACTTTCTTTGAACTAACATATTACATCTTGACTTCCAAGATAAGTCCTTTTCTTAAAACATCAAGGCTGATATTGTTCCACTCCTCCTTCACAATCTTCTAGAGTCCACCCAATGTTTTGGGATGTCGCTTATAAAGAGCTTGTTTTAAAAGTCCAAATGCACAGCAATCCATAGGAGACTCGTCAGGGGACTTGGGTGAAATGCATTTAAAGGGAATAGCTTCAATTCCAGTTTCATTTATCATTTTATCAAAAAATAGAGCAGTAGATTTAGAGCTATGGCTTGGAGTTTTATCCTGATGGTACTTAACATAGTGAAGATTGTTTGGATAAAGGGATGGAATTTCTTCTTTAAAAATAGGTGTTAAAACATACTTCTGATAGTAATCCGAATTAATTTTGACATTTTTTTCTACTTTCCTTATTGTAAGTTGTCCATTATAAGAAAATCCAGTAATAACCATAAAACCTTTAGAAAAACTTTCCTTGTTTTCTCTAAATCAACTTGTTAAGTCTTTTTCTCCTCTTTTGCGGTAGTAAATCGTTCTTTTTCTATTGCAGTTGGATAAATACATCCAAGCTTCATCAATTGTAACTACATATTTCCATTTTTTACAAGCCAAATAATTTTCATACAACAATCTACACATAGTCTTACGATGAGAAACATGTTTCGGCATTAGGCGATGAACATCGTGTTTTTTTGCCTTGATTAACTTTAAATCGAATTTTATAATTATGTTCACAGTTCCTACAGAGATATTTAAAGATTTTGCGATTGTTCTTTGGGTAGTAGGATTTTTCTTTAAAACATGAGATTCGACTTTAGATTTAATAAGAAGTGTACGTACCTTTGTTGGGTATGCATTTTTTGCCTTTTCCCCAGTGAAATATAAACTTGAACTTTTTTTCCTTTCACATTAATTATGTCACTTATTTTATGAGTAGAAATATTAAAACCATAATTTTGGCATCCTTTTTTAATAACTGAATAAGAGTATTTCTCTTCGGATGGTGCAAAAATATAGCCTTCAATCCATTGTTTATTTTTCAGCATCATTTTAAAGCAAAGAATATTTTTAATGCTGCAGACAATAAATAAGCCTTATTACAATTTGGTGCCAATCACATTTTTATTTTCAAATTAATATTTAACTTCATGGAGAAAATCAAAATCGTTACAAAAATGTGTGGACACCCTCTGTAATTGAGGAGCATTCACACTTACAGAATCTAGCTTTAAAAATAAATGTTATTTAAATAATGCTAATGGCACATAGTAAAAATTCAGGGAGATAAACAAGTACATCAAGCAGATATGGGAAACATAACTGAAACAGAGAAACAAAAATTTTCTCTATTAGTATGTCCAGATGAAAAAATATTCGAAATGTTATGGAAAAATATTTTTTTTCAGGATAAAGAAAAGATAAGCATGCTCTATAAAATAAGCATGCTTCATAATATTTGTGCAAATATTAGAAATTACACTAACTTACTTTCTTTTTTTCAAATGAAAATAACTACAATTTCTGTTTTGCTTTAATACAAATAAAAATCTGTTTTCAAGGTATTAACTTTAAAGTCTAGCATTAGCTAGACATTACCATATTTAACTTTCATCTTCTCTTCAAATGCTGGAAACATGAAATCACAAAATAAGTCTTGATAAGTGAACTCTGATATCCATTGTTAAAAGAACAAATAAAAGTAACCGATGAACTGCTTGGCTGAAGGAAGAAGACAGGTTAGTTGGTGTGTAGATCATAAGGTGCAGGAAACAAATTTTCTTCATTCTCACCATGGGTGCAGCAGGAACACTTAGTCCTTGCTCACCCCTTGTATAACAATGCCTGTGAATGACAAATAAATTCCAAAAATATTAAATGACATTCTTTTATTCAGAAACCTGCAGCTCAGTAGAAACCAAACTTTACTACGCTGGATTGAGGAATTTGTCTCATTTTTTTCACCCAGACCAATTAAGAATTTATTACACAAACATGAAAATAAAGTAGAGCTAAAAAAATATTCCTCAAAAGCAGCTTATCACAAAAAAGACAAACATAAGAAATTAAGAAATAACTAGAGTGAAGATCACACTACTAATGCTTAACTTACAACTGTATCAGGCTTTAACATCTGGGCTTGAAATATCACATATTCTCCAGGGTCGTACAGGATTCCAAACTGGCTTTGAGGGCCGAACTGCCAGCTTGATTCATTCATTTGCTAAAATTGAAATTTAGATAATTAAAGGAATAAACTTATAGCAACATACATAAATAATAAGATACAAAAACTAATATTTTACAGTTAATGTAGCAAGTGTTACATGATTATCATAAAAACTGATATGAAAATATTGACAATTTAGACATTACTTAAGAGCAAATATTTAAAATTACAATTTCATTAGAGAGGAGTACTCTTAAGATATTTAAAAACAAATAAATAAAAACCCTAGATGGATCATTTTGTGCCATTACAAATGAACTGATCCCTAACTCTGAAATGTTTAGGAACTTTAGAGACACAAAACCACTAGAATGCAGCTAGGTGCCCCAGACCATCCTAAAACAAAGAAATTCTAAGAATTCTTATACTTACTGCTACTTCTACAATAGGCCAGCTAGATGGAAGCCCTTCTGGTGAAGTACTGTCATCTTCAAAGCCTAACATCTTGAAATAGAAAAAATAACCAGTAAAGATTTTCAATTTATAAAAATAAATGAATAGAAAAAATACACTTAAAATTGATTTTTAATATGCTTAAAAATTATTTTTGAAAACACCCTTAGGATTAATCACATTTTTAATTTGTAATTTTGAATTACAAATTACTTTATGCTATATATACAAAAAGCTGAGAAACATTTTAGGCTTAAGATTTACTAGTAATACTTCAAAATCAAAAGGAAAAAGAAAAAAAGCTGCTGTAATTGACCGATACATGAAGACAAGTCAAAATAATACGGATTTTATATTTTCCCCCACTTTATTTCCACAACATTCAGGATTATGCAACTAAAATCATTTTGCTTAAAATATAATTTATTGATGATTAAAATTACTTCACATTTTCAAATATATTTAAATTAAAAATATATTTAAATGAAATTTTTTTTTCATCATTTAACCATATATTTTTAATCATTTAAACATAAAAATAATTTTAAAAAACATGCTTTCTTCTTCATTTAGCCACTAAAAAACTATTTTCATAAAACTTGTTAGTTTGGCACAGGTTTAATTGCATTTCTTGTTCCAAGCACATTTGACTGTAGAGAAAAATACCTACTTCCTTTGAAATGGATAAAAATACAATTCAATTCAAATATTCATAAAGATCACCATATTTCACCAAAAACAGCCATTTACTGTAATATTACTTTTTCTATTACTTGTAAAACTTTAGAAATAAAAGTGGAAATTGAAAAAGCAGAAGAATTTTGCACAAAGGTTTTTTAGTCTGTGCTCTCCAAAAAATAAAAATAAATAAAATGAACTTTGAAAGCTTTTGCTAATATATATTTTTATTCATTTAACAACAAATAATTTTTACAGGAAATCATTTTTTTCCCCATTGTAAGTTTCTTATAAGAATAAATATAGGACTGAGCAACTAACTTACAAGATCAAGTTTTACAGATTTCTTAATTAGAAAATTTATTGAAGTTACATTGTTTTATTTGTATGCCAAATATATTTGAAATGACAGTCAAGATAAAGTAACACACAAAATGCATGCTTTTTTTTTTGTCTATAGTAACCTGCAAGATCAGTAAGCATTATTAGTATTATCATAGTTAAGCTTTTAAGGTTTCAGAGTGTCAGCTTTTGTGGTAGTTGACCTGATGCAAGTGTCCATGGCACATTTCCTACCCCCCCCCCCCCCCCCACACACACACACATTTTATGCACAATGATTGTGCAACTCAAACATCTTCAGATATGATAGTTGATCAATATGATCGATCATTAACATCATTAAATAATGATTTTCTTTTGAGATGGCTGTCTGATGAACGAATTAAATATTTGGCATAATTCATAGCTGCATTCATTTTTTATTGTATGCGTGTTATAATCAGATTCCAGTTTAAAAAACTTTTGGAAGAGAAATGGTAAATAGTAGAGTGCTTTTATGCATACTGATAATGTCAATCTTCTACGAATCCAAGATTAATTTAAGAATTACTAATTTCAATTCAATCTTCAGAAGAATTTTTTAACTTTTGACTAAGGATATTATGGTTTAAGAAGTTCAAGGAGGTACATATCATACAGTAGAATTTTAAGCAATAAATTAGCCACTAGAACTTTCTGTTCAAAATAACTTAAACATAATAAAGTAGTTTATATTGCAAAAAATAAAATACTTACATCAGAATCTCTTCTTGTAATATCTATAGTAGAAACATGTATAGATACAGGTTTATCCTTATATTTACGTTTCCAAATAGTAACAGGATTATTGAACATTTTTAACTGGACGATAGTTTCAGCTGTTAGCCAGCCAGATGCTATACTTTCGACATCATCTGAAAAGAAAGAATTATACATAAACTTAGGGGTAAGTCAAAAAATCCCCTAACTGTTAAATCCATTAAAAAAACATTAATTTACTAATTATAAATATTGAAAATTTACTAGTAATACTATTTTAAATGACATTTTGGACCAGCTTGAATATTTTACACACAGGCAATTTTTTCCTTTTTTGATGATTTATGCATGTGCATAATCAATAATCATTCCCCCATTAAGTATGCCGTTAAAATAAGTCTCCATTTATTCTTATACATAATCCTTTGAAGACTGGTGTACTTAGCACTGCAAAATATTTCAGCTCCCTGTGGTGGCAACTTTTCAAGCTGTACCAACATTTTATGACAGCAAAAGCATGACATGATAATTTGAAACTTTAAACGTGCTGTTAATTCCTATAATGAGTGTAACTCCCATACTTAATGTAGCTTATGTTTCTAAGAGTTTTGCATTGGTTTGGCAAATGTTCAACACCCTAGTTGCAGATTTTCAATTAAAAATATAGCATGTTTCTGATTTTTTAGATTCACTGCTGTTTTTAAGAAAATGGACCAATGGTTGAGAATTTCTAAGAGGCCATGTAACAAGTTTTAAAGGGAAGTGGGAGAATGACGTCGGATATTCTACTATGCATCACAGAAGAATGGATATTGGAAAGCAGCTTGCTGAGCCTATAAAAGCTGATTTTCAATCACAAACTACACTTACTGTGCACTGGGATGGAAAGATACTCAAGGACATAACAGGACACGAACTTGGCCATGTAACAAGTTTTAAAGGGAAGTGGGAGATATGAAACTGTCCAATATGCTAACAAACAAAATATAATAAAAAGCTGGCCATAGAAAAAAAAAAAAAAAAAAAAAAAATATTAGTTTTCCAATTTTGCAAGATAAGAAATATTTAATTAAACATGAATTTTCTTTTTTTTTTTACTTTTATATAACACTGAAATAAATAAATCACAGAAGTTTGTTTTATTTAAATTTTGTAACAGTATAATAATGAAAGTTTTTAATTCACCTTAGAGTTACACTAATAAATATGATTAAACTTAGATTTCTGTAAAATTATTTTTGCCTTCCCTTCATGAAGTTTACAGCTTCAATTTATTAAACATGACAAAAGTACCTATTGCACTTTTATTGTCATGTTTCAGTTTGCTATGAGTTACTGTCAAAGGAATTTACCTTGATATCCAAATGTGTCTAGATCACATTTTCCATTAATATGGTCATCAGGACTAAGCGTTCGAGGTCTCAGATGACTTTCCCAATGCCTTACAATATTTTCTTGTTTTCCATCATTATCTACAACAACACACATTAAATATCGATACTGGATACTTTTCTCTACAGGAACTGAAATCACACCACCCCATATATTTCTGGAAAAAAAAGTATATGAAATATTAAAAAAAACAATTAAAAAAATAGGAAATCTGCACACAAAATTAAGATTGGAACAGGACCATGCATAATCATATGATCATTTACTTCTTTTTAAGTAAAAAAAAATTAATAACAAACAAAAATTGCTTTATGAAACAAGATATTGCAATTTAAAATAATATTATCTTACTGTTATTTCACACAAAGGAATTTGATAACAGAGCCAAAAAGTAAAGAGTTTCTCAAGGTACAAGGGTAACAGGTCACTTTGTAAAATGTATTCATTAAAGTCTATTCAGAGTTTGGTGGTTTATTTTAACTTTTTCAGTCCCAATTTCTTCTTCTTTTTTTATTGTAATTAAGATTTTTATACACTTCAAATCTGTAAAATACATGTTTTGAATTCATAATAAAAGGGTAGAAGAGAAAAATAATAATTTAATGATTAAAGTTTAAATTTAAAAAATCGAATTAATTTTGATTGAAAAAAATCTTAGTAAATGTTATGATTCCGAATGGCATCAATGGGACTGAAAGGATTGAAAGAACTTGATATACATGATAAATTAACAATATTGTACACATTTCTTTTGAGAACATAAGCATAATTTATTAATATCATAATAAATATCAATTTAGCTAACTACACTGATGAAAAGTGGTAAAATAAACTCTTATAAACAGGGCCAAGACTTTCATTAGAGGGGGGGGGGGAGACGTGGAGAAATTGCCAAGTCAAATATTGTTTTTACAAACTTTATTATTTAATCAATTATATTACCCACTTCTTACTTTTGCCAGCTTGGTTTATGTAATTTTGCCAAGTGTACCAGAAATAGAAAGCAAATCATAGTTTTCGTTAAAATTTTCTTATAACTGACTTCATAACTTCTCTAACAACTAGATATCTAATTTTGCCAACAACTAGATATCTAATTTTGCCAAGTTTAACAAAATTTGCTTGTGTTAAGAGGGAGGATCCCTCCCCCCCTTTAGCAGTGGTCCTGTTTATAAACAGTTTATCCAAGTTATTACATATGTTACACAAATTGTGTACTGAATGAAATAGTAATAATAAACATCGTTGATTTAATAAAGTAAAGCCTTAATGCAATCAACGAAACAACATGCGTGGTACACCTACATTAAAATGCAATTCATTTTGACATTACTAAAATAATCCCAATTTAAGAAAGTACAATTTTATGAAACTGGCGTTTAAAATGTATATAATACTTTACTCACCCATCGGCTGAAACTTTGGACAGCATAACAGCTTTGGAAACCTTCCATTCTCCCAATTCAGGTGAATTACCTGAAATAAAAACATACTCGCCGGGCGCTGGTTCAGCTCTAACTTGAACTACTACATCACGATGAACACCGTCGACAGTACGCATTTTAATAAATTAAAAGATACAACAGTTAAAATACAGTTATAAAACTTTTATATACTGTTGTGATACAACTTGGAAGCTAAGTCATCGTTTACGAAAATAAATAATCAGTTTAATGAAAACTTTCCAACATCCTACGAGTAATGAAACATCTGGTTTACTACCGCCGCAAATAATCTTAGGCCGCAACGCGCAGTTGGATAATCTTTGGCAGTACTAGCTTAGCGGACAAACGTGCGCTGCGCCGTCTGCTAATTCCTATTGGTCGGCTCTGAACGTGTGGTTTCGGGATTGCTAAGTTAGTAAACATCCAGGCTAGATGGCTAGATGCTTTCGAAAGAGGTCTTACGCAAGTTTCGTTTTTCACAATTGTTTTCAGTATCCTTTAAATGACATAACTTTTATTGTAGGTAAAAATAAATTTTACAGTCCACGCATTTTTAGTTTACACATTTATTAGCACTTTAGAAACTTTTCCCACTAAAGCTTTAATTCTGAAGGGGCTTTCAAAAATTACGTACCACTTTTTTCGATAAATTTTGACTGTCTCCACTCCCTCCTTCTCCCAATGCCCCATTTACATTTAGCCCTTCCCACTTCTCTCGTTGCAGCTTTTTTTTTTTTTTTTTTTTTTTTTTTTTTCCAGGAAATACTTCTGCGTCAACTCCAAAAACAGCGGACGTTTACATTCAGCTGTACTCGCCTTCTCTTGTATGTAGTTTTCTACTGTACCTCCCTCCTCCTCCCTTAAAAATCTCTCGAAGGGTGGGATTGCACCGGGCAAAGAGGTCAGCAAGAAAGGTCATGGCATGAGCACGACGAGAAAGGTGTTTACACTCCTGTTACTACTATTTCTCCCGCTCCCTGCCGTGAAAGTGGGCTGGGTGTAAACGAGGGGTAAGACGAAACTTTGTCACAAGACTTGAGGAGCTGAGCTCCTGTAAGCTTCCATACAAACTGATCCCTATTTTCCACTTACCGATTTTATTTTAACAGTTAAAACATGAGTCACTTGATTTTATTAGATTTGGAGGGTTACCTGAGCCGTAAACTGTTATAAGTGTTTTTATACTTATTTTATTGTGCTTGAAATGGATGAATATCTCCAAACTGCCATTGATCCTAATGCATAGGAAACCTTTTGAGTGCTTGTGTACAGAGGTGTAGCTAGGAACTTCAGAGCCCGGGGACAATTGATGATTTTGCGCCCCCGTCCTATTTGCCAAAATGCAATGGGGAAGGTTATAGAATATGCAATTTGGCGACCTTTGGATGCTGCGCCCGCGGACAGATTTCCTTCCTTGCTCCCCCTAACTACGCAACTGCTCCTGTAGAAGAACTGTAAACGATAGACGCACACTATTGTTGATGGACAGCTTTATCGTTTAATCCTTAATAACATATATCAATTTTGTTTCATTTGAAACACCCGAATATATCTAAATTACGCTTTAAAGAATCGCTGCCCATAGAATGTAATGCATTGGGATTCTTTTGAGCACTCCTGTAAAAAATCTATAAATACTACATACAACATTTTCAAAAGGGTACTTGCTACTGTATGCAGGGGCAGATTTGCCGAGTTGGGAGCCCTGGGCAAAAGCTTCATGGGACCCTCTCTTTCGAAAACTTTTTCAAAATTTACAAATTTTTAAACTTAAAGAACAATTTGGGGGCCGGGGCGCTTGCCCGGAATGCCCGCCCGGAAATCAAGCTCTGACTGTATGTCGGAACAACATACATAAATTTCATAGTAATACATGCATATTTACGGCAGAGAGAACGGACGGAAGGACAGACAGACAAACCAAAATCATTAACACTTTTTAACCTTGCTGGAGAGAGTTAGTTAAAAACGAGAGAAGAAGCTTTTAACAGTCGGATCGTCACGCTCTATCTAACTCTTTTGCGTAGTAAAGACTTCAATAAAAGACCGATTTCGTACCAAAAGAGTTCTATTTTTACAGCATCATAGGTTTTATTCTTACGTAATCACCTGTGCCGCAGCCTATTTTTGAAAGGTAACTGACTTCACTGAAGGACGAATGGCATTATGCCAGTAAAAAAAAAAAAAAAAAAAAAATGAATCAGACTTATAAACGTTGTCAAGAGTAAAAATAGATCTTTCAGGAGAGGAGAAATTAGAGAATTCCTTTTAGTAATAATCTCATAATAAGCAATTTGAAAATCATAGAAAATCAACTTCTCAGCAATCCGTGGTGCAAAATTATCAGGCGTTTGTAATTTTTTAAAATTAATTAATTAATTAAATTATTCAATCAAATTTAAAATAATTAAAATCAAATTAATACCTGTATGTGTCTAATTAATTTAAAAAATTATTAATTAAAAATTTTGTAAATTTTTATTAAAATATAGCACGCCAAAGAAACACCTGATAATTATGCACCAATCCAATACAATTAGTACTAAAATAAGAAAAATAGGTGATTTTGTATACCAGAACATAGGCTTACATCGGTGGAGTTATACGATATTCATTTTGATATGGGCGCCGGCAGCATGGGCGCCGCAGCATAGGGCAAAGGGGGGCAATGCCCCCCCCTTGGATTTTTGTAAGCAGTGTTTTCCCTTGCTTTTTTGCTCTTTCCAACATGGTAACCATACGTTCAAGTAGCTTTTGCCCTCCTTGAGTAGTCTTTGCCCCCCCCCTGGGAAATATTCTGCCGGCGCCCATGTGCGTTAGTAACTAAAGTTCAATGCTTCATTTGTGTATCTTATCTTCATTAGTTATCTTTTAAACTTGCATAACTGTACAAAATTGTAAATATTAGACTAGTTACTTAAAAATATTGTTCGTGAATTACTTTTCTTAATTAGAACGTTGCAATTTTAATACTTAAGCAATAATTAGTTTACGCATGGGAAGACTGTCTATAGGGACTCCAAAGCAGCACATTCTGTTCTCAAAGTTAAAAAAAAAAAAAAAAAAAAAAAAAAACAATTTAACGTGTATAAAAACAATATATTATAAAAAAAATCTGGAGTGACTCCACTCGACTTTCCCAAGACTTACGATTAAGATCATTACCAAGCATTTAAATAAATTTTAATCGATGAATAATTCAAACATATATACCAAATTGAAACTCAATCGAATGCACCATTTAAATGCTAGCGCACTTTCAAGACTTTCTCCCCATATGCTATAATGCAAAAGAAATCTTTGTCGTAGCCCTGTAGAAAAACTATAAGTCCTATACACATCAAAATCAATACCGGTCTTATGATGGTGGTTTATAACAAATATACCGAATTTGAGCTCAATCGAATGTACCGTTTAAACACTAGCGCACTATCAAGAATTTCCCTCCATTGGCCATAATGTAAAAGAAATCTTTGTCGTAGCCCTGTAGAAACACTATAAGTCCTATACACACCAAAATCAATACCGGTCTTACGATGGTGGTTTATAACATATATACCCTATTTGAGCTCAATCGAATGTACCGTTTAAACGCTAGCGCACTTTCAAGAATTTCCCCCCATAGGCCATAATGTAAAAGAAATCTTTGTCGTAGCCCTGTAGAAAAACTATAAGTCCTATACACACCAAAATCAATGCCGGCCTTGCGACGGTGGTTTATAGCATATATGTCCAATTTGATCTCAATCGAATGATCCGTTTAGGAGCTATCGTGTTCACTCACATACACACAGACACACACACACACACGCATACACACACACATACATACACACATCTCGTAAAAACAGCATAAATGAATTCAGAAGACCTCTAAACGTGTCAATACATCAAAATCTCGAAGTCGAATTTTTTCATGATTACAATACTTTCCTTACATGGTACATGTTCGGAAAGTAAAAATATTCGGCTGTTCGAGTCTCGTCAGGGGGAACCCCCTGAAACCCCCTAATTTTTTAGTTTCATTATTACCATATTAAAGCGATATTAATTGGCTATGTCATTTTATCTCTTATCTTTCGAGTATTTCGCCTGGTAACCCTATGTTGAAATTTTTATGATTGTAACCTATTTATAGAAAAATACATGTGTTGCATATTCTACAGCTTACGAAATATTGTAACAATAGATTAAAGCTGTTGTGAACTAATAGTATTTAAATATATGTAAAATTATAGCTTTTATGGGACACATTTTTCGTACAATTTTCAATAAAGGGGGTGAGAGATAAAATGACATAGTCATTAATAGTCAATTATATTATTAAAGTGATGAGTGCGCATCGTCGCTTTTCATTACCATATTTCACCCGGGCACTATATGTCAGCTTTTTGTAAATACCGCACATTAACGGATGGAAAGAAACAATCGCCCCAATTCAGAACCAGGACGTGAATTTCCGTGTTAAAAAAAGTTTTGCTTTCATCCCACTATATCTATAAACAAAAGCATATTCGATCCGTTACCTACACATTTTATTTCCTAAATCAGTAATACTATTACATTAAACCAGTGGCGTAAGCAAGGGAGATTGTTGAGGTGGTCAACGGCTCGCTTCCCTTGCCGAAATGTTTTTAGCATGAAGTCCATATTTTTCTTTTTTTACATAAACATCATGCCTTTAAAAAGGCCATATCCAGGGGGGTGGAAGAGGGGGTCCGCCCCCCCACCCCCCCGTAATTTAAAATTTCGTTAACAAAATAATAATGACGAAGTCTTTTTGTGAAAAATCCAGCCTTGCCACCGTTTGCCCCCCCTTTAAAATTTTTGGACGCTCCCCGAAATTTTTTTCTGGGTACGGTCCTGATGCCCTTTAACATAAAGGTTATATCTATAACTCCTCCCCTTCTTGAAGGAAGCCTTCAACTCATTCATAAATAAACAAAAAAAATTCTAAAAATAAGTTAATTTATTCCCTATTATAACATGTTTATTAGTTGCGTTTCTTTTCCGGTAAGAGAAGCAAAATTCGCTTATCAGAATGGAAGACGCTGGCTTTTCCTGTGTGACAGTTACTTCGGAACTTCGATACCTAGCATAAGCATGTAGCGGACGTGCTCATACAGAATTTCTCAACCGACGTTTTGCATCTAATGTAGGATCATTTTACAGATAACTTCTGAAATCCCTCTATTAAACGGTGGTATGAGTGTTTGTAGCTCACAGGGAAACAGCGAGAATGTCTTTTCTGGTATCTTCTGAATTGCTTATTATTATTATTATTATTTTAAAGAAAACAAAACGATATTCTCTTGAGAAAAATAGTTACTGAAGGTAAAAGTATAAACCTCTAAATTTACTGCTAAATTACATGTATAACAAGTTTGCAGATAAGCATTGATTTCGTTAGACTGGCTTAATATGCATGGGAGCTCACGGGGGATCAGCTCTTGTACTTTATTTTTTAGAGCACATGCACTCTTTTGTTGTTATTAAACTTCCGGCAGTTCTTTTGCTAGAATTTAAGCCTTGGTTAAAGAAATATTGTTAGTATTCTTAGCGTTCTAATAGACTCATGTGCAGGGCCGCAACTAAAGTTTATGACACCCGGGGCAAACTTTAATTATGGCGCCTCCCCTCCCCCCCCCCCCCAAAAAAAAAAAGCGAGAGAGAAGTTAAAAATTTTTTGAAACGGAAAGACATTCAATAAACGCCGTTAGAAATTAATAAAATCAGGACCTAGCATTTTGACAATTGAAACATCAAGAAGCTGTCATTTTATTACCAAATCGGAACGGTGTAACTTTAAATTTATTTAATTTCAGTTCGAATTAACTTTGCGTACAATTGTGTTTTTAAATTAAGGATGTAATTTACAATTTAAAATTAAAACTTGAAAAAAATATCTATTCGTGTTTACGTAGAAAAGTAGAAGAAACATCGAAATCCTTTCTTTTGTTTTATTTTACATAAAGAAATGGCTTTTTTCCCCCGAAAATTTAGCTTTAGGGATGGACGCGAGACGAAAAATTGGAGTCTCGCGTCTCGCAAAATAGCCTGAAAGCTTTGTCTCGTCTCGCAAAAATCCCTATATCCTAATGTTAAAAATGTGTGTCTCGTGTCGCAAAAAAGTCGTCTCGCGTCCATCCCTATTTAGCCTTTGAGTTTTCTTTACAGCAAAAGTTCTAATAATGTCATCGTAAGAAATCAATGACGCTTTTTTGTGCTCGATTGAGATAATACTTAAATTGGAAAGTCTATTTAGCTCCATAGAATTTCTTAATTTTTTATAATTTTCAGCTTGTTAAAGCTTCTCTCACCTGATGCAAGTGTTACTGGAAGAATTAATAATTTTAAGGCTGTGGTCAAATTTGGATAGCCTTCTTCCAGGCTATGCTTATGAATGAGACTCACAATAGGATTGATGCAGGTGCTGTTTCCATAGCGTCGTCAATCAATAGAGTGACTTTTAAAAAACTTTCCCCTAAAAACTTCTATATTTAGGTTCTATATTTCTTCTATATTTAGGCTCTTCTATATTCATCTGATGGATTTTATCCCATTCAGGATTCCAAAGTAATCACTAATCATTTCGAGAGCCTGAAACCGAGATTTTAGCACACTTATTTTATTTTGTCGGTAACTTTTAATAGAGGAATTCTAAATTTTTCTATCTTTGAAAATTTCGAACTTTAATCTTCGCAAAATTCAATAAACGTCATCTTCCAGTTTTGTTTTTCATTAAAAGCGGGAAGTAAATTATAATTAGCTATAATTTTTGCTTCTGTTATTGCAGCGAATAGTTTAGTTTTGTCTCTGGTTCATTCCAGAAGATTTAAAAGACCTCTAGTACGCCTTACTGTATCATCTACGGTTATGTAATTTCTTAGGAGAAATTGGTTCACGCGGTCTTTTTTTTTAATGTTAAACCTAAAACATGTGAAAATAAGAAGTTCAAATTTTTTATGCATTTTTTCAAAGAGAGAGCCTCTGTTTCCGATGTAGACAGAGGATTGGAAGTTAATTCTTACAGAACTTTGTTAATGCCATCAAAATATTTATAAACTACTTCAACAGCTTTCATTCTTGCTGACCATCTAGTTTTACTATTTTCTTTTAAAGAAAGTGGAACATACAAAAGTAAACTATTTGAAGCTAATTTGGCTAAAGTGTCAGAGTTAAAAAAATAATCACGCCTTTCTCTGCAAATGTAAAAAGTTTTTTTTTTTTTTTTTTAAATCGTAAGTGAAATTTGACGCCACTATCCTTGAAACAGAGGCGGAGGTTGCCACCTACGTCCACTGGCGTAGCTAGAGAAGGGTAAGAGGGAGCATCTGTACACAGCACACAGGGGGGGGGGCAAATTATAATTTCGAACTGTCTTTGTTGTCCATTATAGCAAACAGAAAGAGATGCGGAAACTTCACTTGTTCCCGGAAGCTGAAAACTAACCTCACCATGGCATAGTGGTTATATATCACTGGAAATGGTAGACGGGCGAAGTGTGAAGGTCCGGGTTCGGGTCCCATCGCGCGTCCGTCGACCTAACCGTTGGGAGTTTTCCGTGGTTTTCTCCGAAACTTAGCGTAAATACGGGTTAGGACCCCTTAGAAAGACGTCCACGGAGGGCGCCCCACCCTTCGGCCTAGAGCCCACGAGTAGCTAATCGGCCGTAATCCCACAAACAAACAAACTAGCTACGCTCCTGACTATGCCTTAAATCGGACCTGCCCGACTCATCGACTAAAATAGATCGGTCATCGCCAGGGGCTCTTTCCTTTACTTTGTGGCAAAACGTTTCCACAGTATCCCATTCGAAAAAACTGTGCACGTCTAGAGAGGTTTAACAATACCAGCTTTTTCAGATAGGACGCTTGGGAACAAAGTCACAAAACTGGAAAACAAATATCTTCATGGAACCATAACAGATTTAGGCGCCCCCCTTAGCACAGCGCCCGGGGCACTTGCCCCGTTTGCCCTCCCCTAGTTGCGGCCCTGCTCATGTGTATAGTTATTAAATATTTTTTTCGATTCCAAACAGAATTATTTACATATCGCAGAGGCTAAAAAAGTGAGCGAGGATTTAATCGTTTTAGAGGCATTCGCTCCCTTATTAAGAGAACCATATTGCTCGCATATATACGGTTATGATGCAAAATTTGAAAATATTAATTTAAAACTTGAAAAATTTTTTTGATACAAGCACACATTTCATTTAAAAATGAAATAAGTGCTTGTTTCAAAAATTTAAAACAAGCACAAAAAACCTTATAATTGAACTTTTACATTTTAAAAATAATTTATAAAGATTTGCAAAAACGCAACAATAATAGCCTATGTGTTGAATATTAAATTGCTTAATATTTCTAAAGAATGAAACGTTTATCTGAAAAATTTCCCTTTTTATTTAAAAGAAAAGAAGTGAAAATATTAAACAATGAAATATATTGTACAATGTAAAATTGAGACAATATCAAGATAGATTGTCCTGTGTTTCAGAGTTTACGGAGTACTGAAGCTGAAGTAACTTTAGATCACATAAAGATAACGTTATCTACAATATTTTTTAATGATATCAGCGGATCTCTATTTGTCTGCATGTAAGTGCATCAAAAGTGAATTTGTGACCTTCAAATTGCTTTATTGGGTGTTGTGCAATGGACCAGTGTAAACAAATTCTGATGTTCTTCTGAGATCCAAACAAATTGTAAAAAAATATCTGTGTTAACTCTTCATAATGTTTTGAACAGAAATTTGTGCATGCTTAATATACGTTTAAAATTTCAAATATCTGTTGATAAACTGAGTATTTAAATTTCATAAGAAGCAGAAGGTTAAAAAAAATCAAATTTCATTTAGAAGATAACTTACGTATAAGGAGTTTTGTGTAAGTGTAAAAGCTTTTATATTTAAAGTGACCATTTTTTCTGAACTGAAAATCAGGACATTTCTACAGAGTCGGCGGGGGAGAGGGGGGGGGGGGGAGAATAAAAATCAATCCCAAACATCCCCCGCCCCGCCAAAGAATTTTTTTCCACTTATAATCTGACCATCTACTTTTACCAGAAAAAGGAGTTGAAAAAATATACAAATAAAATAGGTTTATTATCAAGGAGTATTTAAGGGGGTAGGGGGTACGAAACTACGAAACCCACCCCCGAAATTTTGATTTTTGTTACTAAAATGATAATCATATAGTCTTTTTGTGAAAAATTCGGCCTTTTTTTACAGTTTGGAAGCCTTCTAAAATGTTTTTCTGGATACGTACCTGCCTATTATATGAACTTAAGTTTTTAAATAATTTTATAGGTAATTTTTGGATAACTTTCCAAAATAGTTTGCTTTCTAACATTATCTATAGAATCACCATTCATTGATAATAGGTATGTATTAATATATATTATAAAACAATAATTTTTATCAATTAAAAATCATGGTGTTAAATACAAGTAGCAATAAACTTTGTAAATAACACAATCATTTTCATGTTGATTTATTCCCAATTTATTTATTTATTTATTTTTCATAAAGCAAGACTTTGGCGGGACATTTTAGGGTTCTTTGGGGACAGCAGGACACATAGGTAAAAACAGGACTGTCCTGTCAAAATCAGGACATCTGGTCACTTTATTTATAATTGATTTTTCTTATATTCAGGAGTTATTGGATTGAACATTATTGGCCAAGGTACAAACGTTCGAAAATTACTATAAATTAGGCTATAGCTCTTGAATAAAATATGCATTTTATTTATTATTTATCATTTCTTTTATTTGCTTCGACTCCTGTAAGAGTATTTATTTCATTCGACTGTTGAGTATAACGATTTTCAATTCAATTGCTTCATTAATTTGCTGACAGAAATTGTCAATGGCAAAGTGAACCTATTTTAACGTGATAAATTTCCTGCTAATTTTCACATTTACATTTAAGAAAAAATAATACTTTAATGAGAAAACAAATGCTCTTGGTAAAGCACTTCAAGAGAAAAATGATTTGTAATGATGGCCCATGTATAATATTATGTATGCGCAGTATTTTCAGCCTTTACAGTAAAATACATATACTTATTTACTATGGAGGAGATGGCTTAATGTAGAATGCTTTCGACTGAACGTAGTTCTAATAAATATGTTGCACAAATTTTCAGCAAAATACAGCACGCTATTTCCTTTAGTTTTGAAAGATAATTTTTTAATATGTAACTGTGCTTTGTTTTACTATAGCAGTATTACTATACAGGATATATCACAATTCCCCCCCGGGTTTGGAAGGCTTATAAAAAATATATATATTACCAATACAGCAACGAAGGTGACTTTATTGGAGTAAGAAATGCTACAAGTTTTATTTCACAAAAGTCCAATATGTGAATCTTTCGTGACAGCGACGGATTAATGCAATTTTGTCGGAGGTTGGGGAGAGGCCAGTTAGTTTGTCGGTGGGGACGGTTATGTTAGACGATTGACATATACATCCATTTTATGGAAGTAAAATAGGAAATTTTACATTAATTTCTTTATTTTTTTTCAATTGGGGGCGGTCGCCCCTCCCCCATAATTCGTCCTTGTTTCGTGATGCTGATAATTTGACAAACTATCTTGGTATGGGAATACATATATATTTTATAAGCCTTTTAAACCTGGAAGGGAATTGTGATACATCCTGTAAAATATTACTACACATAACCTATAAAGCATCCTTTTCAGGATCTAAAGAGACTTAGAGTTTGTTAATTCTACTCTGGAAGCAGAACAACGACGGAGGGAAGGACCATCATTCCCAATGAAAGAAATATTATTGCACTAGAAAAAATTAGTTTTCTGGTAATAATAACATATTCTATGCAATTCTGAATGGTATTTAAACTGTGCGCGTCATCCGAAATTTTTTTTTCTGGAGTCCTTGAATCAGTACGACATTTAATAAAGTATGTGTGTGCACACATACTCACATACTTGGGAAGAGATGAAAATTTGAATCCGAACTTTAGCATGAGATGAGTTAATGGGCATCCAAATGACTGTTTGTAGGTGGGGAAGTCAGGGATCCTTCCCCAAAAATAGATGATACTATATTTTAGAGTTGAACCACATCTACGTTATACTAGTACGTAAATTATTAAGGTAATATATACTTTTCCGAAGAGCTGGGGGTACATGGCCCCTCCCTGGTATCCATGGGTGAGTACCAGTTTCTGTCATCATCTGGTCTTCGACTGAGGAATACTGAACACTAGGAAGCAAATTTAAGAAAAATAATTCATTGTTATGAGAAAAATATACTTTTTTGCTTTACAAAACAAAATAAAACGGGCTTTACGTAGTGCCCATATACCTACTTTCGGAAGGTGAGTTATGTCGTGCTATGGAACACTTTAGTACTAAAACAATACAGAAAAGTTCAGTATGATATAAAAATGTCCACTATCCTAAGGGTTAGAAGGGAGAGCGCTTCAGTGTATGGAATGGACGTCCATACACTCGAGGGCACGCACACTCTCTCCTGTATGGAAGCTTGTAATCTCTATGGGCTCCACACGAAGGTTGTCTGTCCAAAAGGGGGGATACCTTAAGCTGATAACTTTTTAAGGGGAGTGTGTGTTTTGTGTTATGGCAAGACTACACGAGGAGGATCTGCCTACAGAGGATGGCGTGTCTTGAACGAGGGACATTTTAAGGGGTTCTAACGCGTATTCATATTACATCTGGAGAAAACCGCTCAAAACTCCAGACCGTTAGACAAACAGCCGAGCGGTAAGCCTGAACGCGGGACCTTCACACTTCAGTCATCTGCCATGTTCAGAGTCGAATCCACTTGACCATGGTGGAACCCAATTTTTTAAGGTATTTTAACACATTTGCACGTTACATCTGGAGAAAAACCACCCGAATACATAGATCGTTAGATCGACAGCTGCGCGGTAGGTCAGAACCCTGGAGCTTCGCACTTCAGTAATTTATAAATCTTTAATGTATTATCCACTCGGCCATTGGCCGGCCTGTTTTAATGTTTAATGCTTATCTTTTATTACGTACTTCAGGCTATATTCAGTGCTATGATAATTCGCTATTGTTTAACTTGAAACGATATGCAATATGAAAATCTTAGACGAAAGTATGTAATTTCAAATGTTAGGAAAACAGAAGAATTAACGATGTTTCGATTGCATATGGCGTCGATCATTCTAACAGTGACCTGATTACACAGTTAAACTCAATAATAATAATAATAAAATGATACATTTTATAAATTACTGATTTCGGTAAGAACGAACATATACAAATTAGAGAAAGGATGCACGTTAGTAAACTGTGATAAATACATGTATGGGTATAACGATTAATTGTCGCGCAAAAAATTCAAAGCTTATTGTACTAAAGCAAATTTAATACAAATGAACTGGAATGACAATCTTTTGTTATTTTGTTAATTTGCTTACAGTAAAGGTTCTAACTTGAGATCTATAAAAATTTTAAGCATTCGTACTTAGGTGAGTTTAGTACTTTAAAAATAAATCTGAATTCATCTTTTATGCTGAGTCAATATATGCGTTCTTGTTTTTAACTTAAGTGCATACAACTGATTTAAAATTAATTGTTTTTACATGCATTCTAGAGGTAAAATTAGTATACAGGGTGTTCCAAAAAGGCAGAAACACTTAATTCTTTAGAATAAGTGGGTAATGTAAATTAGAAAAAAAAATTCAAAATAAGGTATTAAAAAGGACTACATCAAGAAAAAAAATCTCTTTAATTTTCAAAATATTACTCTATTTAAATTTGCACACAACCCCGTACAAATAAATACCCAATTAGTAAAGAGCCCCATTCAATAATGAAGTTATGTACAGAATTTCAGCCTTTTATCATAAACGTCTCAGAGATATCTATGAACAAAAATGATCGGGGGCTATACATGAATTTGAATGTAAACATTTATTGCTAGAGTGAGGGAAAAAAATTCTTTCGTAATTTCTGTACGACCCCAGAAATGCGATTATCAGACGTGATTTTTTTCCTTTCGAGTGTCATTGAAAAATGGGTTAAGTCAGTTTATATCGATCTTCATATATCTGACACTTTTTAGAATATAACTCTCAAATTTTGTCCATCACCCCATTAATATATGGGACACATTTTGCTGACAGAGAATTCTTTTGTACACCGATCGTATACAAATTAAAAATGCTTAACTTTTTGAAAATTATCAAGAGGAATTTTTCTAAGTGTAGTTTTCCCCCCACTTTATTTTAAAAAAATTTCAGTTTACATTGTTTACTTTCTAATAAATAAAGAATTAAAGCATGCTACCCATCTTTTCGGGACACCCTGTATACTGAGCATGAGCAGCATTGATCATCTGATACGGGCTTAATTCACCGACATCTTTTCTTCAAACAGAATCCAGTTCTCGTTGAAATCAACATTGCAGCGTAAGGCAATCAGCACACCTGGAGCAAGGTCATCGACATTTCACTTGTAGAATAGGAGAAAAAAGAATTATGCATATCTGCCTTACAGGCAACCTTTCAACACACCTTATGCATCATTACAAGCCTTTTTTTACGCAGTTAAAATTTGGGAAGACGATTTCTTGGATGTTTAATGCTACTATCAACGTCTGGTTCAAAGTACTGGACCAATTCATAGAAAAAGTAAGAAATTATTCAAAGAATGCACGCGGTTAAAACTCTTTTTTTTCAAATAAAAAGTAATTATAAATCTGAAAGGTAAAATAAAATCCATTTAGATAAATTGAATGACATTTTAAAATTCGTCTTCTAAAGAGAATAGACGGTGACACCCCCCCCCCCCCACACACACACACACATTTTTCTTCTTCTTCTTCTTTTTTTTTTTTAAAGTCTATAAAATTCTTGTTTTAACTGTTGAAGTTACTGGATTGGGCTAAGCTCTCTATAAGAAACTTTTACCCCCCTCTGTAACAAATTAAGTTTTCTGTCACAAGAAGAATAAATGAAGATTTCTAGGCTATAACCAAGAGACGTCCCATTTAACCCTTTAACACCCAGTGTTCCCGCTCTGGGTACACCAAACTCTGACGTTTTGACTGTTGCCAGTCACGAAGAATAGATTTAATTTCTATAAAAATAGCTGCGGGTGACATAGCTCCACGAGAATGCTTTACTTTTTAGCACGTCATTTCCCGTAAAAAATTGTCACGATTATTTTTAACAGCACTGACATCTGCTGAAGAATGGAAGAATGCGAGAACAGCTGGATAGATTGCCCAATGCTGAAAAAAGGGCAGTCGTTGCCATCGCTCGACTTAACTACCAGCAAGATGGCGGACGATCGAAACGTTCATCGCGTGCCACAGATCTAGAGACCCTTTTTTGACGACAGCTGGCTGTCTGTGGAACGCGATGAACGTTTCGATCGTCCGCCATCTTGCTGGTAGTTAAGTCGAGCGATGGCAACGACTGCCCTTTTTTCAGCATTGGGAAAGGGTTGCGCCTCAAAGGGTTAAATTAGCTAACTGTACAAACGGCTGCCGGATTCAGAGGTATGGAGGATCTGGGATAACAAGGGAGTGGAGACTCCTAATTATTTTTTCTAAAAAGTCGAACATTTGACGACCTGTGTGACGAAGTGGGTTCAGAGTTAGCTCATAGCCTAGCAGTCCCGGGTTCGATTCCGGGGGAAGGTAGGCTTTATTTACACAAAAAAAGGTCGATTTCTTGTCTGATGTTGCACTCTTAAGCTAACGTCGATATGGATTGCAGCCGATCATGTTGAGCGCCAGTAGTACGCGAAATGTGTGTAAAGAACCAGTTCCGTCGCATCGGACTCCTTTGTATAGGTGTGGTCAAATCATGCAGCATGCGACAGTTTGGCGCATTTAGTGATTTTAAGTGGCGCAGTGCATCCCTATTTATTGCTTTCAGGTAGATTAAAGATTTTTGAGATAATTTCGTGTCCGAAAATACTTGATTTCTTATAATTTATGATACTACATCAAAAGTAAAGCATTTGTACTCTTCAAAAATCAAATCTTCTCTGATCCCCCTACCACAAATCCAAAAATTAATAGATTCCTTTCTCAGAACAACGATTTCAATCTTATATTTACACGTTATTAATTTTTCTTCCCTAAACTAAAGCATGCTTTCCAACTCTGTCCTTTAAAGTAAAAAAGTATGGAAAAGCTCTATTGGAGCATTTGAAATCGTACGTGAAAAAAAATCGTCGTATGATATGCGAAAGGTTGGCCGATCCTGCTTTTGGGAAGATCGTCTCGTTTTTTTATAATACTTCGGCGTTCCTCAGAAATTTTTATGTAAAAATGTCTATTGTGAGGGCCCTGAGGCAACAGCCCCGGTTGCACTCCCCTATATCCGGGCCTGGGGAAAACAGTTGAAAATTCTGAAAACATCCAATAACCCTACCACTTGCGGAATTTACTTGTGATAACGCAATCTAAGTTTGCTTTTTTTTTTTTTTTTTTTTTTTTCTTTCTTTCGACCACGACCAAATGAAAACACTTGAAGGATCTAGTTATCAGACTTTAAAGAAAACCTTCATCACGTTCCTGTATAAAGCGATTACTATGCGAGCAATGTTGAGCACTAGTAATCTTATCTGATTACTCAGACTGCGATTATCACTACATCGCGTGAATTCTGCGAACTTTGGAACGGTCCTTATATTCTTGCGCACAGACATTTTTGGATTGTATCTCCACGGAAATGTAGTTTTATAATCGCAAGGTATGAAGCTGGTAAAATATCTCTTCAAACAGCTGAGTATATCTTGTGTGCAAGTTGTTAAGATAGACACTTAAAAAAGATAAGCAAATATCTTGTAGGTGGATTCGTTCAACTCGTTGGAGTAGGATTTACTATCCCTTTTGATGTCCCTGATGATCACTGATGATGAGGGTCTATCACTTTTGATGTCCATCTACATTTATCAATTTGGATGAGTCACTTAAATTGAGGCCATATCCAAGGGGAGTGATCATGAGGGTTTGGCAGGTACTCCTCCCCCATCTCCCCCGCCCCCCTCGTCTCCCATCCTTCGGAAATTTTAGTCAGTGGCGGCTCGTGGGTTATTTAAGAGGAGGTTCACACAATTTTCGAAAATTAAATAGGAAGATACGGACCTTAGAAGTTAAAATCCAGCAGTTAATGGAAAACAATGCACGCGAATGAAAGAAAACAAGTCATCTTTGCAGGGGCGTACCCAGAAAATAAATTTCAGGGGGGGGGGTCCAAGAGGTGAAAAGGCTAATTTTCACAAAAGGCTTCATTTATTGTTTGCTAACAACATTTTAAATTTCGGGGGGGCGACCCCTGGTCCCCCCCCCTGGTACGGCCTTGCATCTTTGGTCTTACATTTCGTTCACCAAGATAAGTTTTAGCAAAGGTACTGTCTTGATTCATTTTATTTCCATTTTTTTTCAAAGGATACTATTGAAAAATGCCATTGCTTTAGCTCCGAAACACGTCTTTCACTCGCATCTAATTTACTTTACACTAGTTTGTAAAAAAATAATGTAGAGAAAAATGATAGCAATAAAGAAAATATTAAGAAAATGAAAAAAAAAAAGTTAATTAACTAACCGAATGTAACAAACCAATTGAAAATCCGGTAGCTATACCGCAAAAATTGGAGCTGTGTGCACGATGAAACTGTGCGAACGGAATGATTTCATCAGTGCCGTACACTTTCCCAGCTGTCTCGGCTTCTCATACCAGAGAGCGGTTCAGGGGAAAAATTTTCCGTTCGCACGTGCGATTGATTCAAGACTGCTGTAGTAACCTACACTACAGTGCGTTAGCTATAATAAGCCTATTGAATAATAGTGGGAGGAGGGGGGAAGAGAGTAAAATTCACGTTTTAAATTCACGTAAATCTAGAAGTGTGCTTAATATTTGTTTTAAATTTAATTTGTTAATGTGTTTATTCTTTAGTTTTTCCTTTGGGGGTTCACGTGCTCATGTGCTCAAATGGAGGAGCCGCCACTGGGCTTAGTAGTTTTTTACTTGCATTGATTACGGAGATCACAACTAAAGTAGAAAAAAAAAATTTAGCTCCACTGACACTCTCCAAAATTCAATTTTAACGCTACATGTCTCTCCCCCCCCCCTCCGGAATTTTTTTCTTATTTTGCTTACAGCCTTGACTTAACTCATCTCTTAGTTATATTTGATAGATTCGATATTTGATATCCGATATGAGTTCGAGCTCGAACATGAAAGTGCAGGATCGGGAAGTTTTAGAGTCCTCAGCCTAACACCAAAACATCAATAATTAACAATTAACAAATCTATTCCATTGCTGTGATAACATGTTTTACAGCTTTATTGTTGAAATTAGTACCAGGCATTTTTAATAAAGTAAGCATATTTCACATCTTATCTTCCTTATGCTGTCTCGCAGTGGGCTAGATGGTATGCTCCGATCCGATAAGAACACAGAAAATGAAGCAGCACCGGTTTGGTAAAAAACCTCTCTCGGCTGGTTCGCTGTGGAGGCTTGTACGCTAAAGGGAGCTAGCTGTACACGTAAAATCTGTCGTGGCTTCAATATCCTCCATGTTTAAACGATACCTCTGGTTTTGTCAATTCGGTGCTAGGTCTCTCATCAGAATCTAGGGGACCACTCATAGGAGGCAACATTGGTCTCCCTAATAGGAGCCCCCGTAATGAAATGACCAACTGAGGCCCTGGTAGCGGTCAAGCTTACAGAAGACCAGGCCATTTGAAAGAAAGAAAAAAAATCTTCTTTATGTTCACAACTATCACTACATTGCATTTTTAAATATGTTGCTCGATATTTTCAAAAATTACGTTGAACAGTCGCATTTGGAAAGAGAGCACATTCCAGCAATGTTCGGGTTTTTAAACATTTAATTTTTGCCAGTTTCCATCAATAATTTTTAGAAATATGTATCCATAGTCTTACAAGATGATAGGGTTTGACTAAATATGTTCCTATCAATATTAAATCTATTAAAACAGTCGAAGTTGTGTCAAAATACACTGGTAGAAAAAATTTTGTTAATGTTTTGCTTTAAAAAAAAAAAAAAAAAAAAAAAAAAAAAAACTGTCTTTGATAACAACTTTATCTTTTCCAAGAAATACGAAGTAGACTAAATAATGGCTCCTTTAGCCAAAATATAAAAAATTTCATTTTATAAAAAATTATTTGATTTCTAGCGACCATTTCTTTTGTACAATTTTCTTCAAAAACTTTAATGAGATTGTCTTGTTTTATTGACTGAAATTTACCATTAGCATAGTTATAATCAAATGTAAAATCTGATCTATAAAAAGTTTTTTATTTTCTTTTGGTCTGAAATTTTTTTTAAGTATAAGAGTCCAGCGCCTTTTTGACTGCGAGTCGGCGCCGGCCTGATCGCTAGAATTGACTGCATTACTAAATATTGTGGCCAAATGACTTGTCACTTCAATTAATATCTGGTGCTTCTACCTTTTGCTTTGTACATAGCATTTACTTGTCTTTTTTTCTGAGTTAAAATTGAATTTTTTCAGAACTTTTAGAATTTTCTTTCGTCTGCTTTCCGTATTTTTCTTCACAATCCGCTTCAATTTTCTTTCATTACGTTTGGTCATGTTTTTGGGTTCTATGCCTCCTTGTGAAGCTTTCGTGCTACCATTAGTTAAATATCTTGTATATATCCTTATTTAGCTTCTATTTGATATTTTAAATTGATTTGAAGTTTCAGATACCTTTACGCCATTTTGTGGAATAGGCACAATCTGTCCTCTTTTTAACTCACTAATAGCTTTTGTTGATGGCATCTGAAAAGGAAAACAACTAGTTTTACAAAGTTCAAATAATCTCAAATCACCTTTACATTTACCTTTTGAGAAATACTAGTGAATGCTTTCTATAATTATAATTCAAGGAAGAAAAATGATAATAAAAAGTGGCACGTGACAAGTCATTTGGCCACTGTGTTTACCATGATCTTCCATATCTACGGCCACGGAACCTCCATCGTCCCTCCCCCCGCCTCCTCAGCTCTCTGAAAAAAATATATAAGGACAATAATTTACGTACTAGTATAACACAGATGTGGTTCAGTATTAAAATATAGTATCTTTCTGGGGCAGGATTCCTGACTTACCTCCCATATGGGCTTCCATGAATACTAGTAAAGTAATAATTATATGTCACGCATATTTTGAACTAAATTGTAAACACAGATTATCATAAATTTGACTGATGAAATTTGAAAACAGTATTTTGAGTTACTTATCAAAAAATTATCATTTCCTCAAATTAATCCATTTATGCTTTCTTTGGAAAGAATTTAAAGATAACATTAAACATGTAAAGATTTCCCCTTTTATCGCTTTATAAAAAAAATTCACTGTTCCTTATTAACACACAAAAATTTAGGAACAGCCCATCATAAATTTGACTGATGAAATTTGAAAACGGTATTGTAAGTTACTTATCAATAAATCATTATTTCCTCAAATTAATCCATTTATGCTTTCTTTGGAAAGAGTTTAAAGATAACATTAAACATGTAAAGATTTCCCCCTTTTATCGCTTCATAAAAAAAAAAAAAAATCACTGTTCCTTATTAACACACAAAAATTTAGGAACACAGATTTAAGAAGTTTAGATCACTAAATCTAACTTCGCGCTCATACGATTCGAAACAGAACCATGCAGAGCGAATCAAACATTCCACACGTTTGGTAAAAAACAGAACACCGCTGTCAAATATGATGGATGGTAAATTGTAGCGCACACACAAATTACTTCCTCTCCACTGATGATGAGCCCCGATTGGTTAATCCGGGATGTTGGAAAGGAAGACTGAGATCGCGCCATGTTCGGACCAACTAATTGATTAAGCACACTTGTATTGAAAAATTCGTACGCAGGACATAGCGAAGGTTGTACAGAAATCAAGCGATTTTTGAAGTGTATCGTGATGTCTCTTTTAGGTCCCAGGACACCGATATAAATAAATAAATAAATAGAAATAAATAAATTAACTTAAACAAACATTTTATCATAATTCACTCTTTTACAAACTGAGTTTAGGAAAACCGCTTTGGATAATCAGACCAAACATCAAGCTTTAATAGAAAGGTTTTACATGATTTCGTTTTCAAAAGAATTTCTTAATTTTATTCACTATGCAAATAAAAAAATAAAATAAATAAACTAGCTTATACAAACATTTTATCATAATTCACACTTTTACAAATTAATTTTATCAAAAACAGCTGTGGAATAAATGAGACCAATCATACATTAGAAGCTTTAATAGCAAGGTTTTACATGATTTCGTGTTCAAAAGAATTTCTTGATTTTTTATTCACTGATATAATAGGTATGTAATTCACTTTTACGTAAAAAACTTTAAATGGTTATGGATTTCTATTGGACTTTTACAGACTGAACTTTTAATTTTAATACAAAATATGCATCTGATAATTGAATCGGTGAGTGTAGAAACCACCTCAGTCACAAAAAGAAAATTATTTTCAGGAGAGAGAAAAAACTTCATAACTCCTCCAAATTTTCAAATATTTAAACTTATTTTATTTCCCTCTGTCATAACATGCATTTATGTTTCTGTCATGCAAATATTACCTAATTTATGAAGTTTTATGTTTTTCTCTCTCCTGAAAAAAACTACTTGCGACTTTCCTTTTTGTGACTGAGGTGGTTTCTGCACTCACCGATTCAATTGTGAGTTATCTTAAATAATGCACATGGTGTTATAGAAAATATTTTATTAAACAGGGAATCTCAAAAAGGTGGTAACGGGCTTTATATTTTTTAGAGATAAGTGGGCAATGTAAATTGAAAAAATGTTTAAAATAAGGTCGGAAATAAGACTCCGTTAAGGAATAAGTCTTCTCGTTAATTCTCAAGAAGTTGCACTTTTTAAATTTTTACGCAACCCTCCCCCCTACAAAAAAAAGCCCAATTTGTAAAATATGCGCCATACACTAAAGGGTGTTGTACAGAATTTCAGCCTTTCATCATAGAACGTCTCCAGAGATATCTTTAACCAAAGATGGTTGAGGGCTATACATGAATTCGAATGTAAACACTTATTGCTAGAGTGGAAAGAAATATTTTACTTCCTAATTTCTGTACGGTCTCTGAAATGCTTCACTTTCCCTTCGTTCTATTTTTCCCCTTCATTGAAAAGTAGTTTATGTCAGCATATATTTATCTTCATACTTCTGAGAGTTTACCGACTAGATTGTATGGTGGGTAAAGCACCGTAGTACGGTTTCGGGTTCAACTAACAGCAGTCGGAGTTCGATCCCCGGCTGGGCGTGGCTGTCACAGTGTCCGTCCCTTCATAAGATGCGACGTTGGTCCATTTACTTAGGTGCCCCATAATAAAGAGACCAACAATTCCGGCCTTAGTGGCGGTCAATGCCTCCAAGTCAGAGGCCCGCCATTGGAAAAAAAAAAAAAAAAAAAAAAAAAACAACTTCTGACAGTTTTTTCGGTATAATCAAATTTCGTATTTATGATTATCAAATTTGAATTTCGCCTCACTAGTGTAAGGGACATATTTTACAAATTTGGAATTTTTTTTTGCACGGGGTCGCATACAAATTTAAAAATCGTCCTTTTTTGTAAATGAACGAGAGGAATTTTTCTTACTAGCCATATTTTGAAATTTTTTTCAATTTACCTTGCCCACTTACCACAACAGATAAGGAATTAAAGCGTGTTACTATCTTTTTTGGGACGCCCTGTATATGGTACTTATATAGATTAAAGAACTACAGTTTACCCTGTTACTGTTTTTCTCGGACTTAGTTTGCTTAAACGATACTACCATTATTAGATCATTATGTTGAGAATTAACCAACTCATATGTCTCTAAACTTCCTTCAAGTTGGTATAATAAATCAACAGAAGTGTTTATAATCCTTTTCTAATCATTTGTAAATAAGTTTTAAAAACCTAAACCGTCACTCTGCTAATCTACCCTGTAAATATCTTTTTGATATATTCATTTGGATAATATAATGAAAGATAATAAATCAGGAAAGATATTATAAATATCTTTCCAAACTTATTTTAGTGAAGGATCATTTATGACGAATCACACGTGAACTACAATGAAATAGTTATACCAGATTTACTATTTTCTCTTGTTGTTCAAAAAATACTATTCAGTTTCAATTATGTTAGCATGACGGCTGACGCCAATTTTTGAGCTCTATTTGTTGAAGCTTCAAGTTTTGTGTTTCAATGTGATAGCTTTCTTCAAATACACTTCTACAAATAGTAATTTATGTGCTTGAAAGTTTCAGGGGGTGGGCGTGGGGTTGAACCCTCAAAACGCACCCTTGACCATAGCCTGTCCAAATCTAATAAGTATTTGATTAAGATTTAATCATTTGATTTTTTTCCATTCTGAAGTAATTGATCGGCATTAAAGTATTCTAGAAAATTCCTCACATTTTTATACAACATACGGCTACTATAAAAACTTCATTTATCTTCAAAAGGCTGTAAGTTCAAAAGTATTATGAGTACAAATGTAACTGATATATGGAAAAAATCTTAAATTCGGGAACAATTTTTGAGTTATAAAAAACAATAGAGAAATGTAAAATGCACTCAATTTAAGAACGAATTTTGATAACAGGGGTTGAATCTTTGCCTTTTAATTTTTGTTTAGACTGTTATGACAAAAAAGAAATGTCACCAAAAGCGCAACCTTAATTTTTCCTTTTTGGGTATAAATAATCCTCCTTAATATAAAAAATACGAAAGTTTGTGAGTTTGTACGTTTGTCACTCTGTTAGGCAGTAACGGATTTGGAGGAATTTTCGAATGTTAGTAACTTATAAATTGGATTAACACATAAGCTAACTTAAATTTCGAAATTAGAATTATTTTGGAAGATATTAATAAAAAAGATCGTAGAAAAGGGCATCATGGTTGCCAAGTTCGTCGATTTTCTCCGGCATAAAATTTTTATACTTTTCAAAGCAGAAAAGCTACTCCAAACATACAAAATCCCAAGCCTTGAAAATACTGATGTGGGAATTACGCCAGTTTTAAGCCAAATTTAAAAAATAGAAAAGGAAATAAATATAAGTGTGTTACTTAAAGTTCACAGTTTTCTATTAGCAAGTAAGATCACTTAGATAACAGGAGTTTAAAATTACAAATTTTGCAGTTTTTCAGTACGAGGTAACTACCCTACTAGCAATTTTGCTCGGGCTGTCATCGGCTGGCTGCGTGGCCAATGGTAGCCCGAGCAAAATTGCTAGTAGGGTAATCCTACCATTTAAAAAATGCCAATGGAAATTCCAACATGCTGTTCGCTTTCGTTTTGTTTATCTTTCAGTTCTCACTGTTCTGTGAGATTTTGCTGTTAACTGATGAAGACGGAATATTTTTTCTGTCGAAACAGGGGCGTAGCCAAGGGGGGGTTATAACCCCCCCCCCCTCCCATGAGGAATTTTTTGCCATACAAAATGTATATTCTTCACTACATTATCACACACACGTATACATATATATGAGTTGTAGTAGTGGTAACCCCCCCCCCCCAATGAAAAATTTCTGGCTACGCCCATGTGTCGAAACGATCATATTGATTAAGGTACGTGGCTTGTTATGTGTATTATTTTACAAAGTCCTATTTATATAATTTTTAAACACCAGGTTTTGAGTGCTTTTTGTTAAATACCCAAGGTGTTCCATAGGTTTTACATATTTAAAAGTATTGTAAGTTTAAATTGTTAACGTTTTTATGTTCCAAGGAAATTTGGGCGATTTCAAATTTTTGCATAAAAATACCCTTTTTAAAAGAACTTGGAATTTGGTAATTTTCAATTAGTTTGCGTTGTCTTGTAACGAAGTTATTGAATAATTTTGCTTTAAGTGTAACCATGTATTAGAATTTAGATCTCTATCATGTGCAAGACTAAAAATATAGCTACTACAATTACAGTAGCATTAAAAATACGAGAAATTTTAAACCGCCAGTGAGTTAATGTTCTATTTGTTAAATATTTGTGTGCTTCTTTTACCCGAGACCAAGAACTCGGTATTTTTACCAAATTGGAATCCGGGAATTTGCAGAATTTTGTCGATATAGAGACTATGTGCAAAACAAGCGAACTTGCAAAGAATGTGAAATACAATGGGATATTAATTTGCTTCTATTATTTCTGAACCTTTCTGGATAATGTATCCCGATGTGCTGAGAATAAACCCCTAGAAAAGACTTCGGTTGATATTCACTTTGTTTCGTATAAATGTATTTTCATTTGTCGATTCTAAGAATTCTAGAAATGATTTCTGGTTAAGTGTGAATATTGAATTTGACAATTCCAGCGGCAACAATGGATTTTATTTCTATGGTAACTATTGCATTAAAAATACAATTATTATATTTTAGTTATTTATTTAAAGTGAAAATATTGCAAGTGAATTCAGCTTCATTTTTATGCAACGAACATGAAATTGCATTAGGAGCTTAATACGGGTAAATGTTCTTACATTAGAGCTACCTTATGACCATTTACAACTGCGCCACGATAGTTACAGAAAAAAGTTACATTTTTGGCATCAAAAAGTACGGAAATCATCGTTTGTTAGATAAAATTTAGTGGTCTGCAGCATGAATACGCTTATACATTACGCACGTTTTACGAATTGCCACACAAAAACAAAAAATAAGCAGTTATTCATATCATGTGATGTTATTTCTGAGGAATTAATTCTAGAACGCACACGTAAAAAACAATATTTATGCTGTAGAAATGAAACTATTCGAAAGAGAATTTCCCTTGTAAAATGTGCACTTTGCTTTTTATCTGATTGACAGTGACAAGTTTTAGAGACATCGTGTGGCAATTGCGCAATGTTTAATCTCACTTTAGTATTTGTAATGCAAACTTTCGTATTATTGGAATTAATTCTATTCATGTGTGTAATAAAAATAAAAATCATTTTTTGCCGTGCGAAGATCGGGTACGCTGCTAGTATTAAGCTAAAACAGTTCCAGGTAGTTACTGAAATTAAAACCATCCAATAATAAAATACCGAAATTTTGAACCCTTACCTCCACCAACTTTAAAAAAATAAGATTTTTGAACTAAAATCTTTTTTGTACATCAGACAGTTGATGATGAATGTGTTAAATTCTTTTACTATTTCGCAGCTGCACTTAGTAATGTTCTTTTCTGTGTTTTTATTTATCGAATGTAAATGTTGCTTCAGGTACCTTGAATGTTTATAAGTCAAGCAAATTATTAGCATAACATGAATAACCGGTGTCACAAACAGCTATTTCACCCACAGTAATATGCTTGTAACAAGAATTGAAGGAAAAAAGAATTTGGGACACTGCAACTACTATATCATTGTTCACAGGAGGGAGGATGGAGTATAAGCAGCTGTTCGCGCAGAATGCTAAATAACAAAACGAGTAGAAAACTACGCCTGTATCCCTTACGAGATACAAGCGTTAAGGTGAAGTAAACATTACTGTTCAAATACGATAATCAGTGCATCTAACTTATTTGCTTTTTTTAAATTTAAAATAATTCCTGAACACATGTCCATGGTCTTAAAAAATAGAATTTCCCCCCAAAAAAGTTAAAAAAGGATTATAATTAAATGAGTTCGAAAGTTTTGTAGCATTACCTTCCAAAGTCCTCAAAAAATGTTATTATGCAAGGTGTTAGACGCTTTTAATTCTTAATCTGTTAGAATTAAGTTGTCTCTTCAAATTTTTTTAGAAGTTAAACTTTTCAAATTTGTATATGACCCCCGTATACAAAAATTCCTAGTTAGTAAAATAAGCCCAATGCACTAATAAGCTGATGTACAAATTTTCATAATTTCATCAGAAAAAGTCTGAAATATCTTAAGATATTTCAGATTTTCAATTGAAACAAAGATGGCCAGGGGCTGTGCATGATTTCTAATGTAAGCGCTTAATGAGTGTGGATTCTCTACATTTATTTTCATACTTCTGAGACTTTTTAGGATATAAATCTCAAATTTTGTGCGTCGTCTGGTTGGTGTATGGGGCACATTTCACTAACTGAGAATTTGTTTGAACGGCGATTCATATACAAATTTAAAATGTGTAACTTTTTAAATCAACCAGAGGAAGTTTTTCTAAACGTAATATTTTTTTCTAACTTATTTTGAACATTTTTTTTTCCAATTTACATTGTCCATTTTACCTACTATATAGTTACGCTGATCACTGACTCACTCTGTAACCATTCAGGGCAACCACTTCAATTTAAATATTTTACTGCCATTACTCTAACAAGATTAAAAAGTAGAAAAAGCGTAATAAC
Source organism: Cheiracanthium punctorium (assembly GCA_038373885.1). Lineage (NCBI taxonomy): Eukaryota > Metazoa > Arthropoda > Arachnida > Araneae > Cheiracanthiidae > Cheiracanthium > Cheiracanthium punctorium. The sequence continues at coordinate 540,919 of JAWZYV010003815.1, read as the reverse complement.
ATTGAAAATTTTCATAATTATGTATAAAAATATATAAAACAATCCGTGCTACTTTAAAAATCTGAAAATACACCGGTTTCCTAATTTTTAAGCGCTTTTTCGCTATTTTCAGCTCTATCTTATTTCCGAGAGTAAAAAAAGTAAGTCATTTGCGTGACAAAATGAGCTGTTGCAAACAATATGACGTCATATTCACCACGGTCATCAGGCTTTGAAAGAAAAGTGTGATTCCAATTCGTCTAAAATAGTTTTTCCAGATTACACAGTTTATTTATTTATTTATTTTTTTCACAAATAAATCGTCTTCATGGATATAAGAAAGGCTGTGTACACAAATTGAAATCTTTCGAATGCCAAAGTTTCCACACGTTTGCAGAAGAGCATGAAATTCTATTTGGGTATATAATAAAAAATTGAATATGAATGTATTTATTTTAGGTGGACGAAGATTAAATATATTGGGTGTAGACATATTTTCGTCAAATGTTTTTTCTAGCGCTCATTGTAATTGCCTCCACAACGGGCTCTGACTTCTAGTCTCTAAAGAATTTTTGGGGGCACCCTGTAGAAACAGCTGTATACCTGCTAGTATTCCTTCAGATTTCTTTGATTTTACTAACGTCAAAATTGAGAAACTTAGCTTGAATGAGCTATCGATCGAAAGATTTTTTTTTTTTCATCGCAGACTGACGAATAACGGAATTTTTGTGTGTTCTAGTAAATATGCTGGCTAAAAAATTAACAAAATTAAACCAAAACAATCTCCCCACCACCTTCCACACATTTACTCTGCATAGATTTCCTGGCACTTATTTTAAATTTAATTTTATCGAAATGGGCCAAGTCAAATATATAATTTAGAACTAACACAGAGGTTTTTTTACCCCCGTTTCAGACCTGACTGAATAATTTCTCTTTGAATTAAGTCATTTTTCTTTATAGTAAAGGTTACAATTTGTAATCAAAAAACTAAAATAGAAGGCCCAGACTGTTAAATTGGTTTTTCTTCATGTGTACAAATTAGGACATCCACCCTGTGCGATAGAATACGTATTTTTTGTGTCCTCAAATTGTAAATGGTTATTTAATTGCAGTGGGTCGAACAATTTACATACTAAAACTAATAAAAATCTTTGTAAATACACATAGGTAAAATGAAAGAGCACGAACTGTTTCGGGTGGTATAGAAGGTCTAACCATTTTCAGCAGGAAAAAGTTTCTTTTCCACGCAGGCAGAAAATGAAAGAGCAAAAAAGTAAACTAAAATGCAAAGGGAAAGAAGTTGCCATTCGAAAAAAGGAAGAAGTAAGAAAAGGAATTCGAAATAAATAAATAAAAATTTCTTAAATATGACTGTGTTAATGTAAGATTGAACATAAAGCTTCAAATAAACATCTACTCTAAAATTGTTCTCGGCGGTTCAATAAATTTAAATTTCCTAAAAATTGAGTTTTTAAAAGTTATTTATTAATAGTACACACAAATTACAGCCCGACCAGTGGCCGAGTGTATAGCGCTCTGAACTGGAGACGGAAGGTGCCTCGTTCAAAACCAGGTCGCGTTCAAAACCTAACCGTTAAGAGTTTTCCGTGGTTTCCTCCGAAACTTAGCGTAAATACGGGTTAGGACCACTTAGAAAGACCCCCACGGAGGGCACTCTTCCTATTGGCCTAGATCCGTAGCGCAGATAATTGCCCGTATTTCCACAAACAAACAAACAAAAATTACAGTAAAAAAAAAAGACAAATACTTGCCGATCAATTACCTACAAAATCACCAGAACTATTCATCATCACATTTATCGTAACGTAGTATCAACTCGTCTTCCTAGAAATCATGTTCCTGACCACGAGCCAGTTTTATTTGAACCAGCTCTTTTCACATCACTGTCTGAAATGGGCATGGCACGTTGAGTGAGTGTCACATCCTTTCGCATGGCATTGCCAGTCCCTATACTGAGCGCAGAACTCGAGAATCAGGGGCGTAGCCAGGGGGGGGATATCGGGATATATCCCCCCCCCCGAAATGTTTGGATTAGTGATGAAATTCCATCTATTTATACACATATAAGTTCATATCCCTCCCCCCCGAAAAATTTTCCAGGCTCATATCCCCCCCCCCCCGAAAAATTTTCCTGGCTACGCGCCTGTCGAGAATTGCTGAAAATTTTTACAAGCCAGGAAAGTTTCAGAAAGTGTGGAGCCACCAACTCCAAAAAATCCATCCATCCACCAATTGAAAATCATATGCCAGTCTATTTTTGTTCAAGCTTCTTAAAATTGTTTGTTTGCTTGTTGTTTGTGTTGTATGACAAACCTAAACGAGGGGCATCTGCCTTGGAGGAGTGCAGGGCCCGATTATAACCAACAGGGACCCGAGCATTGATCAATTTGGGGCCCCATCTGTGAAATTTGTTTTATTTTTCATGAAATTTTGATATAAAAAATATTTCAGAACATTTGAAATTGGGGGCTCTTTCGAGACGGGGGCCCCGAGCAAAGACCGGATTTGCACATTCGATAATAAGGCCCTGGGGGGTGTCTTGGAAGGAGGACTTTCCTAAAATTGAGTTCTCGGCTTTTTACTCTTACGGATGCTTGACCTTTAAAACCCAAGACGTGCGGACCTTTTATACCACCCAGAATGATCCTAATAGTTGATAAGCACCATTTTTTGCGTGTTTTTATAGAAAGATTTTTATTCGTTTTAATTCTTAACACACGTTTTTGTTAAAATTGGCGGAGGTGCAAACCAGCAATAAGTTCCACTCTGCTTATGAGTTTAAACTTTTAGCTGAGTTCACGTTCTCGTCATTAGTCTTTGAGAAAAAGTTTTGAAAAGTCACACAAATTGGCTTGAACTCTTAACTGTGCTTCACTTGTTTATCCAAACTTTTTAAGCCCTGCGAAAGGAACAGGAATAAGCTCAACCTCGAACGTCACCCCAATTTCAAAGATACTTTATTGTACGTCTAGCGTTTTGATAACAATTGTAGATTATAGTTCAATAGCTACCATTCAGTTAAAAGAATTCTTTTCTTTCAATAGCTTCATCTGAAATACTTTGTCTAATCAACAGAAACATTTTTATTGGTCTAGAAACATAAAGAAAATTATTTTGCTACCTTAACAAACGAAAAAGTGAATTTTGTCAACCAAACTTTTGTAAATTCAAACAAAGTATTCGTTTAAATGTATACTGAAAAAATAATTGTTATTTAAACAAATCATTTTTGTAGGCGTATGTATTATAGACCATAACTATTGCTGCTCATAATCTCAAGCTAAGCAATCACTGCTCAACTTAGTTTTCATCTTTAAAAAGTGATATAGTTTAATTAAATATTATACAAAATTGTAGGATTGCCATTGGTGGGATAGTTAATGATTTACTGTTGCATGTGTTGCTAAATTCTGTATTTTTCTGAGATATTAGGGATTCGATTCGCCGAAAAAAGTGTCATATTCGCTTTTAGAGTTTGTTGGACTATTTTAACCTACACTCACTACCAGATTTTTGTAAGAATACAGTGTCTAAGGTACAAATCAAGTATTATGTAAAAAGATAAAATTTTTAATTAATGTACTTTAATATAACTTTCCTTCAAAAAAATTGTACTGTGTAAAAAACTCAATGTACTTTTTATATAACTTTCCTAAAAAAAGATTTAATTTCTTTAATTAGACTGAATTGAAAGAAAACTACTCCTTAGTTTGATGGTTTAATAAACAGAATCAGACGTCTATTGTTTCCGTATTGCCTAGCATTTCTCAGACGTGATCGAAATGATTTAATGAACGAAATACAAAGAGCCTTCAATCAAATAAGAATTTGAGATGGTCCATTATCACTGACTGTAATAGTTGCCAAGTTTCTTTTCCCGCTCTTGATGAAAAAGAAAAGAATCCACAGAAAGAAAGGAAAGTTTCCAGACTACCAAATCATAGGTTTGGCTTCAAGGAACGTCTGCTTATTTCGTAAGACACTGTCTGCAAGCCTTCCATTATTTATTTAATTATTTTTATACATACATAAATATATCAGATAGTGTTGGGAATAAGACTTTTAAAATTGTTCCAAGGAACAGAAAGCACTATAATTATTCTCGAGGTCACCTTTTTAAGTGATTCAGCTCGTCAGAGTAATAGATATTATTTTGTCTTTGGGATGGAGTTTCTACTTACATTTGATGATCATACGGTTAAATGTATACGATTAACAAGCAATATTTAAAATTGAATTTTTTTCATACTTTTAATCTGTTAAAAATTTTGGAATTATTGCAATTTTTTAATTACTTAATGACTAGATTATTCTTGAGCTTTATTAATTAAAATAGATAAAATTATCTTAAAATTAGTTGCGTAACTTAACATTGTTACTTATCTCAAAATGAAGAGGCTAGTTACTTTGTTCGTGGTAGCAATTGTTTGTAATAGTTATAAAAAATAAACAGCTATAACAGCTATTCATTTAATTTGAGACAATATAACTTAAAATATGACAAGATTTTTCGTAAAAGAAATTTTATTTCAATATAAAAACAATAAATAAATACATATGACACACATATACGTATTTCTATTATCAAGTTTGTTTCACTTACAGGTTTTGACTATGTGAACATGGTTTTGTAAAACGTTTAAACAAAATGCAGCATTTACAAAAACTGATTAAATGTTTATTATAAAATTACATCAAATAAAAGCTATAAACAGAATCAACATTGCAGAATTTTGTAGTTAGCCAGCTAACAGTTTATATTAGATGTTTAGCTTTTAAATCCTCTCACTATAGCAATCGTATGTGCTGGCCAATTATCCACAGTTAAAGATTACATTTACTTGAGAAATTGCTTTAGTGGAGTTCTTTTGAAGGTCTATGGCTCATATTTATGCAATGCACAATTTGTACTCGTCTTGTGATAGATAAGAATACAACTCAAGTTTATTAGTCACAGCTCACTTTTGTTTAGGTATTCAAAATACTAGTGTGCTTGCTAATTGCTATAAACAAATTTTATCTTAGCGATACAGAAAATAAAAATGCATCTGAAATTCGTATATAATTACTGTAACAGGATATTACAAACGCTAATCCATTAATCACACGGTGAATTATTACACTTCAAATAACGATAATAGATTTTTTTTTAATTACAAGGATAATAAAAATATTTATTAAAAGTGCACAAAAACACAAAAGTGCATTAACATTCATACTTGCCAGTACCTTTTTTAAACATAACATAATCGCCAAAACTATAGGGTCATTTATTAGATTGCAGAAACAACTTGCTTAACCAAGCTTCGTAGAAGTCACGTGCCTGTCCATTGCGCCTATTCTCGGCAGCTATTTTCACATCACTGTCTGAAGAGAACCATGATCCAGATGAACTTTTTTTTAGATTTCGGAAACCGAAAATGGTCGCTAGGTGCTAAATCTGGGTTGTATGGTTGGTGGTTCCAGACTTCCCATCCGTTTTGCAGAAATTCTTGAGATCTGCGATCAATATGGGGACTGGCATTGTCAAGCAAAAGAAGGTTGGCACTCCCACTCAACAATACATGACTTCAGACAGTGCTATGAAAACAACTGGCTCAGAAGGGAGCCAAGCATGATTTCTACCAAGATGCGTACAACAAGATAAAATAATTAAAACTTTCTAAAATAGCACATGTAAAAAGGTACTTTTCAGTGTTATTTTAGAAAGTTTTAACTTTCTTTCATCTTTTAAACACCAGTTTCGGTCGAGCGTTTTCTGTTATGGATAAAATAAGTTAATTTCGGTTACACACAGATGCCATGATGAATAGTTTTGGTGATAATGGCGAGAAATAGTTGAAAAATGTGCCTCTTAATTGCTCTTTTGTATTTTTTTGTATTCTGTTAATTTTTTATTCGATTCCTTTAAATTTTTTTAATCCATCCTGGTACATTCGTGTGAATGATATGTTTTCCCATCTTGCAGATGGAAGAAAAGTTTCGTGTGAGAATATAAGTCACGTAGTTGCATCGCTACCACCACTCCAAAAGTGCGAATCTGAAAATTTGGGGATGTTTACTTATGCATTTTCGGGGTCTCTAAGCAATGCTGCATGCTATGCCGTAGCCCCAAATCTTAATCCCGAATAGTTCACGTGATGATTGACCATTTTGTTTCGCGTATCTATATAAACTGCTGAAACAACAAAACTCTGAAAGCGTTTTACTCGATACTAGGAAAATGCAGATTTGCGTTTTGGCGTGATGGTAACGATATGGTATTTAGTGAAACTGCAAGGCAAAACTGATATATTAAAATAACACACGTGAAATTTGAAGAATGAAAAATATGTTGTGTTAGACCATATGAAACAGATAGCAAAAGTCAGTTTGCTTATTTTAAATCACTTTCTTTCTACTTTTAAAGAGAAATGCAAATTTCTTGTTAATAAACTGAACCTTTTTTTGCTATATTTTAAAGCTTAATGTTCATTAACTTTTATAATAATGGTGTGATGCTGTTTATGAAACAAACAGCTCTTAATTAGTTTATTGTAGTTTTAATCTAGGAATACGGGTTTTTTCCATGTACAACTTTCGAGATTGGTAAACGAAATATAACGCCCGAATTTATCCTGTTGCGTACACATCAGTCTATAAGTATTAAAATATTTAAAAATCAGACATAATTATTTTCTTAAAAATTTGTTTTCTCTTTTTATTTAGAAAATTAATTGACTCTAAAATGAGAAATTCATACTAGCTTTCCCACATAGCACATTTTTTAAATACTGGTGATGGAACTCTTTTACTAAAAAATTCGAATTCAAGAAAAGCAAAACGTAGTCTTTCACCTACAGGTATGAGTACAACAGGAATGTTCAAGCTTCTCCATTGGCATAGTGCAACTGTCCTTTTTGGTGAAGCTAAAATGCCCTTTATACCTAAATCCACGTCTTTGTTTTCTTAAATTTGCTGCAGTAACCATACTCTCATTTTTAAAAGAAATGAGAACTGCATTCGAACCAATCAATGAAAATGGCATTCAACTGACGATGGTTGTCGTTTTCGAAAGCCTTCATCCGCTCGATGACCAGTCGGAAACGTTCGATGGCACCCATCCAGTCTGTCCCTGTCTCCAAGGGTAACCGCGGCACGGAATTTGACGGTATTCTGCGTGGAATCCCTGGCCTGATCCTTCGTCATCACTTTCGAACTGCAGAACGATTTCATTTGGTTCGCCAATCGGGAAATCGATTTTCTCTAAGAAAAGAAGACAAGTAAAACAAATAAGATAGATAGACCCACACAACAATCATGCTGGAAGTGTCTTTGTTGCAATGTTACATTTTGTCACATCACAAATGTGGTCTAAATGTATGCCTTCGGTGAATTTCTTCGCGTCAAGCATGTGACTTGCAAAGTGACGTCGCAGTGTAATTGAGAATTAGTCACAATGTGTTGTCACTGTGTGAGGAACAAGTGACGTTGCAGAGACATCCATGTGGGTCACTATGACATCCATATAATCAACATGTGACCTCACAAAAAAATGTCCGTCGCCTCAACCTCTTCTCAGCGTTACACGAACAGTCACATGAAGTTTGCAAAGACATCATGTGGCTATTACGCATAGCTGTTGCGACGTCACAATGCTATAAGGAGATAGGTAACATAGAGCAGGGCCGTGCATAGGAAAAAAAATCGGTGGGGGACCAAACGGTGAAAAAGGCTGAATTTTTCACAAAAACACTTCATCAGTATTATTTTGTTAACAAAATTTTAAATTTCGAGGGTGGGTGACCGGATCCTCTGGTCTCCCCCCTTGGTACGGCCTTGATATAGAGTGTATTAATTTTTGTGGTCTCTTTCTCGATCTCTCTTTATATATGTATATGTGGTGAAAGATTAGTCACGGATTATGAAATCACAGCTCATATGAAATATATTCAGGTAGAATCAGTCAAATCTCCCTTATTCGACTTATTATGAACTCTTTCTTCTCAAATTATAATGTAATTTTTCCATAAACATTTTGAAATTACATTTTATAAAATCTCAGGCTAAGCCTCACAAATAGGGATGCAAAAAATATATTATAGACGGAATTACTACGGTATTTTTTATATTTTTCATTGAAAACACCTCCTACCTGATACTAACAGAATGTCTTGTCATAAATCACTGGAAGTGTTTAACTTTAAACATGAAAAATATTTCAATACCAACGTAGATTGGAAATCTGCAGAAATGTGACAGACCTTAAGATGAGGGTAATTTAGAACAAGATTTAAATGGACATAATAAATGAAAAGCTGTACGTTCAATAAGTAGGATGTGATTACTTCAGCAATTAAAAGTTCATAAAAATACATCCATATCTATATTTTAATAAATAATGAGAATGTAAAACATATATCAGGATATCTAAAAGTATTAAGGATCAAGAAATGTATCTTAGGTATTTTGTACTTTTAACAGCATGTTAAAAGTACTGACAGTACGAAGATGGTTCTGACGAAATGGAACAAATTTTATTTCACTAATTACTGTAGTAAATTGCATAAAGAGTTAGTAATAACTATAAGTACTACTTAGCGACTTACTTAATTTTCCTTTCAGTTTATCCCCGCAGAGTCGTTCTTCGTTCACCACCAGCGCATCGGCTGTGCAGTCTTTGCTCTCTTTCACGTCGAAGTCGTGGAAAAAGATCTCCAGTCCGCAGAACCCTTTCGCCCTCTGCAGCCGGAAAGTGCAGCGCAGTCCGGGAGGGTAGTCCGCTGGGTAATCCGGGCTGATCACATGGCCACGGCTTTCTTTCAAGCAGTGGTCGCACATACGGATGGGAGGCGTTGCTGGAAAGAGAAATCATGGCAAATGTATCTACTTTGAACACTTCGCAACACAAATGTCATGCTCAGCAGGTCACACAAGACGGGTCGAATTCAACTTCCACCAAGAAACAAAAACAAGAACTGAATTACGATACCAAAAAAGAAATGGGTATTGTAAACGTTACTTCCCCCTTCCCTATGAAGGGACGGACGAATTAACTCCTAAGTCGGAGTAGGAGTTGAACCCGAGCCAAAAATCACAGGGGAGAGACTGGTATGCTAACCACCATCAGGGTGCGAATTGAACATTTTCTCCAAGGGAAGACTTTTGAAAGAAAGCAATCTCCAGGAGAGGACATTTGATAAAAAAAAGCAAACGGGAGGGAAGGTGTAAATGCTCCACTCACATAATATATTAGGTATTACATGACAAATGCAGTCGCCAACATGTCTGATAAGTGACTTACGTTCAAATAAAAGTCGCCCACCGATTTTTGTGCAGATAAATTACTGCCTATGTCGACTCTACTTCTACCCTCAAATTCGGCTCGCGGCAGAGCAGTGCTTGTTCCTTCATTTCGCAGTCATTCTTTGAAACCTGACCCTAGTTACAGATTGAGAACTGGCATCAGGCATGAATATCTATTTCAAAGGGATGTTTGTAACTTTTTCCTTTGCCTAGTAAACAAAAGAAGAATGTCTATTCTCAATACTTAAAAAAATCGTTAGGTGCTGTTGAACTTGCAGAGACAGAGATTAATTTAACATTTCTTCAGCGGGGGGAGGGAAATAGTATTCCTGGCAGGGATCAATTAATATTTCTCTAGACAGGGATATTACATTCTTCAGCCAGGGACGATTCCTGCACTCTTCCCCCCGTCAATTCGCACCCGGACTAACATATAATATGGGATAGCAAAATGACTTTAAAACTTAAATGAAACGTTTGAATTACAAAAGGGTAGAACTCACGTAAAAAGAATCACAGAGGCGGCTCCTATCCTTGGGCCTTGGGTTAGGAAATCAATGTACGAGTTTACGGCCGTGAAAAGCGACAGGGAAAGGAGGGTGGACAGTAAAATAGAACCAGACTTCGGGACTATTTTAATCGATTGTAATAGTTTACAAAAATGATAACTTACAAATTTTGCAGAAATTCATATAAAATTGTATTCTACCTGAATGTTTTGAAAGTCTGATTTCAGTGGATTTTTTTACAAATTTAACATTCAGTTACCCATAATCTGTCCTACTGTATAGTTTTGCTGATTCCTGATTCACTGACTCTGTAACGATTGCGGTTGAACGTATCCAGGATAAAACTTGTGATCATTACTCCATTTTGAAAAAATTGAAAATTCAAGCACAAAAAGCGTAACAACATCTACACTGCTTGTACTATCTCCTTGAAATTTTTCATAATTAAATAATCTGAGCTACTTTAAAAATCTGAAAATCCCCAATTTTCAAGCGGTTTTTCGCTATTTTCAGGTCTTTTTATTTCCGAGAGTATAACGAGTTAATCATTCGCGTAACAAAATTAGGTGTCTCAAGTGACAATTATGTCATACAGAAGTCACCGTTATCAGGCTTTGAAAGGAAAATTGCGATTCTAATTAGATTCAAATAGCTTTTCTAGATTATCCAGTTTAACTTCTTTTCACAAGTAAAATGATTTCCTCTGCATGTAACAATGATATACGAGTGCATTTCCCCAGCGAAACGAAATCTTTCGAATGTGAAAAGTTTTCGCACGTTTTTAAAAGAAAATGCAATTCTGATTTCGGTATTTTATAAAAATTGAATATGAAGTTATTTATTTTAAGTGGACAAACATTAATTACATTGTGTGAAGACATATATTTGTCCAATGTTTATTTCTAACACCGGTTGTAATTGCCTCCACAACGGGCTTTGACTTCTAGTTAAAAAGGAGACAGAAGTCGTACATAATAGCTATCAGATCGTAGAATTGATTGAAGATAGCTGTGTAATCGTTCGAAGTCTGAAACACTGTCTGAGCATAAGCGGAGCACTAAATTTCATTGTAACCGAGGAAAATCAAATCTATTTGCAAATGAACAGCATTTGAAACTGATACGATTTTCACAAAAACTTCTTTTCCTTAAATAAGAGCATCTAATTTGATACTGCAAAAGTGTTTTTTCCCCAGAAGACTTTGCGGATCACACAGACACACACACAGTAGGGCTGCACGTCAAAAGTGAAAATTTCTTGTCAAGCTTTCTAAAATTTATATTTATGCAGTTAAACAGGTTTCCACGCATTATTGTATTTTTATTAACAAAAAATAAACATTTACGAACGTTTATACACATTTTTATACATCTGAAATTCTTTGTAAAACATTTTTAAATGTTTTTTTAAGGCTGAAAGGGTATCGCACATTTATTTGTGATAGTCTCACAATTTCACTTATTTTTCTACGTTTGTGAACATTTTAACGCAATTTTCAATGGGTTAGCATTGGAAATTTTTCATTTTCTAAACTGAATTCCTTTTCAAATTTTGCGCTCGATTTGTGTGTACATTTAAAATTTAAAAAGAGATAGGGAGTGCACGCACAGGCCGAAACGTGACACAGCTGGTATATGCGCACGGTATACACATTTTTCTCTACGTGTTGGATTTTGTTAGATTTAATAAATAATTATGTACGCGAATTTATTAATTATCCATAATTATGTACTTACGTTGTTATGAACATTAATCCTATTTAAGGAAAAAATACTCAAAATACTAAAACGTTATGGTGTTAAACGTTAAAATAAATAAAAACTGCGTGAAAAAACACATATAAATGATACTACAGTGATCATTTGAATTTGACACTACTACAGATAATTTGAATTTGAATTATAAATCCATCATTCATTACCAATAAATAGGATTACTAAAATAAATAAAAACTTCGTGAAAAAACACACATAAAATGATACTTATAACAAGATACGATAATGAAAGCCCTTCGTGCCACAAAATAGTTTGTGAGACGAAGGGCTTTGACTGACGAAAACTGAATAAATTTTCAGTCGAAACGATCGTATCTTGTTATAAGTATCATTTTATGTGTGTTTTTTCACGAAGTTTTTATTTATTTTAGTAATCCTATTTATTGGTAATGAATGATGGATTTATAATTCAAATTCAAATTATCTGTAGTAGTGTCAAATTCAAATGATCACTGTAGTATAGCACTTATAGTTCAAATAATGTACAGTATATAATTATTAACACTCTCCACATTATCAAATTAACTTTATTGCACAATAACTATATAGCTATCCAAATTAAGCACAGTCTTAAATAAATAATCGAAAATTATAGCACCTACCCAGCTAGAAAAAGTCTGCACCCTTTTTTACAAAAAATACAGGTTGTAAACAATTTGCACATAAAAAGTGGATAGTTTTGAATACTTTGAATGTATACACTTGTTGTGCAAATTATATGCAGTTTTTATGCATACTAAAACAAAAAGTTACGCAGTTTGAACCAATTTTCAGAAAAATCTGAAAATCTAATCAAAACATTTTAAAAATCCGACACCTATTGTTTAAGTTGAGTGATCACCTAACATGTCACACAATTTCATTTTTTTCGCTTTAGTCGTTATTACGTGATGTGTGAATAAAAATTTAAGTAGTTTGAAACAATTTTCGGAAAATCTCAAAATCTAATGATTTTTTTAAAAATTCACCACCTATAGTTTAAGTTGAGTGACCACCTATCATGTCACCAAATTTTATTTCATTCGCTTCAGTCAGTTTTACATGATGTGCAAATAAAAAAAGCGTTACTGACAGAATGGCAGGCAAACTTTCCTTTTTTGCTGTCATACTGGGGTCCCAGATGCTTAAAACGGATAGAAATCGCAATTTTTTAAAGACCAAGTAGTGTACAGGCGAAGTCTAATTTTATTTATTTAGATACATAAAAGTTCCCATTCCGAAACTGAAACAACAATCATTTCAAACTTAGTCAATTTCATCCCAAGTCGAACCTGTCAGGTCTTTAGAACGTTCGCCTACCACGCCTCGGGTCCACAGTTCGATACCAGTCGTGGAAACTAGAAGGACGCAGTTAAAAAGTAACTTGAAGTTTTTACGTATGATAACAGATGGCAGCACTAAAATGCAAAGGAAAGAGGAAGAAATCTCAGCAGGTGACGCTACGATTCCCCATATGTATCTGAGCTTGACGTTCACGCGAATTCAGTGCGTTTTCCCCATTCCAAAAGTGCCCAACGTGCCTAAAGAAGCTTTCACTTAAAAAAGAAAAAAACGCAGCGAGGTTGGGTAGTTGGAAAACCCTGGTCTAAAGCATTCACCAGGGTTGCCAGATGAGAAACAGTATTCTTGTAAAAGGTTTGTTAAAATTTATAGTTTTATATTAAAAATATCTCTTTGATACTATATAATTATATTAAAACTAGCTGAGTAATTCGGTGTTGTCTGGGGACTGGCGAAAAAGAAAAAAAATCTCACTTTCAAAATCACTAATGCATAATTTGTAATAACCGATAATTTGTTGTCGGTTACTCAGACGAGTTAATGCTTTAACAAATAACCAGGATTTTGTGGAGCTCTGTGCATACTTCGAGCTCCACAAAATCCTGGTTAAAGATGAAAAAGGTAAAAATACTTTAATGACCGTTTTGGAATATACGATCTGAATCCGGTAGAAAAATTTTAAGACATTCTAACTGTAGAAGCTTACAAGAATGGTCGACAGTACAGCAGAATATGAATGAACAAATGAACGTGATTTTTAAAAACATCAGTCTGCGTTTATGTGCAATTATTCATGCACGGCGTATGACGCAGCTACCAAAAAATTGTTTAATCGGCTAATCAAAAATAACAAAAATATTATTAAATTTTGCGAAGTAACCTTATTCTAAAATTAAATTACTGATAAAAATCTTCATGTCCCATTGTTTAAAAATCTATAATTACCTAAATAAATTATGGTGCGAATAAGACATGACGCCGCTAGCATTAGAAGTACATCTAATTTTGCTAATTTTGTAAGAAATTTATAATATCTTCCTAATAAAAAAATAGTAATGTTGAATCCTTTAACTAAAAGAATAGTAGAGAAAATTCGATAAATCCCTTTACCTTCAAAAATAATTAAATAATAATCTTTAAGATCCGCAATTTTATAGAAATTATTTTCATTTAATATGGCACCATGAAAAAATTTAAGATACACATAATAGTAAAAGTCACAATATCTTTATAGACAATCATTAAAAACGTAAGAGCTATTTTAAAACGCGGCGCTAATAACATCATGGTAGTAATTTAAAATCACCGTTAAAAAAAAAAAAATCTAAATAACTTCTGTGTAACTGCTATACTTACTATGTTATTATAAATATGAGGTTAAAACTTGGAGTGAATAAATATTCACAAACATAATCCTAAACGACTATGAAAGAAAAGTATTTTTTCCCTGAATGAATCAAATGATTGAAATTGTTTTCATATCAACGCATTTTCAAGTGCAGGTATTCTGATAACTATGCATGCGTGAGAAAAAAATGCAAGCTTATAAAGGGACAGTATATAGGAATCGTTAAAAAAAAAAAAACTATTCCCCCATCCAAAACTGCTCCTGTCCTTCCAGTAAAATTACTTTTAAGTACTTTAGCGCGACTTTCTAAATGACTTCTTGGAACAAGCGCTCCAAGTTTATAGGGACTTCGAAATAAATGTCAAACAACAGATGGTAGGTGCAGCACACGTCATTCTCCGATGTGGCAACTTCTGTCTGCTGTGTTCTGCGTGTCAGAGCAGACACTGAGTGCTTTCGAATGGAAATCTAGACAGACAAAATAAATAAATGATGCTCATAGAATACACGTTTTTCTCCTGCTCTCTCTCATTAATATTTTAAAAATATTTCTACCATCTTACTCTTTTTTATCACCTAGAGTAAATTTATACATAAAGGAAAATATTTTTCTGGTTGATTATGGATTGATTTTCAACATGCAATGTACATATCTTTAATAAATGCTATTTTAACATACCATTCTATTTAAAAGAACTATGTAGATGTCAAAGTTATGCTTTCTGGTGCATAGACAGGGGCGATTTCTTATTGACTCAGTACTTCCAAATTTTCTTTCTAAAAATTTGCAGACTACTCTGCAGAGTACAGAGTTAATGCATTAATAATAGGAACTTAATTCATAGGTTAGAATTAAATTAAAGCTGTCTCTCCATACTTAACCCTCCAAGTAGCTGAGACGTAAAATTCCATTGACTTAATTCCAGTTTTCACAGCAATGAGCCTGCATTATATATCATTTAAATTACACAGGTATCACAGAATATGCTTAAATTTTGTAGTTCGTAAGTCAAGAGCTTATTTTTTTTCTAATTTCAAGAGCCTTTCTATCAAAATTTTTTCATTTTTAGAATTTCAAAGCCAAATCAAAATTGTACGAAGAAGAAAAGAAAAATTACGTTATTCGCCCATTTTCAAGCTACTGTAGTTCAACAATAAGGCAGTTATGTTGAAAATCAAATAAACCGACACAAATAATTTTTCTAGTCTTAACTACTTGGTTTTTTTTTTTTTTTTTTCCTTTAGACCGGTTCTTCACACAGACGACTTTCTCAGAAGAAATTTCGCTTTAAGGTTCAATATCTGTATTGCCTCGCAGGGATGTGTTAACAGAAAACAAAATATTCTATTTCATAACAAGCGTTACGACTTCGCTTGACGCTTTCTTCCGCTTTCACTTTTACCAAAACAACCTAGGTGATAAAATATGTTGATATAGAATCACTGTAAATCACTTGGCGCAAGTATGAAATACATTCTCAGATATGCACGAATAATTAACTAAGGAGTAATTTATATGCTGGCCTCATAACTCAAATCGTGTATTAAACATATATTTATACTATATACGTATATCATGTAATTAAAGTAAAATCTGATAATCAAAATGAATTGAATGCACGTATGTGTGCGAGTTAGAGAGAAATTATGAGCGAAAGTATCCTGACATTCAGAAATTACATTTTAGGCTATTTTTTTTTCGCATTAAAAAAAAAGAATTAGCAAACTTAAAAAAAAATCCATCTAGAGAATGCGTATGCTCACCTTTTCCTATGAACTTTAGACTACTACTGCATTCAGAAAACTATCACCATTTTAAATATATTGTATGTGTTATTTAAAACAGAAATTGATTATGATTTGTAACTTTCAAGATGACTCTATGTAATACGCGCTGGAGTTCTTGTAGAATTTGCAAGTGTAATTATAAAAATATAAACGTTAAAATTTTTTAAAAATCATGATTCTTCCTTTTAATATAATGACTTATTAAAAATATAATGACTTATTAAATTATAATGACTTAATATAATGACTTATTAAAAAGTTCATAAGACTTTCTTATGAACTTTAACAAAACTTATAGAAGACTATACCCGTCCTTCGCTCAATATAGGGATTGTAAACCAACAAATACAAATGGAAAATAAATAAATAAATGCTAAATTCATTTTGTTTATACATTTATCTCCTTGTCTCAGAAAAATTTAAGTCTCGTAAATGATTTAGATCTTGCTTGGATCCATATGTGTCATGTTCATACAATCTTGATCGCAGTACAATTTTTTTTTTTTTTTGTCAACGCTTGCGAGCACTTAATTTATTAATTCACTTTTAAACGCAAAATATAAAAATGCGGTAAAAGAGCAATAGATTTCAATTTCTATTTTTTGTATTACAGCTTGGTTACCGTAGTAACAAAGATGAAATCCTCATTAAAATCTTCTGCACACAGTCTCGACATTCTTCAAAATTCGTCATCAATGCTCCTTTTCAGTGGCAGATAGAGGGGAAAAAAAAACCTCTGCAGGGGTCACAAAATTATTTTGTTTTCTTTTTTATAATAAATTCATTTAAATTTTAAATAAGTGAGTTTTCTGTAGTGTAAACTCAGTTTGTCTGGAAGATGGCACATGCCCCTGTGCCTTCTTCTGGATCTGCGAATGGTCAGGCCCAGACTCCGAGGGTAGGGGCCCGAATAGAACCACGGGGGGAGTTACTGTGTAACCCACCGATGGGTAGTAGAATGTGTTAAACTTTCGGAATACGGGGTGATACACATAATATTATTATTATTAATTATAATAAGTGCATATTTATGCGCGTTACTGAAACTGGTTGACTCTAAGCGTTCCAGATTGTACTATTTCAAAACATTTATTTTTTACGTATTTTTACGGTAATTAACCTGCAGATTCACACTGTTCGAGCGATCCGCTTGAAATTTGGTACAGATATGTGAAATTATATGAAGAAGTCCATAAACTACTTTCAAATTCTAAAAATCAACCCATTCCTTGACTTTTAGCAATTTTAGACAATTTTCAGCTGCAGAAAACTTATTTAATATGCGAAGATTATTATTTCTCACTAGTTTAAATATGGCATCAAATGTCAACTTAGATTAATAATCTCTGACACAAAAATTATGTCCTGGGCAAAACATTTTCGCACTTTTTATGATTTCTGCTAGCTTGAAATAGCTGTTTTTAACAACAAAGCCTAAAGATTGATACTTTTCAAGAGATTAATCGATAAATTTTAATATTTCAATCGTTTTTCATGAATCAAGGACCACAGATACATATTAGTTGAAGAAATTAATTTTCAGAAGTGCCCTTTTAATTACAAGGGCCTATCACTGAAAATTTCTCAACTGACAAAGCAATTACTTTTGAATGACTAAAACTGTTTAAGTCATACACAAAGAGGGTAACCGTTATCGAGTTAGCTTAGCTAATGATCCGTTAATGCTAGCGAGAGGAGTCTGCTAGTTAATAAAAATTAATATATTGATATAATATTAATATTTTAATAAATATTATTAAATTTAAATAAACCTCCCGGGCAAAGAGAGTTCTTTAACCTTCTCCCGAAAAACTTAAAAACTTGGTACAAAATGATGCGCTTTGAGGTCTTTTGAGAGCGCAATCACAACTCCATAAATTTTAACTTATGGGCGTGAAAATATTTGAAATGATTCTAATCTCGGATCATGGCATGGGAAAAAAGAAATGGAATATTCCTTCTTTTTTTCTAAACATTTTTGCATATGAAATGTTTCCACCAGACAGGTCAAGGGCGACTGATTGGAGGGCCCGCCCGTCTGAAGAGAGTCGGACACACTGGACAGTCCGGCCTTGCCAGTGGTCTTTTTTAACTTAAAAGAACCGCGGGTCGTCAGATATGACGCATTTTGTCTCTCGGAAACAAAATCAACAGAGTGAATCAGCTCGGCCTTTGCTGCATGGGAAAGCGATTGCTTTAGCCTAGTCGCCAATGTTAGTTTTTTCGGAAAATGGGAAAGAATTTTGACTGCATGGACAGACAACCCTGTTTATATTACATATAAAATCAAGAAAATCATCTATACAATTTTTTCTTTGAAAATAAAAAATATACATGAAAGTCACTTTTTTGCCAACTAAACCGTATTGGGGGTCTTTGAAAAATCCCGAAAAATTATCCCCTTTAATTTATCTGAGTGCGTTAAATTTTACTGCAGAAATTTTATGGCTATCTTTATCCACCTTTGAGATATGAATGCAAATCTGAAAAAAAAGATAAAAATAAATAAACGTTTTGGCCCCTTGCTCCCATTTTCTAATTCTAAAAACTCCGAAAAGTATTTTTTGGTATTTCTGTAGCAAAAATTTTATGGCTAACTTTTTTTTTCCTTTGTGACATTAGGCAAAATATGAACAGAACGTTTTGCCACCGACCTCCCCCCCCCCTTCATTTCTGTGTGAATTTTTAAAAATCGCTTCTTAAATGGCGACTTGTGGGAAAAAGAAATAACTTCCTAAAATTTCATGTCTGTATGTCTAATAGATTTGCCTAGGCGTGGACAAGTCAGTCTGTCAAGACATCTTCCTTTATAAGCGACCAACCGTCCCGCATTATACAGGACAATTCCCTATTTTGAGGTTTTGCTCCGCATTTGAAAGTCATATCCTACTGTCATTCCTATGGTCATCGCCAAAAAATGTAGCCGCTCTGTTAAAAACCACGACTTTAGGGGCCAACCAATATCCCTTTTTTTAACTTACGAAGAACAGCTCAAAATCAAAAAAAGATTCTAAATTCTAATGCTCTACGTAATGAGTACTACACTACGCTTTTGCGGTGATGTATGTGTCATAATTAAAAAATAAAATCCTACTTGCTCACCACCTACAAGTGCGTGTATTTGATAATGGTTTAATCTTTACTAATTAGAAATTTACCTTAAAAATGAAATCAAAATTGAAACGCTGATATTTTCAGCAATTTTGACCTTCCCTCCCCTCTCCCATCAAGTAAGTGTCCCGTATTTAAATTTAAGAAAGATGGTTACTTTATCCTTCATACATAGAGGTTGCAAAATTAAAAAACAATTACTTAAATTAAAGAAAAATAAATTTTACTGCTCATGCATGAGAAGTAAAGAATGGAAAAATTACCGCAGTATAGAATTTAGAAATAAACCGGTAACAAAAGAAGGAAAGTTGAATTGAACCTTTTAAAGTGTGTGTGGGCTTCCCTTTTCATATTTCATACGTTTTTCTTCCATTCCATGCACACATTAGGGTAGGTGCACCAGTAACTGACACCGAGTTTAAAATCGTAATCTTTGAATCTAGAGCCTCCTGTAAGTACGAAAAAAAAATTGAATAAAATTGAAGAAATGTCTAAATTAGTGCTTGAAAGACCCTTTTATACATTTCTGAAATAAAATCTTATTATAATAACAGGTGCTATATCAGTTACTGGTCCTCTTACCCTACTATTACATTTACAGTTTATTATATTAATAACTCACCTGGTTTCCACGTTGTTCCACATTCACTTCGTTGACGTACCTTGATAGCAAATCCAGATTTAGATGTTCCTTTATCTGATCGGAATGTAAAGATCATTTCTGTACCATCAAACGGAATTTCACCTAAGAACAAATCAATAAACGCCTTTGATACATTGTCTTTCAGTTCAACACTTAATTTTAACAAAATGAGTGCAAATTTTTGGAGAAATTTGCAGATATTTTACAACAGTTTTTTTCAGCTTCACTTCATTATTTGGATTAGTTTCTAAAAAATACTGAAGGGAGGCTAATAGTGAGTTTGTTCCTTATTCCCATATGAAGGTATTCAGAATCTCTATCATTATTAGGTTACACATCGTAAAATCTGATATAGCATCGATTAATTGGATTAGTATTATTATCATTTGAATTATTTAAAAAAATTATTTCAAATTCCTTTTTAATTTTCATATTATACATGGCATTGCGATAAATTTGATTAGTTGTTTCTTTAGTTTAACAATTTGCATACAATTAATTAAAATTTTTTTTTTCAATTTTTACAATATGCATACGCTTCTAATATCATAACTAGAATTGTATGCATGTAAAATATTGCAATTTGCATACAATTTTGGTTATGACACAAATGTCAAATTATTTTTAATTTTATTAATTTTAATTTATTATCAACTCCTTTGTTATCATCTTTTTAAAAATATCCCCATACATATTTAAGTACACCCCAAGTTTTTAAGGTACCCTAAGAATTTATTGATTTTTATAGAATTGAAATAAGTGTGAAGTATGCAAGAAAATATTGTGCAAAGTATAATATTTTAATACACTAAAGAACCAAATAATGAAAGTTACCCAGCTATCGTGCAATCTCATAAGAAAATAAAAAGGAATTAGGCATAAAAGCTAAAATTAACAAGCAAAAATGAAGAAATGATACAAAACCACAAATACAAATGAACACAAAAACACAGAGAAGGTATATTCAGAGATTTAACTTGACATTAGCGCCGTCCTACGCGGACTATTGAATCTTTTTCCATGTACGCTCTGGTAACAGGAGAAGATAGCTTTGTAATCTTTGTTTTCAGCATTTGGCATGGCCCAGAACGTTGTTGGATGTAATTTGGTAACTCTGGAGGTGGTCAAGAGATCATTGTCATTTTTAATTGTTTAAATCCTTAGTATGGCAAGGTTAGATATAGCAAGGCTGAACTAGATCTCACGCTTCGCTGTTATCCAGCTAATGTCAGAGACACATGACAAAAGCTCTAAGTTTTATTAATTTTTGTTATTATTTTTAAGCTCTAAGTGGTATTACTGTGTCTGATAAGCTATGAACAGAACGAAACAACAGACCATTACTCTAGTACAGAGGTTCCCAAACTGGGTGCCGCGGAAGCCTAGGGTGCCAAGAGAGTATGTCAGGGGTGCCGTGGAGATAATCAAGAAAAGTGTTTTGGTGGAGTATAATCAAATAATTTCCTTTGAACCGGTATCCCCAAGAAAGGGAGCCAAGCCGATCACTAAGTAGGCTCCAACAAAAATATTTTAGTCAAGTTCAAGACTGTCCTGTAGCCTCTCTTTTATAGGAAATCCCTGAAATGGGGGTATTGTCAAAATTCTATATCCCTTTCCCAAAGAGTACTTTCTTGACAGTTAGCCCTGTAAACAAACAAACAAAAAATAACGTAAAATGCATCCAAACTGCTTCATTCTAACTTTCAATTTCATTTTGCTTTAAAGAAAATCTGCCGCGAAAGTTTTTAGCCTGAAAAGGGTGCCGCGAAATGCTTTTAGCCTGACAAGGGTGCCGCGGGGAAAAAAAGTTTGGGAACCCCTGCTCTAGTACATTTGCTGCATAATAAAAGTTTTAACTTACGCGTGAAACCAGAAGGTAACTGTCCGCAGATGGTTTTATGTCCGATGTCTAAATAATCGTAGGTGCAGTCTGGTCCTTTCTCGACATCAAAGTGAGCAAACTTCAGTTCGAGGGCACATACAGATTCTGAGAATTTCTTCACTATGTATTCACACTGAGCTCCGTGGGGGTAATCATTTGGGAATTCGGGGCTTTTTAATGAAAATTCTTCAGTGTCGAAAACACCACCGCAGTTATCTTCGACTGGTGTGACTGAAACAAATCAAGAATTGCATATTAGTAAGTTTCGAACTCGAACTAAACAAGAGGAAGCTTCCAAACCTTAGGGATGATTTAAAGCTGATTTCTGAAGGCTTGAGTTTGTGGACTTGTAATCCATCCTAATCCAAGTTCAAGAAATTTTATCTGATTCAAAACCAAAAGCTAAGGTAGCAAACGAATAGGAACAAAACATTTTATTCTCAAAAGAGCTCCTAAAAAATGTAAATGCCATGTTTCTCCTTCACCATAGTTGAATTTAGTTTGATTAGTCTAATGGTATCTGATGTTCTTTCTTTCCAAGCAGAAACTTGCACAAAATCACTAATAATCAGGGAATTGATGGATTTACATCTTTTTATAGCTGCTAAGATTTTATGTTATTTTATTCTGCATATTTGTGTAAAATTCGAAACCGATTTGTTCTCACGGTTTTGGAAACTCTGTTTCGGAGTTAAAAATTGGAAAAAAAATTGAGAAACATAAAAGGGAAAGAATGGACTTGTAGAATTTTAAAGCCGGCAAGATTTGTCTTCCATCTTTATACATATCTATGCATCTGTGCTAAATTTCAAGATAACCAGTCAAAGGGCATGGGTTGGTATTGGTCTACTTGCTGTCAGAAAGACTTTCTATTGATGTTATACTGTATTCTGTACACTGGTCTTTAATTGTCCTGCTGGAACTTAGCGTATTATCACTTATTTGGTAAACAAGTTTAGAAACTTTCAAGAGTTTGAAGGATGTTTAAAAATTTCATATTAATGAAACAAAAACGCATAGAATTAATTTCTTCCCTATTGGAAAAATCTTAAGCACATTATAGGGCGTAAAAATAGGGAAACTTCTACTTTTCTAGAAATACTTTGCAAATTTTTATTCATGCTATGTTTCTCATTAACAGCTGTTTGTAAATCAGTGTATAGTATGTTAAGTCAAATTTATTCAAGGGGTATCTACCTAAAGGGGTCGATGCCCTGGGTGGTCGATTTTTTAAGGGGTTCTACAGCGAATTCATTTTATACCTGGGGAAAACCTCCCAAAATTCCAGCCAGTTAAACGGACAGCCACACAATAGGCCAAAACTTTGTACCTTCAAACTTGCTCCATCGACCATGTTCAGAGTCCCATCCACTCAGGGAATGGTGGGGCCCATTATTTTAAGAGATTTTAAAGCGTACACACGTTACATCTGGAAAACACCATCCGAAAACCCAGACTGTAAGAGATTGACAGCCACGCGGCAGGCCAGAAGCCTGGTCTTATCCATTCGGATATGGTGGGAACACTTATTTCGTAAACAGAGAGAAATTAGAGGGTGTGTGAGTAATACATCTAAAAATATATTGCATAGCCTCAAATTATATGTATGTCTTACTCAGGAATGTACAGTGCAATTATTGTACAATACGTTATGCAATGTTGAAACACTACGACGTGGTAACACTTACTTGTAGCCACCTGACCGCAGTCAGTCATCTGGCGTACTTGAATTGAAAATCCTGGTCTCTGAGTTGAAGCATCTGACTTGAAAGTGAGAGTAGCAGTATCGTCTGTAAACATTACACTTTCTGGAAAATATAAAATTTAAAATTGTTTAGTGTAAGTGTGATGTTATAAGTATGAGCATGTTTACGATATACTACCCAAAGTTTCAAGTCATTAGGAGGTTACAGACTCGGGCTTAGAAGCTCTTTTCGTAGGGAGTAAGTGATGCTGCCCAATCAATTAGTGGCTTCATAATAAAATGAACAATGAGCATTGTTTCACTAGTGGTCGATGTCAAGAAAGCCAATGTCTACCGCATTAGGGAATAAAATGGCATAAAGAAACATTATAATCATAAAATTTTACATAATAGCCATAAAGTGCAACAAAAGAATGCATAAAAACTCGTTCTACGCTTAACGGGACAAAGGATTTTATGAAACATTATTTTTCGATGTTTTGCAACAAAAAATTCTTCAATGACGTCTTTTGAAGAACAAATTCACTAAATTTTATCAAAAATTCAAATTAATAAAAATTTATTTAGAAAATGAATTTAAAAAAGTGTAAAATCCATGCTATGTACTATTAACTCTAACATCTTTTAATTGTTCCCTTATTTAATTTCTATAGACTTCATTTAAAAATTGTGCAACCATTTCATAATCTGACTGACAGTTTTTTTTTAAATATGTAAAAAGCTGGTATGAAGCTGAATATTCATTAAAAATTCATATGTTGATAAATTCCATTTCTAATTTGAAGCTTTTAATAAAATGCCATTCCAAAAATCAATAAAGATTTGCTGTAATACTATATATCGACATAGATGGTGAGTTAGAAGTATTGGGAACGCAATGTATAATTTGAAAAGTATAAACTGAGAAATATTTCTTTTTAGGGAAAAATATAGAAATTTATTTTTTATTATATTTAAAAATTTTAGTAAGTACAGGGTGTCCATCACTGTTAGGAGCCAAAATTAGGCATTGGTAGCCTCTCCAACATAAAAAAATAGCCAAAATAGCATACTTTTTCTTAATTTTAGCAGCCAAAATAGTAGCATTTATTCCAAAGTTTAGTTTAAAAAATGCATTACTGACACAATAGCTAAACAACAACCACGACAACAACAACCACAATAATAATAACAGGATGAAATTGTCAAACTCATTTTTCTTTTTACTTGCTCATAATATTTTTTTATGCACATATGCATTCACACTTTTCATGCATTATGCAATGCAGTGAATGAATACAATTAACAAATATTCATTTCCTAGTGACATTACTATGAAAGAAGAAAAATTGCAGAAAGCGAGAAATAATTAAATTTTAAAACATTTCGTTTACATTATATTTTTTATTACTCTTGCATACACGAGACTTTCGCTGACTGCAAAAATATATATCATGATGACCCAATTACTGTATGGTACCCCAGGATAGCTGTGATATGAAAACATACAGTTCTAGGGAGGCTGCTGGAAATCAATTTGATAGAGGATAAAGCTTAGAAAGGAAAGCGAAATAACAAAGAACAAATCTTGACATTTTCTGATCGCCAAATTAGTTGCCGGAAGCAAGGGAAATCTCCAAATATTTGAAAATAGTATGACAAGGGCATTTTTCAACTAAAAAGTATCCCAAGTTGCCTTATCTTTAATTTAGCAGCAAAAGTATGCTTTTTAGTTGCTGGTGGACACCCTGTAAGTATAACTCCATTGAAAATTAAAGAAAATGGACGAGGCTTTCTTCCATATGATGCATTTTAATTGAATTAAACATTAATACAAACAAATGCAACAATTAAAACAATATTTACAAACAAATGCTTTAATTTTTAGTCAATAGTTTTTGTCTATTTCAAAATTTACAGTCTCACTTAACTAGTTTATGCCAATTAAAAATGTTTTGCTGAAAAAAATTAAATAAAACAGCTATTGAAAGGAGCAAGAAATACATACTTCGTAATAAATAAATAAAAAGTACGAAAACAGGGAAAAAATAGGCGTTTCATTTTTATGTCAAACTAATAGCACTACTATTAACTAATGCACTCACAATTCTGATATTAGAGTGCTGGTTTAAAAACATAATACAGAGATGATAAGCATTCAAAATTAACGTAAATTGGGGGAGGTAACAAGAATTTATAGAGGTGCATGATAGAGGTGAACCTTGACTGTTTTTTAGCTAGGACTGTTTTTTTTTCTGCCCCACAGAACCCATGGTTTCGAAGGCATGATTGGGCAACGTATGCCTTGAACCTCATTTCGGCTGTCACCACTGTGTTTAGTTTAAAAATAAATCCATAATTTGTTATAAACTCCAAAAAAATCTAAATATATGCTTAGAAAGAACTCTACTACACACTCTTATAAACTAAGCTTATGTTTGATACAGCATTCAGAATTTTTTAAAAGTAGTATTGGCATAGCATAGCAAAATATTCGCATCTGTAACATTCATATAGAAAATAGGGCTAAGTACAATACGCTCAAGATTATTTCATTTAAAAAAAAACAATCACGAGTGTATCGTTTGTAAGAGTAAATTCAGAATATTTTTTCGAAAAAAAATATTCTGAATTTTTTCAAGTCTTGGACGTAATTGGATTCTGAGAGACTGTTCAATAGTTGCACAATTTTCTTAAAAGAGAAGCCTTAAATGCAAACACACACAAACAAATATATCTTTCAATTACTTCCACTTGTCTCTCAGTGAGACACAGTAGAATTAGCATTCCGCAGATTCCGTACAATCTGACCCGAATTCATACCGATTATGCCGAAATTATCCGGTTCATATCTTAAATAAATGCGTGGCTCTCGGCATTTATATGACGTCAAACGCATCCGATCTGGAATTATTTTTTTCAAGCATCCTTTTCCCATTCGTTAAAAGCTGTGCAATATTCTTGGCTACATATGAAATAAACAGGAAAACAGCTAAATAAAGCAATCTTGTTAACTAGATAATTATATGATTAGCTTACAACAAATACACTCATGTCCATAAATTAAGGATAATGAAGTTCAGGCAAAGAAAGAGAAAGAAGCAAAACAAATTTAACTTATTTGTAAAGTCTATTTATTAAACAAAAAGTAAAGAGCAAAGAAGATGCTATATGTTTGACATAATTAATAAAAATTGCAAGTTTTACTCCCTTGACCAAATTTCGAAAAAGAACCTATTTACAAAAAACAGTATAACATGGTTAGTAGGATGGTTAATACGGAGTATGTCTCCCGGACGATGCAATACAGGCCTGACAACGCCTAGGCATGCTGAGTATCAAATGATCAAACTGATCTTGGGGAATATTACACCACTCATCAAGCAATGCACTCCGAAGTTCCGGTAGACAGGTGGGAGGGGGTTGACGGGCTGCAATTCGTCGGCCAAGCATATCCCACACATGCTCTATTGGATTCAAGTCCGGTGAGTATGCTGGCCAATGCATACGGGTGATATCCTCCGATTGAAGGCATTCGTCTACAATGTTTTCACGGTGAGGACGGGCGTTGTCATCCATAAACACAAATTCAGCACACATGGCGCCCCGAAACAAACGTACATGTTGTTCCAGAATGACATCCCGATAGATGTGGCCTGTCATCGTTACACTCTGAACATGCAGGTCAGTTCTGGAACCAAGAATAATTCCTCCCCAAACGAGCCATCCTGCACCACCGTAACGGTGTCTTTCAATGATGTTCTCTTGGTGGTAACGGGTACCTGGCGCTCTCCAGATGAATGTCCGGCGAGAATCAGACTCCAAACTAAACCTGGACTCGTCGGAAAACATCACACAAGACCACTGTTGCGGTGTCCACAATGCATGCTCTCTACTCCAGGTTAATCGCAGGCGACAGTGAGTTGTGGTAAGTGGAACACATCTGACAGGCCTACGAGCATATAGACCAATGTGCCCTAAGCGTCTGTACACGGTCTGCCTTGAAACTGTCGTACCGGTAGCTGAAGAGAGCTGACGAGACAGGTCTGATGCTGTACTCCGTCTGTTTCTTTTGGCAGTAACTGCCAAATAGCGGTCCTCATTCGGCGTTGTAACTCGGGGGCGACCTGTGCTGTAACGTCTACTCACATTACCATCATCTTGGAATCGTTGCCAAAGCCTGGAGATGACACTCTGGGCGATTCCAAGTTCCTCGGATACTTCCAGCTGGGTACGTCCACATTCCAGTCGTCCGATAATTCTGCCACGTAAAACATCATCCAAATGCCTCCTTTGTGCCATAACTATGCGGTTTTTGCACTGAAAGGCTTTCACAGCGCTTGTGAACAATTTTACTTCTTTGCCACCATTCCTTATATACCCCTCTCTTACACTCTCGTCATTGTGACGTACCATCCACGCCATCTGGTGGTTTCCTGTAATTTGCATATTCTTCTTCAAGATGTGTGTGATCATTCCAGAGGTGAAATTTTTATTTTAGAGATCAATTTCTGTGTGATTCTGAATTATCCTTAATTTATGGACATGAGTGTACAACACACTACAGAAGTTTGTGAATTGTAAAATGTATTTTAACCATTTGAGGCGCAACTCTTTCCCAATGCTGAAAAAAAGTCAGCCGTTGCCATCGCTCGACTTAACTACCAGTAAGATGGCGGATGATCGAAACGTTCATCGCGTGCCACAGATCTAGAGACCCTTTTTTGACGCAGCTGGCTGTGCGGCACAGCCAGCTGCGTCAAAAAAGGGTCTCTAGATCTGTGGCACGCGATGAACGTTTCGATCATCCGCCATCTTACTGGTAGTTAAGTCGAGCGATGGCAACGGCTACCCTTTTTTCAGCATTGGGCAATCTATCCGGCTGTTCTCGCATTCTTCCATTTTTCAGCAGATGTCAGTGCTGTTAAAAATAATCGTGACGATTTTTTTACGGGAAATGACGTGCTAAAAAGTAAAGGATTCTCGTGGAGCTATGTCACCCGCAACTATTTTTATAGAAATCAAATCTATTCTTCGTGACTGGCAACAGCCAAAACGTCAGAGTTTGGTGTTCCCAGGGCGGGAACACTGCGCGTTAAAGGGTTAAATAATTATTCTGTTCTGACCTTTAAACAGACAGAGCTACAAAACAAAGAATCTAAAAGTAATTTTAAGAGAGAAAAATAAATACGTAATCTAACAGAAAAATATAAATTTGCCGTAAATACCCAAAAGTGAATGCGTCTTGTTTTTCAAATGTATCTTTCTTTCTTTCTTTCTTTTTTTCCAATTTAAAATTCATTATTTTAATCAGGAAAGGTACGTGTAGATTTAATGAAAACGCTTTTCTCGCTCTCTACCTCTCTGTGACACGCGTCATTTTTTTCAATTTATTTTGTAGTGAAGCATAATTTCCTTAGACATATAGTCCAAACTTTTATTTTCCTACTGTTAGAAAAAAAGCCTTCCTTCCAGTAATTTAGCTTATTAATTTATTTAAAACGAATCTAAAATGGTTATATGATGAGCAAAACACCGCGAGTTTGTTCTGAGCAATCGTAAGAAGTCACCAGTCCGTAGCTGCAGAAATGACCATCTATTAAGCTCACTGTAAAATAAACTTTCGGAGCTATGTAATATCATTATAAATGGCAACAGAGGGAAACATACATGGGGATGTACATGTTCTTCCACAAAATTACAATTTTAAGGTTTTATGGCGGTTTAAGAATAATTATTTATATATTAAAGATAGAGTCAAAGCTGCGTTACTTGTGTTAAATAGCAACAAAATATTTTTTGGCTTTGGAAAAGTGCTAGGAATTAATTTTTTTTTCTGATTATTGATCTTATTTTTTTTTTCTGATGCAAAGAAGTCGTTTTTATGCTCTGAAAAGTGACAAATGTATAAAAAAGATCAAAATGACACCCGTTCTTGATAGATTATTGAAATATAGTTAAATATAATTACAGTAATTAAATAAATTAATGATTTGACTAGTGATGGATGTATAACTTTCATAGGCTACTCTTTTCCTAAGCAAAGTTCTAGATATACTCCTGATAACAAGAAACGAGTAGACGAAGTGCTATATCACCACACAGAGAGTACTCGTCATACAATTTCATAAATGCGCGCACAGCCAGCTGCCGTCAAAAAAGGGTCTCTAGATCTGTGGCACGCGATGAACGTTTCGATCGTCTGCCATCTTGCTGGTAGTTAAGTCGAGCGATGGCAACGGCTGCCCTTTTTTCAGCATTGGGAAAGGGTTGCGCCTCAAAGGGTTAAGCACGACATTAATCAATAGGATTATTAAAAAATTAAATTTCATGACTATGAGCTGGGAAATATTGAAAGGTACTTGAAATGACTTGTTTGCTGGGGGGAAAAAAACAAGACTGGAGATTGTAAATCGAAAGCTATTACTAAAAGCATATGCTGTCACCTGTGTGATCTTTCGGTTTCACTCCGCACAGTTTGTAGCCTGGGCGTGTTTCCAGATAGTCTGTTTCGCATTTCTCATCGACTCCTTCCTCCAGGTCGAAGCTGATAACTTTCAGCTCCAGCCGGCAGTGGGTAGCAGATTTGCGCTGAATGCGGTACTCACAAGTTGAATTCGGAGGATAATCTTCAGGGAATCCAGGACTCTGCAGGAGGAATACTTCTGCCGAGTACTCGTGGGCGCAGACACCAGTCGAGGATGCTATAAACGGCGAAAAATGTCTTCATTAATTAGAAGTCCTAGAAAGGAACAGCCCCTATACCCTTTATGTTACAAGTATCTGGACCAGTTCATTTAGAAACTATTTTGTATAAAACCTAGAAATTTGGTGAATAGGTACGAAAATGTTTCTTTAATAAAATGACAAATTAAAAACGTGATGATAACGCATGATACATTTTATTTTTTCTTTGAAATACTTCTGTCAGTGCCTCGCCCTCCAGATGAAAAGGCATTGAGGGAAGGATTTCAAAGTGAAAATAAAATGTATTTAGAAGCTATTGTATTTTTAATTTAAGTCATTTTATTAAATGATAATTTTCGTACCTATTCACCATAACTCAAGGTTTTATACAAAGTAGTTCCTAAATGAACTGGTCCAGAAGATTGTAACACAGAGAGAATAAGGGCTATTCCTTACTCGGGCTTCCTCTTAAGTTGCATCAGTGACGGATCCAGAAAACTCGTGGGAGGGGTGATTTACTAATCACATCGAAGCATATTATCAGAGATAGGCCTCTCTCTTATTTTATTCTCTTTTTCGACCAGTTCATTTTTAATATGGAACTCATCTTTAACCTGTTCGCTCTCATCATAGCTTTCAAAGACGTCGCTGGGCCCCTGCGGATCCTTCAAAGAGTCATTCTGGCCTGCAACATCAGTCAAAGTAGAATAGACATCTTTGTTGTGTCTTTTTAATGAAGAGAGCCGGCAGGTTAAACATGTTTGTAGTAGTGGGTTTAGGTACACTCAAGGCACATGTGATCACCCCATTGAATCCTCTATTGAAGAGCATAGATTAATTTAAATTTTATTACGGTTCCAAGAAGGCATAATTGACGGAACAAACAAGTTTTGTTATTTTTTCTTAAATTTTAATTTTCTCTGTTTAATTTTCCTATAACAAAGATAATTTTTCTTCCATACAACCATATGTACACTCCTGTGTGTAAAAAAAAAAAAAAAAAAATCTTTTTTTAGTCTCTTTTTATTGAATTTTCAGCGATCAGTAATCTGTATTACATTTTTGCAACATTTATCTTTCATGTTAAGTTTTAAATACTGGGATTGCTTTATTAATAAATAGATATTATGTTGAAAAATTATCTAAACCCATACTCTTTATCGTAAAGCCTTTACCACCGTAGTCTATTAAATGTTATTATTCATTTTAGATTAACTCAATGCGCTCTAGTAGAAAATTAAAAGAATATTGTTTTGGAAATTCTTCTGATAAGGGAAGTTCACACTTTGAACTCAAAAGCACTTAAAACATTGTAAACATAATTTTTTCAACGATAGATAACCGAATGCTTTACTCAATCGAAATTTGAAGAATGAATTTCAGCAATCATCATATACTAATAATCTCAGATTAATCAATCACTCCAAATAACGAGGATTTTAATCTATCGTCAAATATTAATCACAGATTGTTAATGAATGTGTCAAGAATATCGATGAATGTTTTCAACAAAGT
This sequence comes from Cheiracanthium punctorium, assembly GCA_038373885.1. Lineage (NCBI taxonomy): Eukaryota > Metazoa > Arthropoda > Arachnida > Araneae > Cheiracanthiidae > Cheiracanthium > Cheiracanthium punctorium. Next base: position 509,408 of record JAWZYV010003815.1, on the reverse strand, counting down.
TCGTTGTCCTCACTACTTAAACTATTTTTCAGAGAAAATTTTTATTGAAAACAAAAATGTATATAGATATTCACATAAGTGTCACTTGTTTTCATAAGATTTCTCTGTATTGGCGGATGAACAAATTAAAAAAAAAACGAAAACAGCAAATAACTCTAAATATAATTATTTTAACCTCTTTTATCTAATCGTGCTTTTTTAAGTAAACAGTCTCTTCATAAACTTTTTTTTATGAACGCGTGTAGATTTTTTTATCCCTTCGTACATTTATGAGGCAGACTAACGTTGACTAAATACCGTAATATTCTTCTATTTCGGTTCATCTTTTAAAAGCACTGCAATTTTTTTTAAATTACAAGTTTTAAAGTGTTTCGTACAATACGCCAAATCCAGTGAATTTCGAGCAGGCCAGCTGCTTGTCTTGAAGGTTCGGATTTAGGGGAGGTAGATCAGAGAAGGCCTCATTACAACAGAAGCCCCCCCCCCCCAGTTGTCATTTTTACGTTAAATTCCCTAATGAATACCGAATAATTAAAATACAACGTCATGGCCTTTATCCCAAATGGAATTAACGGCAGCGCAACTGCTTCTTTGCGTATTTTACAAAAATTAGCGTGACCGATTGCGAGCCATATCGATGACATATTACAAATGCGTCACCAAACACGAATAGACAGAGCTTTTTGTGTACTTAAAATCTATGTCCACCGGAAATCGAGCCTGGGAGCGCTAGGCTCGAGTTAAGGTGAACCCGCATCACATTTTAAATTTAAATTATACATGACGGAATCATCTGTTCTTATGAAGTGGCATTTTCTCAAGATTACAGTGATAAGCAAAAGTGGGAGTTACAAGGTGGGGGGCCCAATCCCCCCCCCCTCCCCCCAAGAATACGAGGCCGTCTTATGAGTAATGGTCAGAGTTAAGTAGACTGAAAACTTTATCAACGTCATTATAAAAGTACTAATTTAAAATGGCTCAATAAGATTATCAACCACTTCTAGTAACATGATTTTTAATCCAGGAAAAAAAAATTTAAAACAATCTTAATTACGACAGTTCAACATTCCGCGGTGAAAGGTTTTTGTGTTATGCAGGATACATATTTATTTTCTACACCAAATTTGTTGACATTTTGGAAAAACTCGCCAAGCTCAATGAGAGTCGGCGAGATTTTAGGCATGGCCCAATCAGGGACTGTCCGTATACTTAACACATTGATGATGTCCGTAGACCTTAATTTATTGAAATATTTTGGCTGGCCCTGTAAACAAACTACCTAGTAGATTGGAATGAAAAAGAGAGGCACACAATTAAATGCTACAACAGTCCCTAATTCAAAATTTCAAAATTTAACAGCTAATTGTTTTTGAGATATGCGAGTTACGTTTGTACATACATACATACATATGTACATACGTACAGACGCCAGGTGAGAAACAGTCAAAATGGGCTAACGATTGGTCAAAATGAATTGTACATAGATATAAGTACATGTGTGCGTACGTTGAAGCGTCGCACAAAAACTCGCCAAAGTATATTTAGAAATACGAAATCAATTCTATAATCGAAATCTGAGTGCCTTAAGTTTTTGGGATCATTAAACTTTCTTTTACTTCCTAGAAGAAAGAAAAAAGATTGTTATCTAGTCGTTACAACAGTGATAAGTGCATGTGTTTGGTGTTTTGAAAGTAAGTGCATATGCCTTTTATTAAACAAGAAACATACCGAACTTATTTATATTTACTTGTGAAGATACTAAGAAACAGTTTGTTCAACAAGAACAACAATTCTTTTTAATACACTAGATTGATAAGTATTCACAATATATATAATTCTGTCCGTCAGTTTCACAACGAAATAGTGAAATAAATTTTATGAATTATTTTGCATTTTTTTTCTAAAAATTTTTTAATATGTGTGTAAAATTAAATAAAATAAATATAATGATTATACGTATTATACGTATTTTATTCATTTTTTTTATGGTTACATTTCTGTAACAGACATGAATATTGTTTACGTTTAGACAAGGAATACTTAAAGAAAGCTGCACTTTATAACCAACCAGAAGTTTTGAGCCTTCAAAAAATAAGTTTAAAAATAATTCAAATTTATTAAGTAATTCAAATTATATTTTTATGAACTTAGATTCACAGAGTCGATCATGGTGGACAATAGATCTTTTCAGAACTTTATATCTAGTATTTGTGTATTGCCTTTATCCAGCTGCAATTTATGTATTGTCGTTGTAAAGCTAATACATAAGTATTGTACTTATATAGCTGGCACTTATTTAATGACTTACAGAGTATTTAAATTAGAAAATTTTCTAAGAGATTTTACTGTTGATGCTAAGGTATATGCCAGTGTAACGAAAATAGCATATAAAAAAAAGGATGTAACTCTCTTACCCGCTCTTTTGATTTCTTCACAGTCTTCAGTCTGTTGTGCCAATATTGAGAAACCAGGCCTTTCATTTTTGATATCGGAGTGGAATTTCATTGTTAATGACTCTCCCGAGAAAGGTACAGTGCCTGAGAAGTAAAAAAAAGGACTATATGCAGCAAACTGTTGTGAAAAACAAAAATTATGATACTTTGAATTCATTGCGATTGTTATATCTAAGGAAGTTTTCGAAATAAGACTACCGTATATACCATATAGCCCTCACTATAATTTAAAAGTTTGTTTACTGTCTAATTACTGAAGTGGAATATTGATACTGCGAAACTTTGATTTTGATAATCGGGTTATTCCGCTTATTAAAAATTTTTTTATAAACAAGCTAGAAAACTAGAACTGCAAAGTTATTAATAAGATGATTTTGAAGGAGTAAAATTATCCTTAACGTATTTTGTAGAAGTGAATTTAATTCTTTCAGGGAAAAGAAAAGAAAGAAGAAAAACACAGGCTTAGAGGCTAATGATAATAAATAAACATAAAAAAGTTTTTAAAAATATAAAAAATAATTAAAAGTACTTTTTTATGATAACATTTCAAGCGTAATATTCTGTGCGCCGTTTTAGCGAGTTTAAAGTAACTTGGGAAGTAATTATGTAGAAAGGAGTGATAGTATCATCATGATTCTGAAGTACAAAAGAAAGAGAAATTATTCGATCACTAACTATTTGGGTGTACAGTTTAAGCGATGATTATTAAGCTAATATTTATTTCAAAGTACCAAAACTTAAAAAAAACGTTGCTTACTTTAATGAATGAAATATCTGTGTAGAGGCATTTAAAACCTCTGATGAAATTTTAAAAATCACGTATTATACCTATTGTTGCGTTAAAAAAGCTTAATACAGAAGATCGTTTGCACTTTATGGAAACGATTTTGTAATTTATTTCTCGTTTGCGTTTTGAGATAAAATTTTCGCAACTTCAGAATAATCGTCTGCTAATGTTTTCTTTTGATTGGAATAAATGATTTATTTTTAAAATGGCTCCTAAAATTGATAGATGGCTCGAAGTTTACAACATCACTGCGTTTTCCGAGGAGAAATATTCGTATCAACAAATTATAAAGAAGTGCAAAAATCTCGGTTATTGCATTTAAAAAAATGTATTTATAATATATTAAATTTGAAAGGAAATGTCTAGCTGAAAGTAAAAAAGAAAACATGACTACGAAGCCTCATCCTAAGACTGTTCGAACGCAGGCAACTATCAAGAAAGTGAAGTCTCTAATCCTAAAAGGAAATCTGCCTACTCAAAGATTCATCGAATTGAAACTAGGAATGTCTTCTGGCACTGTAAATAAAATCATTCATAAAGTTAAAAAGATGTTTAAACCTAAAGTTTATCTGCTTTTTCCGAAACATATTGCTGAAAGAAAAACAAATTGTAGAAAATTATATGAAAAACACCTAGCTGCTGAAAAATGGAAATTTGTGGTAACCCTCGATGAGGCATGGGTTTAAGTGACTGTAATAAAAGAATATCAATTTTCTATTGCTCAACTGAGAGGAATAGCCGTACGAACCTTACGAAAAGGGCAACCAAGAACACTGAACAGACTTTGGAAGTTTTTCAAGAAGAATGGAGTAAAATTGACATGACAGTACTAAGAAAAAGCTTACTTTTATGGAAAATTCGAGCTAGAACTATTGCAAAGAATCATGGCTATCAGATAGAAGAAAATCGCCACAAAAATTACGGCATTTATAGATAAAGCTTAATTATCAAAATCTTTTCCATAAAGTGCGAACGACCTTCTGTACTTACAAATTTACAATTAATTATAATCAAGGTGCATACAAAATTCGCTCTTCAAATTGCGGTTGCTTTTCATTAAAATCCACGGACGTAGCTACAGCTTGCACATGGGTGGGGTGGGGGGTCAGCCAAGAGGGGGTGGGGGGCATTGTTGCTGTAAAATTTGATTGACGATAAATTTCCTATAAATAACTTGTAAAAAATTTCAGTTATATTTATAAACATCTATATAAATAAAATTAGACTTTTGTCTGTACATTTCTTGGAATTCAAAAATTTTGCGATTTCTATCCGTTTCAAGCACCCGGGAATCCGATGCGACCCTCAAAAAAAAGTTTGTCTGTCTGTCATTCTGTCATTCTGTCATTCTGTCCGTGACGCTTTTTTTGTTTAAGCATCACGTAAAAACGACTGAAGCGAATGATATGAAATTTGGTGACATGATAGGTGGTCACTCAACTTAAGACATAGGCGTCCAATTTTTAAAAAATCCTGATTGGATTTTGAGATTTTGCGAAATTCCTTTCAAACTGCGTAAATTTGTGTTCAAGCATCACGCAAAAACGACTGAAGCGAATGATATGAAATTCGGTGTCATGATAGGTGGTCACTCAACTTAAGACATAGGCGTCCAATTTTTAAAAAATCCTGATTGGATTTTGAGATTTTGCGAAATTCCTTTCAAACTGCGTAAATTTGTGTTCAAGCATCACGTAAAAACGACTAAAGCGAATGATATGAAATTGAGTGACATGATAGGTGGTCACTCAACTTAAAACATAGGCATCGAAATTTTAAAAAATCTTGATTGGATTTTGAGATTTTGCAAAAATCCTTTCAAACTGCATAAATTTGTGTTCAAGCATCACGTAAAAACGACTGAAGCGAATGATATGAAATTCGGTGTCATGATAGGTGGTCACTCAACTTAAAACATAGGCGTCGAATTAAAAAAAATCTTGATTAGATTTTGAAATTTTGCGAAAATCATTTCAAACTGCGTAAATTTGTGTTCGCACATCACGTAATAACTGCAAAGGTGAAAAAATGATATTTGGTGAAATGATAGGTGGTCACTCACCTTAAACTATAAGCATCTAATTAAAAAAAATCCATCAGATTTCGAGATTTTGTGAAAATCGTTTAAAACTGAGTGAATCTTTGTTCCCGTATTACGTAATAACGACTAAAGCGAATGATATGAAATTTGGTTACACGATAGATGGTTGCTCAACATAAACTATAGGAGTCCAATTTTTAAAACATTTTTATTAGATTTTTTGAGATTTTGTGAAAATTCTCTCAAAATACGTTTCTATTTCCTCAAACATCACGTAATAACGACTAATACGAATGATACGAAATTTAGTGATATGATAGGTAGTTGCTAATCTTAATTTATAGGCGGTGAATTTTTAAAATATTTTGCTTGCATTTTGAGATTTTTCGAAAATCGTTTTAAAATGCTGAAAATTTGTTCCAGCATCACGAAATAAAGACTGCAGGGAATGAAACGAATTTGGGTGACATGATAGGTTGTCACTCAACTTAAATTCTAAGCTTCAAATTTTTCAAAAATGTTGATTAAATTTTGAGATTTTGCGAAAATTGTTTCAATATGCGTAAATATTCGTTCGCGCATCACATAATTACGACTAAAGCGAATGAAATGATATTACTTAGTTACTCTCTAACCTGTAATATTTTAACAATACATGAAAATTATAACTTCGCTTTCTTTGCTTTGGCAACATACTACATATATTCTGTGTACTCCTACAATGCTGACGAAAGTTCTTGCTTTTTAGAAATTTCCATTCACTAACCCGTCGAGGACGGGTACTTCAGCTAGTTTAATATATTCATGGAAATTTTTTTAATTATCCATTAAAGTATAGAATTTATAGGTCGATATTCGGTCAGAATTAGCATTTTTGCTTAGACTAGGGGGGGGAGAAGTCAGAAGACCTAAACCCTCTTATATACGTCCGCGTGAAAATCTGTATCAATCTAATGTTAGTTTTCTCTTTGCTCCAAGGAGCAACAGTTTGACGTTCGACGTAGAGGCGCGGAGATTGTGGGGGAGGAGAAGAGAAGTAACTTCAACATTCTCCTCCTTATGAGTAGCGACTCAAAGCTTTTATACAAAACATATTAGTAAAGTAGCCTTAATAGCTCTTTTACTGCACGTGTCATTTTTGTAGGACACGCCCTGGAAAATTAAGATTTTGTGAGACAGCCGGCTGCTTACTCAAGACCTGAGGCAATTTCAACAAGTCATCACAATGCATTTCCAAAGGGAAAATTTCTTGGATAGGTCGGATCATCATGCTAGACTTTGTCTTCAGTCGACCTGTTCTTACGTGTCCATCTTTAACCCAGATCAGTTCTGCAATAAACGCGAAATACCTCTGTAAACGTTTCTTGCAGCCGTCTCATATTAAGACAATGTCCTCAACTTTAATATTATGTTGATGATGCTTTTGCCGTTTCGTTCTTTTCGAATAAGTTTACCCAAGTATTCTTTTCTGAATCGAGAACATGATGCTTCAATCAATTTTATTCTGTATTGTACTCTCTTAAAGTAAGTGATTCTGGTCAATTTGATCTATGTCATCAACATGCGAGCTAGATGTTGCGCCAAAAAGTTTAAACAAAAAGACAATTAACTTTATTTACAAATTTATAATTAATAATAATCAAAGTGCATTTATAAAATAGCCGGTCTTGAGGCTGCTGTTCTGAAAACTGAGGCTGCTGTTCATTAAAATCTATATCGTTCATCATTTTGTCTGATCCGAGGAGCAAATGTTTGCCACTGATATCAGGCGGAGAGGCATAGAAATTAGCTGGGTGAGTTGAACTTCCAACAAGAGAATTGTATTACTTACGTATTAATTATAAACATAAAACTCACGTGTAGTTCTCGAGGGAATAGGTCCACATAATCTCTCTCCTTCCACTTCAAGATAATCCTTGTTGCAGTCGGCTTGGTTCTCCAAATCAAAAGCCAGCATCGTCAGGCGCAAGCCACACACATACCTGTTAGCCTTTCGGACGGTAAATATACAGTCTGTGGATGGTGGATACGGATCTGGAAATCCTGGACTCTGGGCCACAAACACATCGCGATCAAAGGAACGATCACAGCCTGAACTTGTGGTCGTCTTATCTAAAAAGACACAGAGAATTAATGAATGTGTTGTTTTTTTAAGTACCAATTCTCTCGCTAGTTCTCACCATAAGAGAAACTGAAACGTTGAAAACTATAGGTAGGAGTATCCACATCCAGGCTCATGACTGATTTTTGTAAGTCAAGAAAACAAATTCTGAATAAATAAAAAATAGTCGCGTGCTTTAGCGCAAAAATAATCTAACTGATCGCAGTATTCAATTTGAAATAGCAATTGAAAAAAACTGAAATTTCAGAAATCACATACGGTGAAATATAATCTACTGCTTTCAGTATACAAATAAGCAAAATACACAGAGGATTTTTGCAACCAGAGATTTAGTTTGCAATGTGGGACCATTAAGGCCAATTACCTGAACGACGGATCTAGGCCTATTAGAGGGGTGCCCTTCATGGGGGGGTCTTTTTAAGACGTCCTAACCCGTATTTACGCTAAGTTTCGGAGAAAAACACGGAAAACTCCGAACGGTTAGGCCGACGGACGCGCGATGGGACCCAAACCTGGGACCTTCCCACTTCGCCCGTCTACCGTTTGCAGTGACATAACCACTGTGCCATGGTGAGGCCTACCAGGGATTTAGAGTGCAGATAATCCGCTATACACTAGGTCTTCTGTGGTAGGTTGGAGATCAAACTCGCAAATCATCGATCACTAGTCCGATATCGTAACCATTGGAGTACCACATTTCTGGTCGCATTTTTAATGAACTAAAATAAAAAGCTGCCTTATTTATTACACTTACTTTTTGGAGGGCTTTGACCTTTTGGCTTGCATTTCAGCTGTTCCCCTCTGATGAGGAACCCACGATGAGCATTCGCCCCGTCAGATCTGAAGTACATGGATATTTCATCTGAGTTGAAGAGATAGGCCTCTGCAGAATACCGGGAAAATATTTCAGTATGCGTTTTCAACATAATTCATTTATGATAAGACATTCCGGCAAGTATGATTTTAATTTAATTGCATTAAAGTAAAGTAGTACACTATATCATAAAATACTCTAGTAATGTAACAGTATTGACTCGCGCTATTAAAGCCACTAAAGGAATTATAGCATTTAAAAAATATATATTTAATATAGAATACATATATTGACATTATTTCTAATATAGCGCTAATACACATATCCAGTGTTTTCAGTAAACATCAAAAGTATTGTCGTTATAAAGGGTCAATATTTCCCTAATATTGATTAAAATGGAAAACATTTCTAACGTATCGCATATATCAATTAAATATTGGTTTTATACTGGAAGCATTGCGATACACTCGAGATATTGGTACATGTTTCAAATTGTCAACTCCCCAACATAAGCGCAATATTTTTAGCTTGTATTTGTTTGATGCTGAAATTTAATTAAAGATTCTATCAGCGTAAGAACTTGACTCCAATCTGGGTCTTCTTCGCGAATTCATGCTTATCGAAAATTATAATTTGAATATCAAATCATCACATTTTAAAAGATAATGCATTGCGATAAATTTCAAACATATCGTTTAAAAATTATCTTCAGGCCCATGAAAGATAGAGCACTTTTTCAAATACAACTTACGTATCTCATCTTCAGGTAAAGTGCCGCATATACGCTTGCCATTGATGCTCAGATAATCAAAGTGGCATTCATCACTGGGTTCCAAGTCGAATCGGATGAAGACTAGTTTCACCCAGCATATATCATCAGAGGCACGCTTCACTAAGTATCTACAATTCAGACCGTTCGGATACGGCAGGGGAAAGTTTACGCTCCGTATTTCGAATTCTGGCCGCTGGAACGTCCGGTCACAGTTTTGGTTATGCACCTGCAAAATATATTTTATTTTAGTCTATTTTTCTTGATAAGGTTTCATTAAATCTAAATTGCTAATAAAAAGGGAATTCATTTTCAATAGATAAATTGTCACGTTAATGTATTTTGTTTCGAAATATGGACGGATATTGGATGGGCAACAGTCTAGAAATCTACATACTAATAAATATTTTGTTTGCCTCCTGTAAAAGAGCTTTAAACGTTGTGTTTAAACTTTTTGAAAAGAAACCAGAGAATAGAAATATAGCAGAGAGCATTGCCATTCGAAACCTGACGGAAAAGTGAGGAAAAGATGAACCATGTGACTCATGGCACCGAAATGCAGAGAGAGACAAAAGACTTCAATTTTATCGCAATATTTGTCGAGTTGTAAGTGTAAACTAGAAGTCAAATTTACTGACCACACACGGATTACAAACACTCTTGACGTAAAAAAAAAATATTGCCAATGTTTAGTGGATGCAGATAAATTAAAAAATTCTTCAATTATAAAAAGTATGTTTTAAACATACAAAAAACAACACTGACGTCGGAAATGTTATTCTTGAACCTTTCACAAATCATGAATTGCACAAATATGCAGAGCAGCTATGTACCTTTTTTTTGTTAAGAACATAGCAATGGAAACGTAAACTGCGGGCTGGCCATAAATTCTCCATAGAAAACTAAAACGAGATGGATACGCAAGAATACTGCGCGTGAGATCTTACCACAAGTCCGCTGGTGGAACAAGTGCCTCAAGTTTGGGTTGCCAAAGCGCTCTCTAACTCTTATATTTGCTCAATGAGAGAAACAATAAAATTTCTGCAATAAAATTTCAACTGCGTATACTATATTTTTTGTTTGAAATAGATAAACTTCTCTAAAATGCACTTAAGCATTGACTGTCGTGTCGATAGACCATATTGTATTCCAATTATTTTCCGGACTCCTGTAAAAGAATTGTTAATGCTAGGCATATCATTTTCAGTAATGTTCATGATATACAGGGTGTTTCAAAACTCGCGCACATCACTCTCGCACCTTTGTGGTTAAGTTTTAAAGACAGATGAATTATGTAAACAAACAGAGTAAAGGACAAACTAAGGTTGAACGATTATCTTTATAGCCAGATGTCAGACATGGTCAAATAACAGTAAATGTTTAAAATGATGTCCGTTTTCCTGGACACACAATCGAACTGTTTTTACCAGATTAGTCGACACTTTACGAAGTGTGCGAGGTAATGTTCGATATTGCATGAATAATGTTATTCTTAAGTCCATCAAGAGTTTGGGGATTATTGCTGTAGGCGCCATTTTTCAGATATCCCCAAAGGGAAAAATCCGGAATTGACAAGTCTGGTGAACGTGGTAGCCAAAGTCCTTTGGAAATGGAACGATAATCGAAAAATTCAGTTAAAACTTCCACACAGACCCGTGATGTGCTGCAACCAAGCATATCGTAACAAGGATTACCATGTGGATATGCGCGAGTTTTGAAACACTCTGTAGGACATATAACCAACACATATAAATCTGTGGTTATCAATGAATACTTTCGGCAGTTAGAAGACGAGCAAGCAAACCCAAAATCGAAAGAACTTTTCAACTTTGTCAAAGAGTGATTCAGAAACCGACCTGTAAAGTCCTCTGGACTGCAGTTCCTTCGTAAATGGGGTAGTCTACTAAATGTTCATAATCCAGGGGATGGTGGTGCGGGGGGTAAATGTAGGGCTCCTCTACCGGTGGTTCAGCAACGGGGAAGTCAAAATGCGTCTCCGGATGGGGCTTGTGATGGGGTTGGAAGTGATGATGATGCTTGGGAGGTGGATGCTGAAAGCGAGGTTTCTGAGGTGGCTGCAGTTGAGGTGTCTGTGGTGGATGGGGTCGTGGCTTCTGTGGGCGCTGGTTGTCGTGGCATTCCTCCTGTTCCACCTTGATGACGAATCCGGGACGGGTATTCGCAGAGTCCGAATGGAAAGTGAAAATGGTCTGATAATCCTTAAATTCGACCATCTCTATGAAAAATTAAATCGTTTGAATTAATAAAAAGAGAATTTTAGTTAAAGGAGTAGTGTGATCAAAGAGTTTGAGTGCGGAAGATAGTTTATTAAAGCTTATGGGTCACGAAGTTCCTCTGAGGTTTTGAAAGGAAACTTCTACAGGATGTTCGTATCCCTCATTCTTAGACTGTACGCCTGTGTGTACGGCGCATCACATATAGGATTAAGTTCTGTGCACAGATTAACGGCTTTTAATATAAACTATTTCATTTTTATTGATTTTAAATATTTCGGGGGGGGGGGAGTATTTTAAGGTGCTGTATGATTATTATTATTATTATTATTATTTTTTTTTTAAATAACAGCAGTGTCTTTCGGCTTAGTATTATTATTTTAAATTGTAGCTGATTAAGACTCATCATTTACGTCTAAATGCATTAAAGTTGTCTAAATTTTTAATTGATTACATATTCAAAGTCAAGACGTTTAGAAACGTTCATGAAAAGCACAATAAAGATATTTGTCGGAAATTAGCATAAAAGTTCAAACATAAAAAGTGTATTCGTGATATTTTAAAACATTTCTTTGGAATATTGAATATTAATGGCAAAATCTCTTTTTTTAATGTATTTTAATTACATTTATGCATCATTATACATACGGCATTTTATTAAAAACGTAATCAGTATCATAAGTTGTGGACAGTAGAGATGAGACGGTCTCAGCCCGAGTCCGAAAGCCCGAGCCCGAACCCGGGCCCGAACCGGGCTCGGGCTCTGTAATTCACAATTGCGTTCGGGCTCGGGATCGTGAAAAAATTTCATTTTATTGAACAAACTCCTTGAAACAGATTTTTAAGAAGTGATTCATGTTGAAAATAAAAGTACTTATAAAAAAAATAGCGGCACGGGTGTCTAGAAGGTGCGTGAAGCTCTTTGGGTATTTCAGAACGGTGGCTTATATTGCTTAGTTAGTCATGAGATCGGACATTATTTCATAAACATAGATATAAAGAATTAGAAAAAGCATTAAAAATTTGTAACTATATTTGTCTTTAATTTGCACAAACGGCAAAATTTATTGTATTCTATCAAAGAATTACTTCTTTGAATTTTTTGGAATTTTATTGAATTTTATTTAGCTTTAGCTGAAATTTCGGGCTCGGGCTTCAAAAAATGAGCCCGAACTCATCTCTAGTGGACAGTGAAATTCACCTTGCTCATATAATTACGTTAGGGCATAATTCATGTGTATTAGATTTGTAAAGAATCGCATCAAACACAAAATAGTTGCATGATATGCTAATCAAAGATAGTAAAAGGTATCCAATACAAACGAATGTAAAAGGTCTTTATACACTGTAAGAAATACATGCAACTTTACCACACCCATTGCTATAAAATAATACAGCACGAGTGCTGCAGGTTTGAAATACAGCAATGTACTTTGTACAGCCACTCACGAAATGGCTTAATGACGTTGATAAGCCAATCTCAAAGAACCTTGTTCAACAAATTGGCACAGTCTTTACATCACAGCGTGTTGGCGTTACGATCACCCACCCGTTGTACTGTAATCTTGGTAAATATTTTTTGTAGTGTACTGGTTTACGTACAGGCTCAAACTTTTAAGTTATACACAATAGACCCCTCATAATACGAATTCATTAAAGACGGATTCGTATGACGTGGCAGAAAACGTGCTGTTTCTTATAACACGTTAAAAAAGACGCGTGCAACACGGTGAAAGAATGAGACAGATGTTTCAGTACCTTATTACCTGTTATTTAAGTACCCTTTTACCTTATTACCTGTTAACACTGCGGATGCTGATTATGTGTTTGTGACTCGTACAACAAGGATTCATAGAACACGGAACGTATCTGCCGTGTTAAAGCGGGTCTATTGTACTAAACAACCCAAGTTTCGAATATTCAGAATGAACATCCTCTAAGTAAGTCGCAACTAAGACGCACCTATTTAACTTTGGCAATAATATTTAAAGTCATCTTCATAGAAGGGCACAAATCGTTTTGTTGGTGTACTTACGTACGTGACTCGGTGGCAGTGTTCCACAAACTTTCTGGCCATCTATCTCAAGGTAATCGTACTCGCATCCTTCACTTGACTCGACGTCAAAGGCCCTGAAGGACAGCTTCAGTCTGCAGATTCTAGGACCGAGCCTGCGTATAGTGTACTTGCACTCGACATCGGATGGGTAGTTGTCCGGATGGTCAGGGCTCAGTATGCTGAAAGCCAAAGAAGCGTAAAGACGATTGCAGGATTTGAGGTCCTTACGGCGCGAGGGTGAGCGACCTGAAACATGAAGGTTTTTTTCAAAATAAGCGATGAGAACAAAAGCTATAAATGGGTTAAAAAAAGAAAAGAAAAATCAGTGGAATTGGAAAAAATATCAGTGGAATTGGATGATTTCCTGTCAAACATAAAACAATGTTGAAACTTCTATATTTCATTTTTCTGCTTAAGTAATATATTCGAACAGTGCTAAAGATTAAGAGACGAAGTACGTAAAAATCCAATAGTTACATCTAATCAGTTTTCAAATTATTATACTAAGCTCGAAAATTCTATTTTAACTAAAACTGCTCCGTGTTATTTGAAATGAGTTCGTTTTATATAACCAGCTTAAAGAACTTAAATTATTATTATTATTATTATTTAATTAAAACATATGTATTAATGAAATATCCTGAAGAAAAAGACAGGTTATAAAAATTAACAATAATGACATTAAAAAATGTTTTTAGAACATACTAGCTGAAGTATACCCGTTCTTCGCACGAGAATGAATGGATTTTTTGATATTACGATTTGTGGGGATTACTATTTATTGTAATAAAGAGATATAGCAAAATGGATATCGCTTTATATTGTGTTCAATAACCATGCATACCGAATTTCAAGGCAATCTTTTGTACGGTGCAGAAGGCCATGCGGCGTAGCGCAATCTAGTGGAGAGTTTTAGTAAAACGGCGGAAATATTCTTCGCATTCAGATATCGATGAATACGAAATTTCAGGACGATCGGCTGGACAGCCCTGACGACGCGACATCTAGTGGCAAATTATATAGGAAAATGGATAGCGCCAAACTCTTCCCCGTGTTCAAATATCTATGTATACCTATTTTCATAGCGATCAGTTGCACAGTCAAGAAGTGATACACTGCAGCGCGATCTAGTGGTTAATTAAAGTAATGATTTGCTACAGTGCCGTCAAGTGGCGAGTTATAGCAAAATGGATAACGCCAAAATATTCTCATTGTTCAAATAGCTATGTATACTGATTTTCATAGCGACCGTTTGAATGGTCAAGAATTCGGCCTGCTGCAGCGTCATCTAGTGGCGAGTTAAAATAATAATGCATTGCAGTGTCATCTAGTGGTGAGTAACATCAAAGGAACGCAGTTAGAATATATTCTTCGTGCTCAAATGTGTAAGTATAAAAAATTTTATGCCCATCAGTCGAACGGTATAGAAGTTGATGCTTTGCAGCGCCATTTAGCGGCAAGTTACAGCAAAATGGATAGTGAAAAATATTCTCCGTGTTCTAATATTCGCGTGTACCAAATTTCATCGAAATCGGTTGGACGATATTCGCATAGTAAACGGCTAAACGGAATAGAATTCGACGTTCTGCTGCGCCACCTAGTGGCAAGTTAGAGGAAAACGGACAGTTGCGTAGCGAGGGGGGGTTTGGGTGTCAGAACCCCCCCTAAAATTTAGCTGAGTTCTATTATTGACATGAAGAATGCTATCCATAATGTAGATTATCCGTTACATCAGTGCCTAAACGCCCCCCTAAAACTTTTTTCTGGCTACGCTACTGAAAACGGATAGCATAAAAAGCTTCTCAATGATAAAAGACTTAGGTGAACCAAATTTCATGGTGCAACGGTGCTGGAGTTTTTCAACCTCATACACACATACCAACATTCATTTTTATCTATAACCAGTATCATTATATATCCCAGTCTAAAATAAAATCCAGTTTCAAATCTAAGCCTCGCCAAAGTGCCAACATACGCCATTTTGCAAGAGTTTTTTCAGGAAATCATTCGTAGCATTGACTTAGCAGCAATCAATATGGGAAATGGTTCGGCCGCCAAAAAGTAAAGCACACATTTATTTGAAAAGGGGAATCCCTTAATACAACCGAATTTTTTTAAATTATCAACTATAACGTGTTTTATTCATCGTTACTCCGATGTACTAAATGAGAAGATTTCAATTTTCTGAAATTTGGCGGAATTCCCCCCATCTTAAATCAATGTACTCAATTGGCGAGAATTCTGAAGATAGATCACTTGAAATCCCTTAATATCTGCATTATTTCTTCACGGATCATTAAAATTTAACGCTGTATTCTAATAAAACCTTTGCAATTGCTTTCAAAAATCTATTTCCTTAAGCTCTCAATAAATTGCGCCAAGCCGAAAACTGTGCAAACCGCTAGAACTCACTTTCTCAAAATCTGCATTTGAGCCATTTTATTTTTTCGCCAAACTAAAAAAAAATTACATATTAGCCTAGGAAATCTTCAATTCTTATTGTTTTGCGTATAAAACATTTCATTCCTGCTCCATTTCCCATGCACACGATATTATAATAAAAAATTAATAATCTTACCAATATAACCTAACAAAAAAAAATCATTATTATTCTTTTATTTTTACTTTGAGAATTTAAAACATCTTCTTCGGCAAAATCGCCATACATGGCAACCACGATCCTTATTTCACACTTTTTTCACTACAGGGGTTACAATTACGGAAAGGTTTTTGCATGGAGAACATAAAAAATCTCTTAAATTCCGGGAACGGGTGGACTTTCAAAGTTTTAAAGTGGACTATGATTTATTCTATATTATTTTACATATCTGTGCAAAATTTCAGGCTGATAGGTCCATTTTTGTGGATTTGTATACAACTCAAATCCACAAACAAACAAACAAACAGAATTTCATTTTTATTTATAAGATTCGTCTAAAAAGTATTTTCAACATAGTAACAGTAAAGAGTATATTTTTAGCATACAGCGCAGGAGATAGATATACAAATCTTTCTTACAAAATTTAGTGCCCTTTCAATTATTTTAAGCATACAGCATCTGATGTTTTCCAATGGACGTAAACAAAGACATTTTTATCAGAATAAATTAATTTAATAGCTTAATGAATTAAAAATTATTAATGCATCGAAATGCCTAAAAAAATAGATGCACTAATTTTATGTAAACTAAGCAAATTAAATAAAATACTGAATACTCATTTGGATAAACATTTTTGATTTAAATTAATTTAAAGACGAGATAACTGGTGAAATATTAAAATATTTATATTTGTTCAATTATATTTTCTGTCTAAAGAGTCAAATTTTCTATATAATCATGTGAAAAGCTATTCTTAGCAATAGATCCATTATTACCTACTGAAGGAGAGCATGGCAATTGTCTGTAGATAGCATAGAATCCTTTATCTGATATGGAATCGTCACTTTCGAATGTAACATTTACCTCTCTGGGATGCCCGTAGAAAGTCACTGTTCCTAAATTAAGAAAATAAAAGTCAAAAGTTATAGGTGAAAAAAAAATATATAGATACAAACTTTCTTTACCATTTTGAACAACTTTGATTTACTGTTAAATTGCATTATTGGAAAAATTACGATTGTACACTCAGCTGGTAAATATGTATACATATCCAATATAATGAAGTATTAATTAGGAGCGGAGGAAAATTAGATCATAAATCAAAGTTACAGTATCTTTCTGAGAAGAATTGTTACTTACTCTTTTGTCCTACAAGCTGTGGTCCACAATATTTAATGCCGTTAATCTTTAAGAAATCGTTCTGGCACAAAGCATTTTCAGCTTGCAGGCTGAATTCCAAAAACTGGAAAACAATTCGGCAATGTTCCGGAACTGCCATGAAGCGATATGTGCATTTTCGAGATCCCGGGTATTGTTCTGGAAATTCAGGACTGCGGAAAGTTCCACTGATGTTGTTGAAAGTCAGATCGCATCTTTCTGAAACATGGAATAAATGGATTATATTGCATAATTTAATCAAATTTTCTGTATAAAAGGATGCAGATACTCAAATTTCATCTGTATGTTTCATATATGGACATTGAGCTGATCTGCGAGTAAGTATTTGCTGTTGTTTTTCCCATTGTAGCACCCCGCTTGCTTTCAACCGCTGTATTTTCGCTGGATAACACAATATTAAAAGGCATTAGCTACCTCTTTGTGCACTGTCCAGTAATGTTAAGGGTCTTGTTCGAAGAAACGAAATCTCCCTCATGGACTGTATACACAAAAGATAATAAACTAATTGCGCTAGGAACTCAAAAAAATTCCGTGTGATTCTTCATAAGCTGTTCTACACACCGTAATAAAGGAAACAAAAGTGTCCTTTATGAAACTTTCCCGAAAAAATCTTCAACATGGAGTTGCACAGCAAAAATTTTCGAAGACTGACACATCCTGCGAGATTTTCTATTTTTAAGAATTGCTTCCAAACGTTTCGTACCTGATACAGGTTAAGCATTTATTACTGTTTATAATGTAGTTTTTAAAGACGTATTATAAAAATTCTGAAGGCTTTGACGTTATTAGTTTATTTATACTTATGTAAAGAAATCACATGATTTTTTTCGACACCGTTACCTTTGTAACGGTTTTTCATCATAAAAGTTTCAGCAGGATGCCAAAGGAATGCAAAATAATTTATGTTACAGACATACTTTGGGGAGCTATTGAGATAAAAAAGATTAAAAATCACTGTTTCGTCTAATCATAGGGATATTACTGCAACAGCAAACCTCTGATAAACTTCTGAAGCAAGGGAGAGACGCTAAAGATGCTATCAAGTACACAGTGAGATTTACAATGTAACTTGTAAACTGCAAAAAACGAGTCCATTAAAGAAGTGAGAGGATTTCAACATTTCAATGGAATATCAACGATTTTTTTACGGATATGAAACCCACGAACCTTCTATATTAGTTGTTTTCTGATTATTCCACTTCATGATTGTACATTATTTTCTAAAACAGAAAGAAATGACAAAGTTGGATAACAGCAATCAGCACATCCAATTTTTAGAGAGTGACTAGATTCAATATTTAAAAATTTGAAAAAGCGACTCCTTCTAATGATTTTACTTTGGGAAGAATAAATCTTTATCAAGGTAAAAATTCTCATCACTTTTACTTTTCGCAAATGATTTATATGATTTCATAAGTATTGAAAACCAACTCTTCCAGACATTGGTTGATTGCCTGTCATCACACTCCTTAGGAGTTAACTCAATTTGTTTCAGAGTACGAGTATCATACAAAGCGTAGTTAGCACTGTGCAATAATCTCGAAACTACAAATAACCTAGTAGCTGCTTTCATTACAATGTCCCGTTTCGGTTCTAGGATACAAAATTAAAAGAATTTTAGTTATAGGATTTAGGAAATAAATCAAGAATTCTAAAGTTGTTTTGAGTGTTGTTTTTTATGCTTTTAGGCGAAAAAATAAAGTAATATGGTAAATAACTTGTTATATCATTAAGTAAATACGCCGAAATCTTTAGCAAAGATAAACTTTTTAAATTTATTTTCATTATTTTTTAATTTTACTCTTTTTTCCCCTCCTATCACACTGTTCTAATATTTGTGGAAGATATCAGTGGAATGAAAAATATCATGTTCCTAAGTTGAAACATTTTCAACACTTATAATCTTCAAATGTTAGATAAAAATATTTTTACCGTGAATCGAGAATGAACACAACTTGCAATCGAGCTGTGACAAAAGTTTGTTTTTAAATGATTTCTTTAGCAAATTTATTGATTGACAACTTTAAAATTTTGAACATGAACATACAATAATTAAAGAATTAAATATTATTGGGTTTTTTTCTTAACAACAATGCTAAATTTTCTTATAAATTGTAAAACAAATAGAAACTTTTGATAGTTTATTTATTAACCTTCTTAGTAAAAGACTATTTCTGACATTTCATCGATAAAGTAGAATTAATAATGAGAAAACAATTCTACGCTATTGAAAAGAGACCTTTGTAAATATTTAAATTAAATATGAGTAAAACTCATTATTTCTATAATTTCTTTCTACAGGTTGTTTATGCAAATAATTGGTATTATTACCGCCTGCATGCGGTGGTAGAACTTCTGCAGTCGATGGCGCACAGTCCATTTGCTGACCTCGAATATGGAAACCTGGTCTAGAAGTAGCCCCATCAGAATGGAATTCTAGAGTAAGTTCTGGTCCTTCGAATGGAATAATACCTAAAAATTAATGCAAAAATAGTCTTTTAAATATGACGCAGTATTTTTCGGCAGCATCTTCAATATTATGAAGGTACTAGAATTCAGATAATTTCTGAAAAGCATGTAAAATATATTATACAATATGGCAGTGTGCTGAGTCAAGCAGTTTGTCCATTGTAGAAACTGGAGAGTCTTTATGACACTGAAGACCTCTCCCATTTCTGCCAGAGTTCATAGTTTTGGCGACCTTCTTCTGATGTACCGTGAACGGAATTTAGAGGAACAAAAGTTGTCCTCTAAAAATATTCGAGATGCAAGTCTTTTGACTAACGAGCGTGGTCATGGGACGAATTTAACTCGTATTTCAAGATGTCGCAGTATATGAGCTATTTGTGAATCTACTTAGGTAACAGAATATTGTGAGCATTTTTCGTCTTTACAACAACTCCTCAAGAACAAGCAGGAGTTAAACGTTGATACCTGTACCGACACAATGAAATACAAAGATATGTCAATACAGAGATGTGACAATACAGAGATATCATTTCGCCAGGTTACATTCCAGTGGGACTTTAATTCATCTTTACATTAGATACAAAATTTCCAATATACTGGCTTCTCAGAATTTTTCACTTCGTGAGCGTCATCCTTTGAATCTACGAAATAAAATAAACTAATAATTGAATAAAATTATAATATTGTGATGGTAACAAAGTTTCAAGTATGACAATGGTGTGTTGTAATGATTGTCACCAAGTAATAAAGTATCCAGATCCTACAGTTAATAATTTACCTTCAAAATCTCCTACAAGAATGATATTTTGAGATAGCTTCTCGATATTCGTTTTTCAATAGCGTCAGGCGAAAACAACTCTCCTAAAATAGCACCAGATAAACTGAACGTAGGACAATAACGATTTTGTGGATGCCAAAACTTGAAATGAATTAAGCTTAATTCAGACATCATGATTGTTGCATGTATGTAATTTGCAATAACTGCAATTGTAAAAGCAATTTGTAACGGATGACAGCGTACTGCACGTAACAATGAATAAGAAAAATTAGAATGAGAAATTAAACGAATTTTCACAATTAAAGATAGTGTTCACCAAGCATAGAATTGATGAACGATATTAATCTCATAATGGGCAAATGCCTTAAATTAAGAAAAATGTGAAATGTTTTTGTATAATTCGTTTAAAGGTGATTGTGACTGACTCAGGCCTTGTTCGTAAACAAAAACTTGTTTCAGTGTATAAACTGTTGGAAACTAGAAAGAGTTTATTTTGTGCAGTTGGATTCCAAAGACTTCCCGAACGATTTCAGTTTATTTAGTTTCGCTGTCTAGGTGTTAGTGTTAACAAAGGAGGCGCCGTCAAAAATAAAAACATGCATTTTCGATTTTACTAAAATGGAAATAAATAAATAAATAAATAAATAAATATGACATTTAGAAAGTCTATACTTCCGGTGCAGTTATTTACATTTTCAGAATCTTATAATAACTTGCTTCAGAAAATGTGACAGCTTCAGAAAATGTGAAAAACACATGTGCTTCGGACGCCATCTTGGCAGTAAACGAAGTAAACCCCCTCCGGGCTCAGTTCACTTAATTAGAAATTAAATGCACTCAGTTTCGTTTCCGAATTGCTCAGTTTGTAAATTAAATAGTTTCCTTTCGGACGGTTTGCACGAAAACTCGTTGCACGAATGTAACTGGTTTGTAGTTCACGAACGGAGTCTTAGTTGTAAGAAGAATTTGACTTACGTTTAAGGTTAGCAGGATATATCCCACAAAGTCTCTCTTCTTGCAATTTGAGGTAATCGTACTGACAGCCGTCACTGGCTTCCACATCAAAACTGAGGAACGTCAGCTCGAGGGCGCAGACTCCAGCATGGGCTCTGGGTACGGTGTAAATGCACTTCAGGTGAGGATCGTAATTCTCCGGATGATTGTCACTCTGCATCTCGAAAGTCGAAGTCAAAAATTGCCTGTCACAAGGCTTGGACGGGGGCAAGGGCGGCTCTGTAGTAGGTGGGGCACAATCCACCTGATTGACCCGGATCATGAAGCCGGGTCGAGAAGTACCTGAGTCTGTGTGAAAGACGAGCTGCTTTTCGTAATCTTGAAAGAGGTATGTGCCTAAAATAAAGAAAATTGTAAAGAGTTAACAGGCGAACCAGCGAGAGCCGCTAAAAAAAATGTTCGATTCAGGGTATCAAATGATCAAATTACGTCTTTTATTAAACTTAAAAAAAAAATTCTTCACGTTTTTTCCTATTTTGCAAAAACTTCGTCGAATGTGCCGGTTTTTTATGAACACCTACCTCCCCAAATATTCCCTGTTTCTACAATTCTACTTCAACTATGCAAAATAAGATTCTTTGAAAATAACAGTAGGTAGAAAAAGTCCCGAATGACTCATTAGCAAACACTATAGAAACGTGCTGTATTACAAATAATAGCTAGGAGTCATTAGCGAAATCAGTTTTAATTATTATTAGTATTATTATTTTAAGGAAGGGGACGGTTTAATGTACAGAGAATTTTGAAATTCTGTTAAGTGCATTTAGCTAGGGAAACTAAAACCCTGGATAAGATCTTCCACTATTACAACTTACCTCGTTCTTCTCATTTGTAACTTGAAAACAATGAATTTGTGGCTCACTTAACCAAAGGAAGGACATAACCCGGACATTTGTTCGGTGCGCAGTATTTGAGGTTGGCATTTTAATGGCGAGTCGTCAGTAGCGGCATTTCCATTTTTCATTGGGGGGTGCGAGATTTGATGTATCTAAATCTAGAATATGTAATAAAATGGTTCAAATAAAATGTTAAATTTGAGAGTTCGATTGCACCCCCTATTTACCGCCCCATCCCTCGGTGAGTCTGAGAAAAATATTATTATGTTAAATATCCAATTAATCTAAATTTATACATATCAGTTTTTTTCCTTCTCCCGAAAATTTAAGTTCTTATTGCTAGGGTGGAATTTTGGTTTGACTATGAAAAATACTTTTGTTATTGTTGTTGTTGTTAATAAAGAGTTTACATTTTGTCGTCGTAGAAAAGTCGTAGTATCCTTAAAAATATTGCCCTCTAGGCAAATGTTGATAGTAAATCTGGGCCTGCGTTTACTGCCTTTAATGCATCTCCATTTTTATCCTCGCGATCTATAAAGGAAACCTCCACACATTTAGGAATGTATCGAAAACCATTTAATATCTTTTTCAGGATGTTTCACAACTTTTACAGCCTCACCCATTGTAAGAGTGTGTGAAACAGTTTGTAGAGGGATACTGCAAATTTTTCGCTTCTGCGACTTCCTTAGATTCTTTTAAAAGCTGTTCAAATTTGCTTGATTTCATGAAAAAATAATCTGAAGGAGGAACTTAATATCAACGGTGAAAATGTCAAGCCACTCAAGGAACAGGAATCAAATGCCAACCGCACTTTATAATATAAATAATTTTTCAATAACTCTTTAAATTTAAAAAGTTATCATAGGCTTTTAAGAAGTGTAAATTTTTAGAAAATACTAGTCTTAAAACGTCTTTGTACTGTTAAAATCCGACAAGCGGTAAAAAATCCTCAATTCTGCTTTTAAGGTTCTGTAGTGCTGCCATCTATTGACTTTAATATAAAACTATAAACAGCTGTCCCCCCCTCTCCTTTTTTAAAATGCGGATGAGCGTAATTATTTTTTTATGAGATGTCTCGTACTTCCAGTACATAATAATGACTTTTCATTTTTTAACAGAATAACGAATTCCTTTTGAGTTGCTTTCTAAGCACTTTCCAACATGACGTAGATTTATGTATGTCCGTGTGCGTGGGTGGGTTGCACCTCATAAATTTAAAGCCGCCATCCAATAATTTGATTTTATACATGTCTAAACTGAAGTTTAGAATTCAGAATCTCCATAAAATCCCATAAAACTGAAAAGTTTTATGACTGTGATAGATAAAATCTTTTATTATTTTGTTTCTGCAAAATGGACAAATACAAGAATTATAAAATGAAATTAATTAATTAATTATCAGATATTTCAGACAAGCTAGAATAGAAAGAACTGAATTTCCTTTGATAGCTGTCTCATAGAAAATCCATAGCTGTCTCAAAGAAAGAAAAGACTTCCAGTCATTTGTGGATCCAGAGGTGGCACAGGTGTACGTGTCCCCCTCCAAAAAGGATGTATGATAATACAATAAAAGTTTGACTAATTTCGTAAATTCAGATTCATTTATTAAAAAAAAAGGAGCCAAAAAATTGTACCCCCACCCCTCCTCCTCCAGAATATTTGTATGGATTCGCTACTGTACTGTAGTGAAAACAATGCCGGTGAACTGAATTTATTCGTTTTAGACGTGCTTAAATGGTTAAACCTTTTAAAAGAGAGTTTATTAGCATAAAAATTTTCATTTAAATGGGCTAATCGTCTCAAATGAAAATAATTTGCTTATACATAAATGAAAATAATTGACTAAAATGAAATTTTATCAACTTACGGGTGGTATTTTCTATGAGTCCACATATCTTTTCTCCATTGATTGATAGGTAGTCATACTCGCAGTCGCTGCTAGATTCTATATCAAATCGAAGAAACTCCATTTCTAAACGACACACATCTTCGTGACTTCGACGGATGAGATATCTAGCCAAAAATGAAATTGAACTTAATATTTACTAGTAAAGAGCACAAACAATATGGAGAAGTAAAATTATCACTAGACACACACACATATAATAATAATAATAAGTAATTAAATAAATTTTCGCTCATTTTATCTATTCATTTATTTTTATTTATTTATTTATTTATTTATTTTTTTTTTTGGTAGAAACACTTTTCCGAGTGCTGTGTGTATTCGCAATTTCTAAATACAGATTGATACATTTTATTAAAAAATTCTGTTTTCATGTGAAGGCATATTCTAAAGTGTTTTCCTTTGTTGTGCTCTTGATAAACTTGAGAACTTCTGGGCCCCACCATAGACGAGTGGATACGACACTCGAAATGGAAGACGACTGAAGTGTGAACATTCCGGGTTCGGGTTCATTGCGCAGCTGTCGATCTAACGGTCTGGAGTTTTAGTCGGTTTTCACCAGATGTAGCGCGAATACGCGTTAGAACCCCCAAGCAAGTCGTCCGACCAAGGCACCGTCCATCCTAGGCAGACCGCCCATGTGTATCGTTGTAATAATAACACAAAACAAAACAAAAATAAACAAAGCACTACTAGTAGAACATGAAGCTTGGGGCTCTTAATTATATAGACTATAAATGTTTCTTTTCCTATCCGCAGATTAAAGCATACATTTCAATTAGTAAATTCTAAAATTCCAACATACTCAAGTTATAGGCTATAACTTGAATATTTATGAAAAGCTAATTGTTCTTTTGTGTCTTACTCTGATGGCATTACAAGCGTAAAGATTCTCCAGCAATTTCAGAATGTATTGTTCTCGTTAATACATTTCACAATAAAACGTCATATTGTCTTCAATTCCATATGCTTACACTGCAAAGTTGATAGGCCATTATATAAGATCTTAGAAACAAATCAACTACCGCAGTTAAAATGGTTCATGACAAAAATTCAAGCTAAGAAATAAAATACTTGTCAAATAGCAAGATGAAACACACCAGATTATAACTGAAGTACAGTGAAGAAAAAATGATGGAAACAACTAAGGATTTAAAATTTACCAATCACCCCGAAACAAGCTTTGTTGGTGAATACCTGAAAGATGAAGAGCAACAAAATAAAGGAAAAGTCACACAAACCTGCAATTAAGCCCATTGTCGTAATCGCGGGGATGGTTGAGACTGGCTAATATAAACTGTTTGCTGTCAAATACTTGATCACAAGAGGATGATGGGGAAATAGTTGTGGAAGCAGGACATTCCCTTTGTCTCAAAGTCACTTCAAATCCTCGATCATTGACAGAGCTGTCGGAATGGAAGTGCACCACAATTTGTTCGGATTTAAAAGAAAATATACCTGGAAAAAAATGTAAAATTAATATGCTTTTATTGCAGTAATCTTTATTTTACATTACTATTATATTTTCCAAGTAGAAGAAAAACTTAAATCTCTTGAAAATAGTTTTGGATAGAAAAGCATCAATAAAGAAGGAACTAGTTATGTAGCCAGTTAAGTATTTTATCTCTACATGTAGTTTGATTTTATTTTTGAATTCTGGATTTGGAGTTTTAAAACTATCTAATTGCAGTCATCATTTAAGGTAAGCTCTTTCTTCTTACTTATAATACTTAGACACATGTTACGATTCTTAAACGTTAAAAAGAAAGAACATAACGTACGTTTATTTCCAGCAGTGGTGCTGCCGCAAAATCTATGGCCGTCTACCTCAAGATAATCAAATTGACAGCTTTCTCCAACTTGAATATGCAAACTGTGAATAGTGATTTCCAGTTCGCAGTACTTGGGATCCGCACGAACTACCATCCACCTACAATCTGCGTCAGCCGGATAAGCATCTGGAAATCCAGGACTGTGGATCTGATCTTCTGCACTTCGTATCGTTCTGTCGCAGTCCCAAGAAGACTGTGCCTTGCGATCAGTGGAATTCCTGCTGGAAGTATCATTGCATTCAGTCTGAACACCAGAAATATGAAAACCCTTCGCTGTTACGGAGTTATCAGTGTCAAAATTCAGCAACAGAGTATCTGAGTTGCCAAAGGCATACGTTCCTAATGGGATATAAATACATTACTAAAATATTCAGTTAGCACATTCTAAATGCGAAAGCATTGAAATAGAAATACAACTAACAATTTTAGAAGAATATAGCTTTTTCCAATCCAATTTAAATGTACAATCAACACAAATAAGTTTTTTATTTATGTTTTCGAAGTCCGTTCTCTGAAAAGTGTTCTTTAAATTTTGTCCCTGTTTCTATGCTCTTCCTTTCAATATCATACACACGGGAGTGTGCTCTTTTGCAATTTTAAAACATGCAATCAATATTTAAATAAAGGCAGCTTTTTTTCCTTAAAAACATGAATGATTATTAAAAGTTATTTTTAACGCATTAATTTATTTTCTTAGAATATACACGAGACGAGAAATGAAGCATTACTGAAAAAGGTATTGTCTGGAGTCAAAAAATTCGTAGGTCATCTTGCATTGCAGTCTCTCCAGTCTAAGAACGGAGTTTGCTGCTTATATTTACAAAGTGTTATTCAATTCCAAATAACATTATGATCTCCGTCGTTATGGAAAGTTAAAGGTAGTTTTTGTGTGAGAAAAGTTTATTTAAACAGTTCGATGTTTATATGTATCGGGGGAAAAATCAAATAAATGCCAACAACTTTTCTATTAGATCTAAAACACTACAAAAGAATTTAATGTAGTCAAAGAAACGTTTTCTCTAAATGAATGAATTTCTCTCAACCATTAATCGTAGAGTATTATATTTCTACAGCATAACGTAATGCACACTCAATGCATTACTCCAGTGTAACGCTGAAAAAAATACCAGCGAGTACACACCGATTTTGCTGTTCTCAAAAAAAAGTATCGGTTCAACAACAACAAGAAAAAGTCATAGAAAAGAGATAGAAACGTGAGATCACTTCCTTTACGACAAAATGTGACACCTCAAACCGCACATATTGATTGCATTATTCACAGGAAATTAAATCACGGATGCATTATTAATTAAAACTGTCTTTTCTCTCACCCATTTTCAATATGCTTTATTAAATGAATCATGAACTACTATTAATCAATGTCTTTTTTGTTTAATATTTACGAAGATTCACCTAGGTACAAATTAAGACATACTTGTCATTCCTGTTTCGATTTTCCCACAAAGCCTCTCTTCGGCAATCTGTAGATAGTCGTTTTCGCACACTTCTCCTTCTTGCAAATTGAAATCTAGGATAGTGACCATTAAGTTGCATATAGACGGTGAAACACGGGTCACTCGGTAGCGGCATCGCAAGTCGTCTGCGTACGGCTGATTCGGAAAACCAGGGCTTTGCAATTCAAATTCAGCTGTTCTAGAAAAGAGACACGAGTAGGAGTCGGTCAGATATGAGGAAATTCAAATAAAACTGTCTCAGTAGGTTGTTATAATACAGTGTGCTATATGCTTGTTACATATCCTTTTAAGAAAACTTTTATTATTCGTGTGTTCAAACTATACCAGCCCTATTCTGGACCTGAGACGTTTCCATTGTTGAAATTGGATATCGGCTGAATCTTACACTGCCATAAACCAAAAGACTGCATAAAACGAATATTACAAGCCATCCACTTGTGTTACGAAGGGCGCAAGAGTATCATTTTTTGTTCGAAGGTGATAGGAGCTTGAATACAACATTTTTGTTACGTCATATGCGGTCTATAACGCATTTGTACTCTGCCACAGCAGCCCTGTAATTCTTTCTCATTAACAGACAACATGCAAAAATATATATATCATGACTGATAATGATGTATTTACATACAAACGTCATCTTATCTGTAATAAAGTATTTTTATAGAATACGATAGACCTTTTAAAAAGGCTAATTTATTTGGAACCTACAGCAACTTTTTAAATCGAAACAGTCTCACTTTCTATTTTTTTTTTTTTTTACAAAGACACCCGCAAACACATTCATAATTTTATAAATAAGCAATTTTAAAAATAAGAAATGTAATATGGAGTTTTTTTTTCTAATTTATCCTTTTTAAATTTAACATTTATGGACTAAATGGTCCAAAGTTATATTTATTTGTTAAACTCTTTGACTTCTTTTGCAACTTTTACTCTAAAGTTATGCAATTATCCCGATAAATTAGTGAAGCAGAACTACCTTATATCTTGCGAGCATTCATCTGGACTAGCTAACGATCTCGGATCGCATTCTTCTTGTTGAATATGGGCAAAGAATCCGGGGCCTGAAACACTTGAATCCGTTTTGAAGGTAAGTAGTTTATCATTCCCTTGAAATGGAAATGTTTCTGGAAAAAAAAAATTCTCCGATTATAAAAGTACATTAATAAAATGTAATCAATAAACATGAACTCTTGAATATGTTTGTGCGAAAAAAAAAAAAAAAAAATACATATTGCCTCAGATTTTAACTGTAATGCATACTCAATGCATACTCCAGTGTGATGCGGAGAAAATACCAGCGAGTGCAGACAGCTCAGGGTGGGCAGTCTGGTATTTTGTATTTAATGCAGAATAAGATTTATTTAATTAAAATTTTAGAAGAAAAATATTGTGTTTTGTTTCAAAAATTTCTTTTAATAAAACAAAGACAAAATTCGGATCTAATACAACTTGAACTGTGTGCAAAAATGTGTCTATAAAAACCGATATAACTGCTAGAAAATTTCTAGTATGGGATAGGTTCATTGTAGTAGATTTCGAGGTAAAATTGCACATAGGGTGATTCGCCGCACCCGGGACAGATGCTGCACCCCTTGCATTTCTGGTAATTGCCGATAGATAGCAGTCACACACACAGTATAGGGGTGCAGTGAGATTTTCTTAACTATTGTATCGCAGAAATCCTGTTCAATCCTTTAGCTGTAACTATAGAAATCTTATTTACAGATAAGCTCATGGTTTCGTTTTCTAATCTTTTAAACATGTTACGCTTAAGTCCATTTTTTACGCTAATTGCTGAATCCAAGCATGAGTTTGAAGTCATAACTAAGTGTAGCATTTGCATAGAATACGGTGTGTATGGTTACGCCACTTTCCGCTGCGGAGACAAGCAACTGTGATGTGTTACGTCTGTACCGCACAAAATAGGATACATGACGCAGTTTCTTTTACAAGGGATGCCGCTTTTGGTAAAATTTTAATTTATCTCTTCCTCTCTTATTTTTTATATTATTGAATTTATGTTAATGGAATATATTTTCTGGATTTAATTGTGCTATTAATTTTTTTTCCTTTCATTTTTCATAGATTCACCAAGTTGGGCATGCTATTAGTCGTTAATTGTAATAGTAATAATTTTGCATTTTAACGTTCTGGCTTAAATGAAATATTGATTGTAACCCTTAAATACATAGCGATGCATATATGCATCGTATTTTTTAGTGACGGATTAGAGTGGAAGCCAAATTTCTTATGTCAATTTCATATATAGAATATAGCTTTAATAATAAAGGATTCATATCGTAAATCATAAACGTTGCACATAATTTATTCAAACTGCATGTTTTTGGAAAAAATAATTAGCTATTCACAAAATTGATATTGAAAATTTAGTTTGCACTCGTGGCTATCGAGCGAACGTCTTTAAAATTCACGCATTTTAGGGTTAAAAAACATATTCATTTTAAGTTTTTTTTACAGATTTTATTATAAACTCCCTCATTTTACAAAAGAATAAATCATTTTAAAAACAAATAAAACAAAATAAACACTAATTTACTCTTCCCCCTTTCTCAAACACACTGGTGTTACGTTGTTGATGAAATAATAACTAAAATTTAATTAAAAAAAAGTAAAGACATGAAATTATTTCCCTCAAATCGGAAACTTTTTAGGTATCTCGCTTGTCTTTTTACATCAAGGAATAAATAAAAATATTTCTCTTACGTGTTGTTCCATCTTCCAGCTTCCCGCAGAATTTCTTGTCTTCGATGGCAAAATAGTCGCTTTTGCAGTTGACGCTCTCTTCCAGATGAAAATTGGCAAAAGTAACTTTCAGTGCGCACACTCTTTTGCCGTGGCGCAAAACACGGTAGTTGCATTCTGCGGCGTCACTGTAGTTCGACGGGTAGTTGGGACTACGAATGAAAAATTCCTTTTTGTCAAATGTTTGACTACAACCAGCACCTGAAAGGAAGAAAAAATATTGTTAAAGAGTTTATATAATATTCCACCAAACCCTGACTAAACGTGTTGATCCTATCTTTGAAAAGACTCGAGGTGAAGATTCTCTTTCTGTGTTTAACTTTGCAGGGGCGGCCCGACGCGGTAACTAAGGTACGCATCGCATTAGGGCGCCGTCTTCGAAGGGGCGCAATTTAGATCTCAAAACATGGAAAATGCATAAAAGGGGCGCCTTTTTTTACGTTTGCAGGGGGACGCCACGTACCTAAGGGCAGCTTCTGCAACTCTGCCTTCCAGCTTGGGCCTTCGAATGCTTTTCTGACACGCAGGCATGCGCAGTCACAACCCTGAGTCCCGAGGAGAAATCAGACTTACCATGGAGAGCAACGTTCAGCACAGAAAAAGATCTTTTGGGGTTTTTCAAATATAATCTACAGAACTCCTAAAACATGGAATTAACATTAAAAACAAACAAGAAACAGAAATTAGGCCAAAAGCATCGATTGCAAAACACTTTCTAACACAAATGTTCCAAATTTGGAGAATTTATAGGTATGTCTCGATCAGTCGTCAAACTCGGCGAGATTTTGAGCATAACGCTCAAAAAGTCGTGTCACTCTTAATGCAACTTTGTAAAACTCTGTAGAAAACTTTAAATGATATTTCCCAGACAGCACAGCAAACTTGCAGCAAGCTTGATTTATCAAGTCAATAAACTTGAATTAAGCTTGAAAATTTCAAGCGTGTAAGCTTAATGCAAGCTTGAATCAAGTGTTCTAGTTTACACTTGCCCAGCTTGCATTAAGCTTGACATAGCAAGCCTAAATCAAGCTTGACATAGCAAGCTTAATTTCAAGCTTAAAAAATTTTCCTAGAAAAAATGTTCCTAAAATCACAGGACGCCCGTCGTCGAACTCGCCCCACATACTTCCACGCATTTTCCCCTCTATGCTGAAATTTTAAGTTATTTTAATCTGTTTCCATCAAACGTCCGCGGATGGGATCGATCTCGGGAACTATGGGCTGGGAGGCCAGCGTGCTATCCGTTCCGCCAACAAGCCTCGGGGAAGCTATGACTAAAGTTTGAAGTGTCTGTTGTCACGCCGTTTTCTGGCCAAATCGATCAGTATGGGCGATGCTGATAAGTTTCTTTTATTTTTTCCATGGAATGAATCAAAATTTAAATAATGTTATGTGTGATTTATAGACTCTACTAATAGGGAAATAAGCATAATATAAACTTAAAAGCAGGACACGTTTTAAAACTTTCAATATCGCAACACTCATGTTGAGCAATACTGCTGGCCAAAATCGAGACAAACGACTGATTTTGAAATCAATTTCGTAGTATAATTGTATTTTATCTTGAAGAATTTCCATATTTGGAAATACAGTCTTTTTTTTTTAAATTCTATGGTCAAGTACATTTATGACTGATTAATTATTTTGTGGAGGCCGGATTGTGCCTCATTCTACCACCCATAAAGTGAAGTATATTAACTAACTAAATTGTGTTAATTATATTAAAATTTATTTTTAGGGCTAATTAATTAGTTAATGCAATTACTAATGTTAATTAGATGTAAATAAAACTAAAACTCCCCTCGTGTTACACTTCAGAGGGGCTTATCCCATTCATTCCTTCCCTTTGCGTGTTCTAATGTCCAGGTTTTGTGCGATAATAAAATAAAACACAACTTTTACGAACTTTTCTTTATTGAACAAATTTGAGAAACGCTAGACAATTAATATCCATTCTCTTTCACAGATGGCGCCATAAACGCACGCTTTCGAACGGGAAAATCAAGCTGTATTCCAGCTTGATTTTCAAGCTGAATCAACTTGAAGCTGTATTTCAACTTGAATCCTGCAAGCTTGCTGCAAGCTTCAATTGAATTGAACTGTCAAGCTTGTATTAATACGTCAAATTAAAAAAAATGTCAAGCTTGATTTAAGCTTATGTGCTGTCTGGGTGTGTCCTTTAAATAATGAGTGAGCTTCTATATTGGTATTATGCTTCAAATGGATGAATGTCTCTAAACTACCTTAACTTGCAATGTAATGTAATTTTTTTCAGTCCTGTAAAAGAATTATAAATGCTAGATATACCATTTTTAATAGGGTTCGTGGTAAATTACATAGGAAAAACATATTTAAATTTTGCAGTATTCGAGGCATGTTTACGGCAGTTGGAGCGCAGACGAACAGACAAATCGAAATCATAAGCGCTTTAAAACTTTGTTGAGATGTTTATGATTTCCCTTACAATGTTTGTATTAAAAAGAGGTTGAATCATTTCTTTGAAAAAAGCTTGCTCACTCTAATGAGCGGACAACTTTAATAACGAAAAAAAAATTTTTTTGAACTAAAGCGACAATAATTAAGAGAAGAACCGCTCTCTATAATACTTTCAAGGTTTAAAGGTATGGTATAATAATAACACATACATAATCATGGGACGGATTTGTAAAGGAAAGATATTTTACATATCAGTTCCTTAGAGGATTAAAACATAGATCTACACTATGCATGTGTATACATTGAGCTACACTGTAGATATCACTACAAAAGTGAGTAAGAAATGAGTAACAAAAAAGCCATGCAGCTACAATTTTTTGAAAAACACAAATATTTCATCTCGTAATCGTATCAGCGAGACCAACGCACTATTCCCGTAATCCACATTACTCTACCAACTCCAGCGAGAAAATGACATCGATTGAAATTGCTTGCGACTTTTATAGTTTTGGCAACTTCCAGAAATTTCCATATATTGTGAAATATGCCGCATATCGCCACTTTTGGCAAAGCAGAATCTATCGCCCAACTTGCAGCAGATCATCTTCAATATGCATAATGTTTGTAATTGCATAAAAGTTTGATTATTTTTTTAAACTTTAGCAACATTAAGGGAATCCAGCCTATAAATTCATCTAATCATACGAACTAATAATTGAGTGCTCAAATTTCACTAAATTACTAGGTTTTCGAGATAGAAAATACAAAGTATAACGTAGGTGTCTCTGAAAGATTTTAAATCTGTCTTGTCAGCCCTTAAACTTTGAGATGTGAAAATATAGAGACTATAAAAATTAACTTTGTATCATAAAAAATATTGTTTTTCATACTACCGTGTTTTTTTATTTATTGTTAAACAATTGTGTCCCTTATGGAAGCTTACTTTGAATAGTCTGTTATGCTAATTCCTATATCATGCTGCGAATATCAGAGAATAATATGTTGACTTACCTTTGGCTTCAGGTGTGCAAGTCTTGATTTGCCGGATACGAATGTCGAAGCCAGATCGAGTGTTCTGTTCATCGCTGACAAATCGGATAATCGTCTCATTCTCAGTAAACATGAAGACTCCTGCGAGAAAAGAGGGATTTTAATTTAATCTATAAAACTGACTAAAATCACAAGTTATCAATATTTAAAGGCATTATTTCTAGTACCTCTCCCTGATTTCTTTTTTTTAAAAAGTGAGCGGATATTTAATATCCGCTAACTGAACGGTAAAAACTGTAGAGATAACCAGAGAATCCCGAATATATGAATTTCTTTCTAATAAAAAAAGGAAAAGATACGAGACATTTTTTTTTACTAGAGACACAAATCAGAATTCGAGATGCAAGCTACCTGTAAGTGAAAAAAAGTTACTACCGCATGGTTCAGCGAATACATGTTTGCATTTCCTTTGTTATATAGATATTTAAAATTTTAGATGCATGAAGTATGTGTTTATAGTAAATATATTATTATGTATAAAAATTGAAAGCGTTTATTTGGGCATAGTAAAGATTAATCGCATTTCAATAACTTTGATGGAGAAATTAATTCGAGAAATGAGTATTTTGACTAACGAACTCTGGCTAAAAACGACTTAAACGTCACCTCCGATAATAAAAGCCACCACAGAAAATTCAAAATGACCGACTCTGAAGTCCAATGCTCAACCAAGGCTCAACCTTTTTTTTTTGAACATCAAATAAAATATTCATTCATGCAAAACTGCTCTTATAAAACTAGAAAAAAATCTTCATAAAAACTTACCACTTTAATATGAAAACACTATCCATTTTATAAATTTATTACATCAAATTCAACATCTTTTCAAGGGGCTTATTCAACTCATGCAGCAAGGAGGAAAAATCAGATTTACATTTAATTGAATTACTATATATTGGAAAAGTACTCAAAAACCATGTCAAGTTTGTGGTTTAAATTGCTAAAAGAATTACTATTTTAGAGAATACACTTAGTCCACAAAATCCACTATTTGATTAACGAAATTTCAGCTATTTTTGAAAGTGAAAAAAATATTTTTATATTACTAAATAACAAATTATTATTACTAAAAACAAATAAATTAATTCTTAAGAATGTTTCAAAATTAAATCTTACTAAACCCTGATATGAATTACTCTTATTTCAAAGTTACTTAAGTTATTAAAGAATATACACCAATACATTTTTTATCACTTGCTTATGCTTAAATTTATCATACATAGTGGTATTCACAGTGGTGTGTTATGACATTAAGGTGCATGAAAATCACACTTGCACCAAAGAAAAAATATTTTGCAACAAAACAATTATATTATATTTAAGTAAATGCAAATAATTTTAATGGCATGCATTCATAAAATTTGCAGATAAATTGCTCTATCAGACACATTTGTTATTTCCATAAGAAGGCTCACATTTTCAAATTCTCTAAAAATTAATATTAAATTTAATAATGCTTAGATAAAAATATGATTAAAATAAATGTTCTACCAAATCAGAAATTCAAAATAAAACACATAATAGCCAAAACTAGTGAATAAAGCAATGTTCTTGGTTAACATTAGTTAGAAAACAAAAGTTTAAACAATGTTTCCAGTGAAGTTAGACACTTTTCAAGAACTACGAAACTTGGGACTGCGGAATGCACCATCTTGCAACTTCCCGTTTCAAAGTTTAACACAACTATTTATTGAAAAAAAAAACACTGCTATGTTTATTATTTAAAATAAATAAATAAATACTTACGAACGGCTCCATCTGCAATCTTTCCACAAAGCTTGTTTTGTTCGACGAAAAGGTAATCATAACTGCAGTTATCGCTTGGTTCAAGATCGAATTTTCTAAAAGTTAGTTCCAAACCACACACATCAGGGGATTGACGAACTATCCTCCATTCGCACGATCTACCAGAGGGATAATCACGAGGATAACCGGGACTTTGAAGGGAGAACTGAGTTTCAGTAAAAATACCTCCACAGTATGACACTAGAAAAGGCGTAAATTGAAATACATTTACTATTTAAAAAAGAAATACACAAGAAAATATCACGTAAACCCACAGTATTAGCGAACAGAATAACGCTAGCATCTATGTATTGATAAATAATTTTAAAAAAATCTTTATGGACTATTTTGCTTTTTCTAATGTTTGTTCAGAAGGATATTTTCTGTTTTTCTTTTCTTTTTCTTTCTTTCTTTGTTTAAAATATGAGTTTTTGTCAAATTTGGTAAAAAAGTTCTTCACCTCTAATAGTATGAAAATGTGAAAGATATAGTAGTTTATAAATACATATATCATAAAAGTAAATATTTTATAATTATGTTACTATTAGGAATATTTACTAAGTTTATTTAAACATTTTTTTATAAAGAGAAATTTATTAAAAACTGACTAATAATAAACACCCAAAATTAAACATTAAAACAATACATTTAAGTCTATGGGTTACGCCAATACTTTCGCCCCAAAATTTCCAAATATTAAATATAATATGGCCTTAAAAATTGTAAGTTTATTTAGTCATTTATTTACTTTCAAAGTAGCAGAATTAAAAAGGGAAAGTGAATGATGTTTTTTACTTAATGTCATACAACAAAACAGTAAAATTATTATTATCGACTATTTTTAAAAAAAGTGTTATTAAATGTTGTAAATCAAAAAATTGAATCTATAAATTCGGATCACAGTTATCTTTTTTTTCAAAGATTATACTAAAAACTTTTAGTCTTTTCTTATGACGTTTTGAAGCTGTTTGTTTTACAAAGAATCTCTTGGATACTTGAACATTCTAAAACTCATTAATCTAAAAGAGGTATCTCAAATTCTATTGTTAAGTTTGACATCTTAAATTTAAAATTATTTTTAATTTAGACAAATGATTAATAAAGGCATATTAATTTAAATCTAAATGGTGTAAATGACTAAATTATCAGAGAGAGAGTTTGAATTTTACATTGAGTTAATTACATTAAAAAATACTTCATTTTTGTGTAGTGCGAATTAAATACTAATTTTAAAGCATTTAAATATAAAACTTCGTTTCATTTAAACATAATACTGCAATTTTAAAATAAAGCAAGTGATTCATTAAAACTCATGCCTGTAATGATTGTTGCAGCATCGAGTTTTCAACTAGCTAGAATTGTTTGTATAGGTTTATCTAACCATTCCTTACAATTATATAATTCTACTTAACAATAAATACAAAGTTTGAAAGCATCTGAAAAATAATTAATTTCTTTGACAATATGTTAATAGTTGAGATTATTATTTTTCTGTGATATTGTATACGTAAATGTACTTCACATATTAAAATTTTACTGCTTTTGTTTAGAATTTTTGGGAAATAACAGCTTCATCCATAAAATGACAATTGCTTTTAGCATATGCTAAAAGAGCAGCAAAGTTCTTGATTTTTAACGATAAATAGACATTCTTCCAGTGTGAAAAGGGAACTAAAGAATGTTTTTAAACGGTTACGAGTGATTTGGCTAGTAAAGTGGCCTATTAACAATTCTCATAGTGAAAGAGTTAACAAAGATTTACTTGGTATTTTTGTTTGATTTGAGCATCATTCAGCGAATCGAATGAATGATGCTGGACAAGGAACAGAAAAAGTCCCATTTTATCTGAAGATGTTAAGCCTCTTTGGCTGTGCACGATGCTTTAAATTTTCAACCAATAGCAACTAAAGAAATTAGACGAATAATA
Organism: Cheiracanthium punctorium; assembly: GCA_038373885.1. Lineage (NCBI taxonomy): Eukaryota > Metazoa > Arthropoda > Arachnida > Araneae > Cheiracanthiidae > Cheiracanthium > Cheiracanthium punctorium. Next base: position 472,080 of record JAWZYV010003815.1, on the reverse strand, counting down.
GAAGAGTTCATAGGAAACTTATACGCGTAATATATATCCTAGCATGTCCAACAGATTAAGGACGTTTAGCAAAAACCATGCACTTCTCAGGAAATTCTTTTACTTCCAAAAATACCTCAACAGATCGCTGCTCTGATAACTAGCACTCTGGCAACGTACAGTTAGTATATTCGAATTGACACTGTGTTTGTGTATAAATGCTGAATAAAATCTGGGAATAAGTCTTTATAAAGATGAAAAATGATGACAGGAATAAACATATTTGAGAAATATTCACTGGGACCTGCCAATATTTTTTTGGTAAGACTCTGAGGTGATAAATTTTGGTGATAAATTTATGACTTTCCTTAATGATTTTCTGGCTTACAATAACAGAAAAGACTTATAAAGGAATTGACTCTTATTAAGTGTATTAAAACACTGGTACTACAGTGTGCGTTTACTATGTCCTTATTTGGTGCAGTAGAACTTTCTATAAGGGATTTTTTTCCGTGAATGGTCATGAGTAATTCCATGCACGTGCAAATCAGAATGTCTCGTACACGAACTCTTAAAATACAATGTTTTCAAGAAGGAAAAAAAAAAGCATTTTACATTTTTATCTAAATTATTGATTGTGTGTATTCAAAGCCTTTAGATGAAGAAGTTATTATACGATAAAAAGTGAAAAGAGTATTATTTACTTGCGCTTCTTATTTATTATTCGGTTAAATGGAACTTGAAACAAAAGAAAATAAATTCTGAAACACAGTAGCGTGCTAAAAGGAAGTTTTAAAGCAACAAATTTAAGAGGCTTGTTTTTTGTATCTCTTCCAAACAGTAAACATTGCATAAAGTATTCTTTTACCTGTAATTTTGCATCCAAATACCATTGACGCAAAGAATAAAAGTGTGGGAAATCCACTTGGTCTTTCGTAAACAAACGCCCACAAACTGCAGCGAAGTGACAGAGCTTCAAACCCGCCTGTCAACAATAGCTGTCTAGAAGTAATTTAATTGATTCATTCCTGCTATGTAACTAGCATAAGAATAAAAGAGTTGCAATTAAATTACAAGACTTGCGAATTCCAATTTAAGTCAATATTAGAGATGGTCACGCGACGAAAAATTGTATCCTATCGTAAAATATGAAATAATAAAAAGTGTCTCTCCTCGCATAAAAGCTGGGAATTTCTGTCTAGTTTTGTCTCGAGTAATGGGGGTTTTTTTTTTGGGTGTGCACATTAAGGTGCCAAAGAAAAACGAAGATTAAAAATTTTAGTCTTACTCTCCAAAAATGTTCCTTTTGGCAAAAAGATTATCTACAAAAAATTATATTCACCACTTCCTCAAGGCATTTGAAATTTATTACATTAACTAATTTAAGGCAATTTGTTTATAAGACAAACACGCTTGAAAACAAATTATGGCCATAAATGCACAATTTCTGAAGCAAAAAGTACTGTTAAGAGTTAGTGAGTGCATAACGACGCTTTGCAACAATTAATAAAACTGTCGTAGCAACACTTTCTACGAGGGTCGACTTCTTTGGTTCACGCCGGTGCTTTACTACAACCCTAATGAGTTTTTTTCTGTTTCTGTTCCTCCTGATTTGTTAAGCTAGTACAGGATTCGATTCTTGGTTTAGTGAAATTCCATTCTCTTCAACGTCATTCACCACCATAAGCGATTTAACTCTGGTTTGGGGAGCCAAATAGTTCTTAAGTGATGCCCACTTGGATGTATTCTTTCGAAGAAAGTACTGCTATATATCAAGGGCAGCAAAACTATGTTTTGAGCTCACAGTAACGAAATCAGAAAGTTGCTTTGAGGAAATGTTACAATTGTCAAAGTTTAGGTTAATTCTCTTACCATATTCACTTTTTCATCTCGAAAACAAACACAGACTATCAGAATTTTGTTCTCCTCTGATACAATATCATCAAAGAATGACAAACATGCTCAATATTCGTTTAAATACCGGATTTGATGCCGGAGATTTTTCAGTGCTTTATTAGCTCTAGCTTCATTTTTTATCCGTTTTTCAACTAATTTTTGAAACTTTCAAGATCTTTACAGATCTTCTTTGATCTTGAACTTTCCAGATCTTGTTGTACAGCAGAAGCTGCACAAGGACAAGTAAAACACTTTATCAAGTATATGGACACAACGAACAGATTTAATTGCTGAAATTTTGAAAGTTTATGGATTGTAAGGCAGAATTGTGATCTTGAAATATGTTCTTTGATTAAGAAAGGTGAGCAATTATTTGCAATTTTCGACAGCATATTTTTTCGCCTTCTGAAGAATATACTCAGGCAACTTACGAAAAGCAATAAAGACTTAATATATTTTACAAAATGGAAAAATTGGACCAATCATGAAAAGATTTAGATTTTAAAAAAACGTTCCATTCTTTTTTGCAAACGATAAACCTGTGAGAATTATGAAATTTTCAGAAAATATTCGTTAAACATGTAAAGTTGCTGAAGTGCGACACATTTAGTAAAAGGAATTTGTGTTTAATTTTATAGACTTTACGAAGGTGTACTGGTCTTAAGAGTGTATGGTGTAAGCTTCTAAAAAGACAAATGTCTGAACATTTTAGATAATCGGATATACTTTCTTTTTAGCATTGGTCATAAATTTCGTGCTAAAGAAAATAGTGTTAAAAATGGACGTTAACCACTTTCCTAATTGTTATGTATAAAGCTTTATTGTGGCATTTTTTATTCAATCGTAACTTGGTAACTGCTTCCGTAAGAGTTATGTCTTTAACGTTCCCGCAGTTGCCCGTTGTACTAAGTAACTAATTTAAATCAAGTTATTTCATTTAGCCTATTAATTAATATGTCAATTTCTTATAATTTAACTTGTCAAAATATTATAACGAATGTTCTATACGTCTTCCACAAAAAACCAAAGAGACACGGAATATATATGTAATGGTCAACGAAATCTCATAATTTCCCTGCAGGATTAACACTGGTGTTTTCATGTTATTATGTAAGCATAACAACAGAAAAAATATACTGTCAAAAATTAGCATAGAAGAGTCGAGATTACATGTTTGGTATTCTATTCACAAGAAGAAAAAGAAAAAACGATTCCATCGCAAGAACATGGTCTAGCACACACTCTAAGTACAGTAATGCATGATGTTTAATACCTGTAACGTACAATTATGTCCACGTCATTTCCAAGAAACTTAACCCTGAGGTTTTCATAGATTAGTACAAATCGGCATTGTCATAATCCCATAAATCCATTGTGTCACGCGCGTACAAACAAGCAGATGAAACAGAAAGACGTCTGTTTGCCTATGAGTAAGAAGAATAGATTACGTAACTTTCGACTGCTTACTGATTTTCTCTGCTGTATACTTGTTTTTTCCCCCCTTTTTAAACACGCAAACTATGTTTCTACATGTTTAGAAATGTAGAAATGTAATTTCGGTTAAGTAGTTTAAGAGCTTTCAAATTGCTATGCTTTTGGTTTAAGGGCTTTACGATTAAATATCTTTTACATAATATATCATTGCAAATAGCATATTCATTAAAAAATACAATAAAAAACAAAACAAACATAGGTAGACTGTATCGAATACATCAATGAAGTGGCATTTGTGAACGTTGTGTGCGACTTGCATGCAGGTAGTGTACGCCGGATACTAGGAGACAGAAATAACGAAAAATCAGGAAATGTGAATTCTTTGTTGAGAAGAGAAACAGTAAAACTGTCCCCCAGCCCCCCTATAAATAGCATCACTTAGCCGAAACGGCTTTATTCCCAGTTTCATATTCGAGTACGCAAAAAAAAAAAAAAAAAAAAAACCTTGAGATACTCGCGACGAAAAGAGTAGCAAATACCACTTGAAACTAAAAATCTTTTTTTTTTTTTTTCTAAGAATGAATAGGTTGTGCCTAGAACGCGTCAGGTAACAAAACTTCGAAATTTAAATTAAGATTTTACATGCCATTTTTAAATGCCATGAAAGCGAAAAATTGTGAATAATTATTCACTCTTGCTACCCCTCCCCCTCTTCCCACCCTCGAAAAAATTTCTTGATCCGCCTGAGAGTTTCCACAAAATAATTTAGCTTAGCAAATCTGGAATTTTTTCTCTAGATTCGCCTCTGAGTTTATATAAAATTATCTCGCTCTCTTTTAAACGAATACAATTTGTTACGCTTGAGAAATTTGTGTTGAGTCTTAAGCATAGGACAACTACTCTGGTTCTTAAGGCATACAGGCCAATAAAAATATTTTAGACCAATGCTAATTGTGGCTTCTGCTTACTGAATTTACTTACGACTAAAAAACTACATTATTTAATTTTTTACCTTACTTGAAGAAGCCCATTGAAAAATGCTTGCACCGCCCGCAAAGAGCTCTTAAAATAAATTAGCACGGTGTCTTCCTTTTCGTGAAAGGGTTTTCTGATTGAAAAATTCTTTGCCAGCAAGCTGGCGAGTAAAATTTAGTGCTGGTTCTCTGACCTTTTCCGCAACTGGTAATAGTTTTGACAGCTTGAAATTTACGTTATAAGCAAGAATATAACAATTTGTGTAGCACAAACAATCCGAATAAATAAAGAAACGATTAGATATCAATTAATAAATTTTGGTATATTTAATTTTTCACTGTTAAAATAGGATTAAACATTAGCATAAGTGCGTAGAATGAATTAATAGGGAAAATGCCTATTGTTTCCTTTTTATTTCGGCTTAATCTAGACAATTAGAATTTTATAAGAAAATAAGGATTTATTGAGAATCTAAAGCTTAGATGCAGATTGATACTTTCTGCAAATTTAAGAAATTCAATGGGACTCGACGTTCTCTAGCGCCGCCGTCACCGCATTGGTATTTCTAATACGCCCGACTGCCCCTTGTGTTCCACTGAGTAAGTTACGAATTTTAACCATTTGATAAATCGTGCCTCTCTGACTGAGAATCTTAATTGTCCAATTCCTGACAACTAACATAAGAAGGCTACTTTTTGTTGGGCTACTAGAGGGGAAATGAAAGTTCATTCGATCGATACCCCAACTTGGTAGGGGAAAAAAAAAAAAGAAATTTCATTAAAGTCATTCTTTCCCCAGTTATACCATAAGGAATAAAATGTCATGTTTTATATTTAACATTTACGTTAGAAAATTGTTTTTGACTGAAGCAGTTTTCTTTTAGATTAAATTTACATATTTACTTGCCGACGAAACGAACGCAAATCCCATGTCACTGATGCATGCGTAAAAATCAATCATCGCAGGCGCACTATATAGAATGTTGATGATCACTTTTCTTGTTCTATTTTGATGTCACCTCTGTAAACCAAGTAGCAAGCGGAAGTTGCTCATCACCAAGTAACTAATTGAATTTACTCGAGCATTTCCTTATGCAAAAGAAACGTTAGCTTGAAGAAGAGAAAGTTCGCTTGGCTGAAGATGAATTAATTCAGTACTTACATTCATGTTTAAAATATTGTAATAAAATCCTGTACGACAACAATATGATAGCTAGATAAAGTTATTTTAAGGGATGGTTTTGTGCAATGAGGAAGATTACACATTCCCAGATGTTTCTTGATTGAATATTTCTTTAGTTCGACTTTCATTCATAATATTCAAGAATCCATATCGGTGAAAGTATACAAATTCTTTGACAATAAATTGTTTTGCCATTTGGAACAAGCCATTATGACTGTTAAATATAAACCGAAAATAAATGTTCTAACTGAAAAAAATGAAAATATTTCACTCTTAAAAGTATGACTTGATTACGAAGTCTCTTCAAAGATTTCTATAGACACATAGTTCTGTTTGCTTTCTCTATTTCGTTGACAGGTGTAAAATCGAAAAAATCTATATAAATAAAATTAGACTTTGGTCTGTACATTTCTTGGAATTCAAAAATTTTGCGATTTCTATCCGTTTCAAGCACCCGGGAATCCGATGCGACTCTCAAAAAAAAGTTTGTCTGTCTGTCATTCTGTCCTGTCGTTCTGTCATTCTGTCCTTCTGTCCTTCTGTCGTTCTGTCCTTCTGTCCGTGACGCTTTTTTTGTTTAAGCATCACGTAAAAACGACAGAAGCGAATGATATGAAATTGGGTGTCATGATAGGTGGTCACTCTAATTAAAACATAGGCGTCGAATTTTTAAAAAATCTTGATTGGATTTTGAGATTTTGCGAAAATCCTTTCAAACTGCGTAAATTTGTGTTCAAGCATCACGTAAAAACGACTGAAGCGAATGATATGAAATTGGGTGTCATGATAGGTGGTCACTCAACTTAAAACATAGGCGTCGAATTTTTTAAAAATCTTGATTGGATTTTGAGATTTTGGGAAAATCCTTTCTATCTGCATAAATTTGTCTTCAAGAATCACGTAAAAACGACTGAAGCGAATGATATGAAATTGGGTGTCATGATAGGTGCTCACTCAACTTAAAACATAGGCTTCGAATTAAAAAAAAATCTTGATTAGATTTTGAGATTTTGCGAAAATCATTTCAAACTGCGTAAATTTGTGTTCGAACATCACGTAATAACTGCAAAGGTGAAAAAATGATATCTGGTGAAATGATAGGTGGCCACTCACCTTAAACTATAAGCATCAAATTAAAAAATATCGATCCGATTTCGAGATTTTGTGAAAATCGTTTAAAACTGAGTGAATCTTTGTTCCCGCATTACGTAATAACGACTAAAGCGAATGATATGAAATTGGGTCACATGATAGATGGTTGCTCAAAATAAACTATAGGTGTCCAATTTTTTAAACATTTTTATTAGATTTTGAGATTTTGTGAAAATTCTCTCAAAATACGTTTCTATTTCCTCAAACATCACGTAATAACGACTAATACGAATGATACGAAATTTAGTGATATTATAGGTAGTTGCTAATCTTAATTTATAGGCGTTGAATTTTAAAAATATTTTGATTACATTTTGAGATTCTGAAAAAATCGTTTTAGAATGCTGAAATTTTGTTCAAGCCTCACGAAATAAAGACTGCAGGGAATGAAACGAAATTGGCTGACATGATAGGTTGTCACTCAACTTAAATTCTAGGCTTCAAATTTTTCAAAAATGTTGATTAGATTTTGAGATTTTGCGAAAATTATTTCAATATGCGTAAAAATTCGTTCGCGCATCCCATAATTACGACTAAAGCGAATGAAATGATATTACTTAGTGACTCTCTAACCTGTAATATTTTAACAATACATAAAAATTATAACTTCGCTTTCTTTACTTTGGCAACATACTACATCCATTCTGTGTACTCCTACAATGCTGACGGAAGTTCTTGCTTTTTGGAAATTTGCATTCACTAACCCGTCAAGGACGGGTACTTCAGCTATTAAATAAATAAAAATAGGATAAAGTTATACGAAATTTCGAAGTCTATAAGTTGACAAATTGGAGTGTTTGCAATAATCATTGTTGCTTAAATCCGCACTGTCATCCTAAGTTAAATAGATACTTGCTGTTATTCTTCAACAAACTCCTTTTTCAAAATTTAGCAGACTAATCTTAACAAAATTTTATGCACTTATTTATGATATTTACAACACTTCAGAAATTCGCAGAATGGTTTTGAATGGCTAAATTTTTTATTTCTTTCCATTTTCAGAGTTTTTAAAGTGTTTTTAATAATACAACAATTAAAAGAGCTTATTTTAATTATTTATACATGCTTGAGAATAAGCTTTTTAAAAACAAAAGAAGCTTCATACTTTTTGTATTGTAATAAAAAAATACAATGTGACACTAAAAATAAGCGTCATATGAAAAAAAAAATCACACACAAATTTCTTTTCGATAATCTCTAAAATGCTGCGTAAAATTAGTACAACACATCGAAAAATTACGCATATAGAAAACCTTTGAAGCTTACTTTTTATATAAAATTTAAAACTGTAAAAGCAGTATTCAAAAACTCGAATTAAAATTAACTTATTAAATATATATATACATAAACAAAAATATATTAAAAAAATATTCTTAACATACATCATCCCTTCAAGTCATGCATTTGGAGTTCTATAGTTTGAAAATCACAAAGGGATTTGTTTTTTTTTTGTTTTCATTTCTAGGTTTTTATGATCTATTCTTAGTAGTTTCTCATCAATTCTTTAAGAGATCTTTTCTAGAAATTGCTCAACAATGCTGGTCAAAATCTTGTCAAAATAACACTACGTTTTGCAACCCAGTGACATATCGCCGAATTTGGCTCCAAAAATGTCTTCAGAATAGCTTTTGTGAAAGTACATGGATTTTTTGAGATAATGCTAACTCCTCCTGTTATTATTTTTATTTTTTACAAGATAGTGTTATTGGCAAATGACCATCAGATATATAGACCATTTTATTGCAGGTGCACCCAGCAGGGTTGCCTATTGCTCAGACCATTGCTCAGACCATTGCTCAGAAAATAACTTTTTGATTTACTTACAACAAAATGCGGATTTTGACTGACACATATAAAACATCAAATACTGAATAATTAATTAATCTAATGATTAATAAAACATTAATTTCCCCAAAACATTAATGTTTCAATGCATATTTACCTACTGTTTCTTTTTTTTTTCATTATTATGTTTTATTTATAATCAGTTTCTACAGTTTTGGGGGGACTTTCGTTATCTTTGATATAACTTTCTACATTAATAAATAGAATCCATGTGGAACACATTTGCAAATTATTAGAATGCCTGTAGCTACCTGATTATACATGATATTTTTACGAAAATTCAAGGAAATATCCATGATAAATAAGTGCTTCAGTAAAGTAGCAAATAATTTAAATTCTTTGTTATACAGGATGATGAAAAATATCAATTTTTCTTACACAGAGAACTGACAGCCCATCCAACTAGGGATTTATGACTACAGATATGGGGTCTCTAACTTTTACCCTAAACTGACCCGGGCCGACCTCAACACCTTGGTAAATGGACCACTGTTTGTTAGCTACTGCATTGTATATGATCCCATAATTTAACATTTTTAACCATTGTATTTACTTAGATGTGTATCTGTTTCTACTTCATTTGTTACTAAGCCATTGTTGCTAAGGTCAGAGAAGGCCTTCCCAAATAAATCTGCAAAATCCAATCAGCACAGTTACAAATTTTCCAATCATGAAAGCATGTACAACACTAGTTTGTCCAACAACTTTTTAAAAGTAAAACTGGTGGTCCTTTCTACAAGTTGTTGACTAAAAAAATATGTACATAATTAATAATTTTCCTGAATGAATAAAATTAAGTTGGTTTTGCCCTAAAATTTAAAATTTAAAATTATGGCGAGTCAATTAAGTCAATAATTAATGGTTGTATAATTTTTCTACATGTTGGTAATCTTTTAGATGCATAAGAATTTACGAAATGCGTAAATCAAGTATTTCTATACGCAATCATAGTAACAAATAAATTCTCTAAAAGTTTTTACCTCCCTACTCCAATAGAAATATGAAAAATCAGTTGTAAATACAAAATAACCACATAAGTAAAGTTTACATATTGTATGCCCATAGTGTAATAAAATATAATACTTGTAAACATATTTTAAATTCTTTTGCCTTTTATTATTTAATAGATGCTGTAAATCTTCAATTCTGAAGAAAAATACAGTTACAGTTTATTTTCTTATACTTACAAGAAAAGTAAAATCAGCATTGCGTAACGTATAGCAATAAAAACAGTATTAACGAGTCTGGCAATGATAAAAGAGGCCAAATCTGCTATAAAATTTACTGCTTTTATATTATGTAATAAATTCTGAAACAATTGAATATTCAGTAAAGTTTGCTGCAATAAAAAGGCTAACATAAATTTTACACACTTTTTCCCGGTAGCGCATGCAGAGAACTTGCAATTGTTTACCGCTCGTTTGTTTATTCATTGTTTGAGTAGTACAAATTTTGCTTACTCCCTATAAGGATTTTAATTTGTCTTTTGATGAACTGATTAAAAAGTACCCCTAAAACAAATAATATATGCAATTAAAATCTTTCGTCATATCGTACTTCTATTTTCTGTCATTTTAGAACATTGTAATTTTATGATATCTTTTTACTATTAGACAACTAAAAGAATCATTTTATTTACATATTTTTAGATGAGCCTTCAAAGTAAATCAGAAAAAGTTCTTAATTTGAAGTGTCCGGGGAAAAACATCATTCAATATATTACTTTTTTTTTAAATCAGCCTATATTTATGTCAATATAAACATGTTTGATTAAATAACGTATTCAATATAAATATTAAATGAGTTTGAATTTTTAATAAATCTGTTAAATATTATAACCTGTCAAAGTCAAACATTGGTGCAACAGCCCCTCTGCAGGACCAAGGCCTGCGCTGCCCAACCGCACCTTCGTGACCATGGACTCTGGGGTGCGGATGCATATGGCACGGCCAGGTGGTCAGCCTGACGTGAAGCCTCCAGTGTTTGACCCTAAAGAAGCTTGGTCCTCATTTTATCGACCCACTCAAGGGATGAAAGGCTGAGTCGACCACGCCCAGCCTGGGTTTTGAACCACGGACCTGTGGGACGGCAGCGAAGTGCGCTAACCATTACACCACTGGGCTTCATTGTAACCCGTATTACGTAATTTTAAATGACAATAGAAATAAAGCACGGAAATCCTTAGAATATATATCTTTAGATATTATATCTATCTATATATATAGCTCTCTCAATTTTTTTTCTTCTCGTAGTCTACTTTAAGTCCAGACTCAGCGTTTCTTCGATGCATAAAAAATCTATATTTCATGGGAATTTTTTTTTTTCTCCAAGCATAGATACTTAATCCACCCTTATGCCCATTTTACTGTTTCGGAAAGAAAATAGAAGAAATATTAATTATTTATGACTACACATTACCGCAGATTTAATAGCAAATTTGAGTGATAGCAACAAAGAAATCCCATGAATCTTTTTTATTTCTTTCGCTTACGTAAAAAAATATTTCAAACCACGGAGAAGAGCAGCTTTTGTTCTTTAAATTAATTTAATTCAATGCAGAGCAGAGCAGATAATAAAAATATATCAATTAATTATCATTATTCTAAATATTTCGCACTCTTGCAAAATAATAGCAACACATCCGGAATGATTTCACATGTTTGTTTTTGCTATGCCCCCAAGCCCACGCATTCAGCTCTTTTAGAGGTACTGGAATACATTTTACTGTGAACAGTAATAAGCACAGTAATCATAATACAGCAACTAGTGGCTTTCAGACAAATTTGACAAGAGCAAATCTTTTTGTCTCGTTCTTCATTGAAAGTTGACCCTAAGTCGAGAGACATTACATCCGATATGCGACGAGAGATTAGCGGTGAGCTTAGTCGCTTCACGTTTCGATGAGTACTTTTCCATCAGAAAGTGGGCCATCTCCAATTAGTGACAGGCTGGTTAATTGTGGAATGGTTTCGCAACGTTGTATAAAAGAGAAAATAGAGAAGAAGCCAGCCACTGCATTCTTTCTCTATTGGAAAAGAAAATCCGACCTCGATATTTGACCCGCAAAGTGGATCACTGTGGCCTTCCAGATTCATCTCAGAAAAATGCAAGCATCCACAGATGGTCAGAAATTGATATTGGATGAAATCAAAATGAATTTCTACAAAAAAATGCTTTCTTTGAGGGATATTTTTATTTTACTTCGTGCACTTATTCTTAAATTTATTTTTTGCCGTATTACACCCTACCCTCATTTGCACTGTTTAAGGATAAACATTGAAAAATATTACCAATGAATTTTATTTTAAATGTTGTGAATGATATTTTATTAATTTTGCTTTAGTTATTGCTGACAAATAATGGATAAAAAATGGTTGAAAAATAATGGATATAAGTTTTTAAAAAAAGAAATATAGAGAGAGAATAGCAAAAGACGAAGTTTATTTTGAAATGACCGTTTAAATGATTGTACCTTGTAAAACGTAGCAATGAAATCTAAAAAGTAGTTTGTATGCCTGGAGAGGAAAGCTCACTTCACTGAATGTGTCGTTTAGAGCTACGTACGTCCTTAACTAAAAGGTAGTTTGTAATTTCAAATTACATTTTAATAAAACTGAATAAAAGTCCTCTTACGATGAGAAATAGTTTCCAGATCATTTAGATAGTGGAACGCGTAATACTTGTGTACCTACACTTATTATATTCAATTTGGTATTAATCGAGTCTATAAAACTTCGATAATTTGAAATAAATAAAATGTTTGAAATAAATGACCCCCAGGGCGTGGGTGAAAGCTGTTGGGCTCCGCGCACCTGTCGCTGCCGGCCGTTATACGAGCGATTTGGTCGCGGGTTCAAGTTCTTTTAGCCCATGGATTGTTTGTCCAAATATTGGTTTGTAAAATTGTACTTTAAAGTATAAAAATGATCTTGTACTTAGGAACAACTGAGGTGGAAGCCTTAAAAGTCCCATAGGTATTGATAAATTCTAAATCCACAAACTACCCTAAGAGGTACGCTTACCACTCTTCAGGATACACTGCTCTAAGCTACAAAGCAATTTAGGACTATTTAGAGTATTGTTTCCGAGACAGATATCTCATGCTGGGTCAGATAGAGTATAAAAGTAAAAAGTGAAATAACTGTTAGCTGAATAACATCATTACTAAGCGTTAACAACTTTTATAAAATAGAAATTAAACTACTTTGGCCTCCAAAAGTTAGGAAAAAACCGGATTTTCGCTTGTAATTTGCAAATGATTGAATGGAGAAACATCAAATTTGTATGATATGTGCACAAAACAGTTATGCATTGACTGCAATACAGAAGTTTACATAGGAAAAACGCAAAAATGATTTGCAGAAAAAAAAGCAATCTCACTGGAAAAGTCCATTCTTGGAAAAAATAATATATCACAGTTTTATATGGTAAAATGCTAAATAAACATAACAAAAGTGAGTTTTAATAAGGGATAAGCCCACCCCTAGCTTGAATGCACTGGCGGCATCGACTTTCCATGCTGTCAATTAAGTTACCGGTCACCGAAATGGGAAGCGAAGATCAGACACAGAGTAAGCTTTATACCAGCTCTCCTAAAGACCTTGGAGGCGCACTTAAAACAGCAACCTGCCTACCAAGATAATCCCAAAGATGCTCTATTGGATTCAACTCTACAGATTGAGCTGGCTATTTCATTCTCTCTAAACCTAGGCCCTCAAGATATTCCTCAACAATACTATAGCTCGGTGAGGTCGTGCATTATCAGCCATCAGAATGAATCATTGCCAGTTGCACCGGCATATGGGTGGACATACGTATTAAGGATCTCATCCCGCTATCTCACACCAGTCCGAGTTCCTCCCAGGAACACATGCAAGCCAGTGTAACTGGCGAGTAAGATCCCTGCCAAAATCATTATTCCACTACCTCGGTAACTGTGTCGTTCAACAGTGTTAGATTGATGGTATCTCATGCTTTGTTCTTTCCAGATCAACAGATATCCTGAATCGTTCTCCAGTATGAATCTGGACTCGTCTGCAAAGAGTACAGAAGCCCATCGCTGTCTAGTCCAGGAAACGTGTTCTCTTGCCGAAGATAAGCAGGCCTTTCTCTGTCGTCTGTTGAGAGGGACACACGCAACTGGTCGCCTTGCATACAGACTGAAATGTGAGGATGCCATTGCAACGTACTGGCGGATAGTCTTCTCCCTGATGCTACAGAGTGGTCTGCAACAACTGAGGCAAAGAAGTGCTACTTCTCCTTTGGGATGAAAGAGCTATAAAACGGTCTTCTGGAGGTATTATAGCTCGTCAGCCTGGAACATGACTTCTGGACACAGAAACTTCGGTTTGTTATTGATTCCAAGGACGGTGGACCACACTGCGAGACACATTAAGACGCCTTACAGCATCAGCCTGTGACACCATTCCCATGCATCCGACCAACCACGACCTTAACAGATAGGGCAAACTGCGTATTGTCAACGAATCTGCTGACAAAAATTGTAAATCAACAATAGTTACACGCGTAATTTCGAAAGCTGGATATTTGCATATTTTTCTCTCACTCATACATGTCTGTTCTTTTCGCTATCTTTCGGCTAATGGTAGCTATCGTTTTTGCATAAATTTCCGTTCTTTTTTAGTATTTATATAAGCAATAAATTTTATTGTTATTGTCATTTATTTTATGGTCAGCTTCGAAAAACATGTTGTTCCTTAACTTTTGGAGGCCGGTGTATATTACTTAAACGCAAAAAAATAATTCAAAGAAAAGTATGAAGTTGGATTATCATACAGATGTTACACTTCTGCATGTCACACATATATAATTCAGTAATTATGTTGGACTTGTTGATTCTTTTTCATATAGTTTATTTGTCAACAAACAGCAGAGAAAGCAATCTAAGGGATTCAAGTCTGATGATCTTGTATACCACTAAACAATACTGCTGCCTTAATTATATTACTATTTCTAGTGTTTCCGCTAGACAATACGAAGCTTTAGTTATTTATATATATTGGAGCGCCATCTTGATGAGGCCGCATTTTTGATAGATCCCGTAGTGAAACACATTTGTCCATGAAGTTGGTAAATGAGCCGTACATATATCTATACTCTAGAATCTGTACATATATCTTAAGACTGAGAAAAACAGTATGGCCCAATTTGAGATTTCTTTTTATATATGCTGAACCAAATATTTACCGACTAACGTACTTGATGTCTGTTCGGTCGAATGATATGCAGGTTATTCATATGCCAATAGTGACTATTTTGTATGTTTATAACACTCTAAAACCGTGTCCGTATGTTTATAACACTGTTTTGTAAAATAATACTCACTGGTCCACATAATGTCATTAGCGAAAGACGGATTATCGGTTTGTTTATTGAAAATGAAATTGCTGAAATCAAATCTACGTTCATTGTCTCCCAGTAACAATTCTTCTCACAATATGAGGCGATACGGATATACAGCATATGTACTTAAAATAATCCGAACTTACAATTTACAATAGCCACATGCTTCTCTAACAATTCTTACACGAGACTGGAGAGGAGCGAGAGCATATAACAGGTAGGGCATCCTCCACAGGTACATGCTTTGTTGAGTCGGGAATTCCTGATTTTGGACTGCCTCGAAAGCCTTCGATTTCCCATGCTTCACGACTTTTAACATATATTAGCAGATGCGTGATTTTCATTCGAAAATTGATAGCATGCTGCCTTGTAGCCTCTTCTAATTTCTATGAAATTCTCCGTAAAGAAACATCATTTCAACGCAGTCATTAGTATTAAACATCTGCTGCTATAGGGGAAAAAAGCTGAATGTTAAATAAGCTCTTTTTTCCCTCAGCATTGTGTCAGCAAATGAAATTTAAACCTATGATTTGAAATTTCAATATTTATATGATCCCATAACGGTTTCATGTGACGGAACATTTTTAAGTGTAAAAAAATTTACAAAGTCAACATAATTGCAACTTCAGAACACCGTGAAATTTGGTCGTCAGAGTAAATTTTTTTTTCATGAAATTGCATAAGGAAAATTTCCCTAAATATATCTGGTAGGACCGAGAGGCCTGTATAAAAAATTGCATTTTGTAATTTTTACAGGATAAATTTTTATTTAAAATGCTTCCGAGATAATACATTTTAAAATTTAAAATGTTTTTGCAATCGGACGTATACCCCTCTGACTAACGGTTCAGAAATTAAACACTGGCAATCGTTAACATCAACCAGCTTGTATATTGTGACCGGAATCAATTATATCAAAATTTGAAGAAAATTCTTTTAAAGCATTAAAACTTGCATTTTCCAAAAAACATTGACAACAATATGACCTTAAAACATTCCAGGTGAAAGTAATGTACGCATTCGACAGTCTGCTGGGCTGACTGCTAAAAATTTCCGTAAATTCATCAGATGTAATTTTCTGACTGAGCAATTCTCTCTAAAAGTCCTCTGCCAAGACAACCTATCTCTAATCTCATGTAATACATCGTGGAATTAATTTCATTTAAAGAATAAATTCAATAAGTAATACGAATTTTGTATAAATATTAAGCTAAATGTACACTACAACTATATAAATGAAATTTACTCAAAAATTTTGCATGTAAGCAAGAAAGAAAACCATTTTACCATAAAATTTTCAAAGAAATCTTTTTTTGCACTTCTTACACTCTATGATTTCACTTTACTCTGAGAATATAATTATGGAAGGTTCAATGGGTTAAAAGCAAGACTTACCGGTCGGTAATGCGTCTGCGGCTGTAATGTTGGAACTTTCAATGCCCTGTAAAAGAAATAAAGATCATCAGAGAAACCATTTGAACAGGGATTACTGAAAAAAATTGCTCAATAAACTACGAATAAAATGATTTCTCCCATTCATTTCTCTGTTGCGGAAGTAATTCAAAAGATATGCTACGATTGGGGTGAAATTCGACGGTTCGTAGCAAGCTCAAATGCTCATGGATGAAGCGCACGGGTCAATCCAGTTAAATTTCTCATGACATTTTGTTTAGTTTGTGCTTTTTACTCATTGTTCTATATTTATGATGGGAAGCTGTTAACCTTTTGAACAAGAATTTTTTGGGGTGTTTTCATGCAAAAATAAGACTATTAAAGGTATTTTGAGTGTTTGATCGGAACTGCGGCGTTTTATGGTTGTATATGTTTGCAATAAAAATATCGCACAGCATAACAAGTGCATTTTTAGAATTATAGACTTATTTTATCGAGATAAAGCTAGAGTTATGCAGAGAAAAAAATCCCAGCAATCTCAAAAGCAAATATCACACGCACTTAATTTTATTCAATTCCTACTATTAATTCACACTCTCCCTATATTTATATATCTTGTTCAAATTTTCAATCGTTAATAAAATACTTTTTATTCATCCACTCAAGTTCAAATACATTTTTCCAAACGTGTAGGGGATGACACTTAATGTTAATACAGTTTTTTCAAATATTAATTCATTAATTAAATTTAATTTATTAACTTTAGATCCTGTATATGGGATTAAAAACGAATGAAAGCAATAAACTAAACAAACAAACTGGATTAACGTATCGACCCTTGCTTCACAAACGGCCCTGCATTAATTAATCAATTTATAATTCATTAATTCATTAATTAAATTTAATAAAAAGTAACTAAAATAAAATTTTTCTTTGTTGACCTAAGTAGAAATTGACTTAAAATATTTATATTACTTGTATATTTTTTATGATACATTAATTTAAGTGTCATAAATTTATAGAATACCAACTGAACCCACCGTCGTTGATGGGTTAATACAGCGGTTCTCCACATTTTAACGTCGCCCCCCCCCCCCCAACAAAGGCTAACTTACGGTGGCGCCCCCCCCCCCCGTCACATTTTTCAGCATACATTCAGTTTTTTTAATCTTTAACAATGAACAATTAGCTAAATTTTCTACAAAATAATGTTATCAATAAAGTTTGAATGAACATTTTAAGCGAAAATGGATATATTTTTGAGTAAAAATGAGAATAAATAAAGTGATTTTTTAAAAACATGTATCACTACTTGCTGTTTGGTTTTTCTCCCCCCCCCCCCCCTTGGGGAGCGCGCCCCACGGGTTGAGAAACACAGATTGCAGGTTAAGGAGTGCCAAAGAGTGGTGAAAGAAATTGTCAATATAGAAAACATTTTATTTTTAAAATTAATGTTTTATCTTAGTGGAATGGG
Source organism: Cheiracanthium punctorium (assembly GCA_038373885.1). NCBI lineage: Eukaryota > Metazoa > Arthropoda > Arachnida > Araneae > Cheiracanthiidae > Cheiracanthium > Cheiracanthium punctorium. The sequence continues at coordinate 454,388 of JAWZYV010003815.1, read as the reverse complement.
CTTTTAAAGTCAAGAAGTCATTCCACGCTTGTAACTAAATTTTATTTGATACACTGTACAAATTTTAATAATATGCCTTAAGAAAATTTAAATAACTCTTACCTTTCAAGTGTCTATCCAACATGTTCAGCCTGCGTAGAATTTTAGCTACAACTCAAAGGATAATTTGCTAAAAAAAAAAAAAACCGTATGTGTGGTTGTGCATATTTCCACATTATGTAGCGGAGTTTGACAGCTTGAAAGCTTGCACTGAGTGTGCAGAAAACATTGAGAAAGGCTAGCAATTTCAATCGAATGTTTGATCAAAGGCTTCCTATGATTGTTTCTATACACCATTTCAATAACAGAAAAGAAAACGATAGTAAAGAAAAATATAAGACCTACGCAAATTTTGTCTAAAAGCGTTCAGAAATATGAGTAATTATACAGTCATAGCACAAACTTCTGGAGCGAATAGGTTACTCAACAACGAATCATAATCGCATAGCGATGTGTGGTCGCATACGTCATCTTCATGCACTTGTTAATAGTTATTTTGGAAAAAATAATGAACTTTTAACCCTTTAACGCGCAGTGTTCCCGCTCTGAGAACACCAAACTCTGACGTTTTGATTGTTGCCAGTCACGAAGAATAGATTTGATTTCTATAAAAATAGTAAAATCTGAAGCTATAAAAGATAAAATGTTTTACTTTTTCACTTCTGTGTTATTTTACGGAGATCTTATTCTATACAGCAATAAATTTGAAAAATCTCAAAAAATGACGAAGTCTTCGATCTTTGTGACGTAGTTTCTGCATCACAAAAATGCGAGAGATTTGAAATTATCTTAAAATAGAGCTGAAGTCATTCTTAATCACAAGTTAATACTATTAACTAAATATATTGATTTATACGGAAGACATACATTAGTACCTACTAATTTGTGAACAGAATATTCGAGTATAATCATAAGGATGATTTGTAGACTGCAAAGCCATTTTCTTATATTTCAAGCAAGATCACCATATTTTAACCCTGCAAGACACAATTTTTCAATTTTTTTTTTTGTGTGAGAAATGTGATGATGTTAGTTATTATTAATTGGGGAAAATAGTTTATAAAATAATAACCTAATATTTTACTAGAAAATCACTTTTGTATTTCAGTGTTGTATGCGGTATACTGGGCCTTAGCAATACTTCTTTGGTATTTATTTTGAAATTTTAGTATTTAAGTCATTTCTTGATATGACGAACACCAACACACAGTAATTTTTTCAGAGTCAAAACTCTTTACTAACTATATTTTGTTAATTTTCTAAAATAAACAAAACCACATTCGAAAGATTACTGTTTAAATTTCAATCAGTTTTGGCAATAATATGAACAGTAAGTACATCTACAGGCAACAGCCTGAATTATATCGTTGCTAACTACGTATAAATACTCCTTAAAACCGACAAATATCTATACTAATATTTTATAGACGTAAAGGAATAATTAAAGTGCCTGTTCCACATATGGTACCATGTGCCTTGCAGGGTTAAAATCAGAGTAGATTAAGGTGACTGGGAGTATTTGCCCACATGGTTTTAAACTACACACCAGAAAGAACTGCACACGTAGTTTCTGACAGTTTGATTTACCAAGATTTTTTAATGAATTTACAAAAATTGGAGTTTACTTGTTTTTAAAAAAGTGCTTCTGCCCTCGAAATGCTTCTAAAGTCTATATATTCATACTCTGAAATCTTAAATTAGAAAACAACAATGGTAATTTGTCTGGCTGAAAATAATGTATGTTTTTTAAAAGCTTCAGCAAGAAAGAAAAAGCTCCGCAAAGTATATAGTTTTGTGTAAATTACTGTAATTTTATACTTTAAGCGTACTAAAATAAATCTTAGTACTTTTCTTCTTATGTAAAATTCATTCATATGACGTGGCAGCAAGTTTATTATTCATTGAAAATGGTTGACTGAGTACAGATGTCTTAATATTCGATGTATCGCAAGATTGCCTGCACTGATTAACGATCATCAGTCAGAGAACATAATCAGTTATTATGAGTTTAATTCACTTAATTAAAGTAAGATACGCTATTATAATCTTAAAGACAATAACAGAATGATCAGAGGCAGACTGTAATCTTTCTCTAAAACAGTATTCATAATTTTGTCATTATGTTATTTAAAGTATAAAAAGTTATAGAAAATAGCTTGATAGTTAATAGCTAATTTATTCTTCCTTCGTCGTTAATACAGGTACAATAAAAAGGTCAAGGGTATGTTAGAAAACAAAGTAAACTGTTTAAATTGCATATTGTTTCTAAACCTAGTAAAGGAACATTACTACTTTCTTGTACGAGTATAAGGCAGTAATGTGATCACGAAAAATTTCGGTATCCAGATTTGACGAAAAAACCGATTTTGACTACCTATAAATTTACTTTTAAGAATTTTTGCGATGCATCTCATCGTACGAATGCATGCACGTTCTTATAAATGCACGTACAACCTATTTTGACTGACTGTGAGTCCATTTTGACAAGTTTTTCCCTGACGTTTAGACATACATTTGTACACACTATAATGGCATAGTTAACGCCGCCAAATATTATTACACACGTGTATATGCCACTCGCATATCTCAAAGACTATTGGTCTGAAATTTTATACTTAGGATTGTTGTAACATCTAGTTGTACACCTCCACTTTTGGTCCCATTTGACTGAATAGTTTATTTACAGTGCCGCCCTAAAGATTTCAAATACATATCGCTCTATGGGCAGAAATTCATGAAAGCGCATTTTAGAGATATTAGGCTATTTCAAACGACTCAGAAGCAATATATGTTGTTAAGGGTTACAAAATGAATCTCTCCATCAAAAATAGTGTCTTTATCGCTTTTAGTTCTTCTACAGGAACACGCAAAAACATTGGCAACGAATTACGGTCAATGGCAGTTTTAGAGACATTCATCCATTTCAAACACAATAACATCCTACCATATTTCAATACATTAATGTCTATGGTCAACTTCAATATATTACGTCTGTAGTCAGTCATTGTTTGTCCATGCCCGAAATCTCGTCATTGCCCATGACCTTGGAGAGTTTCGCCGAAATATCGCCAAATTTGGTGCCAATGAGAAATACAAAAATAATTTTGTATTTCGCATAATTCTAAAACTTTTAACCGCTGAATGTTGAAATTTTGTATTTAGAACTATTGTAGCATCTAACTGTGCATATCTTTTATGATTGCAATCTATTGGGTAATTTATTTACAGGGTCACCCAAATGACTTTAAATGCATAAGGTATATGAATGCATTCAATTCATTGAAAGTCTGTGATGAATCACTATTTCAAGATTGTCGTATCTTGTGAAAATATCGGCCAATTAAGTGCCAAAAATAAATCTTTGAACGCAACTTGGCGATATGTCAAATATTTGGCTAGAAATCGCTAAACCTAAGTATATTATTGCATTATTTTATCTCTTTCAAAGAAAATAAGTTTAGAGATTTTTTATTTAGACTACTAGGAGCCAACGCGCCTAGACTCGCTACGCTCAATTTTCGTATGAGGTATTCGGCCCCTAATAATTCTTATTCGTAAAAAAGGCAGAATTTCAATAGACAAAATCCAAAGATTGGATCAGATAGAATATTATAGAGCTGCACATTGCTTGGTTCTTGCATATTCCTTGGAACATATAACTCTAAAACTTTTAACCGCAGAATGTTGAAATTTTGTATTTAGAACTATTGTAACATCTAACTGTGCATATCTTTTATGATTGCAATCTATTGGGTAATTTATTTACAGGGTCACCCAACTGACTTTAAATGCATTAAGGTGTATGAATGCATTCAATTCACTGAAAGTCTGTGATGAATCACTATTTCAGCTACTGTTCAAAATGTCAAGATTGTAATATCTTGGGAAAATATCGGCCAATTAAGTGCCAAAAACAAATCTTTAAAAATCCACGCAACTTGGCGGTATCTCAAATATTTGGCTAGAGATCGCTGAACCTTAGTATTATTGCATTAATTTATCTCTTTCAAAGAAAATAAGTTTAGAGATTTTTTTTTTTTTTTTTAGACTACTAGGGGCCAACGCCCCTAGACTCGCTACGCTCAATTTTCGTATGAGGTATTCGGCCCCTAATAATTCTTATTCGTAAAAAAGGAATAATTTCAATAGACAAAATCCAAAGATTGGATCAGATAGAATGTTATCGAGCTGCACATTGCTTGGTTCTTGCATGTTCCTTGGAACATATAATTTAAACTTCACACTGTTTTGAATTATGTAAAACCTATGGAACACCTTGCGTATTTGCCACCCATGGGTATTTTTCATAATTTGGTGTCTTACATATATGTATCGTTAGCTCTAAGAAAACATTACTTCATATGTTTTCTTTGATAGAAACTACGGAACTGCTACTAATGGCGACTTGCTTGCCACCAATGGCGACTCTTCATTATTTGGCGATTGACACATGCTCGTAACCAGTGGCGTAGCCAAGGTGGGGATAGGGGGGTCACAACCCCCCCCCCCCATGAGGAATTTTTTGCCATACAAAATGTATATTCTTCAATACCTTATCACACACACGTATGCTGCATTTACGTGAGTTGCAGTAGTCATAACTCTCCCCCCCCCCCCATGAAAAATTTATGGCTACGCCACTGCTCGTAACCGATAATTACTGATCATGTAAAGCTACCGGGAAACCGTTATCCATACATTCATATACATAATCCTTTGCAGATTGGCGTACTTAGCACAACGAAATATATCACCTCGTCGCGCTGGCAAATACCCAATCTGTACTATAACTGCTATAATGGCATAGTTAACGCCGCCAAATATTTCTACTGGTAGCAAATACCCAAGCTGAACCTAACCGGCTATAAAAGAATCTGCATTTTAATTATTTTTCATTTCCAAGATACTGGATTCTAACATATTGGAACCCACGGTTTAGATTCACTCTGCTTGGAGGGATACCATTGTGCCAGATCGTACCTAATGACGAGATGGCGCTTTTTAAATCAGTTACAATTAGTTATTCTGTTTTGAAAAAACGAATAATCGCTAAATCTAAGCTCCTGTTGTTTAAGAGAACTTTGAAAATTGTCAACATTGTGTAACACACTTTGAGTTATTTATTTCATGTACTTTTTAATTTAGCGTAAAATTGGTATAATTCTACTTCATGTTTCTCAATATCACACGATTCTACATAATTGGAATTGCTTTGTTCCAAAGGCATGAATGATTTTATGCTGGCGAAAATTTGCCTAACCTGGCAACCATCATGTTTATTTTTTCAGTTTTTTATTAATATCTTCTAAAATAATTCGATTTTCGAAATTTAAGTCAGTTTATCAGGTTCCCGGGAATTTTCCGAATCCGTGGACACCTTCGTCGAAACTCAAATTCCCACGGTTTCGGAGGGGATAGAAGAAAAGCTTTTGACAGCGGCGGTGCCGACAGCAGCGGCCGTTTTTTTTTTTAAAGCGCTTTAAAAATCACAAAAGCGTATGCGCAAACAAATTAATATAAATGATTATCTCTTTGTATTACTTGCAAATAAGAATACCTTATGTAGGTTTTACTAGTATATTTTTATGATGTTCCAAAATATGCCTTTCACATTAAATAATAAACAAGAATGTAAGTTTGGAAAACAGATATCCGTTAGTGTCAATATATTACAATAGTTGATTGACTGCAACTTACAATAGTTTTATCACGCTTTTTTTTAGTTTTACAGGAGCTCGATGAATGCAGAGAGCAATGAAAGAATGGAGGTGAGCAATTTTCGAGCAATTCAAGATTGCCTAAACTGATGAATGGTCATAAGTTTCATAGAACATAATCACACTACTGCAACCTTTACAAAGAGAGAGAATGTTGTGATTGTTCTTCCATTCATTCTTACTGCGTATGTACTTTTAGACTTGAACTAATATTAAATTAATTAGATAAAATTAAACCATCTATAAACATTTTTGTACATATGGATTTGCCCGAATTTCGAACAAATTTTGGAGAAAAAAAATTATCCAAAACTACGGATGGATGCGAGATGATCTTCTGTGAGATGGGACAGGGATCTGCAACTTTCTTGCGAGACGAGGCAAACATTTTTACATTACACTGTGGGGATTTTCTGAGACGAGACAAAGCTTTTCGGCTGTTTCGGCGAGACAGGCCTATTTTTTGTCTCGCGTCCATCACTATCAAAACCTACTCAAAAGACATTTAAAACAGGGGGTGTCATTATGCGGTGCAGAAGACATCGCGCATAAATTTGAAAGGAATTCTTGTGGAAATGTTTAATATTTATATGGAACACATCAATGCAATGAAAAAGAAACCTCTAAATAAAACAAAGAAATTTCTAACTGAAGTTTCCTTAGGGTTGAGGAGGGGTTTCTTATTGGGCATATCTTTTCTTCTCTCGTCCATGCTATTCCAGGGTCTTCTGTTTTGCCAAGTACCAAGTAACATACTGTTCACGTGATCATTGAGCTATATTTTGTAATAAGTTAGACACTGAAGCAATTTTCTTGAATCTTTATCTTTTTTTAGTACTCAATTGTGAAAGAACATTCCTTAGAAGCGTGCATATATTATTAAAACGCTTTGAAAATATATTACTAATTTGATATTCAAAAATGAGCGCCGTTAACCGAACAAAGTATTCTGATTCAGAATAATGCAGGCAAAAACCCTTTTAACAGTCTCTCAACGATCATTTAAAAATAATTTTATAACATATAGCTAAAAATGAAGGAATTCAAAAGTATCAAGGCTTTTAACAAACATAGATGTACAGAATAGCTCTTAGGATCACATGGACGAAAAGAGAAAATTAGATCCGACTGAGAAAGATCCTCAAAAATTTTTACAGTTATACGGGAAGAACATTATATTACAATATTCGGTGGCAAATCATTCCGCCACTTTTAATTTTCAGCCAAGACAGTCGGCTCAGGATGAAAAAGCAAGAGAAATCGAAAAGGTCACTCACCGAAACCCTTCCTATCACCAGAGCGAGCAGGTCCACCAGCATCAGGCAAAATCTCCAATCCATTCTTTATCACTAGAGAATCACTTCTGCCAGTAGCCCAGGCCTCACCTTAGGAAAAAAGATCTGAAGGAGCTGCCGGGATCGCCCAGGCGTGAAGAAGACGGACTCGTCCAGCCGAAACGGCATCTCGAAGGACGACCTCCTAACGAGCCCACAGTTCCCCCCCGCTTTTTCATCATTTGGTTCATTCACGCTTTTGTTTTGGGGGATTCTCTGATCGCACGAAACCGGAATTTACAGCATACACAGAGAGATAGATAGTTTCGCGGTGGTTACTTCTCCCCCCCCCCCCTTCCCCCCCGATATCGTCCGAAGATCTTTTTTGAAGATAGACTTCTTGCAAGTACACACACACGCTGAAGACAATTTCAAAACGCTGGGGGATGTTACAGAAATCGCTATTTTTCAAAAACTGGCGTGCTTTTTCAGAGAAGAAACAAACAAACAAACCCTGCAACGGTCATTCGTCAGTCGGTGTATTTCTTTTTTACCGAAGTTATCTTGCGTAATTCGTGCGAAAGTCTTGCATGGAATTTCATCGCATTTTCAATGGGGGTAGGGAGATAGATTACGCGTGTAATGGGGAAACGGAATGTGTTTTATACAAAGAGAGCATGTTAATTAACAAATTGGTTTCATGTTTTCAACGTCTCCTGAATGAAACTTACATCGCATACATTCGTAAGGCTGATTTGGAACAAAGTTCCAGTCAGTATTTGACATCTGTGTACTGGTATCTTACCTTAAAACACCGATGCTTTATAAAATTTGAGCCGTGCAACATTGTGTCATTTTCAAAATTGTAACTCTCATGCTTAATTTTATATTTATTGTTATGTCCAACATCTTCACGTTCTATTCCTTCGAAAATTGGGACAATATTAGGCAATCGTTCATTATTTAACTGAATGTAGTAATTAGTTTAATTTGAATCACTATCCATAAGATCTCCTTCTCTTTTTGACGATAAATCATCTCAAAAAATAATTCAGAAAACACCAATCATTTCGTTCTGTCATTCTTCTGTAAAGTCATGTACGACTATATATATATATATATATATATATATATATACATAAACACACACACACACAAGTTAGAGATGCATACTCTTCACTACTGTCATTGTCAAAAGTACATATGATGATAAAATACAAATAAGCACAGAATCACCAAGATTCTAATCACCAAGGGGAGATAGTGGCTCAGCTACAAATATTGTAAATCAATCCAGTGAGCTATCGCTACAAGAAATCATAAGTATGGTGAAACTTGGATAATTCGAACTTGTGTAACTGGAAATACTGGATAATACTCGGTCCCTAGAAACATTTTTTGTTTATCTCTTCTCTTTGAGAGAATATATGTAATCCGAATTTTTCGATATTTCGAACTTAATCTCTGGTCAATTCAGCTTGGACTTATCCAAGTTTGACTGCAGTAATTTTCAGTTCGCCTAGTATCCAGAACCGATCATGTTTGAAGAAGATAGGAGTTTGCCAATCTGAAAGAGCTACGCTTAGTTGCCAGATCTTGATTGATTAAGACAGGGACGTAGCGAGAAAATAAAATCAGAGGGTGTCCAAAGATGACAAGTTAGAATTGCTGACAAAAATGCTTAATTTATTGACAACCAGTTAACAAAAATCCAGAATTTCGGTGGGTGCTTTGGCCCCCACGGCACCTGCTCTGGTTACGTCCTTCCAGTAAGATCCAATCGGCGTTTTCTTTCAAACAGAAAATTCATTGGAAAGTGTAGAATAATGATAGTATATCAACGAACAGTGGTGATATAGAGTCTGGACGACAACTTTTGTTCGTTAGGAACAGCAGGGGCCTCGAGAGGATGGCTATTCTGTATTATGTAAAGTGTGTGTATAAAAAAGCTACAGTCAGGGCCCTTGCTAAAGGGGGTAAGTCTTCCCTCCCTAACACTCGCAAGATTCTATTAAACTTGGCAAAATTGGTGAAAATATTTTAACGAAAAGGATAATTTACTTTCTGTTTCTGGTACATTTGGAAAAATTGCGCAAATCCAGTTGGAATAAGTAAAAAAATTAGTAATATACTTGACATAAAAATAAGTAAGTTGGTAAAAACCAATATTTGGCATGGCAGTTTATCGAGAAAAACTCTTAGCAATGGCTCTGGCTAGAGCCTAGAGGCATCTTCTAACAATACCTGACAAACAGATATTTTAACCCACTCACTCGATGCTACTTTAAATAGTACAGCAATGCATATTACTTAAATTATGAGCATTCGTATGCTCGAAGACTAAAACATTACGATTTTGCGTACAAAGATAATTTGAATTTAATTAGCTATTTGTTAGATTTGAAATACATTTACAAAAGAAGAAAAAAAAAACTACTCAACGAACTGGTATTCACAAACTTTTAGTTGTACTAATGTATAGCTATACTATAGCTATACTGTTTGTCACACTAGTTATACTAATTACCTCTCGATGTAACTAATTTTTTACAACCATAAATACTGCAAGTCACAACAATCGTAGAACATTTTGGAATATAAAAAAGGTTGTTTATATCTTTTATTAGTAAGTCTGTTTTCAAATGTCATATTAAAATTATTTCAGTTTTTTAAAGCAGTGATATACAAAACTGAAGCCGAAACGAAAGTACAAGTATAAAACATTTTTGAAATAGGCATGTTTAAAATAAATAACTCTCGGTTCATTAAATTCATGTATCAGTTTGTTGAATTTGAATGCGAATATTGTTTCATTTTTGTTGGGGACAATCCAATATCAGTAATTATACTTACTGTTATAAATGCCATGACATTGTAGATTTTTAGACAGTGGCGGATCGTGGGGCCAAAGGGGGTGGCAGTGCTCCCGCACTCACTCAAAACAGACATCGCTTAAAAAAATTTTTGCTTTATTGTACATTTTCTTTAGGTCAAACCTTTGTTTAATATTATCCCCCCCCCCTTCAAAAAAGTATATTGCTTTAAGGTAACACTTTCGTTCATAATGCATTTTGGGATCAAATTAAGTTTTTATTAATTCCGCCAAACCTTAAAAAAAAAGAAGAAGAAGAAGAAGAGAGAGAGAGAGATAGAAAGAAAGAAACTGAGCATTCGTCACTGTTTATAGGCGGTTCCTATCAAGAATTAAACTTAAGTATGTAGTTCACCTTATGATTCACTATCTCTGAGCTACTACACACCAATAACGCAATAATATATTAACAGCAAACTATAACAGTTTTGTTTTAGAGTTTTACCCTACATATAATTTGCGAGCATGTGCGCTCAAACATTGCTGTTAGTCAGCTGACTATTTATTTATTTATTTATTTATTACAATATTTAAACTCAAGCAGTATTTCGTTTTGTAGAATTATTTTTCGTCTGGCTTTGCATTTACGTATTGTACAACTGATCAGTGGATTTCTTATGCAGTTTTATTTCGAAACATAACTAGCAGCGTGTTTAAAATAACAATGGGAAACGTATTTTTTAAAACTACCAACTATTTATTTAGTATGTAGAAATGTCAGACTGCTCACTTAACTTTACGTGTTCAGACACTTCAATGAAGAAACGTTAATAGCCGCAAAGGAAAAAAAAGAGGTAAAAGAGGGAAATATTTGGAACAGTAGACAATTGTGCAGCCATTACTGTAATAAAAAGAAATTTCACTTCAAGACTAATATTAGTATGATGCTTATTAACCCAAATTTAAGAACAAATACTCTTATATTACAGTCGAAATGCAAAATATTGTATAATATGACAGATAAATTACGAAATCAGGTAGAAATGCTTCCAAAAACTATTTTGTGACTAACATAGCCACTTGATTAAAGACCTCTACATAAAAAAAATAATAATAATAACATAATTTAATACCTGCACCTCTGAAATACGCTTTTTACTCCATAGTTCACAATAATAAACGAATTCAAATAAAATACACACAAAAGTAATAAAACTGTATGCATATTTCAAGTGATAAAAATGTTCTCCCTCCAGCAAAACATTTGTTAACCCCACATCATTCTACTTTAAAGGCTTCGCGTGCAGTGCGTAGGTTCTAGAAGTACATGAATATCTTTAAAATGCCCTTTGAACAATGACTAGCTGAAGTATCAGTTCGCACGAAATGAAGGTTTTTTTTTGTTTTTTTTTTTTTTCAAAGGGCGAGGACTTACTCATCGAACATTCGTCTCTACTAAGAGCCCGAATTACAGGCCATTTTATTATGGGACACTCAGTGGTCGGCTAGCGTTACTCCCAATGAAGGGACGGACAAGTTAACAGCTAAACCCAAGCCGGGAATCAAACCCCAACCCAATCTGTGATACAATCGTTCTTTAGCCACTACGCCACCTGGACGGCGAAATGAAGATTGTTAAACCAACAAATACAAAAGAAAAATAAATATTAATTATATGCTGGTGCTAATATTTATCTAATTGTTGTAGCAAAATTTTTGTCATGTAAATTATTTATATCTTCCTACATGGATCCATTTTCATGTTCAAACAATCTTGATCGTGGTGCAATATTTCCTGTATGTCAAAGCTTATTAGCATTTTAACTTACAGTTGCATTTTTAAAAGCATGATGTGAAAACGTTATTTATTTTTATTATTTAAATGTTTTGTTATTTATTTTTATTATTTAAAACTAATATTATAACCTTTTTCAGAAAGTTTTCTTAATTTGATACCCTACATGATTTTTATGATTTTTCAAAATTTTTTAGGATGGTGGCCAAAAATCGCATTATGCGTACTAGACTCTTAATATGTCAAAAAGATACCAGCAACTAGCTAAAAAAATTACTCCTCGTCTTTCTGGGATTTAGTTACACCTTCGGCTATTTTTTGCGTATATCTCTTCTACTATGAGGCACGCGACATGATTCTTTTAGTTTAGCGTTGCAATTGTTCTCTCCTCTTATTCCTCCTCTATAATTTTATCACCAGCATCTTAGCGATATTTGCCATTTGCTTGACGATTGAAATTTGGAGTCCGCTATAATCCTCAAGTACAACTTATTTGAACATACCAATTTTGATCAGTTTTTCTTTTTTAAACAAAAATGAAATCCGCATTAAAATCCTCTGTGCAGTGGGGTGACATCCTCCGAAATTCGTCATCAGTGGTGTTGTTCAGTAGCAAATACAGAAAAATATTCTGGAGAGGCACAGAATTTTTTTGCCTCCTTTTTCTTATAAATTCACTTGAATTTACAAAATAAGTCAATATTCTATAGCGTAAACTTAGTTTGTGGAGGGGGGAGGTGCATGTGCCTTTGTGCTCCCTATGGATCTGACAATTATCCTTTGATTTAAAAAAATCGTCGGTTGTCATATATGGCACATCATAACCTATACACTGTTATAAAAAGTTACTGAAATAAACGGTCATTTGCTGGCAGCAATGCTGCCGGAAAATAACCGTTTTCCCATTTCCGGTGTCGGAGAAAACGGTTTATTTCGGTTTACATGTTATCTTACGAAACGGTTTCTCTCCTTTATTTTCAGTCACAGAATCAGGATTTTTTCACGTTATTTTTAGGCAGGAATTTCTTTTTTTCCCCTCTATTAGAGAAAGGTATTTTTCTTTTTTCCCTATATCCCAAAGAAGGATTTTAAGCATTACTTAAAATTATGGAATCAGGTTTTGTATCACATTTGAAAGATAGTAGGTCTTATTTTCTAAAAAGCGACATTATTGGACAAAATCGGGATATTTGAATGTATATATGTTCCCCGTTATATAATATGTTCCCCGTTTTTGAAGCCAACTACCACGCCTCCTCATTACCTCAAAACATTCGATATCGTCATTGGCATGCATGTAAATTTTCAATTCTTAATTCTGTAATACTTTTACTGTTTATTTTTAAATAATCAATTATTTTTAAGCACGTATTATTAATGGACATCAACTGAGACAAACAAAGAGTAATATAGCGATAACGTTTTCATTACTTTGTTATAAAGTATAATTATTAAGCTTTTTTTATCAAACCATCCAAAATAATATGAAACAAGTTTCAAACTGTATATGCTATATATGCACGCGTAATAAATTGTATTTGTAGAATATTTCAATTTATTTCACGCATGTATCACATCAGTTAGTTTGCATGACTTTATTCATTTTTATTATTGTTCTTTTATGTATACTGTATCTATAGTGTATCAATTAAGTGAAAATAGTGAACAAAATGAAATAGTAAAATTCTAAACATAAAAATATTTTGATGCTTAAATTGAAAAAATCTGATGTGGACAACACATGACTTCCTTGCACGTCTATTAAATCAAAAATATTTTTGACGCACTTCATCTAAACTTATTTGTTTGAAAGAAAATGAAATATCACTAATAGTAAGGTTTAGCGATTTATAGCCAAATATTTCGATATCGCCAAGCTGCGTTCAGTTTGAAAGATTTCCTTCTGACACTTTATTTGCTGATATTTCACCAAAAGCCGACATACTTGAGATAGTTTGCGAGATTTTGGGGTTAGCCAAAGTAGTCATTGACCAGGGGCGTAGCCAGGGGGGATATCGGAATATATCCCCCCCCCCTGAAATTTTTGGATTAGTGATGAAATTCCGTCTATTTATACACATATAAGTTCATATCCCCCCCCCCCCCCCGAAAAATTTTCCTGGCTACGCGCCTGTCATTGACAACAGACTTTCAATGAATTGAATGCATCCATACAGCTTAATGTATTTAAAGTCATTTGGCTCACCCTGTAAATAAATTCCCAGTCGATTGCAGTCAAAAAAGATATTGAAAACAGTTAGATATTACAATAGTTCTAAACACAAAAGTTCAAAATTCTACGGGTTAAAGTTTCAGAGTTATACAAAATACGAAATAATTTTTGGCGCGAAATTTGTCGATGTTTTGGCGAAACTCGCCAAGATCGATGACATATGGCGAGATTTTAAGCATGGACCAAACAATGACAGACTATCGCCAAATTTGGCGATATTTCGCGAAAACTCGTCAAGAAGGATGACAAATGGCGATATTTTGGGCATGGACTAAATGACTGACTATCGCAAAATTTGGCGATATTTCGGCAAAACTCGCCAAGGTCGACGACAGACGGTGAGATTTTGGTCATGTACCAAACAATGACTGTCTACAGTTGTATTATATTGAAGATGTCCATAGACATTAAGGTATTGAGATTCTTTTTGGTGGTCCTGTAAATAAACTCTCCAGTAGATTGGAACAAAAAATCGAGATGCCCAACTAGATGTTACAACAATCTTATATATGAAATTTCAACATTCTACGGCTAATAGTTTTTGAGATTTGAGAATTAAATACATACACACGCACACCAAAAGTCGCCAAGCTTGGCGACTTTTGGCGTATTTCTTGGGGGTGGCACGTAACAGTGGTCGGATCATTACCTAACTTATATGGTAGGACGGTATTGTGCTTGAAATGGATGAATGCCCCTGAAATTGCCATTGACCGTAATGTATTGGAAATCTTTTGAGTGTTCCTGTAGCCGAACTATAAATGATAAAGACAAAAAAAATTTTTTTTTAATGAAGAAATTCATTTTGTAACTCTTAACAGCATATATCACATCTGAGCCGTTTGAAATAGCCCAATACCTCTAAAATACGCTTTAACAATTTCGGCCCATAGAGCCTAATGTATTTACAATTTCTTGGCCCAGAATTTCTTGGGGCCCTGTAGATAAACTATACAGTCGAATGGAACCGAAAGGGGAGCTGCACAAGTAGATGTTACAACAATCTTAAATATAAAGTTTCAAGATTCTACACCTAATAGTTTTTGAGATATGCGAGTTTAATGAATTTCGGCCCATAGAGCGTAATATATTTCGAATCTTTTGGGAGGTCCTGTAGATATACTACAGTCGAATGGAACTGAAAGGGGAGGTGCACAACTAGATGTTACAACAATCCTAAATATAAAGTTTCAACATTCTACGCCTAATAGTTTTTGAGATATGCGAGTTTAATGAATTTCGGCCCATTGAGCGTAATGTATTTCGAATGTTTTGGGCGGTCCTGTAGATAAACTATCCAGTCGAATGGAACCGATAGGGGAGGTGCACAACAAGATGTTACAACTATCCAAAATATGAAGTTTCGACATTCTACGCCTAATAGGTTTTGAGATATGCGAGTTTAATGAATTTCGGCCCATAGAGCGTAATGTATTTCGAATCTTTCAGGCGGTCCTATACATAAACTATCCATTCGATTGAGACCAAAAACGGAGGTACATAACTAGATGTTAGAACAATCCTAAATATAAAGTTTCAACATTCTACGACCAATAGTTTTTGAGATTTGTGGGTTACATACATACATACATACATACATACATACATACATACATACGTACGTACAGACGGAATGGAAAAACTGGCCAAAATAGACTCGTCGCTGGTCAAAATGAGTTACAGACGCGTCTATATGATCGTGCATGCTAGCTTATGAGGAGATGCATCGAAAAGATTCTTAAAAGTAAATTTAAAGGTAGTCGAAATTTGGCCCCCGAAATTTTTCGGGATCACATTACTTCCTTATACTCCGTACAAGGAAGTAAAAATACGTCTTATCATTGTTTATCCACTTACTTATTGCAAGACAGATATGTGACAGAAATAATGTCCAGTGCTCCAAATTGAAATTCTGCTCTCAAAAGGGAGGAAGGGGCGAAATACTAGGATTATACTAATATTTTAAGGTGCTTATTTGTTTCAGAACATTCAAATCGTTTTTCCCTTAAAATTAATATTTATAAATAAAATATTTCATCTGTTATTAAAAAATGCTTCTTTCACCATAAGCCGAGCTATGCGAACGTTAATGAATTGTCTACAGGAGCGATTACGTAAATACAACGTTGGGTATCAGCGGAGCATTCAAAGATCCATATTGAGAAGCAAGCTTGGTCACAAGTATTCTCTGTTGTCTCTTCTTTTTGATGGTGTGAATGAACAGGTTAATCCCGGGTTCCCGATTAAATGTGAAACCCATACCTTGCACACTAAAACGAGAGGTGTGTGTGTGTGTAGGGGGGGGTAAGTAGGCTTATTATAATTATCCCGTCACCATGGAAACTTTTTATGAATTTACTATTCTGTACATTGGGGCCGCTTAGTTAGATTAAAATTTTATTTGCGCACCATGTCCTGAGTTCTTGCGTCATTTCTAACAAAATTCAAAGCTTTATATAATTTCAAAAGCAAATAAAACTACCATCAACAATGCGTATTACATTTACGCAATTTCGGAAATAAATAAATAAAAATAAATATTTTTTCGGTGTCTTGTCAAATTATATATACCGATTAAATCTGAATTTTTATCACTTCAAATGCACATCAGTTAATATGGTAATTAATATATGTACTAATATTCTAATATCTAACTAATTTTTATTATTAATATTATTTTCCTATAAAATAGTAATAAGTTACTAAAAATATGGTAGCAAAATCTCAGTCCATAATTTTGCGAGACTCGCGAGACGTCTCGCGTCGACGCGAGACGAGCCAAAAAATTTCTCTGCGAGGCGAGACAAAGGGACTCCGAGACGTGACCGAACTTGGCCCCTGCGAGACGAGACGAGACAGCCCTGTTGTCGTGCGTCTCGAGTCCATCTCTAAAGAAGGTTGAAGTGTATAATTGTTTCCTCATGTCTAAAGAAGATAATGTTTCTCTCACTGTCTGTAAATACCTCATATATCTTATTTAAAATATTTGAAATTGCATTCTTACTTCTAATACCTTTAATATGACTTAAAACTATTGTTTTTATAATGTAAGCAATTTAATAATTATTAAGGCTGATGTGAAATAAAAAAGAAACTTATTTTTACCCATGTAACAACAAAAATGTCTTCCTAGAAATATAAATAGCAATTTTTTATTCGAATAAAACAATTATCTCTCTATTCTAAAAAAAAGTAACGGTCGCTGTCAAGAGTTTGTGGGGCTATCTTCTCCTAAACCGTGGGGATTTGAATTTCGAGAAACATGTCCACGGATTCGGAAAATTCCGAGGAACCTGATAAGCTGACTTAAATTTCGAAAATCGAATTATTTTTGAAGATATTAATAAAAAACTGAAAAAATAAAACATAATGGTTGCCAGATTTGACATAAAATCGTTCATTCCTTTGCAACAAAGCAATTCCAAGTATGTAGAATCGTATGAAATTGACAAACATGAAGTAGAATTACGCCCATTTTACGCCAAATTAAAAATTATATGAAATAAATAACTCAAAGTGTGTTACACAAAGTTGACAATTTTCAAATAGTAAGTTCGCTTAGACAAAAGGAGATTAGAATTATAGATTATTCGTTTTTCCAAAACAGAATAACTCATTCTAACTGATTCTAAATGCGCCATCTTAGCATTAAATACGATCTGGCAAACTGGTATCGTTCCAACTAGGGTGAATCTAAACCGTGAACTCAAAAATGTTAGAACCCAATATTTTGTAAATGAAAAATAATTAAAATGCAGATTATTTTAAAGCCGGTTCGGTCCCGCTGGAGTATTTGCTACCAGTAGAAATATTTGGTGGCGTTAACTATGCCATTATTGCAGTTATAGTACACTTTGGATATTTGCCAGCGCGGCGAGATAATATAATTCGTGGTGCTAAATACGCCATTCTGCAAAGGATTATGTATATGTAAATATGGATAAGGGTTTTTCGGAAGCATACATAAGCAGTAATTATAGGTTGTGAGCATGTGTAAATCGCCAACTAACGCAAAGTCGCCATTGGTGGCAAGCTATCCTAGCTGTTCGGTAGTTTTTATCAAAGAAAACATATGAAGTACTCTTTTCTTAGAGCTAGTTATTAACTATACATATACGCAAGTTGCCAAATTATAAAAAAATCGCCTTAATTGGCTAATACGCTAGGTGTTCCATGGGTTTCACATAATTAAAAATAGTGCGAAGTAGGACTGGGCCAAAAATCGATAAATACCGACATATCGATTTTATTTCAACATCAGATATCAGATATTCCCATTTTCATTTCAGTGAACTCTAGAATTCGATAAAGTTTAAAAATACAGGCCGGCGATAAGAAAATCCCGAGATCGAAGCCGTCTTGTGATGCTTTTGCTACTGCTTTCACTCCGTTGATGGCGATGCCGGATCGCGGGGGAAAATAGCTGCTTCACTACGGGAATCGCTGCTGCGTGTTTGTTATGGTAGAAAATAGTTTTTTCCTCCCTCGGAGCTCCACAGAAACAAAGCAGGGAACGTTAATTTCGAAGGGGATGTAGCGTATAGTGTTTCGTTCTGCTCGCGGAAGATATCTAGGCGCAATAGTGGTTATTATTTAACGATGATTTTGAGTGAAGGATATTATGATGCTCGAACGGCTATTTCAACAGACAATAGAGCTGCTGACATTTGGTTGGATCTATAAAATATGATAGAGCAAATGTTTCATTGGAAATAATAATTTAATCTAAGTACGGTACCGTGTACATTAACAGGAGCTGGTGCACGTAAAATCTGTCGTGGCTCGTAAGTCCCCCATGAACGATACCTCTGGAGGTCTCTCATAGCTTAAAGGAAGATCATGGTCATCCAAGCTGCCAGCCTCCGGCATCAAATCTATATGTATGGTTTATTAGCCTAATTACCATAATTAATTTTCGTATATCTCGGATACTATCCATCGGAGCGCGTCTTACAGGCCCAGGGGGTCATACGTAGCTCCCCTATATTTTCAATTTGGGCATTTTAAACGCTAGCCGCTTCTAGCGGCACCTCCAAAGACTGGAAACCGTCCCAGAGCCAATTTCTACATGTTTTCAGCCCTTTTAAGCCTCAATCATGATTAATTAGTCTAATTACCATAATTAATTAACGTATTTCTCGGAAACTATCCATAGGAGCACGTCTTTATTGATTCTCGACCCTACCCTTAGGAACCCCCATCGTTACATAAAATTTCGAATGCTTTGACACCATACTTAACATTTTAATCTTACAGGCCCAGGGGGTCTTACGAAGCTTTCCTATATTTTCAATTTGGGCATTTTAAACGCTAGCCGCCTCCAGCGGCATCTCCAAAGCCTGGAAACCGTCCCAGAGCCAATTTCTACATGTTTGCAGTCCTTTTAAGCTTCAATCATGGTTAATTAGTCTAATTACCAAAAATTATTAACGTATTTCTCGGAAACTATCCATCGGAGCACGTCTTTATTGATTCTCGACTCTCCCCTTAGGAACCCCCATCGTTACATAAAATTTCGAATGCTTTGACACCATACTTAACATTTTAATCTTACAGGCCCAGGGGGCATACGGAGCTTTCCTATATTTTTAATTTGGGCATTTTAAACGCTAGCCGCCTCCAGCGGCATCTCCAAAGCCTGGAAACCGTCCCAGAGCCAATTTCTACATGTTTGCAGTCCTTTTAAGCTTCAATCATGATTAATTAGTCTAATTACCATAATTAATTAACGTATTTCTCGGAAACTATCCATCGGAGCGCGTTTTCATTGATTATCGACCCCCCCCCCTAGACTCCACACCCAATCGATACATAAAATTTCGAATGCTTTGACACCGAACTTAACCTTTTAATTTTCCAGGCCCAGGGGGGTCCAACGAAGCTTCCATATATTTTCAATTTGGGCATTTTAAAAACTAGCCGCATCCGGCGGCATCTCCAAAGCCTGGAAACTGTCCCAGAGCCAATTTCTACATGTTTGCAGTCCTTTGAAGCTTCAATCATGGTTAATTAGTCTAATTACCATAATTAATTAACGTATTTCTCGGAAACTATCCATCAGAGCACTATTGATTCTCGACCCTCCCCTTAGGATCTCCCATCGTTACATAAAATTTCGAATGCTTTGACACCGTACTTAACCTTTTAATTTTACAGGCCCAGGGGGTCATACGAAGCTCCCTGTATTTTCATTTCGGAAAGCAAGTGGTTTTACGGTTTGTTTATTTGATTGCTTACATTTCAAAAATACTAAAATTAAGTGTGAGAAATATCGATATATCGTGATATTGCGATATAAGATGGTATAGATTTCGATATTTCAAATTCCAATATCGTCCAGCCCTAGTGCGAAGTTTAAATTTTTAAGTTCCAAGAAACATGCAAGAACCAAGCAATGGGTAGCTCTGTTGGCTCGGTTACATTCTATCTGATCCAATCGTTGAGTTTTGTCTTTTGAAATTATGCCTTATAAACGTACTGATGTGATGCTGGGTCTTGCAACAAAATAATTGGTGGGTATAAAGCTAGCTTTTTCACATAATTTACTAAATGGTGTGTTGTGCTATTTCATTTGCGTATGTGTGTTAAAATGCTGTTAATTCAAAATTTTGGCCTCATTATTTACTGGTCTATCTTAGTTAAATGTATATAGTATTCACATTGTATCATAAAAATTTTTTTTTAAGTAATTTTGTTCCTATCAACTAAATTCGTATGCAATAATATATTATGCAATTCTGTGCAAATATGCAAATTTCTTAAATTTATTATGCAAAATCTCTTCTGGACTTGTTTTAAATATAACATTTTTTAATGTCACTATACGAGATTTATAACTTGTTTCCTGTATCCAATTTTTCTGTATCTAATATATCTAAGTACATAGGAATGTTTAACACTGATCTTAATAAAAATTGAAGCATTATTGTTATTATTTGATAACCATGGATATAAAGAATTAGGAAATGCATTAAAAGTTTGCAACTATATTTGTCTTCAATTTGCACAAACGGCAAATTTATCGTAATGTATCAATGAAGTAACTGAATTTTATTTATCTTTAGCTGAAATTTCGGGCTCGGGCTTCAAAAATTGAGCCCGAACTCATCTCTAGCGTAGAGAGTCTAGGCGCTTTGGTCCCTAGTCATGAAAAAATATAACCAGTTTTGCAAAATATCGTATAATCATAAGAATAACTGTTTTTTGCTTCACTTGATATTTAAAACGCAATGCACGAAAATAAATTTGAAATTATGCAATAAAAAACAAGTTAATACGTGCAAACAATCTTTCATAAACGTAAAATGGATAAACAAATTAGTTAGTAACTTTAAAATTATTTTTATTAACACTTTCCGGAACTCATTTTTCAATGCACCTCTATGCGTTCTTCAATCTTCTGAGTGAATGAGGAGGAGTGGCAGGCTTCACTTTCCCAGCACTGCGTAACGCAGCATGGGCACCTCCATAAGTTAAACCTCCTTGGTATGTACTGATTACTATTCCCTTATGCCTCTCGTATTTACAGAAACTGAATCAGAATACTTTTACAACAATTTATACTTTTTAAATGGCAACAGTGTTCTTAATGTTTTTGAGAACGTTTTCTCCAAATCCTGAATAACGAATACGATCCATAAAATGTTGTCATGTTTGAATCTGCAAGAAGAAGGTACGTGTTCAAGTAGCACAACATTTAATATTAAAATTTCTTATAATTTAATGCTATTTGTTTCTGTGGGTTTTTTTAAATGATACTAAGTTTTTTTATTTTATCATGTTTTTAGTCATTCGGTCTCTTGTTTGTTTTTTTATTTGCACATCATGGATATTTACCACCACGGCGAGGTAATATTTCTTGGCGATTCACGTATGCACAAAATAGATAATCCTTCCCGGTTGATTCCTATCCGCTATTTTGATCTCCGGTGCTTAAAACACTCGAAATAAGTCGCCATTTTGTTTCTTTGGTCCGTGGCTTTGCTGGACAGCCATTTTGTGTCTTCTGCCTAACGCATGCGCAGTTACCATTCGGCTTGGATTCGAAGCTTTTAGTTTTTGTTCAAAAATTCTTACTTTCGGTTCGTTTTAATGAAGCGAATGAGCGACTTTTGTTTAGAATTTTTCTATCGGTTTACATTCATCTGCAATACGATTAGTATTTTGGGGAATAAGGGTATTTCCAGGCAGGCGCGGCCTCACCCTGGCACAGTGGTTATATCACCGAAAATGATAGACGGCCGAAGTGTGAAGCTCCCGGGTTCGGGTCCGGTCGCGCGGTCGTCGATCTAACGATCTGGAGTTTTGGTAGGTTTTCTCCAGATGTAACGTGAATACGCGTTAGAACCCCTTACAAAGTCCTCCTACCAAGGCATCCCTCATCTTAGGCAGATACGCCTCGCGCAGGTTTGCCTTAATCACACACAACCAGGCAGGCGCGAATTTTAATATTTTATTCTGTTTGAAATCCTGAAGGGTTGGCCCACGTATTTTTGAGAGCTAGATATGTTGTTTCCCGTTGGTTTAATTACGTATTTTTGGGAGCCAATTTTTACTTCTGGTCTGTTTATTCTGTTTGTGGATTTAAGCCCATTATTATGTTGTGGAATTAGATGCTTTTTGCGAGAAGGTAATATAAGCATTCTTTCCTAAACTGCATGGTGCAGGGCCGTAATGAGGATGAAATGTTAGGTAGGGCTTTGAATCTAGTTAGGGGGGCTGACCAAATATAAGTATTAGTAATCGAGGGGCGAAGGAAGAGACTGTTTTTTAATTTGTATATATTTTTTAGAGTATTTGTTTCACAAAACGCCGTATTTTTAAAATATTTAATATTCGTTATGTTAATAAGTTTTTCATTGAGATTGCATGAAAAATATTCAAACGAAAATTTACTGAAAAATGCATTTTATTTATGTACCATTTAAAATATGTATAATAAAGCAAAATATAAATATTACAGGGCTCACAAATAGTCTCTTTTTTCCCTAAAAGTCTCTTTTTTAGTTAGAGCTCTCTAAAAGTCCCTTTTCCATGTAAATGGTCCCTATTTCCTCTTTTTCACCGTGGATTCTAGAAATTCCAAAGTCATGTCATGGTAACTCTCGAATGATAAGCACCTGTAAGAAATCTAATTGCAAACGAACTGTGAAACCCATCCACATAAATGTCAAATATTAGAATTTTTTCTGGTCCTGCTTATTTATAATAGAAAACAGAATCCGGATCTTCCTTTTCACCCTCACTTTTTAATGATTCAATCTGAGAAGATGGGGAAACACAAATGAAAAAATATAAGTTTCTTTTCTGTTTTTTTTTTTTTTTTTAAGCACTACAGTACTAGCAGGTTTTTTAGCATTGGCATAATTTGCCTACACAATTTCTTGTGCTGAAGCATTTTTTCCAAATGTGTTTGCCAGATTACGAGAAAGGAGGGAGGGGGAGAATAAAATGTTGAAAGTTGCACAAGATTTGCAATTTTTGATAATTGATCGCCAAATTTTGTATCTTCAAAACCGAACCAAGCTTGGCAATATCTTCAAACATGACAGTTTATAACAAAGGAAAAGTATAGTTAGAATATTCCTGGCAAAAATTGTAAAATAGTTTAGGAGGCGATTTTAATATAGATTTCAATTCGGAAGTGTTTGTGGAACAAGAATGACACAGCACACTCTATGGATTATGATGCCCATTCCAAGCAGTATTTAAAATGATGAATTTCAGTTCGAATATGCTTGGCAAAGATTGTAAAACAGTTTTAGTAGGCAATTTTAAGATAAATTTTGATTCCAAAGATATTTTCTATGAAACAAGGAAGAAAAATAAGGATAACGCATGAATTATGATACACTTTTAATACAGAGCATTTTAGTACGTATTAAAATATGAAAGTGTTTAGGATTTTATTTATTTATTTATTTATTTAGCATCTACTTTAAGTTACCGCAGTTGTTTACACTTGTAAACATGTTTAATTCTGTGCATTGGTGAATATCAAATACTTAATGGGATCATCCTTACAATTATATGGCAACATCAGGATGGATCCAAGTCAAGTGCACAAATAATTCCCAATTTTAGGATCACTACCGAAAAGTTAAAAATTCTAAATACTGAAAAAGAAAGAGTTACTAATTTAAAAAAAAAGAATGCATTAAACATAATTATTCTTCAGTGTTATTTTTCTTCGTTCGTACAATTGTTATCTTTATTGTTCTTTTGACGCGAACTCTATTCTCTCTCTCTCCCCCCCCCCCCCTTTTCAAATCATACTTTTTTTAAATATCAGTATATTTTGTTCAAATTTAAGTTTGTGTGAGTAATAAACCTTTGCGGAATAGTTTAATTTTGCACAAAAATGCAGATAATGGTGATCCACCCTGACTTGAATTTGTTATAGCCACTTAAAATCGAGATATGCTGACTTTAAAAAAGAGAAACACCGTTTTTTATATTTTTAGTTTTCAGACTATCATATAAGGAGTCCTAAAATTTATTACAACAACAAAAAAAAAAAAAACAACATGTGCAGCAGATTCAACCCCCCCCCCCACTCTCTACCTTTTCCTTGGATTTTCCCTGCAAATTTAATTTTATTTACATACTGAACTGTGTGGAATTTTCACATATCTGGCATTTGGTGTTTCCCCAGGCTTTTCTGTCTATATATTTCTATTCATATGAAGCATCAGATACTATGCATTGCTGATAAAGAGCAACAATTTTTAACATTAAAAAGGTGGATTTCAATGTTCTGATTGGTCTACATTTGTTTAAAACTTATTGTTTTTTCCCCCTCTCTTTCTATCTTCCTGCTTTCACCTATTTTCGTTATTTTAGGTCCTCATGCAGAGTGGCAACAGAGCCAGCTGGAAATATGAGGGAATTTCATAAATTTGGGATTAGGGAATTATATGAATTTGTTTTATTCCTCCTTTTTTCTGATCTTTTTAGGTACAAATTAAAAATATCAGCTAAGCTGAAATCCCGTAGCATGAGTGAAAAAAAAAATTATGCAAATGTTGTGGGGTTGTGTTTTACTAAGTCTCTTTTTAGTCTCTTTTTTTCTAGAATTTGGTCCCTTTTCCTCTAGAGATATCATTAAAAACAGTTGTGAGCACTGATATTATATAGAGCGATCAGTTTAAAAGAGTACCCGTTGGTTTCTCTTATTACCTTTAAATCTGACGAACAGGGCCCGATAATGACCGACAGGGGCCACGGGCACTGGTGAATTTGGGGACTCCGATCTATGAAATTTGTTTTATTGTTCATAAAATTTTGATATAAAAAAGAATATTTCGGAACAACATTTGAAATCGAGGGCCCTTTCGAGCCGGGGGCCCTGGGCAAAGTCCCGATTTACCCATGCGATAATAAGCCCTTCAGACGAATGTGGCAACTATTCTAACATTAAAGTATGATTGTTTAAAGCTTGTTTAAGTGTAAAAAGCGATTTCGAGCACTGTTGGGGACTGTTACAACTTTATGTGCGAGGTAAAACAGAAACGGAGACACACGGTACTAAATCCTGCGATCATTTTGTTTTTGAAAACATAATTGAATTGCAATTTTTTACAATTTCAGTCCTCAAAGCAAATGTTGAAAATGTTCGCTGCCATTTTGAATGCAAACATGAACCAGTTGAAATTTTTAAGTTTTTACTCCCCCTCGAAATCGTTGCGCGGCAGTTTTGTGTTCTCGAAAAAATCCAAGATCCGATGCTACACGTATCCAAGAGCAGTAAAATAATTAACTGTATATATAGAAGTCTAGCAATTGGGATAAGAAATTCTCCCAAAATCATGGTTATTTTTAATGATGTAAAATTTAATTGTTAAAAGTCATTCGTTTCTAAAGAATAGTATTTATCTATAAATGTATAAATTTTTTGAAAATCTTAGGGGGGAGCTGAAAGCCTGCTAGGTAGGGCTCAGCCCCCATAGCCCCCCCTCTGGTTACGGCCCTGGCGTGGTGTATAATGGTGGCTAAAAGTAAATTTTAGCATTAGATTTTAGAAAATTCATTTTAGATTCTAGAAAATTGCTTTTCTTGAAAGAATTATGAAAGAAAATATGATTATGGCTAAAAAATCTACCATTTATATCTAAGAAAATTCCTTTTAGATTTTAGAAAAAAATTTTCTTGAATGTGTTATGAAACAGAACATGATTGTGGCGAAAAAAAAACAACAACAAATTCTAGCGTTTAGATTTTAGAAAATTCGTTTTAGATTTCGGAAAATACTTCATAAAACCGTATCCACAACCATTAAAAAAAACCACGACGACGAGTATGATTATCTAAATAATAAAAGTCAGTTGTTCAACAACTCATGAATGTACAATAATTTTTTTGTTTTAGACTTTAATATTTATGCTTTTCGATTTGCTTATTTATGTATTTATCGCTAATTTGATTGCGTTTTCCCGTAGTGTGATTGGGAGTGTTTCAGCTCCCAGAGACAAGACGGGAAAACGTGCCAAATTGGCGATTTTTTTGCCCCTAAACCGTTTTCCAACAAGGGTGCAGATTAAATTTTGTAGGCACTGAATCGCTGAACTTGTAGAACCAGAAGTTTAAATTTATTGTTTTTCTCCTACTTTGTATTGATAAATAGATAAATTACAATTTAATAAACATTTTTTGGCCGTGCCTCTTCTTAACAAACTTCGCATGTGATCCGACGGACTTAATTTGTATTTGAAGGTATGATGACGGGAATCTTGAAAATTCATTACTCGCACTCTCATTAACCGATTTAGTGTTGTGTTAAGCTAAAGTACGCTAAGGCTATCTGCTTAGGGGATTGTGTGGGTGCGTGCGCGTGCACGCTAGTGTGTTGGAAAGTGTTTTATAATCGATGCGCTTGGCATGATTTCTCAGTAGTTTATTGTAATTTCAAGCAGAAATGCCATTTTATCTCCAAAATTTAATTTGTTTACTAGGGATGGACGCGAGAAATCCCGCATTGTCTCGCGTTCTCGTCTCGACTCGCGAGACGAGAAAGGAAGTATTTTGCGAGACGAGACAGAGTCTTGTCTCGCGCGAGATTTCTCGCGAGAATTTCTCGTCTTGCATAAATTTACGATACAAATTACTTTTCTACTAAAAATTTTCATTTTATTGTGATAAAGACAGAAAGAGACATAGAAAGAGAATTTTATCTCCATTTAAGAGGGGAGTTGCAACCTTGGAGTAACTGAAAGAGCTGTATTTTGACCTATTTTCATAGCTTTGCTACATCTTTATTTATTGATCAATCTGCCTAAAAATTTTATATGTGATTCTTTAAGTGTTCATAAATGGATATATGTACTGCCATATTTTTCAGAAAATAGGAAAATTATTTATGACATAGATATTTATACCTTTTTTTTCTATTTCAAAATTTGGTATTGAGCTACTGCGCGCAAACTTATAGAACGAAATATTAATGTACAGTTAAAATATGTACATTTTTGTAAGCACAATACCTAAATATATATATTTTTGATTTACAAGATTTTTAATTCACAAGAAGAGATTTTTTATTTTCTTTTTTAGGGTTCAGTAAAAAAGAAAATAAAAAATCTCTTCTTTACATAACATTTATTATCTTGAAAAAACATTTTTATAAGTACAAAAACAGGTGTACGTCATAGACATTAATACCTGCAAAAGTTTTTCTGCAATCATGCGCGCAAGTTGCAAAAATGCAGTTTTGAGGAAAATGCGCTTTAAAGTTTTAAATTCCACTGCCTCCACATTTCTTGTTGCAGCTACTCGCGTTCTAATAGGAATATTTTCCTGTGATTTTAAGCATAGGATTTAGAAAAATTCAAATTTTTGAAAAATGAAATATATTTTTTTCGCTTTTTCGAAGGTTTAAAGGTTGCGACAAACTCCGGCAGAAAATATTATTGGGGAATGGCATACGAATATTTTTACAAAAATGTCGTAGACTGCAGTATTAAAACATGAAATTGCTTTGTTAATCCATTTTTAGCCTTTTCTTACAAGTTGGCGTTAATTTGTGTATGGTTTGGGTTTATTTGCCTGTCTGTGCCCTAACTGCTATGAATGTGCAGTTAGAGGTTTTCGCGAAATTTTTATCGATGTTAAATATACACTTGCCATATACCCTATTGAAAATGGGAGTTACAAGATAGTTTTACAAGAAAGTACAAAAGAATTTCAATGTATTATGGTCTACGCGCAGTAAATATTTAATTTTACTGCCCGTAGTTAATTAATATCTTTCAAACGATATAAAATTAATAAATATTGTCAACAGAAAAAAAGTCATTTATATTAGACCTGACTAAAATACCTGAAATTAGCTGCGAAAATATCTTAAAATCTTTTTTTCTTCTAATGACCGGCTTCTGCCTTGACGGTTTTAGGCCACTACAAAGGCCGGAATTGTTGGTCTCTTTATTATGGGGGCACCTCGTAGGGGGGCCAAAGGCGCCCCCTATGAAGGGACGGACACATTGACAACCACGCCCAGTTGAGGATCGAACCCCGTCCACAGGCAGGGTTCGTTGATTTAAATCAGTTTGATTAAAATCATGATTATAATCACGATTTAAATCAAGGGATTTAAGAAAAAAATCAGTGATTAAAATCAT
The DNA here is from genome assembly GCA_038373885.1 of Cheiracanthium punctorium. Taxonomy (NCBI): domain Eukaryota; kingdom Metazoa; phylum Arthropoda; class Arachnida; order Araneae; family Cheiracanthiidae; genus Cheiracanthium; species Cheiracanthium punctorium. The sequence goes on along the minus strand of JAWZYV010003815.1, from coordinate 425,903 downwards.
TTTTCAAAAGTGACTTTTGTATTGATAGAATGTATTCTAAATAAAAATCTTCAACACTCAAATGAAATTAATTTCTTATAATAGCATTAGATGGCACTGCAGTGGTTTAGAGAATCCTTCAAGGTAAGGGGGGGGGAGGAGTGACTTTTGAGTGTGACAGTGTGAGAACAAAAGAAATTTGATCAGAAAAATTGGCAACACTAGAATTATTTCAGATTTTAGAACACTTGTTTAGGATTCCGTGTTCAGAGAGCTATTGCTAAAGTACAAGGATAATGGCAGAAAGGAAGAAAGATAATATTTGGATGTACTTAATGAAGAGCAGACAGTTTCTGGAAAAGGTGTTAAAGCCAAATGCAAGAACTGTGAAAAAGTTATGATGGGATTAGTAGCCAGAATGAAAGCACATGCAGATAAATGTTTCTCCTCTGACAGAAATGATATTAATCGTGATCAACCTCAAGAAACAATTGAGAACAATTTAACTTGTACAAAATCTAAGGCAGCCAAACCTACTATGAAAAGAAAAACCAGTGAGATAGAAAATGATGTTGGTGTTCTTAAGAACAGCATGAATGATTATGTCATAAAGACCACTAAAACTCAAAAGCAAATATTAGATGAGGAAGTAGCAAGATATATTTATGCCACCAATTTTGCTTTTCGTCAGGTTAATCATCCCCAATTTAAAAAGATGATTTGTGCTTTAAGGCCAGGGATACTGCTCCGAATGAAGTAGAAATAGGTGCAGCATTACTTGATAATATATATGATCAAGAGAAAGAAAAATATTCCAAACACCTAAATAGACAAAATGTTAACTTTAGTATAGATGGATGGTCAAATGTTCATAATGAACCAATATTATGTGTTGTAGTATCCACAAGAAAAGGTGAGAATTATCTAGTTGAGATAATTGACACATCTGGTAGTCCACACACAATTGAATATCTTGTAGAAGTTGTGAAAAGTAGTCTGGTAAAATGTGAAAATGAATTTAAGTGCATTGTGAAAAGTCTTATTATGCACTTTTTATAATAATAGCTAAAATAGCATAAAATATATTTTATATATATTGTTTAAAATGTCATACTATTATAATATGCAAAATAAATTCATATTAGGAATTTTTAAAACATCTTCAAAAAAATCCGATTTAAATAAAAAAAAATCTGATTTAAATAAAAAAAATCCGATTTTTTTTATTTTTTTTTAAAAATCAAAAAAATCACGAACCCTGTCCACAGGGAGTTGAACCCGAAACCGTAGTACGGTGCTTTACCCATTATACAATCCGGTCGAAATCTTTGGCCTCTCCCACCCCCCAACTAATCACTGATGTCAACACTTATATTTGTTTTCATAGGTCTGATAATTGTTGGTTTTTTTGGTAAATATTTAGATAGCTTAAAAATGAGGTTTGAATTGCAAGTGAATTTTAATGTCTAATTCACATTTACGTGCAATCCAGAATTATGAATAAATTATTCAAGTATTATCAAGTATACTATATTTTATGGAAAAAATTTCAAATTTATTTAGAATGTCTGGCTACAATTGTTACATTTTTTAAAAATAGTTGATGCAAGTATGCTTGCTTTGATATTTATGCTCTAATTGTGTACTTAATAATTGTGATCTTTTGTTTACTTGTAATATTGACTACATTTCATCAAAATGGATGAATACGTATCTTTAATTTATCTTTAATTAAATCTTATGGATCTTTCCTATTTTTCGCAAATAAATTAATATTTATAAATACAATAGTTCATCAGTTATTAAGAATGTTTCTTTCACCATCATAAGCCAAGCTATGCGAACGCAAATGAATAATCTACTGGAGCGATTGCGCAAATACAACGCTGGACTCAGCGGAACATTCAGAGATCCATGTTGAGAAACAACCCTGGTCACAAGTCTTCTCTGTTGTCACTTCTTTTTCCTAGTGTGAATGAGCAGGTTAAAGCCGGATTCCCGATTAAATATGAAACCCATATCTCATATACTAAAAACGAGAGGGTGGGGGGATAAGCAGGCTTCACTATAATTATCCCGTTTCCAATGGAAACTTATGAATTCACTATTCCGCAGATTAGAGCCGCTTAATTAGATTAAAATTTTATTTGCGCAACATGTCCCGAGTTCTGAATCATTTCTAACAAAATTCAAAGCTTTTTATAATTTCAAAAGGAAATGAAACTCCCATCAACCACACATATTACATTTACGCAGTTCCGGAAATAAATAAATAAAAACAACTATCTTTTCGGTGCCATGTCACATTATACATACGGATTAAATCTCCATTCTTATCACTTCAAATGCACGTATGAGTTAATATGGTTACTAATATACGTACTAATATGGTAATATGTAACTAATTGTTATTATTAATATTAATTTTTAATAAAAATAGTATTAATGTTACTAAAAATAGGCTAACAAAATCGCTGTTTTTAATTTTGCGAGACGAGACAGGCAATTTCTCTGCGAGACGCGAGACGAGACAAAGTGTTTGCGAGACGAGATGAGACAGAGGTTCAGGAATTCGAGACGAGACAGACCTGTTTCTCGTCTCGCGTCCATCCCTATACGTATTTAGTGTATTGACTTATTTATTTATGAAAATAGTAAGAGCTTAAGTTTCGTCATTTATTCCATGCTGTTGCACTCTTGAATATCAATTTTTCTGCCGTACAGAGTTTGCATTTTCCATTTAAACAATGAAATGGAGTTTTTGTCCTGATTAGTATAAATGCTTCAAAATAATCATTAATTGATAAATTAACTATCATTTATGCTTCATTTAAACAAACATTAAAATTAGTTTTATGTTTGTTAAAAGTATATGCAATTTTTTGGTGTATAAAACCAGTTTTAAACTACCGTCATTAAAAAAAAAAAAAACGCTTTTGATGACAAAGTCCTAATTTGGCTATGATAATACTCTCTGTTTTTATTTATTTCTCTGTCTACTTTTTTTAACGGGGTCAACTGTTCGATTTTTCTAGCTTTTGGAAAGTTACTCCTGGAAAAGCCGAGAATGTACGCATGTTCTTCAAACTTACTGAGTCGAATGTGTCTTATAATGAAATCTGGTATAATAATCTTATAAAAGATAAAAGTTGTGAATATTCATTTACTGACGAAAGTACCGACGAATACGGTTATTTAGAAGAATCTTATGTGGATAACTCAGAGGCATTTACGGATCATTTTCCCAAAGGTAACTATTAATTTTAAATTGCACAGAAACTTCTTTTCTATCTACAACTTATCAGTCTATTAGCTTCTGATTGTTATTATTATTATTATTTTTTACAAAAGTTAAACAAATTATTCAGTTATAAGTAATGCCACACACGTTAGTTTTAGTACAATACCCTGAAGAGTTCTCTCATTCGCTGTAGAGTTAATTGAAATTATAGTTTAAATTAGTGATTCCCAAACTGTGCGCGATTGACGACCTCTTCTCTGGGCCACAGCAAAATGCTGTAAAAGTTACATAATTAACTGAATCCAAAAATTTGACCAAAATAAAAGAAAAAAGAAACAAGTTCTCTCTCTCTCTCTCTCTCTCTCTCTCTCCCTTTTATTATTATTATTATTATTATTATTATTTTTTGAAACAGCACACTGTTAATAAAAGTAGTTCAACATTTAACCTTAAAATGGTGATAAATTACTTGCAAACTTTCTATGGGAAAACGTTGCAACGTAAATTGGTTCTTAAACTGATCGATGAACCCGAACCATGGTAAGATACCTTTCTCCGTAGGAGAGTTGTTTGTCACAATTTTATGGTCAACTGTAGATTCCCAGCAAACACACAACTGCCCGCAAAATGACGGCCGGGTACCCGTCGTGCTGGCGAAGTGCCGTATACCGGGAGCAAGATTGCCATCGTCTGGAAGTCACTGGAGTACCAGTGCCTGAAAAGTGCATATGCGCCGGTACATAACTAGTAACGGCGAACTGCCATGTGTCTGTGACATGCACAAAAAAGTTAACGGCGTGGTACTGCTTAAAATGTACCGGACCAGCACTATTTGGCAGTAATGGGCCTGTATATATTTCGTAGTGTTGGCATAAAATTTCTTTATTTTAATTAAATAATATTATTTCACATTCATATGGTGTAGAAGTGTTAGGGGATATAAGTTCCGGGCACCCAAAGGCAGGGTCACTGCTAAGATTTTTTTTTTTTTTTGAGGGGGGGGGGGCAGTGGCGGATCCAGACATTTTTTTTTTTGAGAGGGGCTAAATTTTTTTTAAAAAAGCTTATTTCACCCAATTAAAATGTACTATAATTCAAAATTTTAGTCTAAATCAATGTGCATGCTTTTGGGAGGGGCTAAGTAATAAAATATGATCATTTTAGCATTTTAAAGTGTATAATAAAGCAGAATGTTACCCTTCAGCAATCTTTGGGGGGGGATGAAGCCCCCTATCCCCTTCCCTGGATCCGCTACTGGGGGGGGGATGTAAGGGGAGAAGTTCATATTGTGCCTTCAAATATTTTAGTACTAAAAACTAAAATAATACAAACGAGTTCAGTATGCTATAAAAATATTTACTACACCGACAGTGTAACCTCCACTCTGTATATGACAGTATATAACCCCCCACTATGTACAGAATTATGAATTTTAATCTTAACATTTTTATAATTTATATTAATATTTTAAGATTTTGCTAAACTTTTCCTGAAAAACATATTTGGAGACTTTTTTCTACGTTAAGCACCTTTTAAAATCTACCGAATTAGGGTGCAGAAATATATTAGAGAGTATTACACGAAGAACAGTCAGGGTTTTGCATGAGAGCTCAGCTCCAGTAGTCTTTTTTTCTTCAGAGAATTTTAGATTAAATTAAAAATTTTAACAGCCTACATAATTGCTTCTATTGACATTTTTTTATTCAATTAAATATAGCAGTGGTAAAACAAAAGATAAATATAAATTAGGTAATTAATGCTCAAATTTACAATAAAACAAATTAGAGCTCCTGCAGCTATTTTGTTAGATATTCAGCAATGAACCAATATTTACATATTATATTATTTCATTCTGTTTCGATTACTCCTGAATCAAATGTTCTATTTCGCACCCTTTAACGGCCTCCTTACGGAAAGCAAGAGGTCAAAAATAGGGAGTTTGTGCAGGCCCGGTTTCACTCACGGTAACGCTAACGTTAAATGACATTGGACAATAAAGCGAATGCGCACGCATAAAATGCGAAACATGGTTGGTCAAAATACTCCGTATAGCGTTAGCGTTAGCGTGGGAAGAAACGGTATGCACAAACTCCCTAATATCTACCCAGGGTCAACTAATATCTCACGGTTGCACGATAAGGCACCAAGAATTCGAACTGTTATCGCGGATTTGGCTATATTAATTCAGATTATTTATACGAAGTACAAATGAATTTTTTATGCATTTGAAGATTGGCGAGTTTTACTGTCGATTGAGTATAACCCATTCTTTTTTCTCTTGATGTTTCATTTCGTTTTGCAAATCTTGAAACGTTGAGTGGGAAGCCAGTTATGAAATACGCTTTTTAGGATAAAGTTTTGGTTGTTGTTGCAGACTTTCGAGAACGTTATTGCTATAGACTAGTGAGATATCTCTGCTAGGAGCAATAATAATTATAATAAGATTTGCTTCTGCAGTGATATCTTGCTGGTTATGGATACAGAAAGAAGATTTAACGGTTGGATTTAAGTTTTTAAACAGTCAGGAAAATATTACAGGTAAATTTTTACTTTTACTGTTTTTAATGTACAATGGACTTTTGCAACTAATTTAAAGATTAGGCGACTTTTTGAACAAAAAAAAAAAAAAACGTCATTTTCATACTATTTTCATGTTTTACCTTACTCCAGCGACTCATTTGAAAATCTGGTGTTGGTTTTTGTCAACTCCCTTTTTTTAAAAGCTGCTACTGAGCTTTCGGAAAACATTATAATCTTTTTTTTTAATCGTGCTATAAAAATAAATGTATTATATGTTCTGTTATATATATATGAAGTTTTTTAAATTTATCATTTTATTCAATCCTTCTTAAATGAAGCTAAATTAAGCATGTTTATTTCTTAACTACAAAATCATTCAAAAATGTTACTACTTTCAGAACTAAAATTGAGAAAATGGCTACTAAACCGGTGACTTTTTTTAAGTCGGTGATGTTACTAGATACTTATTTGAGTGTATAAAAGTACTTTCCTCCATATTATTTGAATCATGCAGTATACAACAGATATAGATACAGAAAATTTCTTTTCAGAATAGCTAAGATTTAAAAAATAATTTGATGTAAACAAAATGTACAAGAAAGCAAAATGTTACCCTAAAGTTATATGAGTAATCATAGTACAATTTTATTTATTATTACTTCCTGTAAGATTTTGATTAGTACATACACACACACACATATATATATATCAACCATAAAGTATTATAACTCATATATAAAATCTCTAACTCTGAAATATTGAAATTAAACTGTTCATAAATGATTTTATGTTGGTTCTGAAATGTGTTACCGACTTTCTCACAAAAAAATCTTTTGCGACTGCAAATTTGTAAGAAAATTGCAGTTTATGAAAACTGCACACAATTCACTAATGATAGGCGCACATAATTTGTAAACGATTGACCAACGGATTTTGCTGTTTTTTATCTTTCATTTATGTTGTTTTTTATCTTTCAAAATGCTACCCTTAAGGAATGGTTTTTTTTTTTTTTTTTTTTTTTTTTGGCTGGGTGGGGTTGGGGATTGATGAATAAGCCCCTACCCCGAATCCGCTACTGGCTCATATTATAATTATGGCAGCATTACTGTAAATAGGCACTAATCCGGTACCGTACCATTACATTGTAGTCACTGTTAAGGTACCAGGCCAGTGCCTTTATTTTTAATAATAGCCGGCACCCGGCCGTTTCATTTCGGTCATTATAAACTTGGCCAGTGGCCAGTGCCTTTATTGTGAGTAACGGCCGGCACATGCAGTATGCCAGCAGAGTGCCGGTGCCTTTCCAGACTTCTGGCAAGGTACTTCTCGGGCGACCACTTTTGGTACGATTCAGTTACTTTTTGCAGTGCCGGGCCGGTACTGGACGTAAAGGCAGAAAGGCACTGGCAAGGTACTCCGCCAGCAGGTGTGTGTTTGCTGGGTTACTTCTATTAACACTGCATTTTTGCCTAATTTTGCTACTGAAGTTCGGGATAATCTTATAAAATCCATTCAGCCGTGATTAAATAATTTCACTCGAATAGATATATATGAATATTTTTATAAACTCTATAATAAAGTTACTAAACTAAAAAAATATTATTAAATCGTATTTACTGTGTAATATTCTTTCAAAATTTGTGTCCTAAATTGTGGACACCTGGTCGGAAAGAATTAAGAACGCCATGCCATCAATGCTTGGAAGAGAAAGTGTTTCCACCGTATTGTATTTACTAGCATAAATTCACAATAAAAAAATTCTCACAAGGCTATCTGTCATGTGTATTGACAGATCAGAGTTATCTATAATTAAAGCACTACTACTCCGAGTGAAAAAGACGCGGGACTCTTTCTTATACTTAAAAAAAAATCACAACCTGAAAAGAAAATCTCTTCAAAAATAATTTCCATTATAGCTATGGCAGGGAGTGCAAATAGGATCTAAATATTTAGTGGCACCCACAAAAATCTGGTGGCACCAAACTTTTCTTACCTTTCAAAATCGCGGAAACAAGTGTCATTTTTAGTCGCACGCACTGCTCTTTTATCGCACCGTGCGGCCCTCTGTTTGTACATCTGAGCTTTGGTGATGGTAAAATTGAAGTACATATAAAAATAAGTAATTCTTCTCACTGCCCGTCTGAGGAAGATAATTTGTCTTGTTCCGACTGTGTCTAAGCTTGAAAGAACATGATGTCGATCTGCATGAGAGATCTGGTGCTGTCAACAAAGTGCAAAAACATTGTAAACTATATTATCGTTAAAGTTTTTGAAGGAAAATGGTTAAGATTTTATATATTTAGGCGAACATAAATACGACAATGATTCAAATGCCAAAGGAAAACATAGCGGTGTGCAAAAAAGACTTAAAGCATGTAGTATTCTATTCTGTTGTATAATCACAGTTTGAACCTCAACCTTGGAGCATGTTTTCTGTCCCGTTGTAATCACAGTTTGAACCTCGTCTTAAATAAGGTGACCATACGTCCCATTTTGAACGGGACAGTCCCGTTTTTAGGTGGCTTGTCCCGCTGTCCCCAAGCACAGCTTCGGGACACCGTAATGTCTCGTTTTTAGAAAATGTCCCCTTCAATGTCCCGTTTTTAAAAAGAGAGCAACCTACAGTAACGATTTCAATAAAGGCCGCTAAAAATCTAAATCCAACGGCAGTGTCTGTAAAAAAAAAAACCTGCGGGGGGGGGGGTGTATTGTTTTTGTGTTTGCTCCACAAATTTTCTTTCTTCGTCAACTATTTCAATTTATTTAATTTTTATTTCTTTTTTTTTAAGTCATTTTCCTCTTTTGCTTATCCCCCCCCCCCGATCTCCACTTTATTTTCCCATTTCACTCTGGTTTTCTAAGAGTATTTTTCCTTCCCAATGACAACTTCCTTTTTTTTCTGTGTATCCTGTTGTTCACATTTCTCACTCTTCTATCTTCCTGCCTTGTGTCGGAGGGTGTTTTTAAAGTAAGAAGGGCCTACCCCTTGTACCATCCGAAACGTCCGTATTGCACTATTTTTTTATAGTATATGTGTGTTTTAGCAAATCTTTTTTTCCATCTTATTTTGATATTAACATGAACGCAATCTTTTTTGCGCGTTATCTTAACAACGAAAAGATACCTAGACTTGTAAATTCAGTCTCCCTCCACTATTACCTTAAAAGCAGTCGATGTCCCGTTTTGAGGAAGAAAATAAATGCACTATTGCCAAAAAAGTTGTAGATGCCCCGTTTTGAAGGAAAAAATAAATGGTCACGTTAGTCTTAAATGACTGAAAAAAATAGTCTATTTGGTAGTATTTTTCTTTTTCGGCTTCGATTAATAGCTGGTCTGTCTTAAAAAAGCATGTGTCAAATTTAACATTGAAACGTCAGATACGAGGTGGTTAAGCCAAATGCATGCAATAACCTCTTAAAATTTTAAATTAGTAGAGGGATTTTTCATGCCATATAGAATACCCGGGGAAAAAATAACACCAGCAAAAGCCACATGTTTAAAAAATTATCTCTAAAATTTAATATTATATGTACGGTACTTTTATGATACAAAATACTAAACACCGTTAACGTTGCTAGCAGTATACTTCAAGCTAAAAGTGTTAATATTTCTCTTCTGAAACTTTAAATAGATTAAACTGCTTTCCGAAAGAATGTAGCCCTCATAAGATTTCAAAAATGCATTGTTTTCGTTAAGGCAAAGCTACACGAGAGCTCTAAACCTAATACCTTGGGCTGAAGCTATTGAGGGATTCTAATTCATTTTCCTCATCTGAAGAAAAGCGTCCAGACCGTTAGATTGATTATCGTGCAATAGTCCAGAATCTGGACCTTCACATCCATCTACTAAAGTTGGGTGTCTGATCTACTCAGCCATTGGTCGGCATTCAAAAATATGCTCACGGATAATGAAGAACTAGCATCTTTTTTGTATGTTGATATAAATTTTAAAACCAAAGAAACATCCAAACCGAAAAGCCAAAGAACAATTTTAAAGAAAAGACTAGACATGCAGAACGAAGAATAAACTTTACTTATTTTTAAGTGCTGGATGTTGTGATATCATCTTTTATAGCTGATCTCCTGTCTACACATTCAGAAGTTTTGAATTTTTGCAGAATATTTCTGATTTTCATCGGCTCAATTTATGTTAAAAACTGAAAAAAGCATTAGCTGATAAAAATCTAAGGAACATACATTATATAAAGATCCATTATTGAGAAAATTTATATATTATAATTGGTTAAAGTAAACAGTCATGTCATATATGAGACGTAATTATAACAATTTAGTGATTTTTTGTCCCCTCCCCCTCTTTTTTTCTAATACGTTCAAATAATATTTTGCCTGATAATACTGAACTTCTTTTTTAATTTTGCAAATTTCTTTTTCTTAGGTTATAGAACTGAATTTCCAGGATTTTATGTCAACACAGGAAAATTAAATTTAGTACCACTTAATCCAAAGAGGGTCCCGAAGAAGAAACCTGTGAAGAAAAAATTCCCAGATTTAAAAAGAATGATAAAAAATTCAAGACCTAATAATAAACAAAGAAGATTGTTAAAAGAATTAAAGAAAATGAAATTTCAGTGTCTTAAGTCTAATGAATGTAAACTTTTTGAAAAAATTACCAGGAAAAAACTGGGTAAAAGCCAGATCAATGATCTGAACTTAGCTTCTGAGAATCTTAAAATAAAAGAAACTGAAAACTAATAATGCTGTTTGGTCCGTTTCGAAGGTTAAAAGCAGTAACATTTCTTACATTCACACAAATTTTCCAAAATTCTTTAAAGAAATCAGATTTACAAGATTAGCATGGACGCCGCTAGTATTATTGTATAAGGGTGGGCCAAATGTCAGAGAAAGTCGCGTACGCACATACACACACGCTATGGTATATATATACACACACAATAAGCGGATTTCGAGCATATTTTGGTACCTTCTAACCATCCCAGTGCATGTCACAGAGCCATTGCGAGTAACCTCTTCAATAAAGAAATGCGTGTTTCTGGAACTAATTTTAATGACTATGTCATTTTATCTATCACCCCCCTGTATTGAAAATTGTCCGAAAAATATGTCCCAAAAAAGCGACATAATTTTACATATTAATGTCATTTTATCTCTCACCCCCTTTATTGAAAATTGTCCCAAAAATGTGTCCGAAAAAAGCGACATAATTTTACATATGTTTAAATACTATTAGTTCACAACAGCTTTTAATTTTTTGTTACAATATTTCGTATGCTGTAGAATATGCATCACATGCATTTTTACTTCCTTGTACGTAGTATAAGGAAGTAATGTGATCCCGAAAAATTTTGGGGGCCAAATTTCGACAAAAAACCCGATTTTGACTACCTCTAAATTTAATTTAAAAATTTTTTTCGATGCATCCTATCGTAGGCTAGCATGCACGATCATATTAACGCGTCTGCAACTCATTTTGACCAGCGGCGAGTCTGCTGTGGCCAGTTTTTCCATGCTGTCTGTACGTACGTACGTATGTATGTAACTCGCATATCTCAAAAACTATTGGTCGTAGAATGTTGAGATTTGATATTTAGGATTGTTCTATGATCTAGTTGTGCACCTCCCCTTTTGGTGGCAATCGAATGGATATTTTATGTACAGGACCGCCCAAAAGATTCGAAATACATTACGCTCTATGGGCCGAAATTCATTAAACTCGCCTAACTCAAAAGCTATTAGGCGTAGAATGTCGAAACTTCATATTTTGGATAGTTGTAACATCTAGTTGTGCACCTCCCCTTTTGGTTCCATTCGACTGGATAGTTTATCTACTGGACTGCCCAAAACATTCGAAATACATTACACTCAATGGGCCGAAATTCATTAAACTCGCATATCTCAAAAACTGTTAGGCGTTGAATGTTGAAACTTTATATTTAGGATTGTTGTAACATCTAGTTGTGCACCTCCCCTTTCGGTTCCATTCGACTGAATAGTTTATCTACAGGACCGCCCAAAAATTCGAAATACATTACGCTCTATGGGCCGAAATTCATCAAAGCGTTTTTTAGAGGTATTGGGCTATTTCAAACGACTCAGAAGTGATATATGCTGTAAAGAGTTAGAAAATGAATTTCTCTATTAAAAAGAGTGTCTTTATCATTTATAGTTCTGCTACAGGAACACTCAAAAGATTTCCAATACATTACGGTCAATAGCAATTTTAGGGGCATTCATCCATTTCAAGCACAATACCGTCCTACCACATAAGTTAGGTAATGGTCCGACCACGGTCACGTGCCTCCCTCAAGAACTATGCCAAAAGTCGCCAAGCTTGGCGACTTTTGGTGTACGTGTGTGCATATTTAACTCTCAAATCTCAAAAACTATTATGAAATTTCATATATAAGAATGTTGTAACATCTAGTTGTGCATCTCGATTTTTGGTTCCAATCTACTGGAGAGTTTATTTACAGGACCACCGAAAAGAATTTCAGTACCTTAATGTCTATGGACATCTTCATTATAATACAACTGTAGACAGTCATTGTTTGGTACATGCCCAAAATCTCGCCGTCTGTCCTCGACCTTGGCGAGTTTTGGCGAAATATCGCCAAATTTGGCGATAGTCAGTCATTTCGTCCATGCCCAAAGTATCGCCATTTGTCATCGTTCTTGGCGAGTTTTGGCGAAATATCACCAAATTTGGCGATAATCTGTCATTGTTTGGTTTATGCTTAAAATCTCGCCAAATGTCGTCGACATTGACGAGTTTCGCCGAAATATCGCCAAATTTGGCGCCAAAAATTATTTCCTATTTTGTATAACTCTAAAACTTTAACCCGTAGATTTTTTAACTTTGTATTTAGAACTATTGTAATATCTAACTGTTTTCAATATCTTTTTTGACAGCAATCGACTGAGAATTTATTTACATGGTGAGCCAAATGACTTTGAATACATTGAGGTGTATAGATGCATTCAATTCATTGAAGGTCTGTGCTCAATGACTACTTTGGCTATCCCAAAATCTCGCTGACTATCTCAAGTTTGTCGGCTTTTGGTGAAATATCGCCAAATAAAGTGTCAGAAGGAAATCTTTCAAATTGAACTCAGCTTGGCGATATCGAAATATTTGGCTAGAAATCGCTAAACCTTACTATTATTGATATTTTATCTCTTTCAAACAAATAAATTTAGAGGAAGTGCGTCGAAAATATTTTTGATCTAATGGACGTGCAAGGAAGTCATGTGTTGGACACATCAGATTTTTTACATATTAATGACTATGTCATTTTATCTCTCACCCCCTTTATTGAAAATTGTCCCAAAAATACAACATAAATTTACATATATTTAAATACTATTACTTCACAACAGCTTTAATCTATTGTTACAGTATATCGTTGTAGAATATGCATCACATGTATTTTTCTATAAATAGGTTACCAGGTGAAATACACGAAAGATGAGAGATAAAATTACATAGACAATTAATATCATTTTAATATGGCAATAATGAAACTAAAAAATATAAGGGGGGATTCAGGGGGGGGGGTCTCCCCCTGACAAGGCTCGAACAATCTAGTTTTTATTTAAATACTATTATCCACAGCAGCTTTAATCTATTGTTACAATATTTCATAAGCTGTAGAATATGCATCACATGTATTTTTCTATAAATAGGTTACATTATAGAAATTTCAACATAGGGTAAACCAGGCGAAATACACGAAGGTGAGATAAAATGACATAGTCTATTAATATCGTTTTAAGATGGCAATAATGAAACTAAAAAATTAGGAGGGTTCAGGGGGGGGGTCTCCTCCTGACGAGGCTCGAACAGCCGAGTTATAATATATATATATATATGTTACAGTGAAAACCCGAAATCAGTCAAAACCCGAATTAACTAGGGAAAACGCGTTCTGACTGAGTGCATCAGGGAAAACCCGAATTAACTAGGCAAAACGCGTTCTGACTGACAGCGCTAGGCAAAACCCGAATTAACTAGGCAAAACCCGTTTTATTCGAGTAGCGGTAGCACGTTTTCGAGAGGCCCCTACAACGGAGGCTTATTTTCCAGGGGGCCCCCTAAAACGATGGCTAGACTCACTGATTTTTTTCGGGTCTCGCAAAGAGCCAGTGTTAGCATATTTTCGAAAGGGGGCCCCCCTACAGTGGTGGCCGGACCCCATGTTTTCCCATGTTAATTCAGGAATGTTAATGCTTTATCCACTAAAAATTGGATCTTGCTCTCCCTTCGAAAATATGCTATTGCTGGCCCTTTGCGAGACCCAAAAGTCCTCACTGTGTCCGGCCGCCGCTGTAGGGCCCCCCCTCGAAAATATGCTAACGCTGGCCCTCTGCGAGACCCAAAAAAATATCAGTGGGTCCGGCTATCACTTCAAGGGGCCCCCTCGAAAATATGCTTACGCTGGCCCTTTGCGAGACCCCAAGAAACATCAGTGGGTCCGGCCACCATTGTAGGGGCCCCCTGGAAAATATGCTAACGCTGGCCCCCTGCGAGACCCAAAGAAACATCAATGGGTCCGGTCATCACTTTAGGGGGCCCCTCGAAAATATGCTAACGCTGTCCCCTTGCGAGACCCAAAAAATCATCAGTGGGTCCGGCCACCGATGAAAGGCCCCCTGGAAAATGTGCTAACGCTGGCCCTCTGCGAGACCCTAAAAATATCAGTGTGTCCGGCCATCACTTCAAGGGGCCCCCTGGAAAATATGCTAACGCTGGTCCTTTGCTAGACCCAAAAAACATTAGGGAGTTTGTGCAGGCCCGGTTTCACTCACGGTAACGCTAACGTTAAATGACATTGGACAATAAAGCGCACGCGCACACATAAAATGCGAAACATGGTTGGTCAAAATACTCCGGATAGCGTTATCGTTAGCGTAGAAAGAAACGGTATGCACAAACTCCCTATTACTGCATTTGGCTATCACTTAAGGGGGCTCCCTTGAAAATATGCTAAAGCTGGCCCTTTGCGAGACCCGAAAAAAATCAGTGGGTCCGGCCATCGCTGTAGGAGGCCCCCTGGAAAATATGCCTCCGCTGTAGAGGCCCCTCGAAAACGTGCTACCGCTACTCCAATAAAACGGGTTTCCCCTAGTTAATTCGGGTTTTGCCTAGCGCTGTCAGTCAGAACGCGTTTTGCCTAGTTAATTCGGGTTTTCCCTGATGCACTCAGTCAGAACGCGTTTTCCCTAGTTAATTCGGGTTTTGACTGATTTCGGGTTTTCACTGTAACACATATATATATACGAGGCTCGAACAGCCGAGTTATAATATATATATGAGACGTCAGATATTTCAAGTAAGCTTCAGAGTTAAGGCAGGTAATATGGTTTATTGAACATTACAATTAAGTTACAATTTAGAATGAGAAGAGAGGAGGGGAGACGGGTACAAGAATCAGCGTGGACTCATTAAGCAGTTCTAGTGGCAGAAGTCCGCCGATTTCCGATGTGCGGGAGTATTTACGCTTACCACACCGCGTGGTCTGCGAAGACACAACTCCTCCTCTCTCTTATCTCTGATCGAACCACACACATTTACCAACATGACCCGCATCCGGGGCTACAAGGGCGTGGGGACACGTGTACATCTAAAGAACTCAGAATCGACGGCCTGATGTTTGACAAATAACCAAAATAAATAAAACATAGCTCCAGAGCGCGCGTGGCAAGTATGACAGGAAAGTAAAACTTACAGTGAAAGTACCCGCTTGAACAATACCCAAACTAGTAAAACCCAAATTACCTTTTTATACATTACAATATCCCCCCGGCAAAAGAAGTCTGACGAGCAATATCATTGAGGTGGCCAGTCTCTCACTTGCGAGTCAGACGTCCTTGCAACCTAATCTTAAAACTGCGAACTAATCTAATTTTCAAGTTTAGACACCTTAAATTTTTCTGACTAGAATTCTGGAGTTATGTTGTACAACACTTGAGGGGCAGGATGCAGTTTCTAAAATTTGACAAAACATAATGATGCAATAGTACGAAAATCTTACAATAAAAATAAAACAAGTAAAATATTTACAACCTAGGTGGGATACAATAATACTGTACAACAATATAGTAATATAATTAAATAAAATGGAATAAACATGGCTGACATTCATTTTCTTTGGCAAATACTTATGGCTTTGGCTTGCATGGCATAAAGTGAATGGAATGAAAATAACTTGGCAAAATGGAGTAAATTTATTTAATGTAAAGGCAATATTAAAAAAAATGTAAAAATGTGCGTAGTGTGTAGAAAATTTCGAAAACCATAGCTGTGAAACAGCAGTATTAACAGTAACGCTTGCTAGAAGAATTTTTCAAGGTAATACAATAAATGATAGCCTGCATGAGGTACTGCATTTATGTGACCTGACATTTTTTTTTATTTCTAGCAATGTCTTGTACTTTTCTTATTTGGTTATTACTAGTATTTCTTAACAATCTGAGGGCGAATACTCTCCTCAGAGGTTTAATTACTAGTTAACCGTCTAGGCAAATTTAAATTATATTACATGAAAAAAAAAATGGTTGGCATCATTATTCAATAAAGGAAATAATATACGATCAATTTGGCACACAAAAATTTACACAGTAAATATTCAAAATAAAACATCTTCATTTAAGCAAACCTAATATAATGCAAGAAATTTTTTTATTTACATTGACACAATAAGTATTTGTTGTTTTCATTAAGTTATCGTACCCGGGTGCATGAATTTGTCATAAATTTTCAAGTGACTTTTCAGTGAATAAATGACATTATCTCAAGTAAATTAGAATTCGTGTCAAGTTGAGAGTCCCAATCGGTAAGTCATTTCAGGGAAATAATCAAATGAATCTAAACTACGTCATAGTATGCAAATAACAAAAATTCAAATTTCAAATCTTCAGGAAATATAGGTAATGTAGTAGTAATTTAAGCATTAATTTAATAATAGTAAGACCAGTATAAAACTTCAATTGAAATAAAATATTTAATAACACAATTCAATTGTAAACTTACTTTAATGAAAATACTATATTAATCAAAAAAAGCGCAGATATATCAATACAATTTTTCTTTCCTTTTCTTTCTTTTTTTCTTTTTCTCTTTTTTATTATCAACATTAAAATAGCACTTTAAAATAACACACACAATTAATAACCATTTAAATATAATGCTCTAATGTTCACTTCAACTCTAGAATAAAAATCGCTTACTTTTACGAAAGAAATTGATATCCACAAATTGAAATCGTCATTCCTCAACGATAAACAAAACACACACACACACAAAAAAATATCTTCTCTCCCAAGTTCAATGCAGGCAGGAGGAGTTTCGGTCAACCAAGTTGTACGCACAAAAACAAAAATATTCGGCACGGAGAAAAGGGGGAAATAATTCACCAGTTGCACACACTTCTCGTGGGGGCTGTTTTGGGTGCAACGAAGGCAGTGAAATTTACGCACCGCTGCCGTAATGATGACAGGAGTTTCTCTTGGTTTGTGGCGAACGTGCGAAAAAGAAAAAAAAGATGAATTAGGAGGCGCAGATTTCGGTATGATGAGCGCTGCAGAAATACCGCATAGGGCTGTTCATCAATGCAGACGTTCTTCCATTTCGGCATTAACGGCGTAGAACGTACAGGACGTTCTGTGAAGTACTTCAGAAGATAACCTGACTCATCAGTCGGTGTTGAAATCTCCCAGAGCAGGGCTCGACGAAGTTGGCCGGCGGAGAGCGGACTCAAGGGAGTAGGCCATCGGCTGGTCGGCGAAGAGGCGCGCTGCATCTCCTGCGAACGATGGGCGATGAACCCGTCTCCCGGATTATTGAGCGTTAATTTTTTTTACAATTTAAAATTTTTAATTGGCACACAGGCAATCATCCTGTCGGCTATTTGAGACGTCAGATATTTCAAGTAAAGCTTCAGAGTTAAGGCAGGTAATATGGTTTATTGAACATTACAATTAAGTTACAATTTAGAATGAGAAGAGGGGAGGGGAGACGGGTACAAGAATCAGCGTGGACTCATTAAGCAGTTCTAGTGGCAGAAGTCCGCCAATTTTCGATGTGCGGGAGTATTTACGCTTACCACACCGCGTGGTCTGCGAAGACACAACTCCTCCTCTCTCTTATCTCTGATCGAACCACACACATTTACAAACATGACCCGCATCCGGGGCTACAAGGGCGTGGGGACACGTGTACATCTAAAGAACTCAGAATCGACGGCCTGATGTTTCACAAATAACCAAAATAAATAAAACATAGCTCCAGAGCGCGCGTGGCAAGTATGACAGGAAAGTAAAACTTACAGTGAAAGTACCCGCTTGAACAATACCCAAACTAGTAAAACCCAAATTACCTTTTTATACATTACATATATATATTATAACTCGGCTGTTCGAGCCTCGTCAGGAGGAGACCCCCCTCCCATGAACCCTCCTAATTTTTTAGTTTCATTATTGCCATCTTAAAACGATATTAATAGACTATGTCATTTTATCTCACCTTCGTGTATTTCGCCTGGTTTACCCTATGTTGAAATTTCTATAATTGTAACCTATTTATAGAAAAATACATGTGATGCATATTCTACAGCTTATGAAATATTGTAACAATTCATTAAATAGTTATAATATATATAGCATGTTATAATAACAATAGTTATAATATATATATATATATATATATATGTATATATATACAGGGTGTCCAGCCTTAATGTGACCCAATAGCTAATTCCCGAACCATTCGGTTTAGAAATGCACTTCCAATTTGAAAAATGTTTTAAAAAAGGTAAAGCATGTTTTTACGTGCTTTTCGAACCAAAAAACCCATTTAGAAAAAAATTACAAAAATTAAATTTTTATACGGTTCCCAGGTCCTATCACTTATATTTAGGAAAAGATGCAGTACACAAAAACAAAGTAAACACAAAAAGTTTCATTTTATTACGATAAAAATTGACCAAGTTATGGAACTTTGAAAATCATACATTTCATCCATTTTCTCGGCCAATTTCAAGAAGCTAGTAAGGGGCCGTCTCCAAAGTGAAATTAATTGGAACTCTGCCAGGAAACATTCGCTCTTGCACGTCTCTCTTATGTAAATCGGTTTTAAATTTAAAAGTACACACATTACGTTAATATTACAATAACTGAGTACTTAAGAAACAAAATTTATTCTGTGTACGTGTAAAACATAGATAAAATAAAATATTTTGGACGAAGAAAACTTTTCAAAAGGAGTTCCAAAAACTTACTTATTTGCCTGCGGCTTCAGACTGATTTGCTGCGGTACTGATCATGGCAAACGTTAAAAATCTGTTGTGTAGTCGCTTGCAATTGCATACAGTCGTATTCTAATATTACGAATTCTAGTACAGGAGAATGAGATGTATACAAATGAAGAATACTGCGAAATGGTACTGTTGTATGGACAGTGTAATCGAAATAAGAGAGAGGCGGCAAGACTTTATGCCATTAAATTTCCCAGTCGAAGACATCTATCTTATTGTACAATTGCCGGTGCTGTTCAACGCTTGTATAGAACTGGGAGTTGTCATAGACGTATTCCCTTGTCTCGTGCCACACCTTCAAGCTTGCGGATACCCGCTGAGGATGTTCTAGGATATGCCCTGGCTCATCCTGAAAGTAGTGTCCAGGATATTAGCAAGGCTTGTTCCTACTCAAAATCGACGGTGTGGAACATATTACATACGTACGGTGCATTTCCTTATCGTCCAGTCCTGGTGCAGGAGCTAATGCCTGGAGACCAGTTGTATACATCTCGTTCTCCCATACTAGAATTCGTAATATTAGAATACGGCTGTATGCAATTGCAAGCGACTACATATTTTTAACGTTCGCCATGATCAGTATCGCAGCAAATCAGTCTGAAGCCGCAGGCAAATAAGTCTATTTTTTTGGAACTGCTTTTGAAAAGTTTTCTTCGTCCAAAATATTTTATTTTATCTATGTTTTACACGTACACAGAATAAATTTTGTTTCTTAAGTACTCAATTATTGTAATATTAACGTAATGTATGTACTTTTAAATTTAAAAACGATTTACATAAGAGTGACGTGCAAGAGCGAAAGTTTCCAGGTAGAGTTCCAATTAATTTCACTTTGGAGACGGTCCCTTACTAGCTTCTTGAAATTGGCCGAGAAAATGGATGAAATGTATGATTTTCAAAGTTCCATAACTTGGTCAGTTTTTACCGTAATAAAATGAAACTTTTTGTGTTTACTTTGTTTTTGTGTACTGCATCTTTTCCTAAATATAAGTGATAGGTCCTGGGGACTGTATAAAAATTTAATTTTTGTAATTTTTTTCTAAATGGGTTTTTTGGTTCGAAAAGCACGTAAAAACATTCTTTACCCTTTTTAAAACATTTTTTAAACTGGAAGTGCATATCTAAACCGAACGGTTCGGGAATTAGCTATTGGGTCACATTAAGGCTGGACACCCTGTATATATATATATACATATACATATATACACATATATTATATTCATACGTATGTTTACAAATAAGTTCCAGAAACACTAACAGATGGTGCTGCACAACAGAAAATATGCTGAAAAGACACAAAATACACATTTTATTCGAAAACAACAAACATTCACATATTACGAGGACCTTATCAATGCAGGGAATGGTGCTCAATATGGTTCCCATCATCAAGATTTAAAACCTGCTGTCTGGACAGTTTGTTCAACAGTGGAAGGATATTGGTCGATTTAGATGCTTCGCACATGCAGAACGATATTGTCTTTTAAATTTGCAAAAAACGAAATTATTCCCCAAATTTGTAAAACGCCAATGACTAAAATGTGCTTTAACCCTGTGCTTGGGACTTTTTTTAGACGGTCGATAAGTCCGCGAAGTCTTATAAATTACATGTTTTAAAGCTGTGAAAAAACGAACCAAAGAGAGCAGGTTGCAATCCAAGGGCATGGCTCCATAAGATTCCAAGTACTTGAGATCTTGGGAGCCATGCCAAGAGACGCTCCTCAGAAACTCCACAATTTCTTCACAATCTCCCGCAACGCAGTATGCTAAAGCAAATTCTCTCCCAAAATATTATTGAAGAAATACCTCAGCAATTAATAGGGAATTAAAATAATATTAATGAAGTGTGTGGAAATATTTCGAAAACATACTTTCAGATTATATGTTAAAGTCAGTTATAATAGAACCTAAAAACGATGATTGAACTTTTATTAATGTTGACTTAATCAAATATCTAATAAATCGAGAAGATATCAACATAGCTACTATAAAATAATTTCCTGTGATGACAATGAAATCAATAACTATCCAGTAGAGTTTTTGAATGCAGGGGTTTGCGTTTTTTATTCGGTTTGCCGGGAGCAAGTGAAAAATTGCCAAACAATTGTGATCTGCACCAAATACTTACAAACCTAAAGGGATTTCCAGTAGATAGTTGCCTTTCCATATTTTTAATTCAATTTTGCATTTTAATTTAATTCCACACGTTTTCCCCAATTCTACATTATGTAACCAATAAGCATACAAATTTATTTTTAGTATATAGATATTTTTGTTTACATTGAATTATGTATATAAATGCTATTTTGTATACTGATTAAAATTTCCGACTTTTTTTTTTGGGGGGGGGGAAACAACAGTGTTTCAGAAGTAGTCTTTAAACGTTTTCCAGGAAAAAATGGCGAAATTTGCGCTTGGCTAACCGAAAAATATCGGTTATCCACCACATAAGTTAGTATTAAAAGTTAATTGTATCGTTACACTAATCAGAAACTTAAATACAAAGGAAGTATTAGTTGATGGAACGAGAATGCGCATCAAGTTATACTGGGTTAGATATACCAAAATAGATGTTAAGGCGATTATTTTTTAAACCGTAAGTGATCGAAACATACTTCTAATTAGAAAAGTTGGTCAAATTAAGAGTAGCTTTCAGATATGGAATTTTTTACTGGGGGTTGTATACATATTAAAATACGAAATTTAATTTTTATACGGTGCCTCCTTTCCTGCCCTTTATATTTAGAAGAATGTTGCTCTTTGCCTAAGAAAATTAATGAAACAAATCCCATGTCTCTAAGTGAAATAGTTAGCAAAATATTTATTTTTAAAAATGATGACTTAGACCACTTTACCTACTGTGTAGGCATCTGTTTTCAGGCAGAAAAATTTTTACTTTAGGGGACTAACTATGAGTTGATAAAAGTTAAATGAAGATCCCATTGTTGGGAATGGCAATTAAATGCATTCAAACGTGAAATTAACAGGTGCAGTTTTACCTGATTTCATGGGTACTGCATTATGAAATTAGTGATAATTTAGTCCTTTATGGGATTAATCCACTCATTACGTCACGCTTCTAGAGAAGGAATTTTAAGGTGTACAAGAGAATTACAAAATAATGGTGTGGTTTGCAATGTAACTTTCCCTGTAAATTGCCAAACATGCGTGATCTGAAAATTCCAGATAAATTAGGATTTGAGAAGTCAGTTGTGTCTATTGAGTGACTGTTAACATAAATTAATGTCATTTGTAAAGTAATTACATTTTTTCTCACTTTTGACCTTTTGAGAACCCCCTTAGCGCTTGCCGACAAATGCCAAAATTTTCAAATTGCGATATCTCGCTAACTATTCCACGTAGGGACACGGGATTTGTTTTATTAACTTTTTTAGGCAAAGAGCAACATTCTTCTAAGTATAAAGGGTATGAAAGGAGAGACCGTATAAAAATTAAACTTCGTATTTTACCTCCAGTAAAAAAATGCCATATCTGAAAGCTGAACTTTTCTAATTGGAAGTATGTTTCGATCACTTATGGTTTAAAAAATAATCGCCTTAATATCTATTTTGAATCACCCGGCATATCGTAATGCTATTGATTGCGAAGTTTGAACTGGAACCGCAGGCAATAAAAGAATTTTAAGTCCACTTATAAAATATTCTGGTACTATTTTACGATATCTTTTCAAAAAACTCAATTTCCAAATATACATGCATTTACGATGACAGTAAATAAATCTCAAGGACGATCATTCGAAAAAAAAATCGAAATTTATTGAGGATGCAAGTTTTTATACATGGTCAGTGGTACTATGTCTCAGCAAGTAGAGTTCAATCATTCGATGGCTTAAGATTTTATAATTCCGAACAAAATGGGCCCTTTAACCGAGGACGGCTCCAGGCTGAATTTTCGGATGGTATCACTAGACTTTTTAGATTAGCCTAAATTGTTCAAAACGCGAACTGAATGTGTGAAATTGCACGGGGACGTGAGAAATCCAAGGTCGGTAGAGATGACCCACTCGCTGGAGATGCCTTTGCATTTAGCAAAATATGATGAGAGTTTTTACAAGAACATTGTCTTCACAGAAAAGTGTGGTGATTGTAAAGTGAAATATTGTACAAATGTGGTCATTGTAGACAGATGGCCTCGGCTCTCGCTTTTAGTAAGTTCCGCTGTATATGGAATCTTGAGACATACTCTTTGACAGAAGAACTTTATTCGCTTTCAAATTAAGAAATTCAATGCTCTATAGTCGAATTTCGACCACTGGCAGACAACTAGTTCTCTAAAAAAAAAGATTATCACAATCGCAAAATCCTTTATATAATCCCATTCACTTATGGAACTGTAGATAAATAATGATTCTTCTTCTTGTAAAAATTCAATTCATAAGTTAAAATTGGAAATCCAAACACGTGTCATTTCTATTCCTTGTACAAAACATAAAAATCTCACTTGACACCCCATTCTATGTACTATTTTTAAATAAATAAATCGTCTGCAAAGTTCAGTAGTAAACTATTACTTTCTTTGTTTCGGCAAAACTTGCTTGCTTGCTTAATTCTTTTTCTTTTTTGTTTACGAGGTTTCTCGTAGTTCTCTGCAAGTTTAAAGATATAAAGAATTTATAGCATCTATGAGTTTTCTTGCTCCAGGCGAAAGGTAAAATACATTTTTTTCTTTTATATTGATAATTGTGGTAACCCAGTGGTTGAAATTCGACAGTAATATATTAAACATCTATATAATAATTGCTTATACCTCTATAATGATTGCTTATAATGTTTTTTTATTTTGTTCTATTACGTCAGCTGCGAGGGTGTACAAATACGTCATTATGCATTCATTTTCCAGTTATTTGAAAACTGTAAAAGATAGAAGAAATGCCGTATAACTTGGCTAAGCCAAATTTAAAAAGCGGAAATGCTTTTTTTTTACACTTCCCTGTTTATTTTATATTTTTATTATTTATTTTAATTTTTTGCTATACTGGCCAGGTTTCGTCAAGGCTACACAGTTTACGTTTACACAGGCTACGTCTGACTGTTTCAAAATACATAACATTTAAATAAAAAATTAACATAAAATCTCAAACCATGGAATGATCGAGCGCTACTTTTCTACGACGTACAATTGACCATGTATATAAACTGGCTGCCTCAATAATATTCAAATTTTTTCGAATGTTTGTCCTCGAGACTTACTTATTGTCATCGCAAATGCTGGTATAACTGGAAATTGGTTTCTTTTGAGAGATAGGTGAGAGATAATGTACGTGGGACGTATTCCGAATTATCCGTTTATTTGAAAGCCAAATTTTCCTACTGCTTGCAATTCCAGTTAAAACTTCACAATCAATAGCGATTACGGTGCATAAGCTTGATGCGCATTCTTGTTCCATTGATTAATGTTTCCTTTGTAGGGGAATAGGTTAGTTGCACCGGGCGAAAGGAGAAAAGAGCGAGTTGCACCGCTGATGAATTTAATGCACGTCCGCGAAATGGGGGGTGGGGGACAATCATAGAGGAACCCTGCGGTCTCTCAAAGGGCCGGACGTAGCATATTTTTGAAGAGGCCCTACAGCGACCGCTGGACTCAGTGATGTTTTTTGGGGTCTCGCAAAGGGCCAGCAGTAGCATATTTTCGAGGGGCCCCCTACGGCGATAGCCGGACCCAGTGATGTTTTTTTTGGGGGTGTCGCAAAGACCAGTGGTAGCTTATTTTCGAAGTTGAGCAAGATATGGATTCCGGTGCAGCTCGCCCTTCGATTTGATTGATAGCTATTGGTGCGGGTGCAATTGACCCTCGTCCCTTTGTATTACTTAAGTTTCTAATCAGTAAAACTATGCAATTAACTTTCAACACTAACATATGTGGTGGCACACTATGGTACATTTCGGTTCTGATTAGTAAAACTGTGCAATTAACTTTCAACACTAACATATGTGGTTGCAAACTATGGTGCTTTTCGATTAGCCGGGCTTAAATCCCACCGGCCGCTTTTTCTTAGCGACATTAAAAGACTACTTGTAAAGCATTCTCGTTCCCCAAAACAAAGCCGAAAATGTTAATCAGTATACAAAAAAAGTACTTATACACAAATTACAATGTATAAAAGTATCAATATACTAAAAAGAAATTTGTATGTTTATTGGATTAATCGTTTGTTAAAAATATGGAAATGGAAAACATATGGAATTAAATTAAAATTCCAAAATATAGAAATGCGTATCAAAGAAATCTGTACCGGAAATGATGCACGATGATTCTCGTTAGGTTTGTTCGCTACTGGCACAGGTTTGAATTATTTGGCTTTTTATCGGCTGACTGAAAATTATCCAAACCATTAACAGTCAAAGAACTCAAAAACTCTACTATGCAATTATTGATTTTTCTGTCATCATGGCAAATTATTTTATCGTAGCTATGATATGTTATCAGTTCACCATATATTCGATGTAGTATATCACTATTAACTTAAGTACAATCATCATTTTTAAGGGCTAAAATAACTGACTTAAATATGTTATCCGAGAGTAAATGTTTTGTCGGAAATATTTCCATACACCTCATTAAAAATGTAATATTATTTTCATCTCCTATTGATTGCTGGTGTATTTCGATAATATTTTCACTAAACTGGCGAACAATTTCATTTTTACAAATTTTGTTGGAATATTATAACACTATTGGATCGTTGTAACTTAATGCTGTAATTCAAAATGGACACAAAAATGGAACCATCATCCGACTTGGCGCAAAATATTGCTCGCCAATTTACTTCTCCAAATTTTTTACGGTGCATTAGCGTATTGCTCAAAAATTTTAACATTCGCACAACCACCTCAATTCGAACTTTCACTGTGCCGTATTTCATGCTCATCCGTTCGCGCAATGTGCTGCAAAAGGGACAAGGTTTTCCTTAGCGTATTTATATATAAATGGATAGATAGATTAGAAATTTATTATTTAGAATAATAAAGCTATATGTTAGACATGGCAGTTATCACAATCTCAAAAAATGGAACTTAAAAATTCAGTATAGCTTGCGATTTCACTAAGCAAGTGAGTGTCAGGTGGGGGAAAATGGTAGTATGGGAATTAAATATTGAAAATACCCTTTTTTTCAGCATAAAAATTCAAATATTTTATAATTTATTTCATGGATATGTATACATTTAAAGAATACGAGAAGTTTTTCTAGTGAAGTTTAATCCTGCAGCCAGTGGCGTAGCGAGGGGGGGGGTTGGATGTCAGAACACCCCCCCCTAAAATTTAGCGAAGTTCTATTATTGATATGAAGAATGCGATCCATAATGTAGATTATCCGTTACATCAGTGCCTAAATCCCCCCTTAAATTTTTTTCT
Source organism: Cheiracanthium punctorium (assembly GCA_038373885.1). Classification (NCBI taxonomy): domain Eukaryota; kingdom Metazoa; phylum Arthropoda; class Arachnida; order Araneae; family Cheiracanthiidae; genus Cheiracanthium; species Cheiracanthium punctorium. The sequence goes on along the minus strand of JAWZYV010003815.1, from coordinate 399,501 downwards.
GGCTACGCTACTGCCTGCAGCAACATCAATGTGTTCAAAACTTCTCGTTCTTTCATTAAACTTATTGCCTCTTAATAAGTGATACTGAAAAATTTTCTTGATCTTTACCAAGCATTTATGTAAATTTATTCAACTCAATTGGATCTACTGTTCATTTGCTAGTGCACATAAAATGATTTGAGTGTATATACCGCATTGCATAAGAATACTTTTTTGTAGCCTTTAAAAACTGTAAGGCGTACACACGCTAGAATTTATTCAGTATGTAAGACATTGACCTTTAATATGCGTACCTATTTGATGTCAATCGAATGCGGCATTTAGATACTAGCACATTTTAAATGGTTTGCGTCCTTAGGCCGTACTATATAAGAATTACTTTTCGCAAGCCTGAGAACAAACTATCAGCTCTAAAACACCAAAATCTATGCAGGTCATGAGACCGTGACCTATAATATGCATACACAGTTTGAGCTCAATCGGATGCGCCCTATAGACACTATCGCACTTTGAAGAATTATAAAAAGGCTGTACTGCAAAAGAACACTCATTTGTTCCCCTGCCAAAAAAACAAGTCCTACACTCAGCAAAATCTATTCATGTTGTGTGATGGTGACCCATAATGTGCATACCCAATTTGAAGTCCGTATGCTCCATTTACGAATGATTTTACCGTTGGATCAGCGAATTGATGTGATTCAGTCACAGGAAAACGGAAATTTGGAGAGGAAGTTGGCGAGTACTTATGGTGGCGGGAAAACCCAAAAAAGCAAATAGATTCTGCTATGGTGAATCCAGAATGCATGAAGAATATCAGGATAAATGCTCTTTTGTCAGATGCAAAAAATAAAGTAGAAAGAGAAATAAGAATGAAAGAAACCGAAATTTCTAAATATTTTAATAAAATTTAAATTTAAAAAATATGTTTGCATAATTACGTATGTATTAGTATGTAATTTCATCAATAACAAAACAAACTATATTTTTTAGCATTTTCTTTTCCTTGGCTATCAAATGTTTGTAATTCTTTCAGCAACCACCCCTCTTCACAACTGAATTTTCGCGGTACGGAGGGTGGACGCTCCAGAGAAGTTTCACTGTGCTTACATTTATTTTATGAGTCGATAAATTTTAACACGGAGTTTAAACTCACTCTAAAGTCAAATTCTCAGTGAAATCTCAATATTCATATTAAAATATTAAACTCATAGTACATAAACAAATCACTAATGAATTCAAATCTATTTTCTTTCCTAAATATACACTATTTTCTTTCCTAAGTCAGTATTTTAATCATCTCTAGACGGAACATCTTTTCTGCTTTTTTATTCATTCGCACTCATGGAGGGATATTATTGGAGTGGACACTCTCCATAGCTGCTTGCTTGTATTTTTGGTACCTAAACAAAGTTTCAACTATGTAAACATTGGAAATCCAGCAACGTACAGCGATCCTAGCTGTAGAAGAATAAAACATTTCCCGCGCTCATTGGTAACTAGTTTTACATATTTTTAAATTCCCAATTCAGCATGTGAAGGAGATTATGAACGCAAGCACTCAATTTTAATTATTATTATTATTATTATTATTATTATTATTTTACCTTTTCTTACGTGGTTGCCTTAGCGCGTATGGACGCCATTTTCACGTCATTGTTTACTGTTTTGCTGGCAGGGCGGCACCGGCACATAAGCGCTAAGGTATGTGCTGCTCTGGAGATAAGCAAGAGCGTATGCCCAGCGATCCAGTGCGTATTTGTGTAACCTACCTGTGTTAATCAGAGTTTCCTGGTGTCAAATTTTTTAGATCATTTTTTACCACGGAGATTCTCATCCTGAAGTACTGATCACTGATCCATGAAAAAAATGATCAATTATACGCAAGCATAAGTTGTCACGTCATGAAAAACCGTCCTAGATGGCCAACACCAAAGTTGTTCCGAAGGTTATACATAATTAAAAATTTGGTAAAGTTTAATTTTGGTGCACTTTGGATATTTGCTACCATGGTGAGATGAAATATTACTAAATACGGCAACCTACCAAGGATTATGCATAATAATATATCTCTGCCATTACGTCAAAAACGCGAATCTGCAATTTTGGTTATTTTTACCTAAATGCATTGTCGAGTTATCTAAGCAATGCTGTATACCTTGCCAAAACCTCATATCTCAATTGAGCTTATTTTACGAGAGAATTGAATAATCAGTATAAACTGAAGTAATGAAATTTTATAAGCGTGTTTCTTGAAACTAAGAAATGGCAGATTAACGTCTTCAATGTGCAAATAGCTATATGGAAAACTATTTAATTCGTAGCCGTAATGGGGATATATAATCAATTATGCGCATGCGCCAAGCGTCAAAAATTAAGAGAGTATGAAAAGTCAGGAATATGAAACGAAAATAAAAAATAAATTAGCTGAAATTTTAGGATATGTATCGCGTACGAGAATGACGTTACAATCATGTGCACAACGAAGGCACTCGCAAGGAATACAAAATACAATATGTAAGTAATTGCTCTTTCAATGGCGTTTTTGGAATCTTTCCGAATAACGGGATCCGATGTGCTTAGAATATTTCCCTAGAAATGACTTACATTAAAGTTCTATTTATTTCTTCATATATTTTCAAGTTACAGGAAGAACTCTAGAAACGACTTCAGATTTTTAAAAAATATTGAATTTGATACAATGGAATTAATCTGTTAAAAATAAAATATGAAGTTATTTATTTATTTAGTGCGAACTGACAGTGAGATCTGCGTCAATTTTACGTAACAAGTGTGATATTGCATCAAGAGTTCAGTAAGGGTAATAAGCTTTTTCGCAGAATTTACGTCACGAACATATTTGGTTTTTACTAAGGAAACCACGTAGGCAAAAGTGAAAAAGATAATTAAAATTTAGTGCTCGAGTTCATAATTTCGTTCACATGCTAAGTTGAGAAATTAAAAATATTAGCAGTCAGCACGGGAAATGTTTTATTCTTTTCCGTTAGGATCACTGCACGTTACTAGATTACCAATGTTTGGATGATTGAAACTTAGTTTGGGTACTAAAAATCCAACAAAGCAGCTATGGATAATGTGGCCATTTATTTTTTTCTTCAAAACGGGACATTTACTACTTTTTTGGCAATAGTGTATTTATTTTCTTCCTCAAAACGGGACATTTGCTGTTTTTAAGGTAATAGTGTTAGGACTGAATTTGCAGGTGTTGGTATCTTTTAGTTGATAAGAAAACTCGCAAAAAAGCTTGTGTTAATGTTAATATAAAAAAAATGCAGAAACACACATATACTATAAAAAAATAGTGCAACACGTACGTTTCGGGTGGTACAAGGGGTAGGCCCTTCTTCGACCTCAAAAACATCATCCGACACAAGGCAGGAAGGTAGGAAAGTGATAAATGTAAACAAAATGACGCAGAAAAAAGGAAGTTGTCATTTGGAAGGAAAAAAATTCTTAGAAAACTAGAGTGTAAAAGGAAAATAAAATGGAGATCGGGGAGGAGGGGATGGGGATAAGCAAAAATGGAACATGACTTTAAAAGAAGAAATACAAATTAAATAAAATGAAATAGTTGACAAAAAAGGATCATTAAAAGAACAAACACAAAAACAATACATCCCCCAACGTTTTCTTTGCGTCTCGAGAGGGGAGGGAGGGAGGTCAGGTTTCTTTTTTACAGACACTGCCGTTGGTGAATTTAAGATTTTTAGCGGCCTTTATTGAAATCGTTACCGTGGGTTGCTCTCTTTCTAAAAACGGGACATTGCAGGGGGCATTTTCTAAAAAGGTACATTACGGTGTCCCAAAGCTCTGCCTGGGGACAACGGGACAAGCCACCTAAAAATGGGACTGTCCCGTTCAAAACGGGACGTATGGTCACCTTAGCTATGGAGGGTGTCCTCTCCTATAATAGATCTCTGTGAAATCAACACTTTTTAAATACTGTATAGTCTTCGAAGTCCCGAGTAAGGTGTTGCGTTATCTGTATGCAATAACGGCGTTATTCCACTTTTTGAGAGAAGTGTCCCCTTTAAAAGATTTAACTTCGCTTTTTGCACCATTGCAAAGTAAAAAAAATAATTGAAATTTCGCGTTCATAACCTCGTTCGCGTGCTGGATGAGGAAATTAAAAATTTACAAAACGGGCTGTCCGTCAGCGCGTGAAATGCTTTACTCTTTAACCTCTAGGGTCGCTGCACGCCACTCGATTTCCAACGTTTACATATTTGAAAGGTAGTTTGGAACACAAATTCCAACAAGCAGCTACGGAGAGTGTCTTTTCCTATAGCCTACCTTCGCTCAAAAAATATTAAAGTGAAGGTTGATCTTTGTATGCCGGTTTAATAAATAATTTAGAAGTTTTTCTCCGAAATACATAATAAAAATTCGATGACCTATTCTTATTGAATTATTTAATTTTACTCAGACTAATCTGTTATTTTAAAAATCAATTTTTTAAGAAAAATCTTCTTTTACTCAAATACCTTTTTGAGTGATAGTAAAACAAATACAGAAATATACATTCTGAAAAAATCTGAAAATATATCGGTTCTCCACATTTTTAGGGCTATTTTGAATGCAAAAAGTTACTTTCACAGAATAGGAAGTAAACAATATGAAATTTCTGCGTCGGGGATGTAATTCCCTTAGGCATTATAAGTGAGACTGACATGATACGAACATCATAACTAGCATAAACAGCAGACCAGATGTATTGACAAAAAAAAAAAAAAAAAAAAAAAAAAATCCTACTAATATATAAGTGTTAATTCTTTTATGTATGTTTACTACTCTTTCGCACTGAAGCGGTTTGACGGATTTGGATGAAATTTAGAATAAAGACAGTTAAAGTCCTGGATTAACATATAGGCTACTTTTTATAGCTCGAAACAAAACCACTGTTCCTATAATATACAAAAAACTATCTTTTATTAAAAAAAAAAAAAGAAGAATACAATTTTTATTTTACAGAACCGTTGACAGATGGCGTAGAATTCGAAGTTTTTAATAAATAAAACCACAGATTTCCTTTCTCGTAGAGATGGGCGGTTCGACTCATTTTACTGATTCGAATCTCAACTCACTCACTACTTCGATGATTCGAATCAGTGATTCGAATCATGAATCAATAAAACAACTAAAGAAATTTTCCCTCTCTCTGCGCCGAAAGCCGTACTATTTAAACACCCTTCACCCATTCATTGGGTTTCTTCTCCGCTGAGTTCTCGGGCAGCTAGCATCTCTCCCTCCTTGCTCGAGTAAAACTAGTGTTTAAACTGCCCGAAATGAAAATACAGGGGAGCTTCGTATGACCCCCTGGGCCTGTAAGATTAAAATGTTAAGTTTGGTGTCAAAGCATTCGAAATTTTATGTAAGGATGGAAATTCCTAAAGGGGGGTCGAGAATCAATAAAAACGCGCTCCGATGGATAGTTTCCGAGATATACGTTAATTAATTATGGTAATTAGACTAATTAACCATGATTGAGGCTTAAGAGGACTGCAAACATGTAGAAATTGGCTCTGGGATGGTTTCCAGACTTTGGAGATGCCGCCGGAGGAGGCTAATGTTTAAAATGCCCAAATTGAAAATATAGGGGAGCTTCGTATGACCCCCTGGGCCTGTAAGATTAAAATGTTAAGTTTGGTGTCAAAGCATTCGAAATTTTAAGTATCGGTGGGGTGTTCAGACTAGGGGGGTCGAGAATCAATAAAAACGCGCTCCGGTGGATAGTTTCCGAGACATACGTTAATTAATTATGGTAATTAGACTAATAAACCATGGAGCTGTTTTTTCCGCGATCCGGCATCGTCATCAACGGAGAGAAAGCAGTAGCAAAAGCATCACAGGCTGGTATTGATCTCAGGATTTTCTTATCGCCGGCTTCAGCGGCGTAGCCAAGGGGGGGGGTAGGGGGGTCATAACCCCCCTCCATGAGGAATTTTTTGCCATACAAAATGTATATTCTTCACTACATTATCACACACACGTATACATATATATGAGTTGCAGTAGTCATAACCCCCCCCCCCATGAGAAATTTCTGGCTACGCCCCTGACCGGTCAGTATTTTTGACCTTTATCGAATTCAAGATTTCACTGAAATGAAAATGGGAATATCGGATATTTGATGTTGAAGTAAAACCGATATGTCGATATTTATCGATTTTTGGCCCAGTCCTACTGAGGGGCTGCTGCCCCCCCCCCCAAAAAAATGGGACCCTTTACTTAGCTTAGTTGAGCCTAGGGGGTTCGAGAATCAATAAAAACGCACTCCGGTGGATAGTTTCCGGGATAAACGTTAATTAATTATGGTAATTAGACTAATAAACCATGGAGCTGTTTTTTCCGTGATCCGGCATCGTCATCAACGGAGAGAAAGCAGTAGCAAAAGCATCACAAGCTGGTATTGATCTCAGGATTTTCTTATCGCCGGCCTGTATTTTTTACCTTTATCGAATTCGAGATTTCACTGAAATGAAAATGGGAATATCGGATATTTGATGTTGAAATAAAACCAATATGTCGATATTTATCGATTTTTGGCCCAGTCCAACTGGTGGGCTGCTGCCCCCCCCCCAAAATGGGACCCTTTACTTAGCTTACAATTGAACTTCATCTTTAAATTTGATACCAATCCCACCCCTAAATAAAATCCTGGCTACGCCACTGTCAATAACCCTAACTACGCCACTGCTTTAGACCCTATTTTGTATTTCTCTGAATTACGAAAGAAAATAAAATCATTCCCCTTAAACGAAAAACAAGGTAAAAAAATATCTTAAACGAAATCTGCAGCAATAAAGCGAAATGTTATTTTGCTTACTACAAAGTCCTTTTGTGAGAGCGCTTAATACCGCCCCTGTATCCTTCATTAAAAGTGACAAGCACAATCCTAACTTTATTTCATTCTATTTCCCTTCACATGAAAACCCTCCACCATGTAAACTTAACGTTCTGTTTTTTTTTTTTTTTTTTTTTTTTTTTTTTTTTTGGAGGGTGGGGGCAGGGGGACATATATTGAAGTTAAAAGTAGAAAAGGGATGTTTCATTAAATTTTAAACAAATATAAATTTTTTTTTTTTTGGAGGGTGGGGGCAGGGGGACATATATTCATATATTGAAGTTAAAAGTAGAAAAGGGATGTTTCATTAAATTTTAAACAAATATTAAATCAGCCAGACAAGTTGGAAGGAGGGAGTCCCCCCGAGGGAAAAAGGTTTAAACAACTTTGAGACACCCCCCCCCTCCGCTCTTCCACGAGCATTGGCGTAAATTGGCATGTAATATTTGGATGGGGTGACAAAATGTTTCCGATTGTATAAAATATCATTATTATAAATAGTTCTGATATTTGAATTTTCTTAATTTTTTTACGGGGGGGATTGACCCCTCTTGCCCTTAGGAAGTAACGCCTATGCCCCCCGCCAAAAGCAAACGATGTTCGGCCCACTCCACACCCACAGACAGATAAAACTTTAAATCCGACCACCAACCAAGAAATGAAACACCAAAGATTCGAAAAAAAAACTTCAATTAAATGAAACATCCTTTGAACTCTTTTCGACTCCTTTCGACTCTGAGTCGATAGAAGATTCGAAAAAAAAACTCCAATTAAATGAAACATCCTTTCAACTCTTTTCGGCTCCTTTCGACTCTGAGTCGATAGAAGATTCGAAAAACTAACGAATCTCAACGATAGTTTACAATCACCGAAACAGAGCGAAACACTGAATCAGTAAAGATTCGTTGCTGCACCAACTCAGTGACCAACTCACCCACACCCACTCATTTACTGTTTCAAATCATCTATCGACTCAGAGTCGTAAAGAGTCGAAAAGAGTTGAAAGAGTAAGGGAAAATCTCTGGGAACGGCAAAGGGAAAATAAGTTTTCCTTCCCTTCGCACTTGGAATGTATTTCCCTTGAGGGCTTGAGATTCGAATCAGTAGAGAGTGAGTGTAAAGACTGAGCCACTCAGTACCAAGATTCGAATCACTGATTCGACTCATCGAATCATTGGCCATCTCTACTTTCTCGCAGGCAAGTTTGAAATAATTGTTAGACGGTTTCATTTTATGTTATGAAATCTTAATTAAATGATTCACGTGACAAACCATCAGCATGCTTTTTTTTTTTTCACGGCGTGCAAAAATGCAACCTTTTTTAACAAGTAGATCTGCAGCATTTAATATACATTTGTACGAAACCCACTGTATCACGTGAATTATGGTCGATCATCGTTAAATGATGCTAAAATAATGACTAAACGTCATTTTATCGTCTGCAATGCTATGCTTGATTCGGATAACGAATACACGTGAATAAGTTTTTGAAGCTTTCGTTCAGTTTGAATTGTTCATTTTTCTCCGCACCTTTTCCCCAATTTATTGTATTACATCCAGGAAAAGGATGTTAGAAATAGCAATTTTAATTTTGTTTAAAAACACTCATGAATTATAATACACTGTCCAACTTAATAAGGAAAGAAAATAGGGAAGACGCATGGATTATGGCATGCTTTTAATATACAAGGTGGCCATAATTAAACTGCACGTGTTCAAGGGGTGCTGGAGAGAAAACTACTGGGAATATTCCAGTAAAATTTGGTATCTACACGTTTCAGAACATGCTCAAGTCAAATATGAAAAAAAATCGCCCTTTTTTGTTAGATGGCGCTGTATCGTATTTCAACGCTTATCGGAGGCATTTATGCAAATTTTAAGCTCATCGAACAGTATAAAAACAAGACGACATTGAGTAATGGTCAATCATGACTCTGAATAAGAAGGAACGTGCATTGTTAGTGAAGATATTCTATCAGAATGGTAGCAGTTATGCAGCTACTCTGAAAGAATACCGGCGTATGAAACGATTAAGAAGAGGTCCAATGAGTGTCAATGAGAATAAATAATGGTTTAATTGTTTTCCAAAGCGTATTTATGGATTGTTTAATTTGAGATCTTAAATTACGTTAATTTTTTATTACATGATAGTGTAAAAATTTAATTACTGAAGCGAATTGTATTGAAATTTGATAAACTGTAAATGATGTTTTATATTGTTTATATTCCTCTTAGAATGTCATTATGCTCTGTCTATTGGTTTTAGAAGTTGTATATGCCACCGGAGAGCGTTGAAATACGATACAGCGCCATCTATCGATCGAAAATGGCGATTTTCTTTCCATATTTGACTTGCGCATGTTCTGAAACGTGTAGATACCAAATTTCACTAGAATATTCCCAGTAGTTTTCTCTCCAGCACCCTTTGAACACACGTGCAGTTTAATTATGGCCACCCTGTATAGCACTTTAGAGCGTATTTAAAATCTGAAAGTGATTTCCTTACTTTCCTTTCAGATTTCCTTACTTTTTTCCGTTTTTTTTTTTTTTTTTGGTAACAGCCAATATATCCAGAAGCTGTTCAGAATTAATATAGTACGAAAATAATTTGTACCTTTTTATAGGTTTTTATCACTAAACCATATTAGTTTTGTAGCCAGGGGCGGCACGACACAGTAAGCAAGGTAAACATCGCATCGGGGCGCCATTTGGAACTCAAGAACTAAATAGAACATAAAAGGGGGCGTCTTTTTTACGTTAGCAGAGGACGCTACTTATTCCAGGGCCGCCCCTGTTCGTAACCATCTTAATTTTAAATTCCATTCAGAATCTGGCAGATTTCAGTGCCGAGGAAGCCGGTGAGGAACAGGATTCTCTCCGAATAAGATTTATTAATATGGAGAACAAATTGTCGCTGGAGGCGGCTAGTAAATAAATTAAAAAATACGGTCTCACTACTTTTATACTTGCATTTGCTACGTCCGTGCATTTAGTTACAGAAATAATCATTCAAACAGAGCTTGCCAACATTGCAAAAGATGGTGACAGTTACCTGAAAGACACCAAATCTATTTTCCGGTTACGCCATAGATTATACACAGAGCTATTTTATTTTGTGAGAATTTCCTTAGCTGTAATATTAAGTAACAATATAAATATTATTAAATTAAGACCTTTTTCGTGCTACAATAACACTTATAATAAATTTTATTACTTTTTGCAGCCTTTTGTCTGAGTCGTGTGGTTCTACAGAAAATACTCGCATAGAAGTTAAGCTTCAAGAAACCAGCAAATCGTTTTACAATGAAGTTTTCTATTTAAACTGGGTAAAATCGGATTTATTCAGCAGGCAAAAAGATAGTTGCAAATTAGATGTATCATCCTATAAGTGCGTATTTGGTTCTGATAAACAGGAAGAAAATTCTTTCATCGACAACTCGGAAGCACTTGAAGACACTTTTCCGTTCGGTATGGAACCTGAACACGAAGGATTTTACATCAATAAAGGCCCTTTAATGATGAAACAGAATGAATATGAAAATAGACAGAAACAACATACGACAATTTTAAATAGAAAATTGCCCTCCTCAAACTTGAAAATAAGAAATCTACTGCAACGATACCGTTTCAAAACAAAACAAAAAAAATTATGAAATGTACAATTCATGAATGATTACATTTATGTGAAAAGGGAAATATTATCACAGTTAAAATTAAAATAAATGCTATTTTTACCCTAAGAAATATGATTCTTTTATGCTGTGCAGTATTTCTTACTTTAGAAACACAAACAGCAAAAGCTGTGCATATTCAAATAAAATAATGAGATATTAATTTTTAGAATACTTCAAATAGAATTTCTATGTAAACATGATGCACTCATGAACTATTCTTCAGTTATTAATATATGGAAAATTAGATACTGATAAAACGTGGAAGAACATTTCATTGATAGCAATTTTTTATTCAAGTACTATACGAAGCTCTCACAAACATGGCTTTTGGCTATCAACTCACTATTCGTTTGTTGTCACTATTACACTTAATAACAAGTAGAAGCATATTAATGCACGTTTCTCAACCTGTGGGGCGCGACAAAAACCAAAGAGCACGTAGTGATGAATTAATTTTAAAAATAATATTATTTATTCTCATTTTTACTCAAAAATTTATTCATTTTCGCTTAAAATGTTCAATCAGACTTTACTGATAACACTAGCTGCGTACCCGTTCTCCGCACGGTAGGGAACAAAGCTTTTTCTTACATGTATAATTCGAATCGATTCCAGTAATGTGGAATCTAAAAAAAAACAAAATGATTTGACTCTTGGCGTAAAGTTACTCATTATACTAACTTTACGAATAACTAAATACTGATCTGAGAACATTGTTAATATTATGAAACAAAAAACTATGTCGGTGTCATTGGCGATCAGAAAAAGAAAAGCGTGACGGTTCCTAAAAATTTCTAACTTTCAAAATGTCTCATTTCTACATCATACTCTTTTTTAGATTTAAGTTATACCATTAATACCTTAGATACTACATGATGTGAAGAACCGTTTTTTTTTTTTATAATTAAATAGTTGTGTGTACCCGCTCTTCGCAAGGCAAGAAGAGAACATTTTCCTAAAATGTTATCATAACTACTTGTGACAAACAGAATCTCCAAGAAAAAAAAAGTTCAGGTACAGAATTTTCTGTTGAAATTACCGCGGGATATATTAACGCGACGTAGAATTATTTAATGTTTAGTTAGCTGTGATGTAAGATGGCTGTTGAAAAATGAAAAGAAACGATTCACGAAATATTTATTAACGCGGTATATTGTGCTTTGATCAATATTGCCCTAGCATATCTAATAACTATTACTAAGAGTATCCTTTACTGATACCAATATATTTTCGTTTTTCCATCTTTAATGTTTAATTTAAAGAAACGGTTTAGATATTTGCCACTAATGTAGTTTTTTATTCTTTGGTGATTCTTTGCAATTTACGCATTAGTATAAACGATAATCATTTCACTTTCTGGCTGCCATTAAAACAGCTCTCCATACATTCTTATGCATAACTCTTGTCAGATTGGCGTATTTAGCACGTAAAATATTTCCTGCGATTCGAAAACGTGTCCCGTTTAAAAATTATATCGAAAATAATGCTGGATAATTCATCGTTGAAAAAACAGCATTCAATTCTTTTTCTGGCAACGTATTATAAAATAGGGAATAATTTCGTGCGTGGCCTATGTTTTGTTTGTGAGCCCGTAATTTTGATTGAGTTTCGAAAGGGGTTTTAATCTCGTGAAATCTAAGTCATTTTGATCTAACATGTGGAAACTCAGTTATTTTAAAGTCATTTTATTTATGTTTTTCAAATGGCAATTTTATTCATTGTTACTGTTTCCCAGACAACCATAGCGGAAGATATCATACCGAAATCTTGAAACAGCTTTTATTAAATTCAAAATCCTTCTTTACATAAAAATTCGTAAAAAATCTCCTAATTTATATTTTCCCCCCGTTCTTCTTTTAAAAGTGGTCGAAATATATGCTCCGTCTTTCGCCGAAATATAAAAAAGTTATGACAGATAGAATGAAAGATGCAACAGTTTTAAAATTACTTTTACGCAAACGTCGTCAAAAGAGAAATTCTTTTTTAAAATTCCCAAAAATCGGCAAAATATGTTACATAGTCAAAACAAACTGTTTTCGAAAGAAAATTTTCTCCTCTATCCGATGATGCAAATATCGTTTTATTGCGAGTGCAATGACCGGCGTTATTACGTATTATGCAAGAAAAATCGCTAAAAATCGGACAAAACATAAAATAAAACATTTTCTAATTCGAATTTCGAAAAAATCGCTCCGAGGCGTGTTAGGATCTGTCCTAGTGAGGCCGTATGCAAAATTCGGTAGGTCTGCGACCAACTGTCTCGGCGCAATGCGATCCAGAGGCCGCGCGCAAAGAGATCAGTGGTCACAAACCTACCTACAAACCTAGCTACATACAATGTTTACTCTCGGATTTTATTATATATAAGATAAGATAAGATAAGATTATTTTGTTGGAAATTCGACTAAATGTTCATTGTTAAAGATTAAAAAAACTGATTGTATGCTGAAAAATGTGAGGGAGGGGGCACACCACAGTAAGTTAGCCTTTGTTGGGGGGGCGCGACGTTAAAAGGTTGAGAACCGCTGTATTAATGGATTTGTTTTTGAAATACTACAGACAATAAGTACTACAATTTGAGAGTAGTACAACATACTTATAGTATACATCTGGAATGAAAGTAAAACTTTAAATTACTTCATTCGCTTAGAGAATTAAAATGTCCGCAGTATTAAACAAAGTAAAAAATAAATAAATAGAATAATAATCAGCCGTTTTTGTTTTTATAATTATTATTTATAAATTTAATTTTATGAACATTAGGTTTATGATAATTTTCAGGGAACAGTTTTTAAGCGTCCCGATGCCATAATGGGTGCTGTTTACATGCAAAATAATTCAGCCTAGTTACGTTGAAAATTCTTAATCTATAAAATTTATTTGTAGCTATTGATTTCGAAAGTAAAATTATGACATTCTTAAATTTTGCAACGTTAAATAAAATGTATCAGTATCTTAAAATGAATGCTTGTAGAGTTTCTCAAATTTTACCCATTCCGCTTATCTCGCTTATGATTCAAATTATGTATAAAAAAAATTTGGAGTGTATGTCAAATTTCCAGTCTTTATCCAGAAAAAATGCAGAGCATGAGAGACAAAAGAAAACTAGGGGATGTAGTAATTCGGATGTCTCTCAAATAATCAAACATATTTGAAATTATAATTTTATGATTAATTTTAAACACAAAAATAATTCATATGGGAAGCAGTAATTTTCACTTTAGATTTGTCTTTATGTTTTTCTTTCATAATTAATATTTAAATAAGTTTTTTAAATAACTAAAAACTGTTAAATACTTTCTCTTAGCCCCATACAGATTTTAACCGCATACAAATTGTCCTAAAAATTTGTGATCGTGATTTTTCAATAACTATGAGAGTACTTGTAACAGTGGCGGCCCGTGGTCAAAACTCTTAGTGCAGCCGGAAGCATATGAGCCCCCCCCCCCTTCCTCCGGACAGGAATGGAAAATCTTTGTTAAAAAAAAGAAAATACATAAAAAATGTAAGAGATCCTATTTTACTTCCATAAAATGGACATAAATTGCAAGCAGCTGCTCTTATCCTCAAAATTGCATTAATCCGTGTCTGATTCGAAGTTTCCTTAGAATTTCCTTTTGTAACGATAACTTGAGAAGAAAAAAAAAAAAAAAGAAAACTTACTTATTTTTTATAAGTCAAATCAATCCTCCTTGCTTTTAAACTTGCGAATCAGTCAGTGATGCCCTCATAAAAAGGAGTTGTTTTAATTCAGATATCAATAATTTTAAAAGCTCTTTGAAATTTCCCATGTTTAAAGAATTTTCTCGCTCGCCATGTCCTCTAAATGCTAGTTCTTGCTTACTTAAAAGCAATACTGCTTTGATGGGTAATTGTCCATTCATAAGCGTCTATTCAGGCTTACCTTCTTGATAAATTCAGCAATATAAAGTCGAGAGTTTGCCGAACATATAGTCTCCTTACCCCCCTCCCTCACTTCTCGAGCCAATCAGTGGGTCGAATTCACCGCGCTCTTTCAAGTGCTGCCGACGTTTGAAAATCTTTCATGAGCTGAGTCTTAGCTGCGTATCCCCATTATAGCCTATGCCGGAGGGACTGCTTACATAATCGTTGTCATGGCAACGGTGCTGCCAATTTTCTTATCAGCGCTCTGGGCTGAACCAAAGATTTTCCCAATTGAATTGCGGGAAGATTAAAGTGCTTTTTTTCTGAATGAGCGATCCGGCCACAATACTGTTTTTTTGTTTGGTTGTTTTTTTGGAGATTTTTTTTAATTTACCGTAGGAATTCCATAATTCTAATCTGAATTTAGGAAAATTAGTAGAATAAATTATTTTAAAGTATGTGCTGATAATTTCAAGTGCAGCCCGGCTGTACTTGCTGTATCCCACAAGCCACCACTGACTTGTAAGATTTAAAACGAAAAACGTGGAGTGTATGCAATAGATATATAGAGCACGAATTGTTCACGTAAGTCACTGACAGCACTTCAAATTAAATGGACTGTTCTGTGTCTTCTTAACGACAGCAGTAGTTCGGACAATGTAACTGTGGCCAACTCAAGTAAAACGCCCTAGCAAACAAACAAGACACAAAGAGAGAGACAAGAAAGCCAGTTAATATTGTATTCTCATCCTGTTTTGAGCTATATTTAAAAGTCTAGCACACCGGGAAGTCAGTTTAAAATCGATTGCAAAATTAGTACCGAATAGATAAACGCAAGCGAGTTAGCAAAAAAGTGGCAATAAGAATAAAAAATCAGCAAACAGCTTAATATAAAGTGACCGCATTTAAAAAAATTCCTTATTTTTCTGAAATAAAAATTTACTCAAGTGAAAGGCATTAAGTCCGTGTATGCTATGCCAGCTGTCACGGGTTCAATCGAAGTGGAAACGTAGACGGCAAATACATGCTAAGCACGGAGTCCTTTCATTTTCCCTCCCAAATATGATTAATTAATTCTGTTTTACCTACTTTTCGTCAGTCTTATATTTTATGTACAGAAATATCGAACTGTTAGTTTCACAAAAATTAAGTACGCACTTCTTTCTTCTCTTTTACGCAGACTTTTTAAGGATTAATAACACGTATTCATATTACATCTGGAGGAAATCTCCCAAAATTCCTGATCGTTAGATCGACAGCCAGAACCCTGGGGCAGGCAGGTAGGGCAGAACCCTGGATCTGCACTTAACCTGCGCACCTGCACACTAGCCATGTTCAGTATCTTATCCACTCACCCACGGTGAAGACTCTAATTTATTTAAAGGTAGTTAAAAAATAATTTACAAAATGCGATACAACTAAGTAGCAATGATGCATCTATGAATGAGAGACCGATCATTAGAATCAGAAGGCAACGAGCAGCAACTGATCGCCAAATTTTAATCAAAACTTAAACAAATTAATCTGTAACTGAAAACACTCAAATTAACAGATGTTTAAAACATAAAATAATTAAACAGTCACAAACTGACCGAATGGAACAGGGAACTCTGTTCTAAGTTCCTTGTGCCATTCTTCCGGTCTGTGAACGCATGAGCACCCATACAATTTTTTATTTTTTTTGGGGGGGGGGGAGCGTAGGGGGGGGGCAAACTTGAATTTTCCTAGAGGGGAGCAAATTTCATGCTTGTAACAATTTTGTTCCGATTATACTTTGTGATGCACTTTTGTTTACATGATAGCACAATATACTAAATCTCTAGGGGGGGTGGAGTACCTTACCTTGCCCCCTCCCTTATGGGCACCCATCGACTAGCGTGTAACGACACCGAAGAAGACTGAAATTTTTTCGATCGAAACAGCTGTTGCCTGATAAGTAACTTTTACAGTGTTATTTTGCAAAGTTTTTAACCTAATGAAATAACAACGAAGTCGATGAATTATAAAGCGAAAATATAAATTTTTGATACTGACATCTCTTGTGATATTCGGAACATCTTTCATGCGAAACTGACCTTGTCAAAAGATCAGACTTGAATTTCATGTCGGAAGACAGGCGTACTAGCCACCAAATTTAAATTTCAGTAGATTACTTTCATAATGGACGAAAGTAAACTAGTTAACGAACTGGGATGTAAATTAAATTTCGAAAACATTTTTTTTTAATTAGAGCCCTCTAATTTATTTACTTACTTATAAAAAGAGCTAGTACTTTCTTGAAAATTATTTCCTTCTGTTAAGGAAAATACCATAATTTTACTAAGATCGATATTTTACTAAAAGTTACGTCAGTACAAATACATAGGCAACAAATAAGTTCTTGAGCTCAAATAGTGGTGAGAAAAAAGGAGAGAATTTCTAGAATTTCTCGTAAAAATACCTTATTATTCTTTTGTAAACAAATGTCCAATTTTCTTTTCTTCTCACTATGTCAATTCGTCAATATACAAATTTGCGTCAAATTATAATCCATTTGTTCCATGTTTTCTCAAATTAAATAAAAGCTTATCTTAAATTAATTGTTTCAAATGTGCTGTATATCCTAACTAATGTTATAAATGTGAAAGTGAGTTTGTTTGTTTGTTTGTTTGTTTGTTTATGACACTTTCACGCCTAAACCGCTGAATAAATTATGATGAATTTTGGTTTTAAATATAGATGGGACCCTGGAGAAGGTTATACGCTACTTAGAATTTTAGATTTTTAATTACTTTTTTAATTATTAATTAAAAACCGTTTTTACATTGCCATGCTTGGCGACTTTCGCCCGCATCAAATGATTCATGTTTTGAGCTAACAGGAATGCTATTACTTCAATGAAGAAGCACGTGCATCTGAAAAACATTAAATAATACGGAAATTATGCCAGTTTTATGCCAAATCTATCTATCTCTAATAATAAAAATGAATGTTCTCCAGACAAATCTACAGAAAGCAGAGCTTTGAAAATTTGAGCATGACTGGGCCCATGACTTCGGTAAAGTGTACCTGAGGCTCAGAAATTTTAATTACTTTTCTAACTATTAATTAAAAACCGTTTTATCGCCCGCACAAAATGATTTATGCTTTTGAAATAAAGCAGAAATTCTATTTGCAAAATCACATGCATTTGGAAAACATAAATAAGTATGGAAATTATTTTGATTTTACGCCAAATTAAAAAGCATAAATAAAGAAAAGTGTACTTACGTATCATCCCGGCGGTCCGCCAAGACGAGCGATTTTTTGCCGAGATAAATGCCGGGCACATGAAATTATTAATGGTTTTGAATACGATTGGCAACAGTTTGGCAACTCATTTGCAGTTTGGCGGGAATGACCGCCGGGATAATGCGTAAGTACCAAGAAAAGTCCAGATGTGTTTTTTAAAGTTCGTAAATTTCCAAATTCTACTAATAATATAAATGTGTACGTTTATGTGTTTGGATGTTTTTGACTGAATCACACAAAAATGGTTCGAAAAATTTGTAATGAAGATAGCTTATGCCCTGGATTAACATACAGGCAACTTTCAAGAATATAGCATAAATAATTCTTTTACAAAGACACTCAATGCTAATGCATTGCTCTCTATGGAAATTTTGTAGCTACTAAACCGATTTTAAAACTTTTTTCCCTGATTGAAAGTCCTAGGCCTATATGGTCCTAGGCCTATAGGGTCCTAGGCAGGGGCGTAGCCAGAAATTTTTCATGAGGGGGGGTTACGACTACTGCAACTCACATATATGCATACATGTGTGTGATAAGGGAGTGAAGAATATACATTTTGTATGGCAAAAAATTCCTCATGGGGGGGGGTTATGACCCCCCATGAGGAATGACCCCTACGCCTCTGGTCCTAGGCCTATATGGGTTATTCCTCTGTGGGGAACTTTCTAAGGTATCCTAGCCCGTATTTTCGCGAGGTTTTTGAAAAAAACACGTAAAACTGCGAGCGGCTAGGTCGACAGGCGCGTCCGGTGTTTGAACCTGGCATCTCCCGCCATCCAGTTTTGAGAGCAGAACTTCTTAGACACTGGGAGGACCCTGAGTGTTATAGGCTACCTTTTATGCATATATCACAAATATTTCTTTTACAGGGATACTCATAAGAATTACATTACGCTCTATGTGTATCTCTGTAAGTACTGAACCGATTCCAAAACTTTTTTTACTGATAGTAAGCTACACTATTCTTGAGTATTATAGGCTAAAATTCATGCATGTAGCGCAAATAGTTCCTTTACAGGAACACTCAAAATAATTCTAATACAGTACGCTCTATGGACATCTCTTTAACTACAGAACCGATTCTAAAACTTTTTCGCTAATAGAAAGCTGCACTATTCCTGATTAACATAGGCTAAAATTCATGCATATAGCATTTCTTTAGAAGAACACTCAAAACAGTTCGCAAGTACTGTTGTAACTGTCTCTATTCGCCAAATGCCTGAAAAAAATCTAAATTTAGTAATTCTGCATACTCTCTTATTTTAAATGAAGTACTACCATGCATTATACTTCATTTAAAATAAGTAAAAAGAAAATAATATTTAATTGCAGTTTCTTTAGTAGCAAACATATTTGTTATTCACATATGCTTCGTTTCTCTCGGGACCTAGTTCTAAAGCCGACGCGGACGAAATCGCGGGTAGCCGCTAGTACATATATATATTACAAAAAGGTAGACAATTGGAAATCCTGTCCAGCCAGACGCCTATAATTGCAGTTTCAGATAAAAAATTGTTTACCCTTTTCTGTGTTAAACTGATCATTTAGATCAGTTCTAAGTATAAATGAAAATGTGCTGCAGAGGATCGGAAATACTGCTAATGGCGAAATTTGACGATTCGATTAATTTAAAATGAGTAAAACGGCCTAGAAAAAAAATAAATTTAAATTGCTGCTTAAAGAAAAGTATATTTTTATTTTTTATTTTATAAATCAAGTGGTTATCATGACGCCGATTCGCGGATTTTATATGTGAATAGAGTATATAAGTTAGTCAAGGAAGGATTATCAAAACTCCGCATTTTCATTAGAAATACTATTTGATTGTAGTGTCGCCATCTATTTTTTAAAACTCAATTGAAAGACTTTCCTACTGCTTCGAATTCGAATAACACATACTTTTTCAGAATGTAAATTAAGTAGCTCAGTAAAAACCACAACTTACACTGGATTAAAAAACAGACTAAAATAAGTTATATATAATGCGAGAAGTTCTTTTTTGAAATTTCTCATGGTTGAAATTTATTTGCATTGGCGCAACTGTAGGGCCGAGGTATGGGGAGGTGGCATAAGTCAACCCTAGAATGATTTTAGTTCACTCTAGAAAACTTACATTTTCTATTGCAAGAATATAAGATAGAGCCCCGAGGATGATATAAAGCTCACCCCAGAGCCTAGAGATATTCAAACAGCCTGCCCAGTTACGACTATGTTTATTTAATGTACATTATAGCTTTTTCACGAACTGAACTGTATTTAAATGAATTTTAATTCAGACTTCCCATCTTCTACTTTCATGACATTACTATCATCTCTTTGACTAAAATCCATCCGGGCCGGCAAACATTTTGAGAAATATCTTTCCATATACTTTTTAAGTTTTAAAACATCGTCTTTAGATGAAAAAGAAAAAAAAATAGTGAAAAGCCTAAGCATTTCTCAATATTTTATAATTTTATGCAAGGTATAAAAAATCTGAGGAACACGAAGCTTGATTATTTTAAAAAAGTTAAAGTATGTTATTTGAATTTCTTTTTTAGCAGTTTTAAAACTAAAGTATCCGATACTTTAGTGTATGTATGATATTTATTTTTTTATTTATTATTATTATTTTTTTTTAGTACAATAGTATCTTATTTGAAAAGGTGAAACATCGTAAAAGCATTTATTCTCCTGATTATGGTACATATTTTTACAAATTTTCGGTCTGTTCTGCCTCCCGGCTGTTAAAAATAGTTTAAAACTCGTATTCTACACGTCAAATAGTTAAATTTTGCATTTTGTTGCATCAAAATCGGTCCACTAGAACGCGAGATACGGAGTTTCCCAATTGGTTTATATAGGGTTTTCTAGAAATCTCGAGAAATATTGATGCTAGAACTTCGCTGGTCTCACTTTTGGTGACTTTTTTGGCGCCATATTTGGCGATATTTCGCCAAAAGTCACCGAGCTTGGCGTCATTTCGCGCGCTTTTTCCAATGGAGCCTGTAAATGTAGTTTTACTGCATCAACATCACATAATGTTTGTGTGATTATGGCAACGCTACGCTTGGACGATCTGCCAAGGTTGGGGGTGCCTTAGAAGGAGGACTTTCGAAGGGATTCTAATTAGTATAAAGTTAGAACCGGAGAAAACCTACTGGAGAAACTGGAGAAAGAACTGGAGAAAACCTACAAAACTCCAGACCATTAGACCGACAGCCGCGAGATGAGAACCGAACCCGGACCTTTACACTACGGCCGTCTAACATTTTCAGCGGCATAACCAGAGTGCCAAGGTGAGGCCGTACTAGTTTAATATTACTCAATTACTGAATCAAAATTCATGCTTTACGAAGATCTTTCGAGAAATGCTTTCTTCCAGAAATTTCTAATAGCTTCTGCAGCACCTCTAAATACAGGCATGACAGACCTCCTGGCAGTGTTCATCGAGCTTCCGATGTGTTATTACGCTGCATCGCTCTGTGAATTGTGCTATAGTTTCTTGATTTTTGAAGCTGTGCATTTAAGTGCTGTGTTTAAATTCTTTATTGCTGAGTTTCGAGGGACTGTTTACGAAATCCCTCCTATATGTCCGCTGAATTTATGCCTGTGGAAGTGTTTTATTTTGTGTGAGAAATACAGCATTTGTGAAAGCTTCTGTATTAAGCGGGCTGTTATAAGCACGTTACTGTCTGATTGTGCTTGTGAATTTTGCACAGCTGATTGTTCGACGAAGCTCTAGAAGTTCGTTTTCCATCCTGACAAGTGGACTCTTTATTAGAACTTTCTACACCTACTGGACTTTATAACGGCGAACCCAGAATTGAAGCAGAGTTGTCCGCAACAATATTATAGGCCACTAACGAACATATCGTTGTAAATATACACGATGCATCTCTAATTTTACACAGAAAAAAGTTACTGTAAGGAGGGTTATACCTTGGTCGGAAGAGTTTTCAAGGGGCTCTGAAACTTATTCACGTTACATCTGGTGAAAACCGACCTAACTTTTAATTAAACAAAACTTTTAGTTAATTTATTATTGAAGACCCACCATGGACGAGTGGAAAAGACACTGATGCTAGCCGACTGAAGTATACAGGTCCCAAGTTCTGGTCTATAGCGCGGCTGTCGTTGTATCGGTTTGAAGTTTTGGTCGGTTTTCTCCCCCGCAGGCAGATGCTCCTCGTGGAGGCTTGCCATAACACAGAACTCACCTATTATTAAAACTTACCCTAAATTTAAGGCACTGTATGCATTAAATTAATAACCAGCAGGATGTTAAACTTCGTAGGGCCAGTTGATAATTTAAAGATTTTTAGCTGAAGAACTCAAAAATCTTAGTGTAAAGTCGGTTGAAGATTAACATATGTTATGTAGAATTTTATCACAAGAATTATTTTCATCCTATATTAATTCTGAAGAGCTTCTGAATATATTGGGCGTTATCAAAAAGCGGGAGGGCGATGGGGGGAGGAAGAAAATCGGAAACACTTTCTGATTTTAAATACCGACTAAAGTGCTATATATTAAAAGCGTATCGTTATCCATGCGTCTTCCCTTTTTTCTTTCCTTATTCCATTAACTTAGAAAGTGTATCATTTTTCATGATTGTGATTAAACAAAATTAAAATTGATATTTCTACCATCCTATTTCTGGGTGTAATACAATAGACATAGAATGGAATAAAGCTGCGCAGAATAATGCACAATTCGAACTGAATGAAAGTTTCAAAAGTATTCGAGTGTATTCTTTATCCAAGAAGCGTAACAGACGATGGAATAATATTTTAGCATCATTTAACGATGGTGATGGTTTGTCACGCGACTCATTCAATTTTTCATAACATGAAATGAAACCGTGTAACAATTATTTCAAATTCACCTACGAAAAGGAAATCTGATGTTTTATTTATTGAAAACTGCGTATTCTATAAGTTTGCGATATTTGTCGACGGCTTCGTAAGATAAAAACTCAATTGTATTCTTTCTTTTTGGGATAAAAGATAGTTTTTTGTATAATATGAGAACAGTTTTTTTTTCGAGCGATAAAAGTAGCGTATTCGTTAATCCGGGACTTGAACTGTCTTAACTCCAAATTTCATCCAAATGCGTCGAACTGTTTCATTATGAAAGAGTAACAAACATACATACAAACATCGACATTTATATATTAGTAGGATTTTCTCGCTTATGCCCATATAAAGATATAATTAAGATGTTTATATGTAAATTTTATGCCTTGTTACAGACTATTATGGATTTTCCCAAAGATATCTCTAGTATGGCGTTTAGAATGTATTTTATTATAGGTATGGACATGTTCTGGACAAGTTTGTCCAGAAATGAACATAAAATAGACAAATGTGCTGACAGGGTCAATCAAACATTTCAACAATTCAGACCTGCCTATTTTGTCTATTTTTTTTTTTTTTTTTTGAAAAAACTGGGTCTTAAATATAATTTACTTATCTAATGTACTCATTATAGGCTCACTTAGTTATCTTAACTCTTTTAATGTTTAAAATACACATTTCAGCATGTTGATCATCCCTCCATTGCCTCTCCTACTGTAAAATTTGATCCAAGGCTAGAATTATTCAAAGACTATTCAAGACTAAGAAATTTTTAAAATCCAGTTTTCTATTTTTTTTTTTTTTGAATGAGTATACACTCTATATCTATATAAATGCCCACTATATGTAAGTAATACTGTAAAAGATAAAGATCATTTCCGACTTTTTCAATAAAGCTTAATCTAAACAAGTTTAATTAATTAGTGTATTAATTAATATTTGTATTATAATGAGCCTCTAAAATGCACTCGTTACTGAATCATCACTGTAGAGTTCAAACATGTTTTTTACATACTCGAAATTGCTGAACAATTCATAGAGAATTTCATTAAAAAATCAATATCTAAAATGTCTCATTTGTTTTAGCTATACCTATAGTATTTTCTATTTACTGAAACAAAATAAAAAAGAATCCCCCTGTATTTTCTACAGAAATTCGCAAACAGAAAATATTGATGAACGTCTTAGAGAATTGTTTAAAAAAGTACATTGTCAAAAAATTCAGGATCGGTTGTGCAGTACAATAACAAAAATCGCTGCTCGTAATATTCTTTCAACTCTCGATTGTGCAAGACTTAATCCTTAAGTACAATCTGCAACATAAAAACCTAAGATTTGCATAAAATTTTAAAAAGAAAAGCATTTTAAATGCCATTTGTGTTCTGTATTTTCCTTTTTTTTGGACGAAAGCGAATAGTATGAAACGGATTTCTTGCACAAGATATGTATATAAATACATATATATTTGCACATTTGTTTAGTCTGTTTAATGTTTTACAAAATGGCTTCACCTTTATTCGAATGAATGTATTTTAGTGGTTGGAAAATCATGCATCTAACCTTAAATTAACTAATGTAATTCTAAACGTTTTGAGAATGTGTAAACTTAATGTTCAACAAGTTTATCTTTTGCTTTTAAGAGCTTGTTTACGTCCAGCAGGGGCCTAGTCGCTAAGTTCCGTTCCCATAAGGACACGGAAAGTGAAGCAGCAAAGTCTCGGGCAGAGCTTGGGAGGGTGAACACCTCTTTCGGCTGGACTGCTGTGGGACCATGTACCCTAATGGGAGCTGGTGCACGTAAGATCTGTTCGTGGCTCCGATGTTCTCCATGTTTAAACGATACCTCTGAGGATGCCGATATAAGGTGCTAGGTCTCTCATCTCAAAATGGCTCAAAATCAGGAAACCATTCACAGAGGACAACGTTCGTCTGCCTATTAGGCGCCGCCGTAATGAAATGACCAACATCTCCGGCCCTCGCAGTGGGCAGTCCTTCAGGTAGGCCGCTGACCCGGCCATTAAAAAAGCTTTTTTACAGTAAGTCGAGAATTTTAAATTTGGAACACTTTCACGTGAATATTATTAACTAATGTAACATCTTAAAAAATGTTATAGACACAGCTAATTTACTGCTCTTTTGGAAAAATGGCAAATCTCCTTTATCAAAACATGAAATATGAGGTAAATAAATTCAGGAAAGACCAAAAGTTAGTTTGAAGGAGGCATTGTTTTACGTTACTTTATTATTTATTTCTTTTTGGGCCACTACATTTTTATTACGCTTTCAACTTTTAAAAAGAAGAATAGAAACATCATTAGAATTCGAATAATCAAAACTATCAATGAAGGAAATAAAATCAGTTTCAAATAAAAACGATTTATTTTAAACTGAAATTCAAGTTAGTATGTGAACTCATTTCAATGATGTGCTAGAAAAAAAAAAAAAAAAAAAAAAAACATTTCGTTTCGATTAATCTATGAAGTACATGTAAGAAACTAGATGATAAATGTGTTAATTGACTGGACAGTGCAACAGCTCCTGGACAGTGCAACAGCTTTTAAAGGACAGCTTAATCTTGTAGTCCTCAATAACATATATCAATTTGGATTTGTTTGAAATACTCGAATACCTCTAAATTAAGCTTTAAAGAATGACTGTCCATAGGGCGTAATGTATTGGAATTATTTTGAGTACACCTGTAAAAAATCCATAAATAATATAAAATACGCCATTTTCAATACTTGGGGTACTTGGTACTGTACGTAGGAATAACATATATAAGTTTCGTTGAAATCGATGCATATTTACGACAATTAGAGAACGGACAGACAGACAAACCGAAATCATAAACACATTTTTACCGAGTTGGAGAGTGTTAAAAAGGGGTCTTTTTGAAAAAAACAATAATTAATTTATTTATAAAATTGCGCTAGTTAAAACTCATCCACAGCTAAAACTCTGCGTTATTTAATATATTTTATTTCATGTTTATTAATATGTATAGATATATGGAGCATTTACCATTTTAGCAAGGTTGAAATGAGATGGCATAATGTCACGCATGGTGGCCCCAAAATGCTGATCCCGGGTTTTATTCCTTAAATATTGACAATAGACCTATGTAATAAATTAGAAAGTTATGCAAAGAAAGATACAGAATTCTGTGAAATAAATTAAAATTTTCAATGTATGTCTCTATATTAAAAAAAAAGTAACGGCCGCTGCCACCGCCGCCGCTGTCAAAATATTGTTCTGCTATCTCCTCTGAAACCGTGTTGATTTGAGTTTCGACGTAGGTGTAAACGGATTCCGAAAACTCCGGGGAAGCCGATAAGCTGACTTAAATTTCGAAATACTAATTATTTTAGAAGATATTAATAAAAACCTGAAAAAATAAACCTAATGGTTGCCAGTCTTGGCAATTTTCGCCAGCGCAAAATGATTCACGCCTTTGCTACAAAGCAATTCCTGCGTGAAATTAACAAACATGAAGTAGAATTAGACCATTTTTACGCCATATTAAAAAGTAAGGGAAATAAATAAGGCAAAGTATGTTGCACAAAGTTCCCAATTTTCAAAGAGTATAGATAGCAGGAGTTACCTAAGAGAACAGGATAGCTCTCTTAGATAACAAGAGCTTAAAATTGACGGCAATTTGTTTTTCTAATACTTTTTCTAATAATAATTGTAACTGATTTAAAAAGCGTCATTTTGGCACCAGGTACGATCTCGAAAAACGCTATCTCAAGCAGGGTGAATCTAAATACTGCGTCTGTTTCAAAATGCTACCACCCAGTATTTTGAAAATGAAAAAATAATTCAAATGCTTATTATAGTAATGCCGGTGAGGTTTAGCTTGGGTATTTTCCACCCGTAGAAATATTTGGCGACATTAACTATGCCATTATAGCAAGTACAGCTTGGATATTTGTCCTCTCGGCGGGATGAAATATTTCACGGTGCTAAATAAGAAAATTTGCAAAGGCTTGTGTATATGAATGTATGGATAACTGTTTTTCACGGCAACCTTACATGAACAAGATTAATCTGTTATGAGCATGTGTAAATCGCCAAATAATGAAAAGTCACCATGTTTTGTTTTATAACGAATCCTGTACGAATCCTGGAATCAATCGATCATTCGACATGATTTTTTTTTCGAGAGTCATTGAAAAGTGGTTTATGTCACTATATACATATTTCATAGTATCACAGTACATACTTATTTCATATTTCTGACAATTTCTAGGCTAGAATCCTCCCATTATGCTGCATCACCTCATTAGCGTATGGGCAGATTTCACTAATTAGAAATTAGGAATATATATATATATATATATATATATATATATATATGTATGTATATATATGTATGTACATATTGCTGCAGAATAGATTGGTTTTCCGTAGTCGGGAGATGTTGGGAAGAGAGAC
This sequence comes from Cheiracanthium punctorium, assembly GCA_038373885.1. Taxonomy (NCBI): domain Eukaryota; kingdom Metazoa; phylum Arthropoda; class Arachnida; order Araneae; family Cheiracanthiidae; genus Cheiracanthium; species Cheiracanthium punctorium. The sequence continues at coordinate 372,538 of JAWZYV010003815.1, read as the reverse complement.
GGCGTAATAGCATCGTCGGGTTCAGGAGAGGCGAGGCGGCTCGGGACTCTCGCTTAGAGTTTTCCCCGGCCATCCGCTGCATCTGGAACTTGTAGTTGGACCAAGAAAGGAAATCTTGCGGGTTTACATAATTTTATTGGAACATTTGATACATTTTTCTCGGCAGTTGCGACCACACAAAAAAGTTTTCTCCCAGGCAGGGCTAGCCCCTTTTATTAACTTTTGAGGTCGTGTCACATGACCCGCGCACATTCCAATTATTGGCCGATCCCAAAATCTTGGCAGCGGTTTTTCAAGGTTTATTCTGACTTTTAAGACGCCAGAGTGACTGGGCGCGGGGACCGTTCATAAAATTACAAATTCAAGGGACTGTATTAGTTGCGGTTTTTTGAAGCGAATTTCGTTTATTCCCAACTACACAGTTCAGCAGTTTGGGATTTTAGCGGGCTTTTGATTTATTATGTTATATATATATATATATATATATACTGAGATTTAATCCACTGAAAATTTTAGTCGATTTCGGAAAATTTTGAATATTTTTTAACGTAAATTTTTATATTTCTATGATCCATATTTACGGAATAACAGACGAGGTCAATGTTTTTTGGGCACGCAATTCATAAGGCAAAATTAAGTTATTACTTTATTGCTTCGAAATTTATTATGTTATTTCAATATTCTACTAATGGATACTAATTTTTTAATTACTAATATTAATTTTTTAATATTTTGTAATATTTTGACAAAATCAATCGTATTTTAATGATGTAGTGCTATGAAATAGAATGTCCAAAAATAAAGTACATGTATTTGAGAAATCATTTTTTTTTCTTTTTTGGTTTATTACATTTAAAATATTCTAACTACGTATTGCGTTTTATTGAAAATTAAAGGCGTAACAAATATTTTACTTTTACTTTCTCGGAATAAATACTGATTTTATAGAAAACAATTGCTTAATTTTTCAATTTAACTAAGATTATTCACAAACATTTATATACAGAAAAACAGATACAAAAAAAGAAATTATTAATATTATGCCAAAACTTTTATCATGAACTTTTTGCACTTACTTTACATCTTGTAAATTGCAAACATAGTTAGCATTAAGAAACCCATTCTGAAAGATTCCTAAAGTCATTTCGAAAACACCTTTCTAATAAGTTATATAAATGAGTTTTTCGTTTCTTCGTTTTATAAGCTTTCTAAACCGATTCTGGAATGAAAACTGAAACTTTTTTACTGTCTGCGTGTAAAATAAAACTTAAATTTAGTACAGAGTTTTAACATTCGAAAAAATTAAAGCATAAATAAAATTAGAGGTCCTTTAAGTCTTCCATTTTACAAAAAATGTGCTATTACTTTTAGGACACCCAATATATCAAATAAACATTAAGAAAATTTTAATTATCCACTGTATTTTTGTCAGTAATAATTATAGCTGTTCAGTTTCATGCATAACATGACAATTTTTTAAAATCATTTTATTTAAAAAATAATAATTTTTTTAAATAAAAATCTTTTAGATCAGTATACAGTTTAATAGTGTTTTAGTCACATTAAATAGCATCAATCATTCAAACATATGTAAAATTATATCTTAGATTAAATAAGAGAACTGCATTTTAAATTCTATCATTTTTTCAAACTATAATGTTTTCATATCTTTATCGTGATAAAATTTGAAGAATATACACTCATGTCCATAAATTAAGGATAATGAAGTTCAGGCAAAGAAAGAGAAAGAAGCAAAACAAATTTGACTTATTTGTAAAGTCTATTTATTAAACAAAAAGTAAAGAGCAAAAAAGATGCTATATGTTTCACATAATTAATAAAAATTGCAAGTTTTACTCCCTTGACCAAATTTCAAAAAAGAACCTATTTACAAAAAACAGTATAACATGGTTAGTAGAATGGTTAATACGGAGTATGTCTCCCGGACGATGCAATACAGGCCTGACAACGCCTAGGCATGCTGAGTATCAAATGATCAATCTGATCTTGGGGAATATTACACCACTCATCAAGCAATGCACTCCGAAGTTCCGGTAGACAGGTGGGAGGGGGTTGACGGGCTGCAATTCGTCGGCCAAGCATATCCCACACATGCTCTATTGGATTCAAGTCCGGTGAGTATGCTGGCTATTGCATACGGGTGATATCCTGAGATTGAAGGCATTCGTCTACAATGTTTGCACGGTGAGGACGGGCGTTGTCATCCATAAACACAAATTCAGCACCCATGGCGCCCCGAAACAAACGTACATGTTGTTCCAGAATGACATCCCGATAGATGTGGCCTGTCATCGTTACACTCTGAACATGCAGGTCAGTTCTGGAACCAAGAATAATTCCTTCCCAAACGAGCCATCCTGCACCACCGTAATGGTGTGTTTCAATGGTGTCCTCTTGGTGGAAACGGGTACCTGGCGCTCTCCAGATGAATGTCCGGCGAGAATCAGACTCCAAACTAAACCTGGACTCGTCGGAAAACATCACACAAGACCACTGTTGCGGTGTCCACAATGCATGCTGTCTACTCCAGGTTAATCGCAGGCGACAGTGAGTTGCGGTAAGTGAAACACATCTGACAGGCCTACGAGCATATAGACCAATGTGCCCTAAGCGTCTGTGCACGGTCTGCCTTGAAACTGTCGTACCGGTAGCTGAAGAGAGCTCACGAGACAGGTCTGATGCTGTACTCCGTCTGTTTCTTCTGGCAGTAACTGCCAAATAGCGGTCCTCATTCGGCGTTGTAACTCGGGGGCGACCTGTGCTGTAACGTCTACTAACATTACCATCATCTTGGAATCGTTGCCAAAGCCTGGAGATGACACTCTGGGCGATTCCAAGTTCCTCGGATACTTCCAGCTGGGTACGTCCACATATCAGTCGTCCGATAATTCTGCCACGTAAAACATCATCCAAATGCCTCCTTTGCGCCATAACTATGCGGTTTTTGCACTGAAAGGCTTTCACAGCGCTTGTGAACAATTTTACTTCTTTGCCACCATTCCCTATATACCCCTCTCTTACACTCTCGTCATTGTGACGTACCATCCACGCCATCTGGTGGTTTCCTGTAATTTGCATATTCTTCTTCAAGATGTGTGTGATCATTCCACAGGTGAAATTTTTATTTTAGAGATCAATTTCTGTGTGATTCTGAATTATCCTTAATTTATTGACATGAGTGTAATAAGCTTACTGCAAATACATTATTTCATATGAGTGCGAAAGACTTGACATTTGTTGGAAATCTCATTTAATATTGTTTTAATATTTTTGAAACCCATAAAGAAAGGCGAACTCAGATCATAAAATTAAAATAGGGAAAATCCTTTTTTACAAACATCATGAAGAAAAGCAATAACATTCATTATTTTGAAGGTCTTGTATATTTCTAAATTCCCCCTTATCCAATTATTTATTTATATCATTTTAAAAGAGTATTTCGACATCAGGGAGAAACATATGAATTTCAGTAACAAGAACTTAATGTTTGATTCACATTTAAGAAAATTAAAATATTTTGAAGTGTGCTCATTTATTTCACTGAGTAAGGAAAGCAGTGCAGATGTTTAATATAAAGAAACTTGTGATTTTATTAGATTTAATTTAACTTTACGCTGATATCGAAAGCAATTAGTTTTCTGGGTTTCTTTATTCTTATTGTTCTCAATGCTAAAGTAGATTAATTTATATTACTATTAAATTAAAACATCATTAAAGAGAAATATCTGAAGAAAGTAGGTAATTGGATTCAAATAAACAATCTAAGTTTCAAAACAAATTCTTGCTACGATATAAGAACGAAAATTGAGTTTACGAATTTATTTAACCTCACTGGTTTCCACAAAAAGCACCCTTAAAACTTTTTCAATAAATATTAAATTAGATAGTCTTCTAGACCATTCTTTAGAAAATAGTATTCTTTTGCCTCTTTTTTATAACAAACTTCAGTTGCATAACTTTAACAACATGTTTCCTTAATATCCTACCTTATCAATATTATAAAAGTGAAAGTTTGTGAGTATATATTGGTGTTGCTATGTCTCTCCGAAACGGCCGTAGAGTTTGGATGAAATTTGGAATGGAGACAGAATACTCTCTGAATTAACACATAGGCGATTTTAAAATTTCGAATATCCACCCGTTCCCTGATTTGTAGCGATTTTTAGTAATTTCCAGACCAAAAAGCTACTCCCGTGTCCAATTTCAGTAGACTAGTGAACATATATTAACAAGATGAGATTTATTTTTTCTTTAAACAATTCAAGTTTGATATCTTGGCAAGTTTGTTTGCGGTAACTTTTCTCCTTCGATAGATTTCATTTTGCTGGAAACAGATCCTCTAATACGAATGGTTCATGCAAAGGAAATCATTTTATTTGTGAAGGAAAAGTTAAACTATGCAATCTGGAAAATTTATTTTAAACGAATTGGTATTTCAGTTTTCTCTTCAAAGCCTGATAACCATCAAAATGACGTCAATCTCAGTTACAATACCTAGCTTTGTTACTCATTGGTTAACTTTTTTTTCTCTCAGATATATACCAAGAAGTTAAAAATTATGAAGCAAAAAAATAGGGAACGTATGAATTTTCGAATTTTTAAAGTAGTGGTAGATTTTTTTTTCTACATTTTTTGCATTAAAACTTGAACTCATCGCACCATCGACGTAGACAATGTCAGTGAATCAATGAATCAGTGAGTCATTGATCAGCCTTACTATTTCTTTGATAATTGGTACTAAATAATTTCAGTGAAAGTTCATCATGTAATTTTAATTTAGATATAAATTCATCCAATTAAATTGTACAATATTTTTTCATTTATTTTTATCTGAAAGTGTTTTATAGTTGTTTCTTAAAGATAATTATACCAATATGAAAACACAAGAAATGTTTGGGAAATCTGATACATTTCAGAAATCAGATGTTTTTATATCTGAATAATATAAAATATTTAGGCAAAATATTAATTTAACTATCGAATAAGCAAAAAAAGAAAGAAAAATAAATTAGAAACAAAAGAATATAAATTGTCTGTAAGAATAACTTTTTTTGTTTCATAGTTGTAAACAAAGCGATGTCAAATGACAGTTTAATGGCAGTCTAGACTACATTCATCGGGTTATTAATAGCACAACGAGCAAAATCATGTTGTAAAAGATAAATGGATTCATTCACTTTTAACTATCCCGAACGCCATTTCAGCCTATATTTAAATGTGAGATTACAACGCTACAGTTTCTAATTTTATTCTTCGTTAATTGAACAAAATATCTAGAAAAAAAAATGTAACTTTTTTGTTAACACTTGTAATGCAGCATAAACATACTTACATAAATATTAGAAACAGTTAAATTATTAATTCTAAATAAAGATAATAAATTCTAAATACATAAAATTATTAAAAACTGTGCATACTAAAATAAATATAGTAGCCTTCAAGTACAGCTAGTAAAGTATCATCTTGCTAGTAACTAATTATTGTAGGTAAATGGAATATTAAACCAATTTCTAAATATAACAGTTTCACAATTAAAAGAATAATACTATCTATTTTTTAAATTAACACAAATTAAAAAAAGTGTTTTATTTTTGTTCTAATATATTAGTTTTTTCATTATTTAAAGTTGTCTCATATTTGAACATTCAAAAAAAGTTCATATATTTTTTTTCCATATTTTTCACTCAACCTATTACTTTATAATACATTAATTACCAAAATAACTAAATCAGAAAGAAAAAAAAGGAACAAAAAAATTAAAAATGATGTACTTTTTATCATATTACAGGTTGAATCTGTAGACTCTAAAATATTCAATAATAATCTAAGAAATGCATATTTTAGATTTTGGTTTATGCTGGAATACATTCAGCCGGCCGACGATGAAATCTCCTTAAGCTGGAAAATAAATATTTAAGTACTGAAACTGGTTATAAGCTTTTGATGCAACGTATTAACTCAAGGAATTTTTTATTCTTATTTAATATTTTTCGTAAGTGCAGTCCTCTTTATACGTGTACGTGCCACTGTGTATTTTGTGTGTGCATAGAATGGTATTTCATGATTGAATTTAATTTTAATTTCATAAAAGGAGCTCATAAATGATTTTAGAGAGGGGATGGGAAGCTATCAAGACATTTTTACACAGCAGTTTAACCACATAATTCATAAAATACCGTTATATATTAAGGTTCACAGTGCGGTCTGTATATTTATTTATTTGACATTTGCTTGTTTTGTACAAACTTTACCTATTTAAAATTGCTGTTTCTCCCTAAAACGTGATCGAAAAGAAAACTGATTTTTATGTCTCACACAGTGCTCGCAAGATATATTTAAAATAAAATACTCATTTTTACTTAACACACGTTAAAGTAATTGAATTATTTTATTTTCCTTCAAGAGTTTCGTTGTTAAAATCATCTGATAATAACATATCAAACTATTAAACTACCATTGTTCTAAAAATGATATGCAATTCAAAAAGTGGACAGAATAATTCGGATTAACCTGACATTATTGGAACAATTCAAGTTTTTTACTACTTAAAGAGGAAACTTGATCCAGACGCTTTTCGTCGTAATCGTTTTCCAACGACTCATCCGGCAATTCTGGATTTCGCCTTTATCAGCCTAATCCTTGATGATCCGTTTTAGAGTTTTCTCTGAGCTTTATCTGGACGTTTTCATTCGGTCTTAGCTTTATATGCGTATTCAGATCACCAGCATTCAAGGAATAGACGATTAATGTAGATAAATACACATAATAAGTACATGCAGAAATATTTGCATTGTATCGGTGCATGACGTAAAATCGTACAAAAAACGTGTCGGAACTATCTTCAGTTACAACTATACAACACGGCTGCTAATTTTATTGATTAGTTTATTATAAATTATCTTTAATATCAAAAATCGCATTCTAGTGACCCAAAAAAAGAAGTAAAGCTCAAAATATCTTGTTTCATGGATTTAAGTATAAATCTAGTTTTTCAAAGAATACTTTCATTATTTTGTTTAAAAAATACTATAAGCGCAACCTCTTTAGACCTGGTTTAGTATTAAATGTTCTCAATAAAGATATTCAATAAATAAGTGTAACATTAGAGCTATTTGAAAACATATTTAGAATTATTTTGAGGGTAATTTTAGATGTTTGTGTCTTTCATAGAGAGCTTATTAAATGAAATTGATTGTAGCCGTAACTGAGAATTTACGTTGTTTCTTAATAATTTTAGGGAAAGCTTGAGACTGACTCAGCATATTTGAGCCTACGACCCTCACTGTTATAATGATCGCCCAGTTTTAAGAAAGAAAAGCCACACAGCTACTGGAAATGCTAATGTATACATACAGAATGTCCAGTAAAGTTTCCTTTTCGTAATTGTTGTCTTTATTTTTGCAACTAATGTTATTATGTACCGATACATTTAGGAAAATATTTTAATTATAACAAATAATCTTACTATAAATTTTTATGAAACTGAAATAGTTTTTTCAAAATCTACAAACTTTAAGCTTTGAGTAGTCCTATTGATAAAGTTATATATTTTTCCTAACAATGATGTGTCAGTATAAAAAACAAGTAATGCTCCCTAAAAAACAAGATCGAGAAATATTATATTTTAAAATTTGAAAGAAAATTGAAGACAATAAAATGTAAACAAAAAAGTAACTTAAAAATAGTACGATTAAAATTAAACATCAATTTAAAATATAGCTTTGTATGATAACAGGCTGCGTATTATTTTGTAACACAGAAAGTAAACGAATCTTTCAAACTAGTTATATATACAAAAGAAAAAATCATTAGATTTTTTTATTTTCACGCAAAACAATTCAGTTTCCTATAACAATTTTTCTGATCATAAAGGAATGAGTTACATTTTATATTTCACAACAAATTATTTTCTTAGCTGCTACAAAAAGGAATGATATAATACGAACCAACATATTCATCTTGCAATTACCTATTTTTAATAATTGACAATAAAAACACGCATACACGCACACGCAATACATACCAGAAATTTGAAAAAGACAAACACAATTTGAACTAATTTTAAGAAGAAAATTGATTATTACCATAAATGTTATAAAATAAGAAAATATAAGAGAGGAAACAGGGGAAAAAAATATAAGTTAAGCCAGGAATAACTTTTTGGAATAAAATAGTTCTTACTATATTTTTTCTACCTAAGAATCATGCGAAGTTTGGATTTTTATATTTAAATTATCAAAAGTATCTTTTTAAATTCGCAACAGAATATTTTGTGAAAATGTTTAAAGTTTTGAAATCTTATTCAAACTTCACGAGGATTGATTTTTCCACATGAAAAACCTTGACTGTAAACCACTATATATCTTTATATATTGTACAGAGAGAGAGCGAGAAAACACCTTCTATAATCTATCTGAGTACTGAAACTTCAACGGCACTCTAGCTATAAATCTTTTGGGAAATAAAATTTCAGATAAACACAAAAACAAGTAAAAATAAAGAACTGTAAATAAAATTTACCCGATTTTCTCCATTTATGATTTAAACTCACAAAACCGAGCAAATAGAATATACTAAAAACTGTTGAAACTTTTGAACACAAATTAGTCTGCTTAAATGTCTAGAAAAAAAATATTTCATCGCGGTTAGTTATTTTCCTTGGAATTTATTTTGCTGAAAAAACATTCTTTCCCGAAACATACCTTCTAAAAGGAAACATTGAGGCTTAAATATAGATTTGTTTTTACAATTGTAATAACTCAGAACAAACATGCTCAGTGTTGAATTTGGAACATGTTGGACACAAACATTGTGGGTGGTCACGAAAACATTTTTGTTCACCTATCTGAAATAGATGGAAATGAAAATATTCTAAAAGTGAAGGCTGTTACTTTATATAAAGTACAAATAAAAATACTGATCAAGAAGGGTATGTAATAGGAAATGCATACATTCGTTTTGATTGGTTTTTTTATTTGTTTGTTTTTATTTGTTTGTTTTTATTTGTTTGTTTAATTCATTTAATTTATTGATTTATTATTGGATCTATTGGCTAATATATGTCTATGCAACATTCATTATATGCATACTATATAAAATTCCGCATTGTCACGCGTGGGACACAGTTTGCCAGTTGTTTCCTTTTGTGTTAATAAATTAAAAATATGTATATAAGGAAAGAGTCTATAAATTCTCTTTAATAGAGTGCATTAAATAAATATAAAATACTGTGAGCATATGCTTATGGCTAATTTGTCACGAATTTATCAATTTTACAGTGGAAATAAAACAACCTTGTGAATTCAGTCTGAAATGCTGAACACGTTTTAAAAATAAATGAAAAAAATACAACAAGCGTAGTTTTCAACTGGAAAAAAAATTAAATACCATTTCTTGAGCCTTAAAAAGTATTACTCTAAAAAATAAAAGTGCAATTACTGGAAAGTTTTCTTAAAATTTTACGGAAATTCTCCGTTTATATTTGATAACATTATGATTTCCGGACATCAAGGGTAGAGCCTCTCTGCAGCAGAAATTCTACTGTAATTTACAGGAATAAAAATCCCTAAGTGTAAAGAAATAGTACTGGCATAGGCGTAGAGTTATATGGGCCCGTGGGGCTCGAGCCCCCCCAATAAATTGTGAATAGGGGCTGAGCCCACCCAATAATTTGCCACTCAATACAGAAAACTCATTTATACTAACATAAAAAAAAGTATTCACGCCATTTACAAACGTTTAAAAAAACCTTTACTTGTACTTTAAAAAATTTTCTTTTGATTTCAATCATGAATTAGTATTCATTGTGACGCCACATAACACGCAATGCTACTATAGGCAGCACTCGCCAGGGTCTGATTCATTAAAATCAGATTATGCTATGTAAAGTATGAAATGAAGAAAAGTTCAGATGGGTCTAAAATGCACTCTCTCATCGAAAATGTTTTGTTTTGTTTTTTCCTCTTTTCGATTTTTTACTTTGCTTCCATTTTTAACTTATAACAGGGTAGGAAGATACTAACACGGATACTTACCTTACATAGGTGCAGAATTCTATGGACCCATAGAGCTCGAGCGCCTCCAATAATTGACACTTATATATAGTCATAGCTGCCAACAACTACGGAATATAATGAACCACTTTTTGTAAACAGTCTATTTTTTACTTATTTTTTTCAAAATAATCACCAGCTCGCGCGCGCAGCACAAAAATTTTGCTCTATTTTAAGCCGAAAAATCATGTAGAAAAAGGGGTTCATTCTATTCCGTAGTAGTTGGAAGCTATGAGTAAGTTATATGTACGTGAATCCGTGGCGTAGCCAGAAATTTTTCATTTGGGGGGGGGGGTTACGACTTCTGCAACTCACATATATGTAAACGGGTGTATGGTAAGGGAATAAAGAATATACATTTTGTGTGGCAAAAAATTCCTCATGGGGGTGGTTATGACCCCCCCTAACCCCCCCCTTGGCTACGCCACTGACGTGAATATGTTTGATTGTGGTGCCCAGCCCCCCCAATAATTTTGAAAACTTTACGCTTATGAGTACTGGTGTCCCATTTGTCAGTAAATTTTCCAGATTTTCAGTTATTTCTTTATTTTACTATGACCGAGCTTGAATATGAAAATACTTCATACAAAAAAGCTTAACGTAAGAAATTAATTTAAGATGAAATGAACTTCTGAAAATTCAAAATCTTGCTTTAAAGATTTCTTTTGGGGATAAGTCGGCCTCGGCCTAGGGCCCCCAAATTTTAGAGGTCCCAAAATAACTAAAATTGTTTTAATTTCTTAAAAAAATTAACAATAAAACATGGATGACAATAAATAAATCGATGCAATTTTACAATGCATTCCGTTGGGATAAAGTGCTTGTTTACACTGTATTCAGGGATGGAAGAAATGTCATGTTAAGGTCCATAGCATTCTACAATGGAGCATTCAGGAACGCGAGCTCATCTTAAGCGTAACTTCTGAGTGTTAGAATTTTATGGACTTTAAGCTAAAACTTTATTGAACAAAGGACCCCCCTCCTTTAAAACAAAAATTTGTACTCTGCGACAATATATATCAACAAGGCCGTATAGGGTCCCCCAAAGAGTGCTTGGCTACGGCCTCTGAATATCTTAGTCAGGTTCTGTATATGTAGATGAGACTCCAATATTATATGGATATTTTCAGTTATTTATACGTCAAAACTGACGTATAATAAGTAACACTACAAGAAAATAATGTTTTGCTGCTAAATGACCGGCTTGTCTCTGGAATTAATTGATTTACAGACATTTAAATTCTGTACTGATTTCTTTTTTATGACAAAATTATAAGACAGTTAATTAATGTTAATGGAAATTTTATTTAAAATTACATTTACTTTTTCTTGTAAAATATTCAAACTAAGCATACTTTGAAATATGAAATAAATCATTTAAGGTATAATCTGATGTTTAAACAAAACTCAAAGATAAAATATCTTTTGTTCTTATAAAAAAGGGGAAGATTTTTAGATTGAAGAACTATTTGCACGAAAATTATGTATTATTGCTTCGTCCATTTGAAACAATGTGAAGCTCTTATGATTGTCTTGAAATAAAAATCTGCTTGAATACATCTGAATCAACTTTTATTTCAAAAACTATTCCTTAATTATTTTTTTACGCTTGGGAATAAAAAGTAATTTGAATCACAGCAAATGTTAAATAGGATTGTAGAAGAAGTAATTCACAGATAACATGAGATAAATATTTAAGAAATACAATCGCGAAAATAAAAGGAAATGGTATTTTCAATTAAAAATTGTTTTTTCATGCCCATCTAAATACAAGTAAACAAGTAAATACAGCACGCATTTTCTCAAAATGTTTTGAGAAAACGTTTCGTTAAGAAATATGACAAAAAATTTAAAACTGGTCCGTTTTATTGATTTTAGGAAATGTTTCAAGAATGTAATAATTTTCTCCGCAGCTATTTATATCACATCAAAGATGCCTGCCGTGATAATTTTTTTTTTCCGAATACGTTTTTTGAACTCCTGATAACTTTCCCGAAAAATTCTATCATGAAAATGAAAAAGATTTACAAATCACTCTTAAGATTCTGGTTTTCAAACAAAACAAAAACGAATTAAATCAAGACAATGAAAATTTTGAGGATGTCTCTTCATACGCTGTACTATACACTGTAATAAGCAGTAAACCTGTACAAGTTATAAGACTCGGAATTTTTTTAATCGAAATTATTTTTAATGTGTCACTCTTCGGAAAAATTTCTGCATAATTCTCTTTGAAATTTTTTTTCCGAAAACTTCATAAAAGGCTAAGATTTTTTTTCGTTTATGGCAGTCTGTAGTTCAGTTTATTAACAAACAGCCTGCTATTTTTCACATTCCCGACGTAAGTGATGTATGATTTGTGTTTGCGGGCCGCGAAGTCGGTTTATTTTCGTCAAAGTACCGCTTTAAGCATTTTATAGAGTAGTCAGATTACTTTTAAATTCATGAAAATAGTGATATCCTTCTATATAGTTACGCTGATCCCTGACTGTTTTCAGTTCCATTTTATTTCCGAGAGTAAAAAAAAAAAAAAAAGTGAATCAATTGCTTGACAAAATGAGCTGTTTCAATCGATATGACGTCATATTTATCACGGTCATCAGGCTTTGAAAGAGAAGTGTGATTCCAGTTCCTTTAAAATAGTTTTTTACAGATTACATAGTTTAATTTTTATCGTCTACATGGTATAAGAATTGCTGTGTACACAAAACGAAATCTTTTGTATGCCAAAAGTTTCCTCGCGTTTCCAGAAAGCATGACATTTGATTTGGGTATACACAATGAATTGAATATGAAATTATTTATATTAGGTGGATGATTTATATTAGGTGGTAAGATTAAATATATTGAAATGAGTATAGACATGCTTTCGTCAAATGTTTTTTCTAATGCCCGTTCTAATTGCCTCCACAACGGGCTTTGACGTCCAGTTAATAATAAAAACAATAAAAGACGAATTCCTACGTATTTTTGCGGCAGGGAGGTAAAATGTTATAATAAAAACAATAAAAGACAAATGCTTACGCATTTTTGCTACAGAGAGTTAGAATGTTAAAACCTCTTCGTCTTACAGCGAAATTGTCACATGTTGAAATGTACGCAAAAAGCATAAATGTCAAGGCACTTTCCCTGTATAATCAGTTCAGGTAGTGACTTCAACAAAGGAAGGATATGGGATTTAACAACCCATGTTACACCAGATCATCTGCAGATTGTCACCTTTTACCCGTCTGTTCAAATTGGCCACCTTCTTCGTTTTTACATAGATGAAAAAGAGCAAGTTAAATTGCGATTTGAAAAAGAAAAAAGTCGTTGACGCCAGTCTTTGAAAAATAAAACATTTTTGTAAAAAGAAATTTTTGAAACAAATGCGTACGCTAGTCAGTTTCGGTAGAAATAACACAGTGAAAAATAATGCAATTTGATAAAAATAAATGTCATTATGTGTAGAATTAATTTGTACCAGTTGAAGAAAAGCAGCTCTAACTAGTGTAGTTTCAAGCTTAGCAATTGAAAATCAGTCTATCAAATCGGCATGCTAAAGCAGATGGGATACTGGTGTGAAAACAGGTCAGTGAATGCAGTTTTAATTCTTAGTCACTTACATAGTCAGTGGATTAAAATCTGTGAAAGTTTTAAAGAAATATCTATTTATATGGTACACTAAGGTATAATTAATTGACGATAAGGTAAGAATATAAGGTATTTCACTATATTTCTACATTGCAAATAAATACAACTTACTAGATGTAAACATTAGCGGGTACTTTTCCGTTTGGATAAATACCATTCATCGCCAACTCTGCGAAGTTAAATTATTTGCGCCTGTTGCCAATAAAATAAGCGAAGTAATAAAGTAAACAAAAAGTATAGATGCGAGGTTGCTATCCTTGGTACATTTTAGCATATTTTATTATCTATAACGATATATATAAGCAGGCAAATAGGTGAAATACAAATCTTTGTAGGAATCATGAAATTTAAAATATCTATCAGCATAAAAAAAAAACTTTGGGGATATTGCTTACGCCGCATAAATTCTAAGATAGGATTCTAGATTTGACGTGTAGTGCCACGTTGGCGGTTATTCTGCCATTATTTTGTCTTTGATTATTTGAACAAAATTTTTTATTGTGCAATGTTCCCTTTTCTTGGAGAAATTCAATCACGTCCTTTACAGTACTAAATAAGTCCCAGATCATTAAATCCGTATTTTATAATACACAATCAAAACTATACAATGTTTTAAAAGTTTTCAAGTGTATTCCGTTTTTTTTCCTTTTAATAATACTATAACCAGGGATAATTATTAAATATTGTAACCATACTTATCGTATGGCTACATTATTTAAACACAAGGTTGCTAAATTCGGCACATTAATGTGAAACTGGTGTTATTGTAACGGAAAAGTATTCATTAGTGGAACCATGGAACTCGTGAACGGAACAGCAGCGCACTGATCCCTAAATGGAGAAATTCCGCAGCTGCTATAATTAAGAAATATTTATGTAGGAATTTGCACAACACATTATCATTCTATAAAGTTATTTTTATAATCATTTTATGAATGGAAATGACACCAATTTCGTCTTGTCAAACTTTTTTCAATGCTAGTACTTGACATGGCTTTTATGATGACATCCAAAATTTGTAGCGACCGGTTAGTTATTGAAAATTCTTTAATAATAAAATGAAAAATATTATTTTACTTTCAAATGATTAAAAAGTACTATTTGAAAAATTAAAGCATTTTTAAATCTGCATTCGGAAAAAAAGTTAAAAAGCAAGTGTACCAAAAAAATAAATAAATAAATAAATAAAAAAAATAAATGAGGATGTAATTTCTTTCAATATTTTTATTTACACTGACAAACAGAAAAAATATTTTTTATTAATTTATAAACAATATATTTGTCGTTTATATCTGACTAATTTCTCTCAAAAAGCATTTTTTACGAATGTTTGAGGAAACGTTTGAAAAAACATGCTTCCTTAACATCAATAGCTGTTAAAAGCAGAGAGTTACCTGAAACAAATAGCATAACAAAAACATTAACATAAATTTCAAAAGAAAAGAAAATATTAAACGGCAAAAAATGTCTGCTAAAAGCGTGAATTTTAAGATTTTTACGACTTTAACTTTTCCTTGCAATTCCGACCAAAGTACCATTTTAATAGTCGCACACATAAATCGCAAAAAGCATTCAGAGAATCGTGATGATTTAGCTGGTGAAATTTATAGATGAACAGAAAGCTACTGAAACTTGGAAAACTCTATATTAATAATCAAAAAGGGTATGCAAGCCTTTAAAATAAGAAAAATTTCAGCTTTTTCTTTTAAAAATGCAAAGAAGGAGCAAATTTCTAAAGTCATTCATACGAGAAACTGCCAATATGAGTTGTACATTTGCAAACATATATATATATTTTACATATGAATGGGACAATAAGTGAAAAAGTCAGTTTGCAAATTCATTCTTTTTATACAAAACGACGAATAGATGCCATACTACTGCACTTAAAAGAATGAGAGATGTCTGAAAGCATCCCCCTCCTCATATTATAGGAAAACCGTCTGGATGCTTTTAACACCACAAAACAACAACGGGCATTCACTTTGGAATTCTAAATCTTTATAACACATTTAAAAGCATGTGTCCGTCGATGCGAGAATTTTCTAATCTCTTAAAAGTTATTGTGCACAGTCTAAATCAGAAGTCGGAGAAAGCGTGAAATATATTCTCTCCTCATTTTATCACAGAGACGACTTGACTTTAAAAAGCGATTTCTGACATCGCGTTTTGAAATAAACTTTCGATCCGGGCCGTTGTGAAAGAAAAGTCTGTTTTGCTTTGGTAATTGTTTGTGCGCGCATTTCGTGTTTAGGAGGTGGAAATTTGGTGTTGACAAATTGTATGCGGATAATGAGTTGTGCGAATATGGCACCCCATCGAACGTCATCGAACGTTCTTGCGTAAAGTAGTATGTGATGTGAATTGAGGCAGAATCTATTATGTTCTGAACACGTAAAGGACTTCCATTTTGAGCTGTTAAAACGCGACTGTTGTATGCATTGTATCATTTTGATCCGTTTCCTAGCGCCATCAACGTATTCTTTTAATCATACAAATATACTCCCTCTCAAAAAAGTATTCCAGCATGAGTGATATTTCCTACATAAGCTCTGCAAATAATTTAGTTTTTGAAAAACGCGCATCTCGACAAAATATAAAAAACTATATTCATAAAATATTAATTGGTTATGAATAATTAACGATCTTTAAATATCCGAAACGTTGGAATTTGACTTCTATTCGAATACTTTTATGAGAGGGTGTACACTTAAAAATTGTAATTCATTTCACTTATCTGTCGTTTGCCCAAAACATCTCTCAATATGTGTGAAGTGCCAGGAAATCGAAATTTATCAATTGTAGTTACTAATGAACGTTTCATGTTGAAAATGAAGTTTGTTGCGGGAATAGTTATTTTATAGTAGAACATTGGGGTCGTAAAATTTTCCGTTGTCGAAGATTCTTTGAAACTCAGCCAAGAGCAAAAAGGTTCTTCCTCTCGTAGGTGAGTACAACTATATTGTACTTGACGGCTATCTGCCCAGGGAGGGGTGCTTTTGGGGGCAAACTTTTTAAGGGGCTCTAAAGCAAGGCTGGAGCAAGAAGGTCCAATGACTCATTGGTTTCATACGGTGAATCTTTACTGATACGAGAAAACATTAACTAGGTGGTATTAAACGATTTTGATCGTGGGTCTTCACTATCGTTAGACGTCTCTTCGCTGATGTTCGGTCAAACAGCTTGTTCTGAAGGTTCGGTTATACGAAGTAGAAGATTCACTTGAGAAGCAAAGCATATTCTGCAAATTCATGACATGCAGTATTTTCTATAAATAATATCTGTTCGTTGTTAGTACCAAATAAAATCAATGATCTGTAAAAGCATGGAAAAAATACTTTGTTGAGAATTTTCGAAAATCAGGAATGATGCTTCTTACATGATAAAATTAATTTTCATTTTATTTGAGCTATGCTTTCGTACTTTCGTGATTTTTAACAAAACATTCATTTAGACATGAATTTGTTTCAAAAGATTTCAAAAATATTCGTTTTAAATAAACTTGATTTTAAATTGCTAGGAGTATGCTTTTCTCTCTCTCTCTCTCTCTCTCTCTCTCTCTCTCTCTCTCTCTCCCTCTCTCTCTCCCACCCATAGTACCTGCAGTTTTCCGACTTTGTCAAATTTCGGTGATCAATATTATGCATGTAATAAATTTCTTACTGTGTAACAATTACAGCATGAAAAAGAACAGTTTGGTATGTGCAAGTATTCTCTGAAAGCTGCATTAGTATTCATGGAATTTTATGATACCCTGTAAAAGAGCTATAAGTTTTCTCTGAAGATTAACCTGCCATAAACGTCTTATTTGCTTTATTCTGTTTGAATTGGATTATTATCTCTAAACTACTACAGACCGTAATGTATCAGAATTCTTTCGCGCGCTCCTGCGCAAAAGAGAAGAAATAACTATAAATGCTTGATTCACCCTATTCGGAGAAAATTTCGCTAACCTCAGTGGCATTTATTAATTTCTTTTTGGATTGAAATGCATTTACGTCTCTAAAACACAGTTTTAACAATGACTGCTCGTGGATCTTAATGAATTTTTTTGTACTCCTGCAGAAGGCCTAATGATTCTATATACACTATTTTAAATAGAGTAGAAATTACGTACAAAAGCTTCGAAGCAACATATGCATATTTAAGGCATTTAAAACATGGATAAACGGAAATCATTATAACACTTCAGAACAAAGTTGAAAATTAGGTAAAAGGTGTGAACAGGCTCACCGAGAGGGGGGAAGTGACAGGAAGGACAATTGTGATAGGACCAGGCCTCAAGGGGCCCGGAATTGAATGGAAATTTAATAATGTATGATATTTTGTATATATTTAAAGGGTCCTAATTCTATAATTCTACATTTAAAAAAAATACGGGTCGAAAATACTAAAGAATATATACATACATACATACATACATATATATGTGTGTGTGTGTGTGTTAGTTACAGTTAACACCCGAAATCAGTCAAAACCCGAATTAACTAGGCAAAACGCGTTCTAACTGAGTGCGTTAGGGAAAACCCGAATTAACTAGGTAAAACGCGTTCTGACTGACAGCGCTAAGCAAAACCCGAATTAACTAGGGAAAACCCGTTTTATCCAAGTAGCGGTAGCACGTTTTCGAGAGGCCGCTACAGCGGAGGCATATTTTCCAGGGGGCCCCCTAAAGCGATGGCCAGACCCACTGATTTTTTTCGGGTCTCGCAAAGAGCCAGCGTTAGCATATTTTCGAGAGGTGCCCCTAAACGGTGGTGGCCGGACCCCATGTTTTCTCATGTGAATTCAGGAATGTTAAAAATTGAATTTTGCTCCCCCTTCGAAAATATGCTATTGCCGGCCTTTTGCGAGACCCCAAAAACATTACCGTGTCCGGCCACCACTGTAGGGGCCCCCCCTCGAAAATATGCTAACGCTGGCACTTAGCGAGACCCAAAAAAACATCAGTGGGTCCGGCCACCAGTGTAGGGGGCCCCCTGGAAAATATGCTAACTCTGGCCCTCTGCGAGACCCAAAGAAACATCAGTGGGTCCAGTCATCGCTTTAGGGGGCCCCCCTAGAAAATATGCTAAAGCTGGCCCTTTGCGAAACCCAAAAAAAATCAGTGAGTCTGGCCATCGCTGCGGGGGAGCCTCTGGAAAATATGCCTCCGCTGTAGGAGCCCCTTGAGAACGTGCTACCGCTACTCGAATAAAACGGGTTTTCCCTAGTTAATTCGGGTTTTGCCTAGTTAATTCGGGTTTTCTTTAACGCATTCAGTTAGAAAGTTAGAACCCGTTTTCCCTAGTTAATTCGGGTTTTAACTGATTTCGGGTTTTCACTGTAACACACACACACACACACATACACACACACATACACACACACACACACACACACACACACATATATATATATATATAATATATATATATATATATAACTTAGTAAACAAAAATGAAAGACCACCCCCAGGCCAGCCATTGTTATTATATCAAAACAGTCTAAAATGCATTGTCCTCGTCAGAGGGGGAAATGCACAAGTCTACACCATAGGTTTCAGACTCACAGCCTGAGATTTTGCCAAGGTAATGTGTTATATTCATAACTGTATTCTGCAAAGATTAATTTAAAAGTATTTAAACAGTTTAAAGGTATTTATAAATGTGCTTTATATTAATTAAAAATATGAACTGCATAAGGCAAATCTCAGAGGTGTGACTCCCCCTTACCTGTACCACTGTATTTTTGTTTATTTTTACATAACCACTGTATTTTTGTTTATTTTTACATAAAATTCAACTATATATATATATAGTTGAATTTTATTTATATATATATATATATATAGACATGAACAACACGAGAGAATAAAATTTAAAAAATAGTATTTTTTAATTACATACACAATCCCCCCCCCCCAGTATTTCATTATATTCATTTAAATTAATTCCTGTACGGGTAAATATTTCATGAGTAACAACTAGTTTAATTAGTTTATATCAAGTTGCTTTCAGATGTTGAGCATGTTCGTCCAAGTTGAAAACTGCCAAGAAAAAAAAAAAAAAAAAAAATAGAAAGAAAGAAAGAAAAAGAAAAGAAAAATATGGATGGCTTTTTTTTCTTCCCCCCCCCCCCCCCCCGATGTCCAACCTTATATTATTCGCTTATTTCCTAATCTAACCTTGAAGTACTATTTGAAAACAATGAGAAATGATAAAAAAACGAACCTATTTACTTGAAACACTTAAAAAAACTTTTTATGCATCATTTCTGTTTCCATAATTTTAAATGCCGTCGTGAAAATGTTTTCTGTTAGTTCAAAAATAAAAAGTTTTTTTTTTTTTTAACTGAAATGCAAACATGTAAAAATGATACAAACTTCCTTTTTTATAACTATATTTGTGATCTAAATCTCGATGCAATATTTCCTTATGCATTTGAAATTTAATAAAAAAATCTGTTTAGATATTTTTTCTTCTATTTTTTCTCCTATTTTTTCGAATTAACTACTTACTATCGGTAAATTAATTAAAATGGGCAACTGACTAAATTTAGAAAAACGGTTGCAAAAAGTCAATGTGTAATGGACGCTGGCCATAAAACTTATAGACTATTAAAAAAAAAAAAAAACTCGCACTTCGCAAATTTATATAAATGTGTTCTCTCCGATTTTCATTTTAAACTTTTCTGCATAAAATAATTATTTGGCTTAATCATTCTATTTTCGGCAGAAAATTTTTCATTCTGCGGTCAGGATGAAACCCAGCTTATGAATGATCCCCAGATGTCGCTCCGATGCTTACAATCAAAAACTCCGGAGATTCGCCGAAAAGCAACATTGCATTTCTCGCGGAGTTTCCAACATTCCGCGCATTTTCCGATCCATACCTCCGCCTCAACTTTCACTGGGCAGTCGGCGGCTGCGCTCGGTCATTGAGAATTATTAGCATTTACGATAGCCGCGTCACTACTTGGAGGGGTCATTTGTAAGCCACCGATATTGTCAGGCGTAACCGAACATTCTGTTCGTCGCACCTCAAAACAATGGTCCGATTTTTCCCAGAGAGTTGGGTAAGTTTGAATTCTCTGAGTGATTCTTCACTGATTAGATAAATTTTCTAAAAGTGTGTTGCGAGGTTTAAATCAAATCTTTCGTAAAATGTACACGACAAATTGGAAGTATCTGAAAATGTAAAGAAAAAGAAAGTACTTAAAGATATTTTTTATGGGAAAATATTTATCGGTGCACAAGTGAAAATATTTTCTAGGTAAATATTTCACCTTGTAAAGATTTATGTGCAAAAGTTCTATGAAATTGTATTTCCATTGACTGTTTATATTTTTGGAATATTCTTATTGATATTTAGAATAAATTATCGACTTTTATATTTGAAGGGTGAAATGTCGAGTTCTACTAAGTAATTCAACTCTAAGACAAATGATTAAGAAACATGATTTCAAAAACAGGCAATAATATTCAAGAAAGTACTTCATAATTACAAAAACAGAAAGAAAAAAAAATCATGCTGTTATTGGGAAATCGATAGAAACCTCTTTTCCAATAAAAAGTGTTTTGAGTTTTTCTGAATCTAAAAAAAAAAAGAAAAAAAAATTATGAATGAATTATTATGAAAATTTAGATGGAAAGTTTATCAGTTATTATACAAAATAATTGTAGAGATAAGAAACCAAAAATTCTATAATAATCCGTAAGTGGAGCTAGAAAGTTGTATGTGATCATTTCCAGACGAAATACCTTTAAGCATGTATACTATTGAAATAAATTCATGAAAATTATTATAAGAGTGTGATAACTGAAGGACAGCAGCACAGTTGTCATTCATTACGTATAAAATCAATATTATATGTAAAAAAAAGAACCTTTGTTTTGGTGATATGCAGTGAAAATGTTTAGACTATTTATTTTTTCAAGTTGCTATTATTTAAATAAAAAGGTAAGCGTTAATAATTTGGTTTCAAAATATTAATTGTTTACCTCGTACTGATTGCGATATGCTACGTCTTTTATGAAATATCTATGTTTAGTGATGAATAACGTTTTTCTACTCAACATGACTGATGGTATCGGTAAAGAATAACAGGTTTCGGAATTCAATATATGCTTACTAATCTTGCACAGAAAATGTCAGAGTATTTTTTCCAAACATTTCATATGCGATAGAAAACTTTATGTAGTGCGAAAGTAATATTGTACAGAAAAGTAGCATTGACGTGAGAATATTTATCTATGAAGTGTCGTAAAATATCATTGCACTGTTATAAAAGAAAGTGAACGACTTTTTTTTATCAACTTGTTTTTTGCTTCAGATTTGATAATTATTTTCAGGAAAGAAGCTTTTAATTATAATATAATTTAATAAGCATTTAATAATACTTTTTTAATAATAAATAATGATGCAAAACTATTTAATTATGTTTTCAAAATGCCAGTTTATATCGGCAGTATTTTGTTTTTTCATACAAATAAAAATTACTATACTCACCAGTCCTATTCGAAATATTGATAAGTTTATACCGGACAAAATAACCGCGGAACACTTATTTACTTTACAAGATTCTCTACGCAGCCAAAGCTATTATAGTCAGTTACCTTCATTTATACCTGATGACATTGGATCCAAAAAGGACACTCCTCCAGACATAAGAGTAGACGTTTCTCAAGCGACGGAAACGCCGGACGAAAGTTACGACGATCAGCGAGAAGACATCATCGACAATCTGTTCGAACCCCAGCTTCCACTTCCTTCCGAAAACGAATACGTTCCCTACTTCAACGAATCGTTTTTCGAAGCTGCATCCGCAAACTGTTCTCCAAGTAACCACTCGACGACTCCGTGCCAAAACGCGTCCTTGCACGCGCCCACCTTGGAACAGGCCGCTATCGTGAAAGCCGTCGTCCTCTTCGTCATCACCGTCTTCGCGTACGTGGGCAATATAGCGACCGTCACTTCCATCTTGAGGCTCGGT
Source organism: Cheiracanthium punctorium (assembly GCA_038373885.1). Classification (NCBI taxonomy): domain Eukaryota; kingdom Metazoa; phylum Arthropoda; class Arachnida; order Araneae; family Cheiracanthiidae; genus Cheiracanthium; species Cheiracanthium punctorium. The sequence goes on along the minus strand of JAWZYV010003815.1, from coordinate 349,859 downwards.
CGCCAGACCACCTCCACCGTCTACATGCTGCTGGTGCAGCTGACCATAGCCGATTTGCTGGTCACCACCTTCTGCATCATGACGGACGCAGTGTGGATGCTGACCGTTCAGTGGTACGGAGGGAACTTCTTCTGCAAGTTGGTCAAGTTCATGCAGATGTTTTCACTCTACTTCTCGACTTTCGTGCTCGTGCTGATAGGTTTCGACAGGCTGTGCGCCGTCAGGTTCCCGATGAACAGAGCTCGGGCTAAGAAGGACATCAGGAAAGGGGTCGTCTTCATATGGGTCTTGAGCGCAGTTTTCAGTTCCCCTCAGGTAAGTTTATTTCTTTCTTGTGAAAATTTTGTTTTGAACTCTGTGATCCGATGAAATATAAAATCTCGTTTACTGATCTCCAGTTTTCGCCGCAACAAATATGTTGCTACAAAAAAAAAATACCTGCGCACATTGAAGTGTCATAGAAAATTTATTTTGTAATCTAAACAAGGTTTAATTTCTGGTAAAACTGAGACTATACTCCAATTTGTAAAACATACGTATTCCTTGTTCAAACTGAATGCTCCAAATGGTGGTTAAAGCAAATATTCAAAATGGTGGCCTTCAACATTAATACATTTCAGAGTACAAGTCGCGACAGATTCCGTTGAAAAGAGTGGTAATGATTGGGCCCCTAGTAGTATCTGAAAAAGCATTTACATTAAATGATTTTGGGTGTTGTCAATAAATGGAGCTACTTGTCTTGAGAAACTCTCAATATGTTCAGTTGCTTGCGACTAGCCATGTTCTCACCAGAGAGGGATCTATAAAAATCTGCTTGAAAAGTAAGTTCTTTCTTTTTTCTAAAACACCTGATACTTAAAAATTAATTATTATTTACTTATAACTATGACTGTTAATATTTCTTTGATAATTCATTTACTAATACTAAAATATATTTATATTGTGTTTCGCCATAATCAGTCCCAAAAATGTGATTATATTCGGAAAACATCAGTGGAACTGAATAGTTCACATGTGATGGTAATGAATGGGTCATCTTTGCCCTTGCCTGGACATGTATTTAGGTTACTTTCATTTTCTGGTGTTACTTTCTTAAAGATATGAAACTATTTACTAGCTCTTCTGGATTTTTGATAATTATTTAAAAAGTAATTGGTTATAGATCAACAAGACAATCTCATTTTTGCCCAAAAATAAAGTTAGAAAAGAGTTGTTTTCAGTGGCGCATACGAGGGAGGGGTCCAAGGAGTCTGGACCCTTCCCAGAAGAGTTATCAAATTTGCTTCCTTAAATCATGTAATTTTTTACTTTTAAACATGTTAGGAGACTTCATTAAATTCTTATTTTTAACAGTTAAGATAACTAAACAAGAGGACAGGAAAAAGGGGTTGCGATTTTAAAAAACGGGGAAAAATCATTTTTTCAGGTGGTTGGTTTAAATTTTTATGAGCTGGAGCTGGACCCCCTCCAAGAGAAAGGCCCGTGTGCGCAATTGGTTGCTTTTATTGAATTTTGAAACTTTTTAATTTTTTAATGTACGATACAAGGCTGTGCATGTGAATTAGAATATAATTAGATTACATTTATATTAGATTATATATACAATTCGATAAAATGACAGTTACTATTCTGCCTTCTTGTGTTAATAAAAAAGAATTTTTAAGTTTTTCTCACATTTCATTTAGGGAACATTCATTATCTGCAACGGCTCATTCAACCCCACTGGTAAGGTTAAATGGGTCCAATTTTTTCTTTCAGATTTTCATCATCACTTTTTGTAAACAACTTTATTCAAATTATTAATTTTGTTTTATGTGACCAAATAGTTGAGGCAAACATCATGTAATTTTGAGCTCGTGAAAATAATTAGGAAAAGGTGAAAAAAAATGGCCCATTCATTACCATTCTCCCCTATTTCCGACCAAAGAGTTCAGCATTATTTCTAGGCACACTGCTTGCGAGTATATCCAGGTGCGTAAGATACGGAGCGAGAGTACAGAAAACTCGGCTGTCTAAACGTGAAGGCTAAACATAACATTACTTTTCCCTTGAAATTTAGGCTTGTATACTGGAAAATACATTTTCTATGAAAGTTCTAAATATGTACATATTTTCTGACTCTTCTTCCTGTATTATCGTAACGAAAATACACAAATATCGCAAGCAGTTTTGTTAACCTTAAATTTTGAAAGTAGTATTTAGAGATAATTGTACTGGTTTTGTCATAATTTATAACTTTTTATGTAGTTAAAAAAGCTCTAAGTCAAAAACGTGTTTACAGATTTTTGAAGGGTAAATGCATGCATTCTTTTAATTATTTCCCTTTTATAGTCTTTAGAAAAAGTCGATACATAATTTTTTTGAGCTAACAGTAAACGAAAAAGGAAAAGTTATCACTATTGCGTCTAACCAATGATGGTAACAAACACGATAATCCAGTGTTCAAGAGATGGGATAAAACTCATTGGCAAACCCTTTCCTTCCATACGCCATTATCTGAAATGTTTGCTAAGTGAAAACATTTAAAAAAAAAAATATTGCTTTTTTAATACACCAAAAGGGACTTGGACTACAAAGTCTGCGTGTCATTCATATACAGAGTGGTTACAGTTAAAATTCTTCTATAAATAGCATTCTGAAGCTGAAACGGATGAACTGATTGCCAGTAAATTGGTCTTGTGGATGCGCTCAGAAGATAGCCCAAGGAAGAAGTTTTTAAAGTTTTGTTCAAAATCTGTACTCTAGCTGAAGCTTTGCATGGAGAATTCAGCTTAAAGCATGAACGAAATGAGTTTGCTCGAAAATTATTAAATAAATATTGAAATTGTCCGTACGTTTCAAACTAGCCATTCCTATTGTTAAATTTACTGTTTTTCACATAAAATGCCTAGTGGTCATTTTTTGAACGAATTTTTTTTTCCCCTGAAATTATTTGAGTGCATGTCATATATAGTCTTACCGAATTTGGTTGCAATCCGTTCACTGGTTTTAACAGTAGAACACTTATTATAGGGGAAATTTAACTATAATCACCCTGTACACACAATTTTCATCCGTGTATTCGAATAAAAAGCAATTTGCTTACATGGGTTTAGTGAATAAATCAACAAGTTCTTTTCAAAATACATAGATCATAATAGAAACGTTATGACTTATACTTTATAGAGAATGATTCTATGTTATGCAATCCAAGCGTTTACCTTTGAAATCGATGTAAGAAAATATGTCTTACTCTCGAATGCTTTTTGACTGGAAGTATGCCTCATCATGGCACAGTGGTTATGTCACTGAAAATGGTAGACGGCTAAAGTGTGAAGGTCCCGTGTTCAGGTCCCATCGCCATGCTGTCGATCTAATGATCTGGAGTTTTGGTAGGTTTTCTCCATATGTAACGTGAATACGCGTTATAACCCCTTAGAAAGTCCGCCTATCAAGGCACCCCCCCATCCTTGGCAGATAGTCCTAGTGTAACGTTGCCATAATCACACAAACATTGACTGGAAGTATATTTATACCATACATAACTTGGCATACTTCAGGCTCAAGTGATTTCAAATAACAGTTCTTTGGAATCAATAGAGCAGAGGCTCCCAGACTTACCCAAATCGCGGCACGATTTGAGTAAGTCTGTCTGATATATCTTCCACTCGTATCAGAATGTCGTGGTTAAGGAAAAATACACGAAAAGAAATATGCTTAGCTTTTAATTAGACTTGTTTTCAAGAATTTTGGGAAAATCTCAAAAAGAAAGATAATTAGAATTTTCTCACGGCGCCCTCTTCACAACACTATCGTGGAATACGGTTATTTTATATGTATATAAATACTTCATATTTGAACGATTTAAAGAACAAATTAGAAACCTAAATCTCTAAGAACATAAACATAATTATTACAATTCTAATTTAAAATTCAAGCAAGTGCTTTAATGAAATCATGGTCATTTCGCAGCATCCCTTTCCTCTTTCTACGGCACCCAAGGGTGCTGCGCAACTTCTGCAACAGAGGACCTTCGACTATTATCAGAAATGCATTTCTATCTTTTACTTAATGGAGATAAAAATTTTCTTTATTACACGAAAAAAGATTAATTCATGGATTAAAACGGCACGCAAAAAATTTCGTAATTCACGTCATCAAAAAAGTTATGAAAACTGAGTTTCTGTTTTTATTCTGTAATGAGATTGTACAAACTCAATAAGAATCTTTAAGTAAAATGCTTCTAACGTATCGCTTATTAGCTTTGTGGAATTTATTTATTAGCTTTGTAGAGTTCCTTTAGTCTTTTTTCAGCTATTGGAGAAATTGTTTACATGAGATTCCTGCAGGATAAGTAATTGAATAAAATATAACCAACCAACCATTCTCGCAGACAAAATGTTTCTATCGCAAACGATACTAAATAGTCTAGATTGATTAAAGATGGAAAAATAAGTTTAACATTTTTCCGTAGCAACCTTACAATATGCAAGATACATCTCGTGTGCATCACTGCACAGAGTTATGGGCTTCTTTAGTGCATTATCATTGATCTTGCTAGACCTTTTCTTATAAAATTTTACTTTCATTGACTTATTGTAATTTATTACAAGCTTCTTTTATCAAACAAAAATTAATTGACATATCTTCCACTCATATCAGAAGGCTATCCCGTTTTTCTTCTCTGCTATTAATTTGCATTTTATATTGCATTTCAGATTTTACCAAGCATAATTTTTTTGCAACCCTTTTTATTTTAAAACCCATGTAAAGTTTACTAAATTGGTTTATTTTCGAGTAACGAATTTCTTTTCCAACAACTTTTTACAAGCAAGTGTACTACGCAATTTTCAAGAAAGTCAGTGTTTTATAATAACCGCAAAACACATCAATAAAGGTAAATAATCAAGTTCGATTTATTTTTCTAACCGCTTAGTGTAGAAATAAGGTAAGTAGTAATTTTTTTCTGTTGTTCTGATTAACAATTTTGTAGCCATTCAATTTTGAAATAAGATTTTTTATAGATTGAAAAAATATAAATGATGGTTGTAACTATTTATTTCTACTCAAAACAAAGATGTAATGTGACTTCAGATGGATGCATTTGTATCCATACAGTTGAATTTTTAATGTGAGTAAACTGGTGCAACTGTTTTAGTTATAGTGTTAACACTAAAATACGCATTTTTCATAATTAATTGTAATCTAGTTTTTTTTAATCGCACACGGCTTTCCCTTGATTCCCTTTACTTCAGCATATCTTATATGGCCAAATAGACTCCTCCAAAATTACGGAAAGTGTCTTCACTTCTTAAAAGAAACTCTGACTATGTATATCCATAAAAATAAAATTAAGTTTCAATTTCTAAAAATAATTTTGAAAGCATAATGCTTCTAAACTCAATACGAAAAAACTACCTACGTATAATAAAATTCATCTTTTTAAAACATGCAGACATAGTCTTCGCTACTAGCATTAAATTTTTAACTGAAGAAGATGGCTTGTAAGACCAGTGAGTATTTTTCGATGCATCATAATTTTTGTCAGCGTATTTCCTCTAACACTAAGAAGCTGCTGGAAAAACGCTGAATTCGATTTCCATTTCCAAGCTCTTTAGATTAATCCGGTGATAAATTCAAGGCGGAGTTGCGAAAGGTTTTATGGTTCTAGCTTGACCTTTCGGTTTACGGCGATGTGAAATATGCAATTTGGGATGCTTAAGGATTTATATATATGTATCTTCTTAGCATCGTTGATTTCTTTTCAGTAAACGTTGTTTAACATTTGGTTAGATTTATTCGTTACTGATATTAGATAATTTCTATATTTTTAGTAAGATTCAGTGTTTTCATATTTAAAAATAAAATTTTTGAAAACTATGGGTAAATAATTTATTTTAATTCAGACATGGTGTACTGGAATAAAAAATACAGTGACAGTTACTATCGATATTATTATACATAAAATGTTATTTTTGAGGACAATGAAGCTTTTAATGTTTAAAAAAATTTGAAATTCACCCAGAAAACAAAAATATTTACAACGCTGTTTCCTTTATGAAGGCTATTATTGTTTTGCTATGCATCACAAAGTAAATGGATGCAGGCTACCATAAAAAAAAAAAAAAAAAAACATTACTTCAAATTTTCATAGTACAGAAATGAATATGAAATTATACATATTTTACAAAATTTTTCACTACAATTATTAAAAAGTTGCTTTTGAGTACAGAATAAATAATATAAATTATTAAAATAAATTACTGGTAAAAGGTATTTTATACGACGGTCATTGAATGGACATGAAGCTAACTGAAACCAAAACCTCTCACTTACGAGCCAGTTCTGAGTTTCCTACGCTGATAACCATGTTAGAAAGCGAGATTTAAACCCCATACAACCTAGTGGAGAGACAAACACTAAACTTCCTCGGCTGCCAGAGTAACTCATTTCAGATAAGTGATTTTTTTCTGACATAATAAAAACTAAGTACACGTATAACCAAATTTCTATGATTTTTAGATTCAGCCAATGGAATTAACTTGATGACAACCATTAAAATTTTTGACCAAAAACAATTTCTTAAATAAATCATCAATAAAATTCAAAGATGTGTACACTATTAAAAACTGTCAGCTATCTGTGTAAATAAGTTAATGCATTTAAATTAATAATTTTCTTAATGTTTTATTGTTCTACAAGCATAAAATTTGCTTTAGGAGACGTACAATGCAATTGCTCCAAAAATGGAGGTCTTTTTTCCTTTTTCCTTTTCTCTTTTTCTTTTCATTTCTTTTTCTCTTTTTCATATGTGTTTGTTTCCGAAGTTAGCTTGTTTTTTCACCTCCCTTAATTATAAAAAAACCTTTTTCATAGCAAGCAAAAAAAAAAAAGTTATTTTATGTAAGCATGCCAACTTAATATATAAAAATCCAGTGTCCGTGTGTATGTTCCGAAATAACTCAAAAACGGGTCAACTGATATTCATGAAAGTTTGCATATATATGTAATTTGGTCCAACTTAGATAATAGGATAGTTATTATTCAAATTAATGGTCTCAATAATTAATAATTAATAAAAAACTGATCATCAACGTTGATTGTTGTTATTAATCGTAGGTTCCATAAGTCTGGAACAGATGGTGCCTTAAGAGAATTTCTTTATGTACAGCTGTAGTTTAATATGTATTTGTGTACTGCATAAATTCAAGAAAAAGTGTTTATCCAAACCGGCAGTCACGAACACGGCCAAAAATATTGGAACATTACTACGAAGAAAATTAATAATATCTGCGATATTGAAATACTCAACTCATAGCTTATCGTCTGCTTCTAAAGGGATAAAAGCGTTTTATTTTATTTTTCCCGAAATTGGCAACCGAGATAACTTTTTTATTGTTTTGAAAAAAAAAAAGAACAGTTTAACAGTTCTTGCTTTAAACGACATCTTATTATTTGCGTATGTTTTATTTACAGAAAAATTCCCATTTTACAGAGGAAGAAACCTAAAAGAACGTATTATATATTTTTCATATATCTTATCTTAATATATAAAAATCCAGTGTCCGTGTGTATGTTCCGAAATAACTCAAAAACGGGTCAACTGATATTCTGATTACGTTGATTATTGTTATTAATCGTAGGTTCCAATCGTAGGTCCAATATTTCCGTTTATGACCATTAAGGCTGGAACAGATGGCGCCTTAAGAGAATTTCTTTACAGAGAACTGTAAAACATTGTCCTTTGCATCTCATAGATGGCGCCACACCTTAATGTGATAAGTTTCTTAGACTACACACTATACATGTCTTATTTTGCCTATACCAAGCACTACTTTTAGTAATATGCGACCCAAAAAATCTAACCTTACTGCCCGTAGCAAGAAGACTCGATATGCACGTATTGAAAGAGGAATCAGTCTGATCCAGTAAATTGTAATGAATTAAATAAAAAGGTTAGTTCAATGAACTACTATGCGTATCGATGAATGATTAGACACAATCAGGACAACTATATCCTTCGATATCGTCAATTGTATCATCAATACATTGTGGAAATGTTTGCTAAGATTGAAAGCGAAAGTTTGCGATTCATTCGGTTCAACCAAGCTAAACTACGATCAGAGGATTACATTCACTTACGAGATGCTATTGTTGGAAACGTCGATGGAAATTTAAACACCAATAAAATTGGTAGTGCTGTTATTTTACCTTCCAGCTACATAGGTAGCCCACGAAACATGCAAGAATACATGCAGGATGCAATGACTTATGTACGTCATTACGGTCGTCCAGATTTGTTTATGATATTTACGTGTAATCCAAATTGGGAGGAAATCCAATCTTTACTATTACTAGGTCAACAATCAATACATCGTCACGATATTACTGCACGAGTGTTTAAACAGAAGTTGAAATCTTTGATTCATTTTATAGTAAAATATTCAGTTTTTCGCAAAACGTGTCGTTGGTTGTATTCAATTGAGTGGCAGAAATGAGGCTTACCTCATGCTCACATTTTAATTTGGCTTGAAGATAAAATTCGTCCAGAGGAAATTGATGAAATTATTTCAGCCGAAATTCCAGATTCTTCAATTGATCAAGAATTATTTAATATTGTTACAAGTCATATGATTCATGGACCGTGTGGAGCGTTTAACATGACATCACCATGCATGGAAAATGGGAAATGTAAGAAACATTTTCCTAAGAAATTCACAAATGATACCATTACTGATATTGATGGTTATCCATTGTATCGCCGCAGAAACGCTGATAATGGTGGTCATACATATAAAATGAGAACTTCAAATTCTAACCAATTAGAAATTGACAATCAATGGGTAGTACCATACTCACCACTACTCTCCAAAACGTACAAGGCTCATATTAATGTTGAGCTTTGCAGTTCTGTGAAATCCATCAAGTATATTTGCAAGTACGTTAATAAGGGCAGTGATTTGGCCGTATTTGGAGTACAAAATATAAACGAAAATGATGAAATAGCACGCTACCAAATGGGTAGATACATTAGCAGCAGTGAAGCTATCTGGCGCAGACTTAGCTTCCCCATACACCCCATACCCCACAGTACTGCTATACAACATCTTGCAGTGCATCTTGAAAATGGACAACGTGTGTATTTCACTGAAGAAAATATTCTCCAAAGAGCATGCGAACCACCAAAAACGACACTAACCGAATTTTTCACTCTTTGTAAAAAACTGATGTGTATGGTCAATTCGCAAAAACAGTATTATACACTGATATTCCATGCTATTTTACATGGAACACGTCAGCTAAAAAATGGAAACCACGTAAAAAGGGAGAACCACATCCTTATATTGCAGGCATATTTAAAGCTAAGACACTGGGACGACTTTATACTGTACATCCAAAACAACGTGAATGCTCTTTTCTGCGTTTATTGTTGGTGAATGTTCCTGGACCAATCTCTTTTCAATTTTTACGATCAGTTAATGACCAAGTGTTCAGTACGTATAAAGATGCATGTCACGCGTTGCAACTTTTAGAAGATGACAACCATTGGGATCTGACACTTGCTGATGCTGCTTTAACGTCCTCGCCGAGTAATATTCGTCAACTATTTGCCATTATTTTGATGACATGTTTTCCAACACAGTCATCTACATTGTGGGAAAAATATAAGAACTACATGACTGAAAATATACTCTACCGACATAAACTAATAAACCACTCTCCAAACTTAGACTTCACACAAGATATGTATAACGGAGCTTTAATAATGATTGAAGATTTATGTATTATGATCTCAAATTCACCTCTTAGTCATTATGGTATTCCATCTCCTAATCGCCCAGCTACAGACTTAGTAAATAGGGATTTGCAGCGACAAGAACAATTTTATAATCGTGATTTAAATACATTTGTTACTAACAATGAACCATTATTAACTGACGAGCAGAAGAACATATGCAATTGAATTATGTTGGCTATTGATGCCAAACAAGGCGTTTTTTTCTATTTAGATGCACCAGGTAGTACCGGTAAAACATATTTGTTATCTTTCATCCTTGCGAAACTACGGTCACAACAAAAAATTGCATTAGCAGCTGCATCATCAGGCATAGCTGCTACTTTGTTGGATGGTGGGCGGACAGCACATTCTGCTTTCAAGCTACCATTAGATATTCATAACAATCCAAATGCAATGTGTAATATCAAAAAAAGAAGCGGAATGGCAGCAGTGTTACGGAAGACTTCGATCATAATTTGGGATGAGTGTACTATGGCTCATAAGCATTCGCTCGAAGCATTAAATAGGACTATGAAGGATTTAAACAATAGTGACAGATATTTCGGTGGTACTATTTTATTACTATCTGGTGATTTCCGGCAAACGTTGCCAGTTATTCCTCGCTCTACTTTTGCAGATGAAATTAATGCATGTCTAAAACAATCAATTTTATGGAGAAATGTTGAAACACTCAAACTGACAAAAAACATGCAAGTACAACTCCAAAATGATCCAACAGCACAAGAATTTTCTAAACAATTACTGGCTCTTGGAAACGGTGAAATAGAATTTCATCAAGATACTCAACATATTAGATTGCCAGATAATTTCTGTACTGTTGTTCAAACTAAAAATGAACTGATTGAGAGTGTCTTCCCAGACATACTAAATAACTATTTAAATCATGACTGGCTTAGTAATCGTGAGGCAGTGAATTTCCCAATTGAATTTTTAAATTCTTTAGACATATCAGGAATGCCACCACACAATCTTCGATTGAAAATTGGATCACCGATTATTCTACTGCGTAATTTAAACCCTCCTAAACTATGCAACGGTAAACGTTTGGTGATCAAAAGAATCACTGGAAACGTTCTTGAAGCAACTATTTTGACAGAAAAGTTTAAAGGAGAAATTGTTTTGTTACCACGTATTCCGATGATATCCAATTCTCCCATACCATTTAAAAGACTACAGTTTCCCATTCGCTTAGCTTTCGCGATGACTATAAATAAATCTCAGGCCAAACATGTCTATTTGCGGCTTAGACTTTGAAAATCCATGTTTGTCCCATGGGCAATTATACGTGGCGTGTTCACGAGTAGGAAGACCATCAAGTTTATTTGCATTAACAAAGGACCAATTGACCAAAAATATTGTACATCGATTGGCGCTTCATTGAATATCAACTGTGATTTATTACGATTAAAGATATTTAGAGTATATATATCAAATTAAAATATTTAAAGTATTTATTAAATAAATGTTATTAAATGTTATGTTAATTTGTGTTAAATTTTGTCTTTCAAATCCTGCTTAAATCACTCAGCCACAGCAACGCGTGGCCGGGTCTGCTAGTTTATTTATAAAATCGTGTGTTTTATAAATATGATTTTCAGTTTTTCAGTTTGAGTGAAATTTGTTACTGATTATTTTTAAATAAATTTGATATACGTGAATCGGTAGCAAAATCTCGCGACCAGGCAACGGTTTGCGGACCAGTGGTTGGGAAACACAGTTCTATACAACTGATTGTAGATCGTTCGTCTCAGTTGTGGAAGCTGATAATGAGAACCCCACTTGCCTTAGACTTCGTTTGCTGGTGGGATATTCTGCCCCTGTTAACAATACATTTGAGTCAGAGAAGTTTGAGGAACGTAATGCATTGTTCAACGGAAATAGTTAAACAGCGAAAGAAGTTGAGTTGAAAGTTGATATTAATCAGTGAATTAACTGCGTGGCAGTACTGAGTCTAGTTGTCGCTTTGTAGAAATCCATTTGTTTTCGGCATTTCGGTAAAAATATTTTTTTTACGATTTAAAGCAGAATTATATTATTGCTTTAAGTTTAAGAAACCTCACCTTTTTTTCTACTACTATCGTTAACCTATTCTAAAAAAGCCGTGCAGATTCTTGTTAATTGATAAAATATCACAGAAATATAATTCATGTCATATTTTACAGTATAAATATTTTAGTTACACTTCTTAAGATTAATGGACGTCGGGAAATATCCCGAAAAATTCGACTCAAAAACTACAGTTCTACATTAAATTTTTACGTTCCAAAGTTTTCAGATATGCCTCGAAGACAAATAAACTGAGGGATGTTGAGAGTTTGGGGAATTCCGAAAAGAAACACGCAAACTAATACAGGAAGCAAGTAACGATTTTTGGGGACGTTTCGTGTGTATTAAGGGGACTGAAAAGTTGCCTGGCCAAAACTATTGAAAGTACTAATATGAAATGTGGCATTTTGGCATGTAAGATTTATATCATGAGTGGTAGATTAGGTAGTATTTTCTGAAATTCGTAACCTCTGGAAGATAGGGGGGGGGCAAAACATTCATTTAACATATCTCATGAGACAGGAACCAACTTTCGGATGTGGGGTCCTCTTACAAAAACTTCCTTATATTCTACAAAGCAACTTTCATATCACAACATACAATGGAGGGTGTTATAGCAGCATAGAAATGATTATTCAATCAAGATGCAAAATGAAATGAAATAGATCGATAGTAAAAGTATTATGTAGTATAATAATAATTCAGTTACATTATTTAATATTCAACCGTAAATTTCATTCCGTATTTGTGAAGTAACATGTTCCACAGTATTTTAGTATTTATTTTGATAATGCCCATATCAGGGCATTTATTTATAGTGGGATAGATCTACACTTTGCTCCACTTTGGAAGCTATTTCCTTTTATATGTTCCAATTCAAAATCAGCTCTATATGGTTTCCTCGCTCTATCAGCATACATCACTACATAGGCCACGCCTAAATGATAAGTTTGCGTTGAATAATTGCCTGAGACTATACGTGAATTTAAAAAAGCTGTGAGTAGAATGCTAGAACAGAACGCTATGAAATGGCAACAGAGTAATTATTATTACTATTATTTTTCATAACAGTTTTTTTTGTCCCTTATTTCAAATTTTAAAAAATCACAATTTTCAAATTTTTAAACTTAAAGGGTAAATTGGGGGGGGGGGGCAGGGTGCTTACCACGAATGTCCTGCCAGAAATCAGTTTCTGACACGAGATCTAAAAGAATATGTTACATTTTTTTCTTCGAAAAGAAAAAATGTAGCACATTTAGGTTAGGTTGCACTGAGTCCGCCATGGAGCAAGTGAAAACGACCATTCGAGTTTTCCGTAATTAATTGATGGGTCGGCCTAAGGTGCTACGTGTTCAGTTGCAATGATGCGATTTTGAGATAGGCTCTGAAATGAAAATAAATACAGGAAAATAATACGGTAAAAACTAAAAAAAATTGTGTAAATTTAAATGAAAATCAGTCATAAACGAATTTGTAAGGAGTTCGCTTTTTACACAAGTACAGTACAGTACGCCTATTAAAGCTTGCAAAGGTCAATTAAATTTATTGTTACTCAAATTAATTATTAAACATTAAAAAGCTGTAATAAATTCTGGTTTTATCTAAAGCAGTTAATTCCCTCTCTGTTTCCTCATGTAGACGATATTTTGATTTAAAATGACCATTCAAGATTATTCAAGTATTCTTAGGAATAGGATTTCTGTTTATTGATTAGGTTCAATAAATTAAATCATTTCGTGCGGCCGAAAATTGCTGAGCATGGAAGCCATGATGTTTGTTTTTGTTACAGCTCGTAGGAAATATCTTCTAAAATGATTCGAATTTCGAAATTTAAAACAGCTGGTTGACACTCTAAATACCCCCCCCCCCTAAAAATTGCATTTGGTCTGGTTTTTGAGTAAATCGTGCGAGAACATGCTTCGAAGTAACCCTATGATTTGCAACGGAACTGAAAAATTATCTTTACAGAGGACCTTTTGGAGGAACGTAATCCTGTGTTAAAAAAATATCCATGAACTTCTTCCTCTAAAATACAATACTAACAAATGCTTAAAAATCAGTTTCAGGTCATTTATAATATCGTCCTGCAAGGAGGGTACACGTGAAAAAAAGGGACAGGTGACTAGATTTAAAAAGAAATAAAAATCTACTTAATTCTTGCATTAAAATACATGTAATATGGATCCTATGTTGAGCATAGCTTGTTTGTAACTAAAAACTCCCCAAAAAGTACTTATTTGAATTTTATGTAAAAAAAAGTCATTACTTTCCGGTTCCCCTATTAATTCAAAAAACCATGTGTATACTTCTGCAAGAATTTATATCGTAGCATACCGTTTTAGTACAAAATCATTTGTTATAATGGTTTCGTAACGGAGTTTAAAACAGATAAGAGTCAGATTGAACCCATAGGAAAATTTACGCACCAAACTTTTTGAAACATTTTGGACTGTAAGAAAAATATATTTATTAATATTAGTGTTTTCTTCAAATCTCTCAATAAATTGTATTAGGACAACATGGCATTTAATCTGTATTTAACCTTACCCATAAACAAACATCTAAAATGCTGATTATTCTTTATTCGTGTGTTTCAAGTATGCTGAATTTCATAAAAGTATTTCATACGTTTCCAAACCTATGAAATTTAAACAAATCGAGAGACAAATAGAGAAAACGTCTAAAAGTATCTTCTTAGGATTTCAATGTCTTCAATATTTAACGGAAACAAAATACCTCTTAATATCAAATCATATTTTTTAAAATCATACTGCATATAGTAATTGCCTTTGTAAATATAGCGTATACACACATACACACACACACACACACACACACACAAAAAAAAAAAAAAAAAAAAAAAAAAAAAACGCTTGGGTAGGAAAGCGTTTTAGAAATAATGACATTTATATGATTTATTGTTCTACTTTTAAATATCTAACAAAAGTTTTTACATTTGTATTGTGATTTGTTATACGAAACGTATTATAAAAATCAAAATCAAAATACATACCAAACAAGTGAAAATAAAATTAAGCTCCCTTTGCTTCAGAAATATTAAAAATTTTCTTTGAATTACTTTGAAATATTTATCTTTAGAAATAATGTTTCTAAGAAAAAGAAAAGAAAAGAACGTCTAAATGAAAAATTAGTTTTCCTTTCTTTTAATAATCAGTTTCATCTTGCAATTTCAAATTTCATTTTTCTTATACTTATTGAACTTCAAAAAGAAAAATATAGTCATGTTGAAGTTTGCAATATATTACAGAATTCATTTTCTTTAGTATTTGAAGATTATGCTTTGTCTGAGCACTTATTTATATTGTTGGATTGTTGTTTTCTTTTCAATTTCGTATATGTAAGGTATTCGAAAATAAATTTTAATATTCATTAAATATTGCGAACCTTATCACAAAAAACGATAATTTACAGTAATGTAGATGTTAAACTGTTTCTTTAGCCTGTGAGTAGTATTATACAAAATGTACTTGATTATGCAAACATAATTTCCAATTCCGCGTATCTAATAAAAATGGAATACTTGTATTATAGTTTAACAATAAATATTGTTCTGTTTTATGTTGAGTCTGTTTTGAATTTGCTGGTTTCAAAATAGGAATATTAGATATTAAATATGGATATAGATAGAATTTATAATGTGACCTATCTTACATCAGTTAATTTTACTCAGACATGCAAGGAGATTTTCATAATCTAACTTTGAACCCTTAGCTAAGCTATTATGCGTCAGTCACTGAATTACATTAGTGCAAAACGGATATGCTGTTGTATGCAAGAACTGCATTACTCGTGCGTCGATTATTAAAATTATACTCATACAAACTGAAACCATTTGTGATTTTCGTAACTTATAATTCAATTTACTTGCAGCTAGAACGACAAATTCCACTGTTAAGTAATACATTACAGAAATTGAGTTTGTGATTCATTCAAGGTTTACGTAAAGTTTTAATTGATAAATATCCTAATTTCATTGAGCCATTATAAATTAATGAATTGAAAAATGTATTTGAATGCAGATAATATTAAAATAATTATAGTTTACGAGGGATTAACTGTATCTGCATGCTTTTGAAAAATATCGTATAACAAATATGAAAATATCAAAATGCACTAAAACTTAAGAAGAACATTTTTCACTATATTTATGGGGTAAAGCTGTGCTTTTATTTTTGAAGTATATCATACTAAACTATATATAAATTTCCTATAGATCTAATTATTTGAAACTATTGAAAGAAAACACAATCTGTTTAAATTTTTAATTTAAAAATGACTGTTATTCTTCATGTACATTTAAAAATGAAAATTAACAAAATGATTATCTTTTCCATACATTGAAGAATCTTGTTAGTTAGGTAAACGAGAATATAATTTGTTTCAGATCATAAAATTTCTCAAGTAAGCACACAAACGTAGGAAAATGAAAGACATCAACTATTTGTTTTAAATTTACTTTTATTTCTTTAGTTGCTATAATTCAAATCTTCTTTTTGTCTAATATATAATTGAGTTAAATAACAGCACTTCTTTATATTCTATTTTTATTTATTTTTAAATATGATTATATTCATTACAAACTGTAGAATAAATATGCTAATGCAACTTTAATTTATGGGAACGTGTTTCCTCAAAATTTCTTTTTACTCAGGTGCAAAATTTCTGAATAAATTAAAGAATGTATTAATAAAATGTTTTCGTGCTGGAAAAATACTATGATATAGTATTTTTATTACAAGAATGATTACCGATTTGGTATCGTAAAATATTAAACCATTAAAAATTTCGAAGCATTGCTTTAAATTATTTTAAAAATAATTAGAAGTATGAAATGTAAACATAAAGATTATCTATGATATTTTCCTTTTTATGAAATTCTGTTAAAATTGTATTTCAAAGTAATTTGAAAATAATACTTAACTTAGTACATTATAGGTATACTATGATGTTATAACTATATCCTAATTTAAGACAAATGCCCTTTATATCTATAGAAATAAAATTGGACTTTTGTCTATACATTACTCGGAATTCAAACATTTTATAATTCAATCGGTTTCCAGCACTTGGGAACCAAGTACGACCTTACAAAAAGTGTTATTCTCTCAAAATTAAAACAAAGTGTTATTCTGCTCGTGACGATTTTTTTTTCCCGCGCATCACGTAAAAAATTTCTGAAGCATATGGGATGAAATTTTGTGACGTGATAGATCACCTGACTTAATTATAAGAATCAAACTTTTTAAACATTTTGATTATATTTTGAGATTTTGTAAAAATCGCTTCAAAATGTGTAAAGATTTGTCCACGCATTACGTTATAATGACTAAAGTTAATAAAATAAAATTGGTGACATGATAGGTGGTTACTCAACTTAAACTATAAAGATAATATTAAAAAAAATTAAATAAATCTTGAGATTTTGCGAAATTTGTTTCAGAATGCGCAAATTTTTGTTTTCGCACCACGCAATAACGACTTAAAGCAAATAAAATGAAATTTAGTGGCATGATAAATTGACATACAACTTAAACTATAGATCTCAATTTTTTTAAACACATTGATCAAATTTTGAGATTTTGCGAAAACGTATTTAAAATATGTAAAAATTTGTTTGCCCTTCACATAAAAACCACTGAAACAAATGACATAAAATTTAGCATTATTATAGGTGGTCACTTAAACTAAAGCCTTCAAAGTACTTCATTTTCTTAAATAGATTTTGCGAAAATTTCTAAATGTTTGTTCAACTACTAAAAAATGGTAACGGAGTAGAATAAAATTTGAAATTATGTTAGATAGTAAGTTAAACTATAAATGACAAAACTTTTTTTTAAATACTTCATAGATTTTCAAATTTCCTGAAAATCGGTAAATGTTTGTTCTCGCATCCCTCAAAAACGGCTTTAGAGAACAGAATGAAATTTGGTAACCTTATCAACAACGACGGAAATAATAAATGTCGATGTTTTTCAAAAATGTGAATAAATTTTTAAATTTTGCAAAAAACTGCTTTTTCTTGCATCATTTTAAGGAATCTGAAGGTAATATAATAGTTGACTATCCAACTTAAACAAATTTCGTCGATTTTTTATGTTTACTTGCTTTTTTGGATTTTATGAAAACTATGCAAAATTTTCTTAAGAAATATATATTAAAGTACGTGCAATAAAAAAATTAGTTACAAGCGAAAAATAATCTTTCTTCATTTTAAAAGCTAAATATAATAAAATAAAACGTTTATTGTGAAAATAAATCTTTACTGATAATTTCACTCAGCTATTAGTTGCACTCTAACCTCTAATCTTTAACATTGCACAAAAGTTATAACTTTGTTTTCTATAATTTTGCCAATATACTGATTCCATTATTTGTATTCCTATAATGCAAACGAAAATTCAAGCTTTTTCAAAATTTTCACTGCATACTGACCCGTCAATGACGGCTACTTCAGCCAGCTTTAAAATACTACTTTTAAAACCTTTATTTCAATAAATTTTGTTCTTCTGGTGGATTTTGCGATTATTACACAGAAAATGCTACCAAAGCCTGAATACTGTCAACCGATTCACGGTCATTTCGGGTTTGAAGGGGAAATAACTTTTTATAGCAAAACAAATTGACTTAATCTAGAAAAAACATTGTTCTTCATGGAAGGAATTCCTTAACAAGTTTACAATTTTTACCTTAAGGCTAAAACTTTAACATCTGTTTTAAATGGTCTGTGTATTTCATCTTTATTTAATTTAAAATGTTCTTATTTTCAGCTTAATGCATATGCAGAATCTGTGAAAAAGTTTTCAGTTATATATGTAAAATATTAAAGAGGAACAAAAGAAAAACTAAAATTCGATAAGAGTTGTTTACTTGCATAAACGTATTGCATTTTACCATTATGCAAATAATTTTGAGTGCAGGCAACTTCATCAAAAATTCTATGCTGACAATAAAGAAAACAGCAGCAACTTGTAATGTCATTTTTTTAGTAAAAAATGACATTACAAGCCAATTACAATTGTTAATTCACATTACAATTAATCCCCCAATTTAAGATGAAGCAAATACAAACTTAAGATTATTAACTGATCTTAATAACCTTTTCCTGTTCACATTGCGAATAAATTTTCTCTTGCTATACTTTCTTAAAACTATGTTTTAAAATGGATGCTTTACTTAATCTCCTATCAACTCAGCAAAACTCTAAGTACCTTAGCACAAAAAGGGACAAGCAAACCACACGCATTTACAACAATCAGAAATAAACTTGTTTCCATCTAATTGTGTGCGGTTTAACCACTCAGTGCTTAAAAATCCACTCAACTAAAAATAAATATAAATGCTAAAAGCACACACACACATATATATAATATCCCCCTGATAACGCGTGGCATTGTGTATTTCTCCGTTGGTTTTGGTTTTATAGGTTTGTGTATGGGTATTAAACATTTAAGATTTTGTTACAAATGTTTCATTATATTGCTGCAGTTTAACAGCTCTTGTGATTCCATTTTATATATTAGTTTTTCTTATTCAAATAACATATACATACATATATATATATACAGTGAAAACTCTTCGAGCGGTCACCCCTCTAAACAGGCAATTTTTTTATGGCACGAATTTTTCGGCTCATAGACTTAATTTTAAAATAACCTCTGTCAGCGGCCACCCGACCCCTTCTAAACGGCCACCGTGTGGGATCGCCCATCTCATTTTTCGGGAAATTCTACTCACTCCGTGCTTTAATTTTGAGCGGAAAAACTCAATGTCAGGTTTATGGTCGAATATAAGACCCAGGAATAACTGGAATTGAATCTGCTACCTTTTTTTTTTATCCTCCCACAACCTTAAGATGGGGAATCCCTATTACACCACCCATTGAAACTGAGGGAGGAACTGGACAATCAGGCGTTGATGGTGTCCTACAAATGAATTTTTTGGTCTTTCAGGCGCTAATTCCGTCCCTGATGAAGACTTTCCCGATGTTTGTAATGGCGAGGAAGCTGTTGAAAGTGACTTCAAAAAAAATCGATGAAATTATCGAAAATTTCGAAGCGGTTACAAACAAATCGGTTAGAGATCTGCTTTTTAAAGTAAAAAACGAACTTGAAACAATGGTTTTTCCAGAGAAAAGTAAAATCTTAAAATAGACACAAATTGCACCCCTTTTTACAAAAAATGTAAGAAAGCATTAAATAAAGTACTATTTTCTCTTTAGATAAGTTTTAAATTTCATTTTAAATAAGGATTATGTGTCAGACTTGTTTATATTACGCATTATAGCAATAATCTTATAACAGTAAATAAAACCCTTCAGAGCGGCCACCCCCTCTGAACGACCAAATACCCTTGGTACTGTGGTTATTCAGAAGCTCACATTTTTCGAGTCGCACGATGTCAACAAGATACTTACCATTGGCCTACGCTCATAAAGACCACCCTGATGAAGTCTATTTTTGAATGTTTGGTCTTGGCACTCTTCTTCCCGTTGCCAGCAACAATTTTCTTTTGAGCTGATTGAAAATATCTGTTTTGACTCTGCAAGGCTCTGCAACAATGTTGACTGCATTTGTTGATTCCGTTGTAGTACGTGAACGACTTTGCCCTGATCGATGTCTAACGCTTCTGGTTTTTTGGAATTATTACACAATCTTGAAATGACACCTTTTGTGACTCCAAAAAGCTTCTGTTACACCCTTTTTTTTGGTCTGGATCAAGGTTTCCTGTTAATACCAAGCGATGGATTCCTGTAAACTATGTTGTTGTGACACTTTGAAAATATGTTTACTTAAAACTAAAGCTGAGCAATTCAATTTTAGTAATGAGGCAGTGAAAAAGGACTGCTGCAAAATCAAGATTTCTGCACTTATTTCCGTCAGCTGATTTTTGAAATTTTTGATTTCCATAAAGTTTTCTTCTTCTTTCTACTCCGCTTTAAACTGTGAATTTTATGTTAGTTATCAGTGAACGTATTTGCATAATTTCGTTAAACCATGAGCTTCCCTGATACTTTTTTCAGTTTTATAGTTATTTACTTAATCAGATCAGGTTAATGTCATATCCCTAAATATCCCTTTAAAATAAATTTAGGATAGTGAAAATTCATATTACTTATTGTTTAACTATTATTTAACTTACTGCAACGGAAATGAAAGATTAAACAATCGGAATATTGTAATTAAGCAGCACATAAAACATGTCATTCGAATAATTTATGCAGTTAAAAAGAAAATGCATAATTTGATCAACTAAAAATCACATAGAATACATTGTAAATGAGTTTCTTGAAGCATAAACCATGTCCTAGGACATAGCTGTGCTGAGCTCTGTTAAATTCTAAACCATCTGAGTATGAATGAGAGTGCTAGGGGAATTCGCATCCAGATATGATAATACTTGCTGTTAAAATGCATAGTATATTCAGAAATTATTATACCTCAAGCTCAATTTGTTTTTGAATACACTGATATTTGACCCGTTGAATTGAATTTATGCATTTACAGGAATTCTATTGATCCACAAATATTTTAGTGAAAGAGCTAATTGAACTAACATTTGTTGATTCCATTCTAATATTAGCTTCTGAACATGAAAGCACGTTTGGAGGCAGAAATGCAGAATACTTTTTATGGTCAATCAAACTATTAAAGCAGATGATTTGAAGAATAAATACTTAATATTGTTGTTTTAATATCAATTCACACAAAGGACGCTGTACACAGTTTTACAAGTCCATAGATTTTCACATTTTCTGTCTGCAGCAGTTTCGGCTCGGTAAAATATTAACATACCAAAAATGACACTACTTTCTGGTCCCCCTAATATAAATAAAATTGCCAACAGCAAAACTATGAAGTAATTGCAAAATCCAATCCGATAAAATATTGTCAAGTAAATTATTGTCCATTCTTAGTCAGATTGTCTTATCTTTTTAGATTACATATTAAGTTTATTTAAACATAAAAACAGTTACCGTATATCTTGGCATATAACACGTACTTCGAAAAATTACTTCTTTTTTTCGTGTGCGTGTTATACACTGAATATAAAACGCAGAATGTAAAATATAATATACATTACTTGACATAGCTTAAATTTGCTGATGTGTGTTATACTCCGGGACATGCGATATTGGTCACGCAGTAGCATATGTACTAACAAGATTGTATTGGAAAGTGTTTTACAATCAATGTGTGATGCGTAATTTATCTTTTCCCACCTTTTGATTAAACACGTCATGCGTAAGCACAAAATGCACTAAAAAGAATTCAGGAACTTTCCTTCGAAATAATTTTCAGCTGAGGTGCAATAGAATTCCAGGGAACATTACATGAAAATAACTCAGGAAGTTTACACTGAAATGCATTGTTCAGTAATGTTCCTGGTATTTCCATGTGACTTTCCTTGAAATTCTAGAGCACCTCAGCAACCCAGTACTTCCGGGGAGTGTTTTTGGATTTTTTTAAAACTGCAGGTTACTTTTAAGTGAATTGCGGGGTTTTTTAAGCAAATTGTTAAGGTAATATACATAGATGAACTGGTTGAAGTAAGCAGTAAAATTTTCAGTTGGGAATATTTAACTCTGTATGATATTAGCAAGTCTAACTTTTTCCATTACTTCCAAGGAAACTTTCCAGGATTTTTTACAGTGTAGGTCATGTCGTAAAAGCTAGGTATTAGTAAAGCCTTGCGGAAAGCAACAAGGGGCAAGAGAGGGAACAATTACCCTCACGTTTTTGCAACGTCTGGAGCAAACAGGTTAAAGCAAATAAGATACTCAAGTATTTATTTTCAACCTTTTCCTTAGTTGCCTAATCTATCAGAGTTATCATTTGTGTGAGAAAAAGGCCTAATACGCATGAATTAGAAAAATTAAAAATGTTCATTATTCCCTCAAATCCTCCTAAGTTTCAAACAACAGTTTTTATACAGCCAATCATTCCACCTCATTTGAATCTTTTTATTCTCTTCAGAACTGAAAACAAATCTTAGAAAAATCATGGCACTAATCCAGATTAAATTTCAGGCATCAGAAATAAGGGAAGAAAAAAAACGTACGCCAAATTTGGCATTCTACAAAGAATATTTCAAGGAATGTTGCTTCGTTAATGTCACATTTTACGTAAATAATTGTATATAAAAAATTAATGAATCCTCAGAATGACAGAAACTTTACGAATAAAACGATTGGCTTTCGTTTTACGAAATCGGGATCCAATACTTTTCTCAAAACTTCTAATCCTTTATTTAACTTTATTACTTTCGTTTAACTCTTTCTAACAACATAAGAAATTGTATTATTTATTGTTCAACGCTGCGATAAAAGAAATAAAATTCAGGACCGAGTTAGTTTCTTTGCCAAATCACTGCAGAATAGCATTCTATAAATAAATGAATAAAAACAGTTCAAAACAAATCAAATCACAGACTCCACAATTTGCTAGAGTTAAAGAGTACTTAATTACATTATTCAAACTTTTTTATTTACCAAGCTGACATTATTGTCATAAAAAGTATTAAAAAAATTGACCAAGAGGAATCATGAAATGGCTTATTACATCCAAACTTTTGATCATTCGAACAACAAAATAATTCTTTTGAAAATGGCTCACAAAATTTATTTTACCTTCCGATATTTGTGTGTTTGCGTATGTCTTAGAGTTGCGTAATTGAAACTGCGCACTTTACATAAACAAATGAAATTTGATTAATAATCTTAATATTGTAAATACCCCCTAAAGTATCAGCTTGAAAAAACCAGATGCAATCTAAATGCACTATATCTCTTCATGAAAATACAGAGCATAATAACAAGCCCTCTCACAGGTAATTACATATGATACAAACTTCATGAGGGCACTGGAGCTTTCGCCCTTCGGAACAAATTCAAAATCTTTCACTTTCGTGTCTGTCATTAACGACACATTAATTTTTCATTCTCTCGGTGACACTGAATTATCCATTCATGAACAAAAACTGTTAATGTGTTCGGTAAATGTGTTTCGAAAAACATGTGTTTGTTACATGTGACACTGTTAGATCGCTAGCCTACTTCAATATAATATTTATAGCCATAGGAACCCTAGAAAAAGTAGGACCAGCATGCTTTTAGTAAGCGTATAGAAAAATTTCAAAATGAAATTTTGAAATAAAAAAAATAATAATGCTGCAAAACGTGATGGCCAATCACAGTACAAATAGAGTTTAGTTAATCCGTCATACGAAACTAATGTCCGTGCCAGAATTCTATGGCCGGCAAACGAGCTGTGCTGGAGGATGCTAATTAGGTTATATTTGTGTATATTCTGACTATTCTAATCAAAAATTCGCAGAACTTTCAACATACTGCATAATGAATCCGTTTTCATTGGTGAATAGCTCATTGCTTCAAGCAAGTTTCAGTGGTCCGTCTGTCGTACTTCCCAAGCACTTGATAACGGGGTATTATGTGCATGGAGGATCGGGTACTGTACATGTTTAGTATGAATTCATTCAAAGTTAGAAGTGTTTCCTTAGATTCTATTTTAAAAAGTCCTAATCATTGCGATGATTTCAAATCATATTTGAATGTAAGATGGAACCTCATTATCTGGCTTTAGACTACAATATCGTGCTAGAAGAAAGATATTAGTTAAAAAGGTTAAAAATCATACTATATTGGAATTTCTTAGGTTCACAAAATATTTTTTAAGTGGATAGTGAGTACATTCAGGCGAAGGTCGTAACAATAAGGCCGAAACTAATAATTATTTCACTATTACCATAAAAAACTATTATCCTATGAATTGACTGACTAAAGACGTAAATATTCAGAGTTCGAGTCCAGGACGATGTTTTTTCCAAACTAGGTGATCAAGCCTAGAGAGATCACAAAGTGTTTTTTTTTTAATTCGCGGAAATATTGCTTTATAAAAATGATCTCTTTATAAAATAATTTGAAAAATAACTTTAAATACTCAGGTAAGGGAATTTTTCTAGATCTACAAATGCTAAATTATTGTTTAAAATATTGCATCGTTCAGATATTTTCCATTTATTCACTTTTTATATTTCATATATACCTAATTTTACTAATTTTTAAACCAATTTAAATAAAATCCATAATATTTTAACTGCTTATGTATAGATCTTTTAATTATATGAAAACAGAAAATTGGATTTGTTTTTTAAATCAAGAGTGTGTTTTGTATGGGAAAACCGTTTCTTAATTGGAAGATTAAGAAAGACATAATTGAATTAAAATCGGAAACTAAACTGAACAGGCTTTTTAAGTACCTTTACTTTCGTCATCTTCACAGGAAAAAGATAATTAAATAGAGATAAGTAGGTAAATAAATAATTAAGCTAAATCGAAAATGCAAGAAACATCATTATTTGTGTCTCTCAAGAGATGTGGATTATCCAATTAACAATTAAAAAAATTATTTAATATGCATAGTAAGTTTGTTACATAAATAAGATGACGTTAGTTATTTAATGTTAAATTAAGATAAAATGAATTTTGGTGCGTACATTCTTCTCAAACTGTAGTACAAATATTATATTTTTAGGTGTGCAAGGTAAAGCAGTTAAAGTCACATTAGTCACCTATTATTCGACCAAACTCAACCAAATCTAGCTACTTTACACTTTAGGTCAATGAAATACCATTTTTATGATACCATTTAAACTGAAAATTGTTACTAAAAATTGAAAAAAAAATCTACGGGAAAAGCAGAGTTTCCATTTCTGTGAGTTGTTAAAAGACCGCAGGTTAGAGAGTAACCCAGATCTGAGGGAAATTATCAATGGAGAAAACATTTTATTTTCAAAACAGGGAGATTTTATTTTAGTAGAACGTGTTTCTGTGAAGTAACACTTTAAGTCATTCATCTTCTTTAAATAAATTCTTTTAGATTCATCGTAGATATTTTAAAAACATACCCCAGAAATTTTTCTCGAAATCTAAAAAAGCAAATAAACATTTTTAAAAATCGACAAAATTTGTTTAAATTGAACAATCTACTAATGTGTTACCTCTAAGAACCTTAAAGTGATCCCCCTTAAAAAAAGGGGGGATGCAAGAATTAAAATTTATTCACATTTTTTTTTTAATCCGACATTGATTGTCTTCGCCATTCCTGATCGTGTTACTAAATTTCGCTTTATTCTCTTAATCCATTTTTTAGGGATATGAGAATAAACATTTACACAATTTTCACAAAATATCAAAATCTATTGAATATTTAAAACACTTTTGGCATCTATAGTTTAAATTAACTAACCATCTTATATAATTCTAGATTTCATTCTATTCCACTTCCATTTTTTAGGAATGGAGCAATCAATTTTCACAAAATCTCAAATTCTATAAAAAAATTGAAGTACTTTGATGCCTATAGATTATGTAAACACCTATGTTGATGCTAAATTTTATTTCATTCTATTCAGCGGTTTATACGTGATGGACAAACAAGCATTTAGACATTTTGCAAAAACATTTTCTCAAAATCTAATCCAAATTTTCAAAAAATTCGACGGATGTAGTTTAATTTTACACTAATCAGCTATGAATAAATTTCATTTTATTCGCTCATGTCGTTCCTACGTGATGCGTGAACAAATAGTTTCGCGTTTTGAATAAATTTTTGTAAAATCTCAGAATCTTATCCAAATTTTCAAAAAGTTCGTCGTGCGTACTTTAAGTTGTATGGCCACCTATCATGTTACTTAATTTCATTTAATTCACTTACGTCGTTATCGCGTGATGCATGAACAAAAATTTATGCACGACGAATTAATTTTCACAAAATCTCAAAATATAATCAAAATATAAAAAATTCAACGCCTATAGTTTGAGTCTAATGACCGCCTATCATGCCACCAAATTTAACTTAATTTTTTGTCGTTATCATGTCATTCGCGAACAAACGTTTAAGCATTTTCAAACAATTTTCGCAGAATTTGAAAATTCATAAATTTTTTTTAATTCAACGACTAAAGTTTAATTTGAATGACCACCTATTATGTCACCGAATTTCATTTCATTCGCTTTAGTCGTTATTACTTGATACGCGAACAAATCTTTACGCATTTTGAAGTGATTTTTACGAAATCTCATGAGATATATAATTAATTTTTTTAATTAGACGCCTATAGTTTAAGTTGAGTGACTGCCTATCATGTCATCAGATTTCATTTCGGTTGCTTTAGCCATTTTTTACGTGATATTTAACAAAACAAAAAAAAAAAAAGCGCCACGAACAGAATGATAGAGATACATTATGATTTTTGACATTCGTACTGGGTCTTGAGGTGCTTGAAATGGATAGAAATCGCCAAATTTTTTAAATCCAAGTAATATACAGACAAAAGTCTAATTTTATTTTCATAGATAGTAAATGATATATCTCTTATATGTCTATATGTAATCTGCCTGTGGTCGTAATAATCAACAGCGACGCATTTTTCACAACTTTTGCATAACAGCTTCTGTTTAAACATTGTCTTCGGCAGAATATTTTCCGGGGGGGGGGGGGGGAGATTACTTTATCATATGGTTGCATGTTGGAACTAACAAAAAGTCAGGGAAAAAACGGCGCACAAAAATCCAGGCTCGACAAGGTTGAAGTGCCTCCCCCTGCGAATATGCTGTTGACGCCCATGCTTTAATAGATGTTTTCATTATTTTTGTCTATCATGTGTACGTGCTTTCTTTCAAATATGTGTGAAAGTACCGAGTTCTATAAAATCATTGTCCTCTTGCTGCTCTTCGTGGTTTGTTAAGCCGTCGTCCACCAAGGCCTCAACTGAATATGCCGATAATTGAAAATCAGTATAGCTGCTGCTTCTTGTGACAGTTAAGCCTTGGAAACGCAATGAGGTGATTGACGCGTCTTGACTGAACCTAATTTTTAAATGTTCGTATATCTTTCAATGCATTTTCTACCTATCTTTATTTAAGCACCAGACAATGCATCTGCTATTCAATACGTGAAATTTTTATTATCTAGATTAAATACATGTTGATTAGTAATAAAGGGAGATAACTGCACGAAAATAAATCTGCTTAGCAGGGAGTGTAGAGCTAAACGTGCTCCCTCTTCACATTGTTGAAACTGGAATATTTTCGCTTAGATAAATTAAACCATTCCCAGCACGTGGGCTCCATTTGCAGCAGGTTGTTAGAATATAATAAAACATGCACTGTTGCAAAATGGCGAGATAGACTGAGATAGACCGAGTTTCAACAAGATTACAGATAAATTTCAAAGCTGGCAATTGCAGTGTGCCAACAAGCATACTCATGAGATATTGCCTAGAGAAAATGTACACCCTTACAGGGAAATACAAGCTAAGCATATAATAAACAACATAAAAATGATGGGGTAGATGTTTCAGCTTGAAGCAAAAAAAAAGTGCGTTAGATTTAGGGAATGCAATCCCGATCCCGCGGGAACGGGATCCCGCACAAATATTTGCGGGACTAGTCCCGCGGGATTAAGACCGTGATCCCGCAACTGAAAAATAAATTATTTTTATTACAATTTCACGTCTCTTTCCCGATCTTCAATTGTTTTTGCATTAGATAAACAATAAGACCGAGTGATCTTAGGCGCTGCTAACTAATGGCAGGTAGGCACCTTAGTCCCCCCAGCTCCCATATTGTTATGATTTACGTACTGGTATAACGCAGAAGTACTTCAACAGTCAATATTGTATCTTTCTGGGACAGGAACCTTGACTTGCGATCTCCCCTCCATAAACAACCAAATGGCCGCACATGCGAGGGATATCTTTAAAAGGTAAACTTTAGTTAACCACTAAAAATATATGGTTCACTCAGGGTTTCATACAAAGTCTTTTGTTAAACACTCTTGTGTCCTCTGTCCAAATTAGATTAAGACTAGGAAAACGAGTGCCTCTTTACGTTGTCTTTTTTAAATTCTTCTTTTTTAGCAACTACGAAATAACGGTATATTATTATGAATATCATGGTAGAATTTTCATATTTATGTAATTATCAAATAAGATAAAGTATAATTTTTTAAGTGAAACCTCATAGAGTCTACAATCTTACTTTTTCCTACTTTTCTCTGTCGAAATCAATTTTTAATTGAATGAAATATTAATCTTGCGGGATCCAGCGGGATCAACATATCTCAATCCCGCAATCCCGCGAACCAAAAAACTGTGCGGAATTGCATTCACTAGTTAGATTAATTTTAATACATAACGAGAATTAGAGGTATAAATACAGGTTAATTTGAACAGTTACAAATAACTCTGGGGAGCTTAAAGGAATGAAACTCAAAAAAATATGTATATTAAAAATATAATATGTGATCTGCATTACATACACGTCTGATTCGATTGAAATTTACTGAATCGAAAATTGTTGAGGAACTTATAACCAAGTAACAAATTGGAAACAAGGAGTGGCTTTTAGAAGTGCATAAGTATTCTCAGTTGCATGAATGTGACAATTCTGAATATTTTGGCATAAAATTGGAAATTAATTATTTCATTAAATTTTCTAAAAACATATTCTACAAAATATCATACCAGAACAGAAACTTAAATATTCGAGCTTAAAGTAGAAAGGTACCAATTTAGTTAAATTTGAAAACTTAAAGCATTCTAATTTCAACTATAAAATTTCATACAGTAGTTCTGGGTCCCATTTTTAATTATTTGTTAGTGAGCATTTAATCCTCTATAAAGAAACTTTTCATTTAGTTTTATTTTTAGCTTTTTAGTAAATTTAAAATGAAGCAAGTTTATTATACAACTAGAGGTAAACCTTTGGACAACATAATTAAAGACGTTCGATTAAGAGCACAGTTGCGTTCAAAAGAGAGGACAAATAGAATACAAATAATCGATTTCTAAATTGCTTGCTTTCTTAGATTTTAAGAGTTTCGTCTGTAAATATCGTGCCACTATTTTAGATGTTGATGAAGAAATTCCATGGCAAACATCAGGCTATTCACCAAGACACAATAAAGAGGAAATTTCCACAACAATTGGATATATTTGTGGCGGAAATGCCTTACAGAGTGGAGAGAGATATTGATTAGGCGTGACGAGGGAATAAAGAACAAAATTAAGCCGTGAGCATGTTAGGAAAATTTATTCAAGGTACTACTTACCGCTTTGATAAATACCACTGCAAAGCTTTAGTTCAAAGTAAATGAATTGTTGCTCATTATATTATACGCAAAGCAGAAGACTGTTGCTTAGTTATAGGTTTTACAGTTGCAATGAGTAGACTTACAGTTGTGCAAATAAAGCAATGCATCATGCGGTGGTTTTACATTTTAATGTATATATTAATGGAACACACTGCTGCTACTTATAGTACTCTAGAAGCTAATTAATTTGTTTTCTTAGTTTGAACAGGAACTAAAAAATAAAAGAAACGTATAAAAATCCATGTGCACAGAAATATTGAAATAAAAGATTTGCTGATTAAGGAGGCTCTTAATGCGGTGTTCGTTTAAAAGTGACAAGAACCTAAATTAAACAGCATTTTAAACTAAATTATTGAAACTGTGCTATAAATTTGGGCTTCGTTTTTGCTCTCATTCCAGCATTTGTCACATTTGAGTTTACAGTGGCATTGAAGAATAATCTTCTTGTTCCTGTTGTACCAGTTTTCTTCTTTCAGTATTTTCATTTACGCAGCTTTGTGCGTTATTTTCGCTAAATTACAAAAAAATTCATCATATTATTTTATGCAAATAACGAATGAGAATTCCCTATTCGGAGTTGCTATTGAAAATGGTAAATTACGAAATGTCAAGGATTTTCGAAATTCTTGTCCTGCCTTTTGAAAAAGATATCTAATCAAGTAGAAATATCATATTAATTTTAAGAGATATACTCGCGATCAGGGCCGATCCTAGCGGGGGGCAAGATGGTGCACGGCACGTGGGCGGCCAAACTTAAGGGGCGGCGAAATGATTATCAAACAACATAGAAAAAATAAAAACCTTATATGAATGTTTTAAAAATAAACTTTGAGTGAACAATACTTTAAACCCTAATCAGCCTGCTCCAACTAAAATGTTGAAATTTTTTTTATTAGAAATTTTAAATCATACACTATGTCAGGATTTAACAACACATTTTCTCATTTTATCTAAGCACTCACAGTATTTTCGACTATACCAATCAATGTTGCTTCAGGTGAAAGAAGCTTTTCAAAATTAAGTTTGATTAAAAATTACTGAAGATCAATGTTCATGAAAATCTCACAAGAAAGGCTTATGAATTTGGATATTATTTCAATTGAAAGGGTCACATGTAAGGGGGTAGACATTTCAAGTATTATATATTAACTAGCTGCGTCCCCGTTCTCCGCACGGTAGGGAACGAAACTTTTTCTTACATGTATAGTTCAAATTGATTCCAGAGATTTGGAATCTAAAAATAAGCAAAATGATTTGACTCTTCGCGTAAATTTACTCATTACTTATTCGTAAAGTTAGTATAAGTACTGACCTGTGACCATTCTTAATATTATGACGCAAAAAACTATGTCGGTGTCATTCACGATCAGAAAAGGAAAGCGTGACGGTTTTCAGTGAAAATTCCTAATTTTCAAAATGTCTCATTTCTGCATCATACTCTTTTTTAGATTTAAGTTATGCCATTAATACCTTAGATACTACATGAAGTGGAGAACCGTTTTATTTTATAATTAAATACATAAATTTTATAATTGTGTACCTGCTCTTTGCAAGGCAAGAGAACATTTTCCTAAAATGTGATCATAACTACTTGTGACAAAACAGAATCTCCAAGAAAAAAGTTGTGTTACAGTCTTTTCTGTTGAAACTACCGCGGAATATATTAACGCGACGTAGACTTACTTAATGTTTTGTTAGCTGTGATGTAATGCGGCTGTTGAAAAATGAATAGAAGACTTAGTTTCACGAAATATTTATTAATACGGTATATTGTGCTTTGATAAATATTGCCTTATCATATCTACTTACTATTACTTATACGATCTTTTACTGATATCCATACAATATCTTTTCGTTTTGCAACCGTTAATGCTTAATTTAAAGAAACGGTCTAGATATTTGCTACGAATGTAGTCTATTACACTTTGGTGATTCTTTGCAATTTATGCATTAGCATAAACGATAATCATTTCCCTTTATGGTTGCCACTAAATCAGCTCTCCACAAATTTTTACGCATAATTCTTGTCAGATTGGCGTATTTAGCACCTGGGCCCTATTATCGCACGGGCAAATCGGGACTTTGCCCTGGTGCCCCCGGCTCGAAATGGCCCCAATTTCAAATGTTGTCCTTTTTTACAAAAAAATTTATGAAAAATAAAACAAATTTCATACATGGGGGGGGGGGCAAAATTCATCAATGCCCGGGGCCCCCTATTGGTCATAATCAGGCCCTGTTTAATACCGCAATATATTTCCTGCTATTCGAAAACGTGACCCTTTTAAAATCTCAATCGAAAATAATGCTGGATAATTCACTGGTGAAAAAACAGCATTCAATTATTTATCTGGCAACGTAATATAGGTAAAAATTAGGGTATTTGATTAATAGCCAGTGGCGAGTAACGTCCATTTTTTTAATGGCCACTTTTTTGAGTTAATCGCCACACACCAGCCGAATTTTTTTTTTAATTTAAATCATTTATTTTACTATCATTAAAATCAATTTATCGTATTACATTTATTATAAATAAAAATTAAATTGTATTAAAAAGTATTAATTTATAAAAATAAACAACTTTTTATTATGAATTTGAGTCTTCAGTCTGAAAGAATCATTAAAAGAAATTAATGTCGCTTTGAAATTGTACAGAATAATACATATCTAAATTAACTTTATGTTTGTTTAATAAAATGCTATGAATAGATTTAGATTACATTTTTACTTTATTTTATATTGCTGAAAAAGATATGGCAGTGGGAGAATGGCAACTGAAGTGGCAACCAATGGCAATCCTTTTTATCGCCACATGTGGGCATTTAATCGCCACGTAGCGAGTGGCGACCGCTAATTTTTACCTATACAACGTAAAGTAAAATATAGAATTATTTCATGCGTGGCGTATGTTTTGCTTGTGAGTCCGTTCGGGGCCTTCGCTATTTGTAACGGGCCTGCGCGTGGATTTCGATGAGTCATCCAAAGAGGCCTACGGATCCTCACGTCTTCACGTATACATCAAGCAATTTTTAAGCTTTCCGATGCTTTGAAACGTTATTTAATGTATTTTTAAGTCATGACTGTGTTACTAATTCAAGTACGAACTCATTGGCAGTTTCTTTACTATGATACACGTGGACATTAAAGTAAATAGATACATGTAATTTGAAGGAAAAACATAGTGCTCACTCTCATGATTCATTATTTTAGCTTGATTTTTAATATACATGAACAAATTAAGCTGACTTCTGGTATACATTAAAGTAAACGAATACACAAATGATACAGGCATTTTTATGCATTTCTTTATACTGAATGTTTAAGTTTCACATTTTCAAAGCAGTTACAACCATTATTACTTTAAAAATAAATTTAACTAATAGTTATTAAATTTTCATTTATTAAATATTGTTCAATTAATATATTAACAGAATATACGACGAGGAGATGAAATAGAATTTAAAATATTTGATATTTACAATCCACGTATAAAAAATTTAAGTATTGCTATACTATTTAATTTTTAATCTTTTGTAAGGCGTAGGTATCAGAAGAATGTTTGCTATAATTATAAGTACAACCCGTGCACTGCTTTTCCTTGGTATTTAAATGAAAAATAATGTAAATTAATTTAACGAGAAACATTTAGAATAAATTACACAATAAAGGGTGTCCCATAAATAGTAGTACGAACTTAAAGGGGAGATAAAATATATCAAAAGGATTAAGAATCACGTAACAGTGTATGATCGAACACGTTTATTAACTGTTTTTATTTTGGTTAGTTCAAATGAGTTTATTTATCGAAAATTTTACCATTAGAAATGAAAATGATTTATTATTTTCAGATTTAGTTCCATATATTTTTTTCCCCAAAGAAAAATAATAAATTTTAGAAAACCATACTAGGATATACCACTAATATTCCAACTCCTCTTTTTTTTAAGTGATTATTAACTGGTGATTGAAAACAAATGTTTTTGTCCGTGCATTGCTGTATATTAGGGTTGTGGAAAAAAAAACCTTCTGCACGGCCCACAGTGGAGTATTTGTGTCAAAATCCTGGCCAAAAATAGTTTTCATGTGTTTTAACGTTAAAATCACTACTGTTGACTTTTGACTTACTTTTTAGTATTATGTACTTCTTAAATTATATAACAAAGCGTGTTGTCGCCAAATTTGGCGATATATCACCAAACGACACGAAGTTGGTTTCTATCGAATGTCTTGTCCGGGGAGTGTCCCTTACTGGGAAGTACTGCTATTGTATAATACCATTTATAAATGTAATACCACGCGGCTGTTGATCTAACGGTCTGGAGTTTTGCGCGATTTTCTCCAGATGTCACGTGGATACGCATTAGAACCCCTTAAAAAGCCCCTCGCCCAAGGCAACCTTCCCGTTAGGCAAATAGCCGTGTAGCTGTGCCTTAACCACAATAAAAACATATAAATGTAATACTTTAATAATACTTATAATTATAATACTACTTATCTATAAATCAATTTTTATCATAAAAATTTTTTAGATTTTTTACTTATCTAAATGTAGTTACTATGGGGGATCTTAGTTTTCTAATGACTTCTGAGGATTAACTTTTTCATTCCGATTCTTTTGAACTCTGATATTCGTCTTCACTCAGAATCACTTTTTTTTTTTTTTTTTTTTTTTTTTTTTTGAGAGAGAGGGGGGGGGGAGACCAACATCGGGGCCCCTCTGGCAGAGAAGTTGTAGGGTCTCACTGTAATAAGGCTTGCTCTTTTTCGTTGGCCTTTCTCTAGAGCAGCTAAAAGGACACTGCTTAAAAGAAGCCTCCTTGCAAACCCATAAAATCTCATTCCAAGCTGGAGGATAAAGTAATTTATTTCAAGCCAGCACTTCAAAATGACTTAAAGAGCTAGCACGTGTTTCTGTTTACACACTCACACTCCAATGACCCGAAGTCACAGTTGCCAACCTTTGAGATCCAAAAATGGGGAGCTTTTGCTTTGGACACAATTTACGACATAAATGGAAACCTAAGCTGTAAATAGATGGGACTATTTACAGGACTAAGAAAGGGCAATTTTCGAATATGTAGAAATTTTCTTCTTGTAGCAAATTTACATCAGAAAAATAAGAAATTACATACTGAATTTAAAATACCAATGTTAAATCTTAACTGAAATGAAATTTTATATACCTTTATCCAAATACTTGCACATAATTTATAGTTTATGAGAAATACAAGTGCGTCTGTTTGTATCCCTTTTGCCATCACCCGTCGAAAAATGATCGAAAAAATAAAAATGGCGCTCTATAAATAATTTTTTTATAAAAATGGTGGATGTTGGGGGAACATTTTTTTCTTGGAATAGACACTCAATACTGTAATAATTACGATTATAGTTGAAATTAGGCGCGACAAGCCGCGACACCCCTTCAAAAAGCTTTTTGAAATGTGGATCTTTGAAAAAAAATTAGAAAAAAAATGTTTAAAATTTTTTAAAATAAAGTCATATTATTTTTTCAAGCTAATAGATACATATAATTAAAATACATATATTTTACTAAAATTATACTTAGTATCAAATCAGTAAATTAATTTAAAGAACCCGTAAAAAATGCAAGACGAAGTAATAGGAAACGCTGAAATCTCTTGCCGTAAATGAAGAAACTTGCTTTTAAACCGAGTGTTGCATCTTTTGGATATGAATTATGGTCGAAAAACTTTCATTACATGATGCATCAGTTACTAGGCTATCTAAAAACATATATATTACTGTTTTTAAACAAATTTAAAATTTTCGAATTTCAGGATTGCTTTTCACAAGTTGCTCTAAACACTGTAGTAAACTAAAATTAAACGATCCCTGAATTAATTATTTTTTATTATAGCCATTATCTAAATGGAACTTTGAAATTGAGTATAATGAATGCTTATACAAAATATTAACTCCAATTAAAGTTTCTACATAAACATGTGCATAAATTAATAGCATATTTTACAGTACTTCTGCACTGAAACCAATTCACACATTTAGTGCATTTATAATAAATGATAAATGACATTTTCAACTGAAAGACTTAAACAGATAAGAATGTCTAACTAGTATTACAACGGACGCTTATTTACTAGAATAATTAACTACCAAAGTTAAACAATTTCAGATTAAAATAATATATAAATAACACATGAATATTAATTCACAAAACATGGTTTATATCCTATAAATTTGTAGAATTTCTAAATAAGTTATACAAGTGTACACTTACCGTTACATTCAGAACTGAAAGTTTGAATTCTTTGTTGATTTATTTCCATAAAAAAAGGCGCAATCTTCAAAAAATCATTACCTACATCTAAATCACCTTGTCATTAAATCACTATGACAAAACTATAACAAAATTCTTTTTTAATTATAAAATAAAATAACGTTTATAATACCAAATCGCATACAATCGAACAGCACAAATGCAAACATTAGGCCTCAATGATTCACCCATTTTTTCCGGTGGCAACGAACAAGCAGGCCCGGTTGCTAATAACGACGGCACCAGTCCGTTATTCTGACTGAGTTTCGAAAGAGGTTTTTAACTTATGACATCAAAATCACGCACTTTTCACATGTGAAAACTCGGTTATTTTTAAATATTTTTTTTTCAACTGGCAATTTTAATCATTGTTACTGTCTCAAAGACAACCAAACCGCAAGATATCATACCGAAATTTTTAAACTACTGCGATTGAAATGAAAATCCTTCTTTACTTAAAAATTCGTAAAAAATCTCCTAATTTATATTTTCCTCTGGTTTTTCTTTTAAAAGAGGGCGAAATGTATGCTCCGTCATTTGACAAAATATAAAAAGTTATGACGGATAGAATTTAAGATGCAGCAGTTTTAAAAATATTTTACGAAAGTCAGCGTCAAATTTAATTTTATTTGAAAAATTCCCAAAAATCTGCAAATTAGGTTACACAGTCCGAACAAACAGTTTTTAAAAGAAAATTTTCTCCTCTATTCAATGATGTAAATTTCATTTTACTGCGAGTGCAATTACCGGCGTTATTACGTATTAAGCGAGAAAAATCGCTAAAAATCGGACAAAACATAAAATAAAAAAATTTCTAATTCGAATTTAGAAAAAATCGCTCCGAGGCGCGTTAGGATCTGTCCTAGTGAAGCCGTATGCAAAATTCCGTAGGTCTGCGACCAACCGTCTCGGCGCAATGCGATCGAGAGACGCGCGCAAGCAGGTCGGAGGTCACAAACTTACCTACGTACCTACATGAATAGCTACATACAATGTTTACTCTCGGATTTTCTTATATACTAGCTGCTTGCCCGTTCTCCGCACGGTGGGAAACGAATATTTTCCTCACACATATAATTCGAATTAAACCCAGTAATACGAAATCTCAAAACGTGAACAAAATACTTGAATCGTGACTAAAAGTTGAAGTCATGAGTGCAAATCTGAGATGATTGCAACCTGATGACACAAAAACTTTGCCAGTGTCACAGGCGATCAAAAAAGAAGATTTTTACGGTATGCAAATGAAACTTCACTCTTTCGAAAAATGCCTGATTTCTACTTCATATAATTTTGTTTTTTAAGCTTAATTATAGCATTTAATATATACCAGATGAATAAATTACATGATGTTGGCAACTATTTTATTTTATCTTGCATTTCCTAAAGCGTGGACAATGCATTAGCGCAGTTATTTTGCAGATGACTTTATTGAATTTCACCTAAATTAACAAAACCTACATGAAATAATATAAGCACCACGTACGTTATAAGCCAAAATTGCACGCAGTTTTCGTGAAAATCGTCCCATTTAATATGAAAACATTTGTGACGTAACTTCTGCGATAAAGTTTATCACCCTTACTAAACGCTTAATGCAGTATCACACTTGTTACATAAAACTGACGTTGGTCTCACTGTCAACTCGCTCTAAATAAATAACTAATTTCATGTTTTATTTTTAACAATTTACAGTAGACCCCTTCATAACACGGGTCTACAACACGAATTCGTAGAACACGGCGAAAAAATTGTGATCGTTTTCGTGTAACACGTTAAAAGAGACTCGTACAGCACGGTAAAATGAGACATATGTTCTGATATTATGACGCTTTAGCTCCTGTAATTAACATAACTTTTGAATGGCAATACCAAACATCATTGTACTTCTACGGAGTGCAAATAAGTTTTGCCGCGATTATTCCGCGCAATCCGCACTCCAGGTGGAGTATAGCGCAGGACCCGTACAACACGGATTCCTATAACACGGAACGTATCTACCGTGTTATAGGGAATCTACTGCAGTTGCATAGTGTCAAATTCAAAAGAAAATTCTAGGTTGCCGTATTTAGTAATATTTCATCTCACCTTGGAGGCAAATATCCGA
Organism: Cheiracanthium punctorium; assembly: GCA_038373885.1. NCBI lineage: Eukaryota > Metazoa > Arthropoda > Arachnida > Araneae > Cheiracanthiidae > Cheiracanthium > Cheiracanthium punctorium. Next base: position 311,442 of record JAWZYV010003815.1, on the reverse strand, counting down.
ACTGTATCAAAAGTAAACTTTACAAAATTTTTAATTCTGTATAACCCTCGAAAAAACTTCGGTGTTTACCATCTACGACGGTTTTTCATGACGTGACAATTTATGCTTGCGTGCAGTGGCGTAGCCAAGGAGGGGATAGGGGGTCACAACCCCCCATGGGGAGTTTTTTGCCATACAAAATGTATATTCTTCACTCCCTTATCACACACGCGTATACATACATATATGTGAGCTGCAGTAGTCGTAACACCCCCATGAAAAATTTCTGGCTACGTCACTGCTAGCGCATAATTGATCATTTTTCTTTTCATGTATCAGTGATCAATATACTTCAGGATGAGAATCTCCATTGAAAAAAAAAATGTTCTAAAAAATCTGACCCCAGAAATCTGATTAATACAGTGGGGTTACCATGGGCCCAACCCAGAAAAAAAATTCGGGGAGGGGGGGGTATACAGAAATTAAATTATTAAATTCATAAAAGATGAAAAAGTCCCAATTTTTCACAAAAACGCTTCATTATTATTGTTTTGTTAACAAAATTTTAGATTTCGGGGGGGGGGACACCTGGTCCCCCAGGTACGGCCTGGGGGTTACACAAATACGCGCCTGACATACGCTCTTGTTTATGTCCGGAGGAGCATGTACATTAGTGCTTGTGTACTGCTCCGGATAATCTGCCAGCAAGGCAGAAAAAATTGACATATAAATGGCACCCACACGCGAAGGAAATAAAATTAAAGGTATATAGAATTACATGAAAACTTCGATTATTTTTAAAGTGCATGCCTCTTACAGTTCTATTTGTTTCACATTTGATGCGTTTTCACTTTTGCGAGTCTTAAAAGCTGTAGAAATGAGTGGTTTCACTTAATTGTTAAATTTAATAACTTAAGTGGCAACAATGGATTCCGTTGCTACGGAAACTATAAAAATGGAACATGAAATGAGTTATTTTTGTTTACTTTGCTAGAACTGCCATATTGGTGTCAATAACGCCACCAGTCGATGCCAAATAGCTCAAATCACAAATTAAACTTGACACTAAAGGCAATTCGCAATACCCTGTTTGGCGGAATTTAAAATATATATATATATATCTATGCATACGCTAGTGACATCGGCTCATCTCAATTGTGGAATGTAATTAATAATATGTACAGAGTTGCACTACATTTCAATATTTTTCGCCAACTTTGCTAAGAAATGTACTAAAGTAGGAATCAACATACATTTCACTTCGTAAAATAAAAAATATATTAGACAGTATTAATTACGCCTTTCGAACAGCTTTTAGTAAAAGAAACTTCCGTAGCGCTGCTTTAACAAATAAGAATCAATTATTTATTACACAGTACTTCGATCGCCAAATGCCAACATACACTAGTTTGCGAGATTTTTTTTTCAGGGAATGATTCGAAGCATTGATTTAACAGCAATCAAAATGGGAAATAGTTATCTATCATTTATATGCTTTGATCGCCAAAATTTAATGCAGGCATATTATTGATAAGTAGCAGTTATTTAAATTATTGTTAACTATAACGGGTTTTAATCACCGTTAACTACCATGTACAAAATGCGAGAATTTCAATTTTCTGAAATTTGGCGGAATTCCTCTAACTTAAATCAGTTTACTTAATTTTGTGAAAATTCTATAGATCGTTTAAAATCGCCTTAATAACTGCATTATTTTTGTAAGAAAAATCGAAGTATAGCGCCGTAAAATTTATACTTGTTATTAAAAATACTATTTCGTTACGCTCTCAGTAATTTGCGCCAAGTCCAAAACTGTACAAATCGATAGAACCTATTACTTTCTCAAAATCGCCAAATGAGCCATTTTTTTTTTCGGCCAAACTAAAAAATATACATATTAGTCTCGGTAATCTCTCAATCCCACAGTCTTTTACACATAAAAAACATTGAATTCCAGCTCTGATTTAACATGAACGCAATATTTTAATTAAAAAATAACTTTGTGAATAATCTAAACAGAAAAAAAATCATTATTCTTTTATTTTTACTGCAGGAGTCTAAATAATTTAATAAAATAGCCAAACATGGCAACCTCGATGCTTATTTCTCACTTTTTTGACTACAGGGGTTACAATGACGGAATTGTGGAGAGCAAAAATTAGCGTTTTTGATGGGGTTTTTTATCAATATCTCCTAAACTAATTCGAATTTCGAAATTTAAATTAGTGGAGGTTCTTTCTCGAGATTTTCTGAATTCGTGGATACTTCGTTCGAAACTCAACTCCCAGCCGTTTAGAAGGAGATGATGTTACACACACACACACACACACACACAGACAGACGCGCACAGATTTTAATAGTATAAGAAGACTAGCTGCGTACCCGTTCTCCGCACGGTAGGGAACGAAACTTTTTCTTACATGTATAGTTCGAATTGATTCCAGTGATTTGGGATCTAAAAATAAGCAAAATGATTTGACTCTTGGCGTAAAGTTACTCATTAGTTATTTGTAAAGTTAGTATAAGTACTGACCTGAGACCATTTTTAATATTATGACGCAAAAAACTATGTTGGTGTCATTCGCAATTAGAAAAGAAAAGCATGATGGTTCGCAGTGAAAATTCCTAATATTCAAAATGTCTCATTTCTGCATCATACTCTTTTTTAGATTTAAGTTATGCCATTAATACTTTAGATACTACATGATGTGGAGAACCGTTTTATTTTATGATTAAATAGTTGTGTACCCGCTCTTTGCAAGGCAAGAAGAGAACATTTTCCCAAAATGTGATTATAACTACACGTGACCAAACAGAATCTCCAAGAAAAAAAAGTTCAGTTGCAATCTTTTCGGCTGAAACTACCGCGGGATATATTAACGTGACGTAGAATTACTTAGCTGTGATGTAAGATGGTTGTTGAAAAAGGAATAGAACACTTAGTTTCACGAAATATTTATTAAAGCGGTATATTGTGCTTTGATCAATATTGCCCTAGCATATCTACTATTACTTATACTATCTTTTACTGATACCAATACAATATATTTTCGTTTTGCAGTCGTTAATACTTAATTTAAATAAACGGCTTAGATATTTGCCACGAATGTAGTCTTTTATTCTTTGGTGACTTTTGCAATTTACGCACTAGTATAAACGATAATCATTTCACTTTATGGTTGCCACTAAAACAGCTCTCCATACATTTGTATGCTTAATTATTGTCAGATTGGTGTATTTAGCACCAGGGCCCTTTTATCTCACGGAAAAATCGGGACTTTGGCCAGTGCCTCCGGCTAAAAATGGCCCCCAATTTCAAATGTTGTTCTGAAATATTCTTTTTTATAAACATATTTTATGAAAAATAAAACAAATTTCATAGATGGAGGCCCTCAAATTCATCAATGGAGTCCCTGTTTGCCATAATCAGGCCCTGTTTAACACCGCAATATATTTCCCGCTATTCGAAAACGTGACCCGTTTAAAATCTCAATTGAAAATAATGCTGGATAATTCACTTGTGAAAAAACAGCATTCAATTATTTTTCTGGCAACGTAAAGTAAAATATAGAATTATTTCACATGCGCGCCGTATGTTTTGCTTGTGAGTCCGTTATTCTGATTGAGTTTCGAAAGGGGTTTTAAACTCGTGACGTCAAAGTGGCACAGATTTCACATGTGAAAACTCGGTTATTTTTAAATAATTTTATTTATTTTTTTTCAACTGGCAATTTTAATCATTGTTACTGTCTCCAAGACAACCAAATCGCAAGATATCATACAGAAAGTTTTAAGCTGCTACGATTGAAATGGAAATCCTTCTTTACTTAAAAATTCGTAAAAAAACTCCTAATTTATATTTTCCTCTGGTTTTTCTTTTAAAAGAGGGCGAAATGTATGCTCCGTCATTTGACATAATATAAAAAAGTTATGACGGATAGAATTCAAGATGCAGCAATTTTAAAAATATTTTACGAAAGTCAGCGTCAAATGTAATTTTATTTGAAAAATTCACAAAAATCTGCAAATTGTGTTACACAGTCCGAACAAACAATTTTTAAAAGAAAATTTTCTCCTCTATCCGATGATGTAAATTTCGTTTTACTGCGAGTGCAATTACCGACGTTATTACGTATTAAGCGAGAAAAATCGCTAAAAATCGGACAAAACATAAAATAAAACATTTTCTAATTTGAATTTAGAAACAATCGCTCCGAGGCGTGTTAGAATCTGTCCTAGTGAAGCCATATGCAAACTTCGGTGGGTCTGCGACCAACCGTCTCGGCGCAATGCGATCGAGAGACGCGCGCAAGAAGATTGGTGGTCACAAACTTACCTACCTACATAGCTACATACAATGTTTACTCTCGGATTTTATTATATACTAGCTGCGTGCCCGTTCTCCGCACGGCAGGGAACGAAAATATTTCTTACATGTATAATTCGAATTGATTCCAATGGTTTGGAATCTAAAAATAAACAAAATGACTTGACTCTTGGCGTAAAACTACTCATTAGTTATTCGTAAAGTTAGTATAAGTACTGACCTGTGACCATTGTTAATATCATGACGGAAAAAACTGTGTCGGTGTCATTCACGATCAGAAAAGAAAAAAGCGTTACGGTTTGCAGTGAAAATTCCTAATTTTCAAAATGTCTCATTTCTGCATCATACTCTTTTTTAGATTTAAGTTATGCCATTAATACCTTAGATACTACATGCTGTGAAGAACCGTTTTATTTTATAATTAAATAGTTGTGTACCCGCTCTTCGCAAAGCAAGAGGAGAAAATTTTCCTAAAATGTGACCATAACTACTTGTGACAAAACAGAATCTCCAAGAAAAAAAAAGTTCAGATACTGTGTTTTCTGTGGAAACTGCCGCGGGATATATTAACGCGACTTAAAATTATTTAATGTTTAGTTAGCTGTGATGTAAGACGGCTGTTGAAAAACGAATAGAAACGAATAGTTTCACGAAGTATTTATTAATGCAGTATATTGTGCTTTGATCAATATTGCCCTAGCATATCTACTAACTATTACTTATACTTTCTTTTACTGATACCAATATATTTTCGTTTTTCCATCTTTAATGCTTAATTTAAAGAAACGGTTTAGATATTTGCTACGAATGTAGTCTTTTTTTGTTTGGCGATTCTTTGCAATTTACGCATTAGCATAAACGATAATCGTTTCACTTTATCGTTGCCATTAAAACAGCTTTCCATACATTTTTATGCACAATTCTTGTCAGATTGACGTATTTAGCTCCGCAAAATATTTCTTGCAATTCGAAAATGTGTCCCGTTTAAAAACTCAATCGAAAATAATGCTGGGTAATTCATTGTTTAAAAAACAGCATTCATTTTTTTTCTGGCAACGTAGTATAAAACATGGAATTATTTCGTAGGTGCGTGTGACTCCATTATTCTGATTGAGTTTCGAAAGGGGGTTTTAAATTTGTTACACGAAAATGACGTAGATTTCGCATGCGAAAATTCAGTTATTTTAAAGTAATTTTATTTATTTTTTTCAACTGGCAATTTTATTCATTGTTACTGTTCCCAAGACAACCATAGCGGGAGATATCATACCGAAATCTTGAAGCAGCTTTTTTTGAAATAAAAATCCTTCTTTACATAAAAATTCGTAAAAAATCTCCTAATTTATATTTTTCCTCCGTTCTTCTTTTAAAAGTGGGCGAATTGTATGCTCCGTCTTTAGCCACAATATAAAAAAGTTATGACGGATAGAATTAAAGATGCAACGGTTTTAAAATTATTTTACGCAAACTTCGTCAAAAGAGAAATTATTTTTAAAAATTCCCCAAAAATCGGCAAAATATGTTACATAGTCAAAACAAACTGTTTTCGAAAAAAAATTTTCTCCTGTGTCCGATGATGCAAACATCGTTTTACTGCGAGTGCAATGACCGGTGTTATTACGTATTATGCAAGAAAAATCGCTAAAAATCGGACAAAACATAAAATAAAACCTTTTCTAATTCGAATTTCGAAAAAATCGCTCCGAGGCGTGTTAGGATCTATCCTAGTGAAGCCTTATGCAAAATTCGGTAGGTCTGCGACCAACCGTCTCGGCGCAATGCGATCGAGCGACGGGCGCAAAAAGATTGGTGGTCACAAACCTACCTACAAACCTAGCTACATACAATGTTTACTCTCGGATTTTATTATATATAAGACTAGCTGAAGTACCCGTTCTTCGCACGGGAATGAATGGACTTTTTGATATTACGATTTGTGGTGATTACTATTCATTGTAATAAACAGATATAGCAAAGTGGATATCGCGTTATATTGTGTCCAATAATCATGCATTCCGAATTGCAAGGCAATCGTTTGTACGGTGCAGAAGGCCATGCGGCGTAGCGCAATCTAGTGGCGAGTTTTAGCAAAACGGATACGGCGAAAATATTTTTCGCATTCAGATATCGATGTATACGAATTTTCATGACTATCGGCTGGACAGTCCTGAAGTTCATGTGTTGACGCGACATCTAGTGGCAAGTTATAGGAAAATGGATAGCGCCAAACTCTTCCCCGTGTTCAAATATCTATGTATACCTATTTTCATAGCGATCATTTGCACAGTCAAGAAGTGATACACCGCAGGGCCATCTAGTGGTTCAATAAAGTAATGATTTGCTACAGCGCCGTCAAGTGGCGAGTTATAGCAAAATGGATAACGCCAAAATATTCTCATTGTTCAAATAGCTATGTATACTGATTTTCATAGCGACCGTTTGAATGGTCAAGAATTCGGCCTGCTGCAGCGTCATCTAGTGGCGAGTTAAAATAATAATGCATTGCAGTGTCATCTAGTGGTGAGTAACATCAAAAGTAACGCAGTTAGAATATATTCTTCGTGCTCAAATGTGTAAGTATAAAAAATTTTATGCCAATCGGTCGAACGGTATAGAAGTTGATGCTTTGCAGCGCCATTTAGCGGCAAGTTACAGCAAAATGGATAGTGAAAAATATTCTCCGTGTTCTAATATTCGCGTGTACCAAATTTCATCGAAATTGGTTGGACGATATTCGCATAGCAAACGGCTAAACGGAATAGAATTCGACGTTCTGCTGCGCCACCTAGTGAAAAGTTAGAGGAAAACGGATAGCATAAAAACCTTCTCCATGATAAAAGACTTAGGTGAACCAAATTTCATGGTGCATCGGTGCAAACGGTGCTGGAGTTTTTCAACCTCCTATACACATACCAACATTCATTTTTATCTATAACCAGTCTTATTATACGTATATACCAGTCTCAAGTAAAATCCAGTTTCAAATCTAAGCCTCGCCAAAGTGCCAGCATACGCCATTTTGCAAGAGTTTTTTCAGGGAATCATTCGAAGCATTGCCTTAGCAGCAATCAAAATGGGAAATGGTTCGACCGCCAGGCATTTATTTGAAAAGTGGAATCCCTTAATACAGCCGCATTTTTTAAATTATCAACTATAACATGTTTTATTCATCGTTACCTCGATGTACTAAATGCGAAGATTTCAATTTTCTGAAATTTGGCGGATTTCCCCCAAGTTAAATCAATGTACTCAATTGGCGAGAATTCTGAAGCTACATCGCTTGAAATACCCTAATAACTGCATTATTTCTGCACGGATAGTTAAAATTTAATGCTGTATTCTAATAAAACCTTTGCACTTGTTTTCAAAAATCTATTTCCTTAAGCTCTCAATAAATTGCGCCAATCCGAAAACTGTGCAAACCGCTAGAACTCACTTTCTCAAAATCGGCATTTGCAGCCATTTTATTTTTTCGCCAAACTAAAAAAATTTACACTATTAGCCTCGGAAATCTTCAATTCTTATTGTTTTGCGTGTAAAGCATTACATTCCTGCTCTGATTTCCCATGCACACGATATTATAATTTAAAAAAATAACATTACGAATATAAACTAACAAAAAAAAAATCATTATTATTCTTTTATTTTTACTTTGAGAATTTAAAACATTTTATTCGGCAAAATCGCCACACATGGCAACCACGATCCTTATTTCACACTTTTTTCACTACAGGGGTTACAATTACGGAAAGCTTTTTGCGTGGAGAGCATAAAAATCTCTTAAATTCCGGGAACGGGTGGACTTTCAAAGTTTTAAAGTGGACTACGATTTATTCTATATTATTTTACATATCTGTGCTAAATTTCAGGCCGATAGGTCCATTTTTGTGGATTTGTATACGAACGACATTTTATTCGGCAAAATCGCCACACATGGCAACCACGATCCTTATTTCACACTTTTTTCACTACAGGGGTTACAATTACGGAAAGATTTTTGCGTGAAGAGCATAAAAAATCTCTTAAATTCCGGGAACGGGTGGACTTTCAAAGTTTTAAAGTGGACTATGATTTATTCTATATTATTTTACATATCTGTGCTAAATGTCAGGCCGATAGGTCCATTTTTGTGGATTTGTATACGAATCAAATAAACAAACAAACAAACAAACAAACAGAATTTCATTTTTATTTATAAGATAAGACTAGCTGCGTACCCGTTCTCCGCACGGTGGGAAACGCATATTTCCCTTAAACATATATAATTCGAATTAAACCCAGTAATTCGGAATCTCAAAATACTTGAATCGTGACTAAAAGTTAACATCATGAGTGCAAATTTTAGACGATTGCAACATGACACAAAAACTACGTCAATGTGACTGGCGATCAAAAAAGAAAGAACTTTACGGTATGCAGGCAAAACTTTTCTCTTTCGAAAAATGCCCGATTTCTACATCATATAATTCTCTTTGTGAGGTTTAATTTATAGCATTAATATATAGTATATATCATACCACATAAATAACATTACATGATGTTGACAATAATTTTATCTTGCATCTTTCAAAGCGTGGAGAATGCATTAGGGCAGTTATGTTACACACGACTTTATTAAATTTTACCTAAATTAAAAAACCTACATGAAACAATGGATGCATCATTTACGTTTAAAAGCCAAAAATGCACCCTGCTCTGGTGAAAATCATGTCGCTTTTATAAATGAAAACGTTCGTGATGTAACTTCTGAGAAAAAACTTATTACCCTTATTGAACTCTTATTGCAGTATCACACTTGTTACATAAAAGTGACGTTTATCTCACTGTCAACTCACACTAAATAAATAACTAATTTCATTTTTCATTTTTTACAGATTACAGTTGACCCCTTTATAACATGGGTCTACAACACGAATTCTTAGAACACGACGAAAACATTACGATCGTTTTCGTGTAACACCTTACACGACACACGTTTCACTTAATTGTAAAATTTAAGTCTTACTTAATTGTTAAAAGGAACTCGTACAGCACGGTGAAATCAGACATATGTTCTGATATTATGACGCCTTAGCTCTTGTAATTAACATTCCTTTTGAATGGCAACACCAAGCATCATTGCATTTTTACGGAGCGCGAATAAGTTTTGCCGCGATTATACCGCGCAGTTCGCACTCCAGGTGGAGTATAGCGCAGGACCCGTAAAACACGGATTCCTATAACACGGAACGTATCTACCGAGTTAGGGAATCTACTGAAGTTGCATAGTGTCAAATTCAATAGTTAAGATAATTCTGGGTTGCCGTATATAGTAATATTTCATCTCACCTTGGTGACCGAAATGTATTAAAACCAAATATCCGAACTGTATCAAAAGTAAAATTTACTAAAAGAAAAATTTTTAATTTTGTATAACCCTCAGAACAACTTCGGAGTTAACCATCTATGACGGTTTTTCATGACGTGACAACTTATGCTTGCGTTCAGTGGCGTAGCCAAGGAGGGGATAGGGGGTCACAACACCCCAAGCGGAGTTTTTTGCCATACAAAGTGTATATTCTTCACCCCCTTATCGCACACACGTGAAAATATATGTGAGTTGCAGTAGTCGTAACATTCCCATGAAAAATTTCTGGCTCCTCCTGCTATAATGATCTTCATTATCATATATACTTCAGGATCGGAATCTCCGCGGTAAAAAAATGGTCCAAAAAATGTGACACCAGAAAATTCTGATTAACACAATGGGGTTACACAAATACGCGCCGGACATACGTTCTTGCTTCCGGAGGAGCAAATACATTAGAGGGTATGTGCTGCTCCGGATAATCTGCCAGCAAAACAGCAAAAATGACGTAAAAAATGACATCCACACTCGAAGGAAATAACATTAAAGGTATGTAGAATTGCATAAAACCTGATTATTTTTAAGGTGCAAGTCTGTTAAAGTTCTATTTGTTTCACATTTAATGCGTTTTCACTTTTTCGATTCTTAAAAGCTGTAGAAATGAGTGGTTTCACTTAATTGTAAAATTTAACAACTTAAGTGGCAACAATGGATTCCGTTGCTACGGAAACTATAGCAATGTTAAAAATAGAACACGAAATGATTTATCTTTGTTTCCTTTGCTAGAACTGCCATATTGGCGTAATTAACGCCACCAGTCGATGTCAAATAGCTCAAATTACAAATTAAACTTGACACTAAAGACAATACGCAATACTTTGTTTGGCGGAATTAAAAAAAAAATATCTATGCATACCCTAGTGACATCGGCTCATCTCAATTGTGGAATGGAATTAATAATACGTACAGAGCTGCACTACATTTGAATATTTTTCGCCAACTTTGCTAAGAAATGTACTAAAGAAGGAATCAACACACATTTTATTCGTAAAACAAAAAATATATTAGACAGTATTAATTATGCCTTTCTAACAGCTTTTAGTAAAAGAAACTTCCGTAGCGCTGCTTTAACAAATAAGAATCAATTATTTATTACACAGTACTTCGATCGCCAAATGCCAAAATACGCCATTCTGCGAGATTTTTTTGTTTTCAGGGAATGATTCGAAGCATTGATTTAACAGCAATCAAACTGGGAAATAGTTATCTATCATTTATATGGTTCGATCGCCAAAATTTAATGCAGACATATTATTGATAATTAGCAGTTATTTAAATTATTATTAACTATAACGGATTTTAATCACCGTTAACTACCATGTACAAAATGCGAGAATTTCAATTTTCTGAAATTTAGCGGAATTCCTCTAACTTAAATCAGTTTACTTAATTTTGTGAAAATTCTATAGATCGTTTAAAATCGCCTTATTAACTTCATTATTTCTGTATGAAAAATCGAAGTATAGCGCCGTAAAACTTATACTTGTTATTTAAAATACACTTTCGTTACGCTCTCAGTAATTTGCGCCAAGCCTAAAACTGTGCAAAACGGTAGAACCTACTACTCTCTCAAAATCGCCAAATGAGCATTTTTTTTTCCGCCAAACTAAAAAATATACATATTAGTCTCGGAAATCTCTCAATCTCTTATTCTTTTACACATAAAAAACATTGAATTCCTGCTCTGATTTCACATGAACGCAATATTTAAATTAAAAAATAACTTTGTAAATAATCTAAACAGAAAAAAATCATTATTCTTTTATTTTTACTGCAGGAGTCTAAATAATATAATAAAATAGCCAAACATGGCAACCTCGATGCTTTTTTCTCACATTTTCACTACAGGGGTTACAATCGCGGTATTGCGAAGAGCAAAAATTAGCGTTTTTGACGGGTATTTTTATCAATATCTCTTAAAATAATTCGAATTTCGAAATTTAAATTAGCGGAAGTTCTTTCTCGAAATTTCCCGAATTCGTGGATACCTCCTTCGAAACTCAACTCCCAGCCGTTTAGGAGGAGATGATGCTACACACACACACACACACAACAGACGCGCACAGATTTTAATAGTATAGAAGACTAGCTGAGAACCCGTTCTCCGCACGGAAGAAAACGAATATTTTCGTTACACATATAATTCGAATTAAACCCAGTGATGTGGAATCGAAAAAAGTAAAAAATTATTTAAATCGTGATGAAACGTTGACGTCATGAGTGAAAATTTGAGATGACTCTGTGTCCTCTGTGGGGGTCTTTCTAAGGGCTCGTAACCCGTATTTACGCTACGTTTTGGTGGAAACCAGTCATATATGTTTCCTAGCATATGCATGTTGCGAGTACAGTTTTATTTTTCGAACGGAATACAGGAAAACCCCGAACGGTTAGGTGGCCGGACGCGACCTATTTTGAACCAGAAACCTTCCGCCACCAGTTCAGAGCGCTATGCGCTCGGCCACTGGTCGGACTATGCTAGGGGAATATTATAAGCAATTGTGGGACCTTTGTTGTACACGTGATTGCAATGTCATTCTCCTATTATTATTATTTATATCTCGTGTTATTTGATTTATTTTTTATTTTCATTTCATATTCCTGACTTTTCATACTCTCTTGATTTTTGGGTATTTGTGCATGCGCATATTCAATTACCATTCCCCATTTACGTTACTGAATTAAGTAGTTCTCCATATCGCCACTTCTACACCAAAGACGTCAATCTGCATTTTCCTCGTTTCAAGAAAAACGCTTACAAAGGTTCATTGCTTCAGTTTATACTGATTAATCAATTTTCTTGCAAACTAATCGGTATTAAGATATGAGGCTTTGACATAGTATACAGTATTTCTTAAAGATCTTGAAAATGAATTTAGTTAAAAATAACCAAAATTACAAGTTCGCGTTATTGACATGGTGATTGTAGTAATGTTCTAATTGCTTCATATCCAATAAGTTTTCCTTTTTTGAGTCAAGAACTGTAAAAATGAGTGTTTTTACTTAATTGTTAAATTTAATAGCTTAAGTGGCAGCAACGGATTCCGTAACTACGGAAACTGTAGCAATATTAAAAATAGAACACGAAATGAAATTTATTTATGCTAGCTAGAGCTGCCATATTGGCGTAATTAACGCCGATAGTTGATGGCAAATAGCCAAAATAAATCCTAAATTTAACTTCACAGTAAATGCAATTATTTATGGGCAATACCAGCTATATTTACCAGGCTTAAAATCATTCTCGTTCATCTCAAAAAATAAATAAATACATAAATTCGTATTTATACAGAACTCCTATTTTGTTTTACCCTGCTTGGCAGGATTTAAAAAATTATCTATCCATCCGCTCGTAACATTGGCTGACCTCAATCGTGTCATAGAATTAGCAGTAAAAACGCAAAAAGCACACGCTATTAAACGCGGAGTTACACTACATTTGAATATTTATCGCCAACTTTTCTAAGAAAGGTACTAAAGAAGGAATCTGCATACGCCATTTTGTGAGAATTTTTTTCCTTTTTATTTCAGAGAATGATTCTAAGCACTGATTTAACAGCAATCAAAATGGGAAATAGTTATTTGTGTATGGTTCCATCGTCAAAAATTAATGCAGGCATCTATTTGAAAAGTAGCATAGGAGTATTTTAAATTATCAACTATAACGTGTTTTATTTATTCCAATTTCCAGAATGCGAGAATTTCATTTCTTTTGAAATTTGGTGGCATTCCCCCAAGGTAAATCAATTTACTTAATTTGGGGAAAATTCCGAAAATCCATCGCTTAAAATCGCCTTAATAATTGAACTATTTTTGCATGGAAAATTAAAGTTTAACGCCGTATTTTAATAAAACCTACACACAAAAACCTAAACCTATTTCGGTTTCCTCGCAGTAAATTGCGCCAAGCCCAAAACTGACCAAATCGGTAGAATCTACTACTTTCTCAAAATCACCAAATCAGCCATATTTTTTCGCCAAACTAAAAATATACATATTATTTTCGGAAATCTCCCAATCCCTTATTCTTTTACACATAAAAAGCATGTGAATTCCTGCTCTGATTTCACATGCACGCAATACTTTAATTAAAAAATAACTTTGTAAATAATCTAAACAGATAAAAAATCATTATTCTTTTATTTTTACTGCAGGAGTCTAAATAATTTAATAAAATAGCCAAACATGGCAACCTCCATGCTTTTTTCTCACATTTTCACTACAGGGGTTACAATCGCGGAATTGCGAAGAGCAAAAATTAGCGTTTTTGACGGGGTTTTATATCAATATCTCCTAAAATAATTCGAATTTCGAAATTTAAATTAGCGGAGGTTCTTTCTCGAAATTTTCCGAATCCATGGATACCTCGGTCGAAACTCGTCTCCCAGCCGTTTAGTAGGAGATGATGCTACACACAGACACACAGACAGACAGACGCGCACATACTTTAATAGTATAGAAGACTAGCTGCGTACCCGTTCTCCGCACGGTGGGAAACGCATATTTTCCTAACACATATATAATTCGAATTAAACGCAGTAATGCGGAAACTCAAAACGTGAAAAAATACTTGAATCGTGACTAAAAGTTGGCGTCATCAGTGCAAATTTTAGACGATTGCAACATGACACAAAAACTACGTCAATGTGACTGGCGATCAAAAAAGAAAGAACTTTGTTGTATGCAGGCAAAACTTTTCTCTTTCGAAAAATGCCTGATTTCTATATTATATAATTCTCTTTGTGAGGTTTATAATTTATAGCATTAATATATATTATACACCACATAAATGACATTACATGATGTTGGCAACAATTTTATCTTGCATTTCGCAAAGCGTGGACAATGCATTAGCGCAGTTATTTTGCAGAGGACTTTATTGAATTTCACCTAAATTAACAAAACGTACATGAAACAATGGATGCACCATTTACGTTTAAAAGCCAAAAATGCACCCTGCTCCGGTGAAAATCATGTCGCTTTTGTAAATGAAAACGTTCGTGATGCAACTTCTGAGAAAAAGCTTATTTCCCTTATTGAACTCTTAATGCAGTATCACACTTGTAACATAAAACTGACGTTGATCTCGCTGTCAATTCGCACTAAATAAATAACTAATTTCATATTTCATTTTTTACAGATTACAGATGATCCCTTTATAACATGGGTCTACAACATGAATTCTTAGAACACGGCGAAAACATTACGATCGTTTTCGTGTAACACGTTAAAAGAGACTTGTATAGCACGGTAAAATGAGACATATGTTCTGATATTATGACGCTTTAGCTCCTGTAATTAACATACCTTTTGAATGGCAACACCAAACATTATTGTATTTTTACGAAGCGCAAATACGTTTTGCCGCGATTATACCGCGCAGTCCGCACTCCAGGTGGAGTATAGCGCAGGACCCATACAACTCGGATTCCTATAACACGGAACGTATCTACCGTGTATAGGGAATCTACTGTAGTTGCATAGTGTCAAATTCAATAGTTAAGAAAATTCTGGGGTGCCGTATTTACTAATATTTCATCTCACCTTGGTAGCCGAAATGTATTAAAACCAAATATCCGAACTGTATCAAAAGTAAACTTTACTAAAAGTAAAATTTTTAATTCTGTATAACTCTCAAAACAACTTCGTTGTTTGCCATCTACGACGGTTTTTCATGACGTGACAACTTATGCTTGCGTACAGTGGCGTAGCCAAGGAGGGGATCGGGGGTCATAACCCCTCATGCGGAGTTTTTTTCCATACAAAATGTATATTCTTCACGCCCTTATCACACACACGTGTACATATATGTGAGTTGCAGTAGTCGTAACATTCCCATGAAATATTTCTGGCTACTCCTGCTTGCATATAATTGATCTTTTTTTTCATGTATCAGTGATGAATATACTTCAGGATCGGAATCTCCACGGTAAAAAAAAAAAAAAATGGTCTAAAAAATCTGACACCAGAAAATTCTGAGGTTATGTGTTGCTCTGGATAATCTGCCAGCAAAACAGCAAAAATTGACGTAAAAAATGACATCCACACGCGAAGGAAATAAGATTAATGGTATGCAGAATTGCATAAAAACTTCGATTATTTTTAAGGTGCAAGTCTGTTACAGTTCTATTTGTTTCACATTTGATACGTTTTCACTTTTTCGAGTCTTAAAAGCTGTAGAAAGAAGTGGTTTCTCTTAATTGTAAAATTTAACAACTTAAGTGGCAACAATGGATTCCGTTGCGAAATGGATAGAACACGAAATGAGTTATGTATGTTTGCTTTGCTAGAACTGCCATATTGGCATAATTAACGCCACCAGTCGATGCCAAATAGCTCAAATCACAAATTAAACTTGACACTAAAGCTAATTCGCAATACCCTGTTTGGCGGAATTAAAAAAAAATTGTCTATGCATAAGCTAGTGACATTGGCTCATCTCAATTGTGGAACGGAATTCATAATACGAACAGAGTTGCACTACATTTGAATATTTTTCGCCTACTTTGCTAAGAAATGTACTATAACAGGAATCAACATACATTTCAATTCGTAAAAAAAAATACATTAGACAGTATTAATTACGTCTGTTTCTAACAGTTTCCAATAAAAGAAACGTAGCGCTGCTTTAACATATAAGAATCAATTATTTATAACACGTCAATAGCCAAAATGCCAACATACACCATTTTGCGAGATTTTTTTGTTTTCAGGGAATCATTCGAAGCATTCATTTAACAGCAATCAAAATGGGAAATAGTTATCTATCATTTATATGTTTTGATCGCCAAAATTTAATGCAGGCAGTTGATTGATAAGTAGCAGTTATTTAAATTATTAACTATAACGGGTTTTAATCACCGTTAACTACCATGTACAAAATGCGGGAATTTCAATTTTCTGAAATTTGGCGGAATTCCCCTAACTTAAATCAGTTTACTGAATTTGGTGAACATTCTGTAGATCATTTAAAATCGCCTTAATAACTGCATTAATGTTATATGAAAAATTGAAGTATAGCTCTGTATTCTATTAAAACCTATACTTGTTATTAAAAATACTATTTCGCTGCACTCTCAGTAAGTTGCGCCAAGCCCAAAACTGTGCAAATCGGTAGAAATAGCTACTTTCTCAAAATCGCCAAATGAGCCATTTTTTTTTCGGCCAAACTAAAAAATACATACATATTAGTCTCGGAAATCTCCCAAATCCTTTATTCTTTTACACATAAAAAACATTGAATTCCTGCTCTGATTTCCCATGCACGCAATACTTTAATTAAAAAATAACTTTGTAAATGATCTAAACAGAAAAAAATCATTATTCTTCTATTTTTACTGCAGGAGTCTAAATCTCTACTTATTATAAAAGAAGGTGTCTGTCTGTGTGTGTGTGTGTCTGTCGGCAGCGTTACGGACAAACGGCTATACCTAGAAACACCAAATTTGGTATTCGGGAAGATATAAATATGTAGTTGTGCACCTCGAAGCGATTTTTTCAAAATTCGACCTAGAATTTTTTTATTTTATGTTTTATGCGATTTTTGGCATTTTTTCTCACCTATCTCGTAATAACGGCGGAAATTACGCTCGCAGCAAAACGGCATTTATATCATCGGATAGAGGAGGAAAATTTCTTTTAAAAACAGTTTGTTCTGAATACGTAACATGATTTACCGATTTTTAGGAATTTTTTTACTAAGCATCCGCTTCGCGATTGTTTTTCGTAAAATAATTTTAAAACTGTCGCATCTTGAATTCTATCCGTCATAACTTTTAGATATTTTGACAAATCGTGAAACATTCTTTTCTCCCTCTTTTAAAATAAAAACGAAAAAATTATGTAAATTAGATGATTTTTTACTAATTTTAATGCAGCCTAATGTTTAGAATTTAATAGCATCAACACGAACTTACGCCATTCATTACATTGCGATTACGGCACGAGAATTTATGTTCGATTGTTGCCACAGAAAGGATTAGAAAAAAGGATTTTTTCAACCAATCGAGTTTTTAAATGGGATATCAGAATTTCAATTCGCAAGTGAGGATCTATGACGTCAAATGCTTTAAGATACGTAAAAATTCTTCCATAATTTTAACTCATTTATTCCAGCTCTATTTTCAACACAGGGAGACGATATTTTGATTAAAATTTACTGTAGAAATAAACTAAGAAATTCACGATTATTATTATTAGAAGTGGTATTTTAATCCGGTACTTATTTAAAAATTGAAATGTTTTCACGGCGCTGAAAATGTTCATTTTAAAAGTTACAAAGTTCGTTTCAAAGCGCGATATATTAAATTTTTCTATTTACTATTTTTATTTTTGGCATTTAATTTAGCGCAGGCGTTGCCTAACATACGCATGCAGGTTGCGAGTATAATTTTATTTTAACGTTGAATTACGTTCCTCCATAAGGGTTACATAACGCAAAGTTTTAATGATACCGTTTGAAAACAATTATGCGAAATATCGAAATTAACTCCCTCAACCTACCGGGGTATCCTTTACGGCAGTCAAACAGTGACGTCATAAATAAAAAAATGCGTGAAATTTGTAAACTCTGCAACTCTAACACCCTGTCACAATTAAAGTGGGAATAAGTAGCTCCTCGAGATTACACAGTTTGATGTTTTTCAGGAGACGGGACTATGGAGGATATAAAAGATATCGCTATATTAGATACATGGATAGTTAAAATGGCACCCCTTGGATATTTTCTCCCCACAGTAAGATGAAATGGTTTGCGGCGCTAAATACGCCCATCTTATAAAACTATGTATAAATTAAATATATATGGAGAGTTTCCTTAATGGCAACCATTATGTGAAATGATTATTATTTATGCTAATGCGTAAATTGCAAAGAATCGCCACAGAATCAAAAGATCCCATTGAGGCCAAATAATCTAAGCTGTTTCTTTAAAGGGAGCCTTGAAGAGGGAGAAGCGAATATAGATAGTATTAATGTACGTAATAGGTAGTATTATTAGATTTTTAAAGATAATATGAATAAATCGCAATGTACCACGTTAATAAATATTTCATGAAATTAAAAGTGTCCTGTTTCAACGGTTGTCTTACAACCAACTAAACGAAAAGTAATTCTAATTTGGGTTAATATATCCCGCAGTAATTTCAACAGAGGAGATTACTTGAACTTTTTTAAAAATGAAATTCTGTTTTGTCACATGCAGATATGATTTTAGTAGTAAAATATTCCCTTCTTCCCCTATGAAGAGCGGGTTCGCAGCTATTTTAAAAACATCTCTTGAAAATAACATAAATGAATTAAGAAGACCTCAAAACCTGTCAATACACCAAAATCTCGAAGTCGAATTTTTTCACGATTACAATACTTTCCTTATATGGTACATGTTCGGAAAGAGATAAATGGTGCTCCATTTCATGTAGTGTCTTAGGTATTTAATGCTACAACTTGAGCCTAAAAAACAGTATGATGTAGAAATAAGACCAGGTGCGTAGCCAGGAAATTTTTTCGGGGGGGGGGATATGAGCCTGGAAATTTTTTCGAGGGGTATATGAACTTATATGCATAAATAGACGGAATTTCATCACTAATCCAAAAATTTCAGGGGGGGGGATATATCCCGATATCCCCCCCTCTGGCTACGCCCCTGAATAAGACATTTTGAAAGCCAGGAGTTCTCTGCAAACCATTAAGCTTTCCACTTTTTTGATAGTGAATGACACTGACGTAGTTTTTTGAGTCATTATACTGCAATGATCAGGTTAGTACTCATGACACAAACTTTACATTAAGAGTCAAATAATTTTGCTCTTTTTTTTTTAATTCCACATCACGAATAATTTCGAATTACACATGTAAGGAAAATTTTCGTTTTCTACCGTGCGAAGAACGGGCACGCAGCTAGTAATTTAATAAAATAGCCAAACATGGCAACCTCGATGCTCATTTCTCACATTTTTGACTACAGGGGTTACAATTGCGGAATTGCGGACATCAAAAATTAGCGTTTTTGAAGGGTTTTTTATTAATATCTCCTAAACTAATTCAAATTTCGAAATTTAAATTAGCGGAGGTTCTTTCTCGGAATTTTTCGAATCTCTGGACACCTCGATCGAAACTCGGGTCCCAGCCGTTTCGGAGGAGATGATGTTACAGACAGACAGACGCGCACAGATTTTAATAGTACAGAAGACTAGCTGAAGTACCCGTCGTTGACGAGTTAGTACATAAAGCAAATTTTCAAAAAGCTTGGATCTTCTTCACCATTGTAGAAATAGTATATCAGCAATAGTATATAGAAATAAAAACGATATATTCTGTGTATTGGTAAAAGATTACAGGTTTGGGAGTAACAAAGTGATCAGTAAATTTGACTATTATAGAGAACTTCTTTCTATTAAAAAAAAATTAAATTTTATTCTGGTTGAATGAGTTTTTCAAGTCTAGAGGTCGTATCTAACATGTAACTTTATTTTGTTTGAAAAATCCCATTTTTGTTGTTTTAGCCATTGCTGATCATGTTACTAAACTTCAGTGTATTCTCTTAATCCATTTTTAAGGAATATGAGAACAAATATTTCTATGATTTTCACAAAATTCCAAAAATCTATAAAATATTTAAAACTGTTTCGGCATTTGGAGTTTAAATTAACTTGCATGTAAAATAATCCAAATTTTATTCTATTTCATTCCCATTTTTCAGGAATAGGGCAAACATGTACTGAATTTTCTCAAAATCTCAAAACCTATAAAAAATATTTAAAACTAGCTGCTACCCGCGACTTCGTCCGCGTCGGCTTTAGAATTAGGTCCCGAGAGAAATGAAGCATGTGTGAATAAGAAATATGTTTGCGGCAAAAGAAACTGCATTTAAATATTATTTGCTTTTTACTTGTTTTAAATGAAGTATAATGCATGGCAGTATACTTCATTTAAAATAATAGAGTATACAGAGATACTAAATTTAGATTTTATTCAGGCATTTGGCGAAGAGAGACAGTTACGACAGTATTTGCGAACTGTTTTGTAAAAGAAATATTTATGCTATATGCATGAATTTTAGCCTATGTTAATCGGAAATAGAGCAGCTTTCTATTAGTGAAAAAGTTTTAGAATCGGTTCTAAAACTCTCCTCCATCGAATTCACGATTAGTTACAGAGATACCCAGAGAGCGTAATGCATTAGTTATTTTGAGTGTTCCTGAAAAGGAACTATTTACGCTACATGCATGAATTTTAGCCTATAATACTCAAGAATAGTGTAGCTTTATTTACGCTACATGCATGAATTTTAGCCTTTAATACTCAAGAATAGTGTAGCTTACTATCAGTAAAAGAAGTTTAGGAATCGGTTCAGTACTTACAGAGATACGCATAGAGCGTAATGTAATACAGAGATACACATAGAGCTTCCCTGTAAAAGAACTGTCTGTGATATATGCATTAGAGGTAGCCTATAACACTTAGGTTGCCACCAGTGTCTAAGAAGTTCTGCTCTCAAAACTGCAAGGCGGGAGTGTCCAGGTTCAAACCCCGGTCGCGCCTGTCGACCCAGCCGCTCGCAGTTTTCCGTGGTTTTTTAAAAAACCTCGCGTAAATACGGGCTAGGATCCCTTAGAAAGTTCCCCACAGAGTAATTCTCCTTAGGCCTAGGACCCTAGTGCCGTAAATCGGTCTTAACCCTTTAACGCGCAGTGTTCCCGCTCTGAGAACACCAAACTCTGACGTTTTGACTGTTGCCAGCCACGAAGAATAGATTTGATTTCTATAAAAATTGGTACGGGTGACACAGCTCCACGAGAATCCTTTACTTTTTAGCACGTCATTTCCCGTAAAAAAAATGGTCACGATTATTTTTAAATGCACTGACATCTGCTGAAAAATGGAAGAATGCGAGAACGGCTGGATAGATTGCCCAATGCTGAATAAAGGCAGCTGTTGCCATCGCTCTACTTAATTACCAGGAAGATGGCGGACTATCGAAACGTTCATCGCGTGCCACAGATCTAGAGACGCTTTTTTGACGACAGCTGACTGTGCGGCACTGCCAGTTGCGTTAAAAAAGGGTCTCTAGATCTGTGGCACGCGATGAACTTTTCGATCGTCCGCCATCTTGCTGGTAGTGAAGTCGAGCGATGGCAACGGCTGCCCTTTTTTCAGCATTGGGAAAGAGTTGCGCCTCAAAGGCTTAATCCAAAAACAAACAAACAATAATACTCAGGAATAATGTAACTTTCAATCAGTGAAAAAAGTTTTAGAATTGGTTTAGTAACTACAAAATTTCCATAGAGCGTAATGCATTAGAATTATTTTGAGTGTTTTTGTAAAAGAATTATTTATGCTATATGCTTGAAAGGTCGCCTGTATGTTAATCCAGGGCATAACCTATCTTCATTACAATTTTTTCCAAATCCGTTCAACCATTTTTGTGTGATTCAGTCAAAAACATCCAAGCACGCAAACGTACACATTTATATTATTGGAAGGATTTAGAAATTTATGAACTTTAAGAAACACATCTGGACTTTTCTTTGTACTTACGTATTATCCTGGCGGTCATTCCCGCCAAACTGTTTTTCCGTCAAATGAGTTGCCAAACTGTTGATAATCGTCTTCAAAACAATTAATAATTCCATGTGCCCGGCATTTATCTAGGCAAAAAATTGCTCGTCTTGGCGGACCGCCGGGATAATACGTAAGTACCCTTTTCTTTACTTATGCTTTTTATTTTGGAGTAAAATCAACATAATTTTCATACAAATTTATGATTTTCAAATGCATGTGATCTTGCAAATAGACTTTCTGCTTTATTTCAAAAGCATAAATCATTTTGTGTGGCGATAAAACAGTTTTAAATTAGTAATTAGAAAAGTAATTAAAATTTCAAAACTTTGAGCCTCAGGTGCACTTTACCGAAGTCATGGTCTCAGTCATGTTCAAATTTTCAAAGCTCTGCTTTCTGTAGATTTGTCTGGAGAACATTCATTTTTATTAATATAAATAGATAGATTTGGCATAAAACAGGCATAATATCCGTGGTATTTAATGTTTTTCGCACGCGCTTCTTCATTGAAGTAATAGCATTTGTGTTAGCTCAGAACATGAATCATTTGATACGGGCGAAACTCGCCAAGCATGGCAACGTAAAAACGGTTTTTAATTAATAATTAAAAAAGTAATTAAAAATCTAAAATTCTAAGTAGCCTATAACCAACTCCATTGTCCCATCTATATCTAAACCAAAATACACCCTAATCGATTCAGAGGTATAGGCGTGAAAGCGTCATAAACAAACAAACAAACAAACAAACAAACAAACTCACTTTCGCATTTATAATATTAGTTAGGATTTTTGAGTTGAGTGACTATCTATCACCTAATTTCATGTCATTCGCTTCACTCGTTTTTACATGATGCTCGAACAAAAAAAGAAAAATTAACAGACAGAATTACAGTCAAATTTCTTTTTGAGAGTCATAGTGGATTCTCAAGTGCTTGAAACGGATAGAAATCACAAAATTTTTGAATTCCAAATAATGTACCGACAAAAGTCTAATTTTATTTCTATAAATAGATTCGCCTGTAAGAAAGCTCGAAAAATGTTTCAGAAAGTTTTTTGAAAGATCAGAAATATTTATTGTAGTTGTAGATTGTATTTTTCTGAAAATAAATTGCATACTTTAATATGTTTCTCTCTTTGATTTTCATCCATTTCATACTTATATTTAGACAATTTTTTCAAGTGTTTAATAGTAATTTATTTAAACGTTTAAAGCGTAAGGTTTGTAAAAAAGGGCGGCCAATTTTAATCTGAATGTGGGCGGCCGAAGGTCTAGGATCGGCACTGCTCGTGATATTCAGGCATAAATTAATCCATGTTCTTCATGTTTTCAAATCATGAGACTATGAAACCAAAATACTGTTACATCCCTTTGATATAAAAAAGGTTTAAAAAGTGCACAGTGAAATTAATAAAAAGCTGACGTTACACATCAATATTTTATTGATTTTAGGCTGTTCATTTCATAAGGCGCAAAAATCATTCTAATTTTTTAGCATTGTTATGGAGCAAATAGATCAAATCCATAATGCGATTTTCAAAATTTAATTATAAATTTTAAAAATAGCTCTCGCTCTTAAAATGTTACACATAAGCCTTAGTCTTCAATCAGAGAAAAACAGAATTTATATCCGCCCACTGCGATTCAAAACCCCCTGTTCTGTTTTAAATCAGTGTATTTTGGGGTAATGCATGCTTGTTTACAGGAAACAACAAATTTTCACTTTTTTTAAAAATTACAATCGATCAATTTGATATAAAAGATTTCAGACACTTTCTTATATTTTTTTCTGTAAATTCAATAAATTCCCTCATTTCTCTTTTAACAAGTGCTTATTATTTTATTTAAAAAATTAATTAATTAATTAATTAATTCAAAAGAGTTGCTTTCGACGAACAGGATGAAACATGAAACTTTTTTCCCTTTCGTACTTCTTCAACCTGTTTTTCAGTCACTTTCTGCAGTTAAATATGTTGTAAGACTACTACGTTTCAGCATGTTAGATTCAAAAATAAAATGCATTAACCCTTTAACGCGCAGTGATCCCGGTCTGGGAACACCCAACTCTGACGTTTTGACTGTTGCCAGCCACGAAGAATAGATTTGATTTCTATAAAATAGTTGCGGGTGACATAGCTCAACGAGAATCCTTTGCTTTTTAGCACGTTCGTTTCCCGTAAAAAAATTGTCAGGATTCTTTTTAACAGCACTGGCATCTGCTGAAAAATGGAAGAACGCGAGAACAGCTGGAAAGATTGCCCAATGCTGAAAAAAGGGCAGCCGTTGCCATCGTTCGACTTAACTACCAGCAAGATGGCGGACGATCGACACGTTCATCGCGTGCCATAGATCTAGAGACCGCACAGCCAGCTGCGTCAAAAAAGGGTCTCTAGATCTGTGGCACGCGATGAACGTTTCGATCGTCCGCCATCTTGCTGGTAGTTAAGTCGAACGATGGCAACGGCTGCCCTTTTTTCAGCATTGGGAAAGGGTTGCGCCTCAAAGGGTTAAAATAAAACGTATTGATGTGGCATTTATCCAGTGTCTTTAAACTGTGTGGAAAAAATTAAGAGTGATATAAGACACAATAAAGAGTAATAACATTCATTAACGGGTAAATCATAAACCTTTTTTTTCAATCTAAAAGCAACATTAAATGTATATTTTCTATAATTAAATTTTCAAATTTCATGTAATAAAAGTAAAAAATTATTATTTTTTTTATTGTTAAACTTATTCAGTCCTCTTTCCTCCCCATTTTCATCATCTTTTTTTTCATTTTTAATCTTCAGCCCATCTTTAACTGAAATTACACAATGAAGAATGTGGATAAATAATTTTTACAGAAATTAAAATAATTAGTAACTATTCAAAGAGAATGCATTTTTGTACCGATAGCAGGTAAGTTTTTTTTAGTCGGAAGTTTCTCGTCTGGCTTATAGATCATAAATACATATAATAAAAATAATAATAATTATTATTATTAATATTATTATTATTATTATAATAAAAGAAATTTAAGTACTCACTAGAAACCGTATACTGCAGATAACCTAGAACTTTCAAAATTAGAAACTTCCAGCTTTTTTTAAAAATTAATAACTGTTATTCTAGCTTTAAAATGCTCCAATAATGGGAATTAAAATAATATAATTAATTATCGAATCAAGCTAGGTTTACACTATAACCAAATATTCATTTTATTTCTTCTTTTCGAATTCGATTCTCCATACAATAAATATATATATAAAGCATTTATTTATTAAGGGGAGTACCTGGAAGTAATATCTTAGTTTCGTATGACAATATTTCGTATGACCAAAACACTACTGAAGCTAATAATATGAAGTTTTACATAGACGTGAGAGATTTTTTTGAACATACATGATAGATTTGACAGGACTTTCCAAAATTCGTAACCTATGGGCGGTATGGGGGCGAAACATTCTTTACACCCATATCTCAAAGAAATAATATATATATCTATATATATATATATATATATATATATATATATATATATATATATATATATATATATATATATATATGTAAGTAAAATGGCTAAACTTTCGAATCAAGGAATCATTCAGCAGTTATACATTTTCATCATACAGCAGTTTAGTAGTCCAAATATACAATGAACACTAAATCGTATGCAAAACAGGAATGAGTAGATATATCCAGTAAATAGAAATCCAAACAATTATAAAAATGAAAATTAAAATGGAATTGGATGGAGTAAAACAATGGGTAGCAAGCATCGGCTTAAATAGCTCACTATTCGCGTTATATGCCTAGTGATATGTCAGAGATTATATTAATTAAAAGAAGGGCATTTAAATGTTACCTGTGATCATTAGTTGATTTGTAGATTTTTTTTTAACAATAAGCAAGTATTCATA
Source organism: Cheiracanthium punctorium (assembly GCA_038373885.1). NCBI lineage: Eukaryota > Metazoa > Arthropoda > Arachnida > Araneae > Cheiracanthiidae > Cheiracanthium > Cheiracanthium punctorium. Next base: position 285,270 of record JAWZYV010003815.1, on the reverse strand, counting down.
AAATTCTCGCTGTAAAATACAACACTCATGAATACCTCACCAGTTTCAGAACATTTTCTATATCGTTTACCAAGAAGGGTCATCATAAAAAAAGGGAAGCGGTGACCATCTTTCATGAGAGAATAAAAAATATCAATAATGAAATTCCTGCTTTAAAATGTAACAGATATAAATCTTATGTATAGGAAAACTTGTTTGTAATTTAAAACTTTGCTGAAAATTCATTTAATTGTCTTTTATATCCATGCAAAATCCTTAATGGATTAAAAGTTTGTGACACAGCACTTTGCTTTATAGCTATACGAATTTTAAAAGTGGGTCTTAAAAATAATGATGCCAAATTCTGAGTGACGTCTTAGTGTGACTTCATAAGATTGGTTTTTAAATTCTATTACAATTACTTTTGTTTTATTTTCTAAAGAAGATTTACACATTCATGCAATGCTTTTAATTATCAAATACACTGTCAATGTATATCACACTTTCACTGAGCCTATATTATGCATTCGAATGAATTTATTTCAGTAATTTAATTTATCTTTTGCGCCACGCTATCCAAAAAAGCAAGTATAATTTACGTAAATGTTTACTTTGTGTCATAATATCCAAACTCAGTGAAATGTATTCAAATACATAGTGTGTTACGAAAATAGCCCGTGTGTAAAAAGTCCGTTTCTAGCCGTATATATAAGAGTGTCGCAGTTTGTTGATAGTTGGTTCGTTGGTGTAGGCTGCGTCACTCGTAGAACTGTTGTTCTCCATGATAAAAAAAAAAAAAAAAAAACGATACTACTTCCCTGTATTCCTGATGTTTTATGATGCAAAATGTTCTCACATCAAATGGTATTCTATTTATATCGTTTGGTTCTCGCGTCATGGTAAGGCATCATTCCTTTAGAAGACAAAAAAAAAAAAAAAAAAAAAAAAAAAGGAAATCTACAGTAGAAGGTGAATGGCCATTTTTACTGCAAGATGATTCCGGCCTATCACCTAAATTTTCGTTAGCACGCGAATTCTTGTCAGATTATCAATCTACTATCTTATTTATAGAAACACCGAACAGAAAGACTAAAGACTACAGGTGAAACAGAAAAATCAATAACACGTGAAGAGGATTTCCAAATTTGCTATTTACCTGTCTCTCTGAATATATTGTTGCAGAATCTCTTTTAATGTTACTTCTTATACTATTTGTTTTATAGTTTGTTTAAAACCCTTTGAATCACAGCCATTTTCAAATCGATATAGAAGAGCAACTGGATATAATGCCCTGAACAGCGCTGAATGAGGGCAGCCACGATTTAACAACGAGCAGCATGGTAGTCGATCGCATCGCCAATTGCGTGCCACAGATCTAGAGAATTTATTTGACTCAATTCAGTCGAGCGATGGCAACAGCTGCAGTTATTCATTGATGAGGCTACTTAGCCTAATTTACTGCGACTAGCTGTGAATGCACAGTAATTAGATAATTTCATGGCGCGACCGCCGGGTTTCAAAGGGTTTAAGGGAATGCTCACAATAACGAAGACATATTTGATTCATTTGAACTAATGTTAGGACACTGTATCATCAAATTACTACTTTATAATGAAATCTTTGTAGTTAAATGTGGTAAAAAAATGAAAAAGGATTGCATAATTGAAGTTTGAAATGGAAGTCATAAAAAGATTTTTTTTACCTTTTGAATGACAAATTGTGCAAGGAAGTAAATTAGGAGTTTTTATTTCTCCCCTTCCCCCCTCTTTTGACAATTTAAATGGGGTAAAAAAAAATCTCACACGGAAAATGACGATAGGACATGCACTACTTCATTAACTTGTCGTAACAAGTGCATAGAAAAAACTGACAACCAATTCCAATTCAAAAGTTTTTTTTCTAAAAGGGCATTGACACATACACAAATTTATATTATAATTGAATTAACTGTATTACGGAAAAATATGGTTTATGGAAGACATATATAATGGATTAAATTCAATGGATTGTAGTTTCTGCATACATGAATACCTGAAGAAGGCGGTTCACATCACCGAATTTTTCATTTGGCGCTATTGAAGCTCTTCCTGGAGTTTCTCACCACTAGGGATGGACGCGAGACGAAAAATTGGCGTCTCGCGTCTCGCAAAACAGCCGAAAAGCTTTGTCTCGTCTCGCAAAAATCCCTATATCATAATGTTAAAAATGCTTGTCTCGTCTCGCAAAATAGCTGTAAATCTCTGTCTCGTCTCGCAAAAAGTCGTCTCGCGTACGAAAAATTGGCGTCTCGCGTCTCGCAAAACAGCCGAAAAGCTTTGTCTCGTCTCGCAAAAAGTCGTCTCGCGTACGAAAAATTGGCGTCTCGCAAAACAGCCGAAAAGCTTTGTCTCGTCTCGCAAAAATCCCTATATCATAATGTTAAAAATGCTTGTCTCGTCTCGCAAAATAGCTGTAAATCTCTGTCTCGTCTCGCAAAAAGTCGTCTCGCGTCCATCCCTACTCACCACAAATTAGATCTTCATCAGAGTGTCCGAATGGTCTAGTCTGAATGTTGTAACCCCTTGAAAACTGCTAGGGACTACCAATAGGGCTTTCGGATCCATGGGCTGAATATACAGGAACCAATATATCTCATTTTCTGCAACGACGTCATAATTCGGAAATCAGGATTTTTTAAGGAAATGCATTTGAAATGCGTGCAAAATGGCACTTTCTCTACCCCTAGGATATGCTTAGAAATCTCAAAAATGATACTCTAGCCGTTAAAAGTTCACATCATTGCGGTTTTCCTTATGGTATTAACTCAAAAATAATGATTTTCGAGTTATGATCGATCATTAAACATTATTCTGTACATACCGCTCTTTTCCTGCAACAAGCAGGAAAAGAGCGGTATGTACAGAATAATCTTTAATGATTGACAACTGAACTCTCGGCATTTCGGTCACTGGTCCGATGTTTTTGACCTCTTAGAAACCACGGTCAGTGTTCATGTATGCCGTAAATTAAATGTTATAATGTAGTTGTACACTTATCTGTACTTACAAATAGATAGCAAAATTTAATGCTTTTACTTTGGGGTTGGAGGAACAACTTTGGACCAACCTATTGCCATGGATGCTTTTACTTTTCAACCGGGGAATTGATTATTCAATGTAGCAGTAATGATATCCAATTGCATTAAAAGACCTAGTTTGAGAAAGCAGCTCTTATCACAGAAGGTAATTTTCTTTATTGTATCTCTGTAGCGATGAGAATGAACAGGTGAATACGGGCTCTCTAACTGGATTAAAACTGCTAAAGAAAAGGAAAGAAGCCCTTGAGTTCTACAGCTTTAGTTTTCGATTGTTATTTCTTAGGTCTATTCTGATAAGGTGAAATTTGTTTTGAAGTCTGCTTTCAAGCTTTAAAATTGAAAAATTCTGTCCATCGTAATAATTTTCCGACATAGAACCTCTTTACGAATGCGTAATAAAACCTCATATATTTTCTTTACCAAAATAAATTTGAACCATCAATAAAAATGGCCAATCTGTAATCAAAAAAGGTATTCGAATAAAAACTATGCCCTAATCCTCCTCTAAAGTAAACATAAATGAATATTTCTGTTGGATCTTTCGAGAAACTTCGTCCGATCAAATACGCAATAAAGATATGCACTAAAGAAAGTCCCGAAAGTATGTCGATGCAGAGGAAAATTTATTTTATTTAAGGGCAATCTAAATCCGAGTAGTTACAGGACGGAGCGATAAATCTAAAAAGCATGATACGGTTACGTCCGCCTAGACTGAGCAAATATGTTAGCGTATTGATTTTTTTTTTGTTTCAATTACGTGGTTAAACATGCTAACTGCTTCGAAAGCGGATTCGCGACAATATGTCTAAAAGCCGACGTTTTAAAGTTTCCAGAAGGTTTTTTGTTAAGAATAGAAAATGTTAATCTTTCGAGAAGTAAAAGTAAGTATTGATTTTTTTTGTGGATTAAGGCCTATTGACTGAACTAGGGTCCTAGGCCTATAGGGAGAAATGCCCTCCGTGGGGGACTTTGTAAGGGATCCCGTTTTTATGCGAGGTTTCGGAGAAAACCACGGAAAACTCCGAACGGCTAGGTCAACAGGCGCATCCGGGTTTTGAACTTGGCACCTTCCGCCTTCCAGTTCCGAGAACAGACTAAGTATTGACTAACTGTACCAACTATAAATCACTAGTAAGTTTGTTGCGTGAAACAAATTTAATATTTTATAAAAAGATATTGAAATAAGAAAATAGTCGATTTCTTATATTTTTTCACATCTGTTAATGGTGCTGTTTAGATGATGTTACACACACACACACAAAATAAATAAATAAATAAAAAGGTTTTGTTCTCATTGTTTACAAAAGGATTCTAAAAACAAGTTAAAGCAAGTTATTGGGAAAGACAATGAGGCATGTTGAATTTACTAACTATGATGTCTTATGATGCGCCAAGAAATATATTCCTATAAATAATAAAGTAAGGTAAACATATTTTAACTAACAAACTTATCTCTTATTATCGATTTTTAAAAATTTTATCGAAGGATTAATCTTTAAAAATTCTAACGTTATTTTTAATAATACTTTCAGATTCCTCGTGTTTCTGTCTTTGCAATCGATCAAAGATGCCGACAGATGTTTTGTACTTAGAAAACTTGATATTCTGACACTAAATACACTTAGTGATAAAATTTCTAAAGCTTAAATGAATTTGTGTCTTATAATCAATATTCACATCGGGCAATTTTGATTAAATTTTAGCAAAATGTGATTTTAAAGTTGAAAGACATGATGAAAATATATTCTTTTTATATAATATTAAATTATGCTCACATACATTGCCATACAAGCAAAAATTGAAGATTTTTATCAAAAATTATGATGACACAATGTTTAAAACTATGAAATGTGTTATAGTTTTTCTCATAAAAAAGAAATGTATATACGTCTTCTAGTTTTTAATACATCTTGGCATTATTGCTTTTCTTACTATATTTCAAAACTACAACTAGTTGCATTTAAAATGATGATGCGTTAAATTTGATATATTAAGTTTATTTTACGTTCGAAATTAATTGTATATGAGACAGGATGGCAAAAAAAAAAAAAAAATGTTCGTTGAAAGTTTTTATATCGGCATGGAATTCCAGTAATGTCACTGGCATTAGTCTTTTTCCAAAAGTAAATGCATTTTATAACAGCATGGAAGATTGGGTCAAAATGCCACCTGTAAACAACTTTTAGTATTATAAACCATAAATTCAGATTTTTGTAGCAATATTGATTGCAACCTTTATAGAGATTATAATTATTAAGATAATGAGAACCTACAAAATCTCAAGTTTACTTTTACATAATGCATAAGAAAATGCTTCGAATAAACATTCAAGGTAAAACAGTAGTCTCTGAATATTTAAAATGAAAGTTTTCGTCTATACAAATTTAATAAAGAAGCATTAACTGTTACTTTATAAAGCAATATTACAGTATCTTTCGATAAATAAAGAAAAGCTTACATGTAGAGAACTGAAACAGGAACATTAAAACACACAATGTAAGCGTTTCCGTTTAAATCAAGCTGCTTATTCAGCTGATAGCTCTATTCTCACAGTAAACAGCCCCAATTTATAAAATATTTATTTATAAAGAAGCATTTCTGGCATATTTAGAGTTGTCAAAAAAAAATACATTCGCTTAATTTGAAGTTCTAAAAGTGATAAAATTAAATAATACTATCGAAATTCTCTCTAGAAAAAATGTTCAAATGTTACAAGAATTTCTTTTGACAATTCGAATAACAGTGTTTTGTTAGCAATTAACAACTGCCGCTATTCTAATTATGCGAGAATAAACAATTAAGTTTAAACTTTGACATTTCCACAAACTCCAAAACAGTAAAACTTGTAGTGTATGTAATTTGAAGTGTAGGTTTTGTTACAGAAATTGAGAAAAAAATATTTTATTGGTTAAACATGACAAAAATATTTTAATCTATGTTAAAAGTTTTCAAGGCGTGTAGCTCCTTTGAGAACTTATATCTACAAACATTTCACGTTTTAGAACAAATATATCTGAAGGTAGGGAAAAACGGATTGAATATAGTGGGAAGGTGGCCTAAAATTATCCCCTTAAGGGGAAAACTTGCATAAAATAACATAATTGTTAAATTAAATTTTTGACACTTTTCTACAGTATTTTCCACTATATTTTGCATCATAAACATGTTTTAATAATATTTTAAACCCAAACTGAGTAGCGAAATTTTTTTTACTATTAAATTTTTTTTCAATCACCCAAGGGCAAAATGATCCTTCATTTGAAAATAATTGTAAATTGTTTTTTTTAATCGGCAAAATAAAAGATGTAAAATTAATTATGACTATCTATATAAATAAAATTAGACTTTAGTCTGTACATTTCTTGGAATTCAAAAATTTTGCGATTTCTATCCTTTTCAAGCACCCGGGAATCCGATGCGACCCTCAAAAAAAGGTTTGTCTGACGTCGTTCTGTCATTCTGTCCGTGACGCTTTTTTTGTTTAAGCATCACGTAAAAACGACTGAAGCGAATGATATGAAATTGGGTGTCATGATAGGTGGTCACTCAACTTAAAACATAGGCGTCGAATTTTTAAAAAATCTTGATTAGATTTTCAGATTTTGCGAAAATCGTTTCAAACTGCGTAAATTTGTGTTCAAGCATCACGCGAAAACGACTGAAGCGAATGATATGAAATTGGGTGTCATGATAGCTGGTCACTCAACTTAAAACATAGGCGTCCAATTTTTAAAAAATATTGATTGGATTTTGAGATTTTGCGAAAATCCTTTCAAACTGTGTAAATTTGTGTTCAAGCATCACGTAAAAACGACTGAAGCGAATGATATGAAATTGGGTGTCATGATAGGTGGTCGCTCATCTTAAAACATAGGCGTCGAATAAAAAAAAATCTTGATTAGATTTTGAAATTTTGCGAAAATCATTTCAAACTGCGTAAATTTGTGTTCGCACATCACGTAATAACTGCAAAGATGAAAAAAATGATATTTGATGAAATGATAGGTGGTCACTCACCTTAAACTATAAGCATCTAATTAAAAAGAATCGATCAGATTTCGAGATTTTGTGAAAATCGTTTAAAACTGAGTGAATCTTTGTTCCGCATTACGTAATAACGACTAAAGCGAATGATGTGAAATTTGGTCACACGATAAATTGTTGCTCAACATAAACTATAGGAGTCCAATTTTTTAAACATTTTTATTAGATTTTGAGATTTTGTGAAAATTCTCTCAAAATACGTTTATATTTCTTCAAACTTCACGTAATAACGACTAATACGAATGATACGAAATTTAGTGATATGATAGATAGTTGCTAATCTTTATTTATAGGCGTTGAATTTTTAAAATATTTTGATTACATTTTGAGATTTTGCGAAAATCGTTTTAAAATGCTGAAAATTTGTTCCAGCATCCCGAAATAAAGACTGCAGGGAATGAAACGAATTTGGGTGACATGATAGGTTGTCACTCAACTTAAATTCTAGGCTTCCAATTTTTCAAAAATTTTGATTAAATTTTGAGATTTTGCGAAAATTATTTCAATATGCGTAAATATTCGTTCGCACATCACATAATTACGATTAAAGCGAATGAAATGATATTACTTAGTTACTCTCTAACCTGTAATATTTTAACAATGCATAAAAATTATAACTTCGCTTTCTTTACTTTGGCAACATACTACATCCATTCTGTGTACTCCTACAATGCGGACGAAAGTTCTTGCTTTTTGGAAATTCGCATTCATTAACCCGTCCAGGACGGGTACTTCAGCTAGTAAATAATGAAAATAAGTTTTACATTCATATAGTATGCATAATTTACTTTACGAAAATTTTAAAATAAAAAACTGTTACAAGCAATAAAACGAATATTTCAAAATTATAATTCAAAAATTATGGCCTACAGTAAACGCAGAAATAAATTAAATAATTTAATGGGAGACACGCAATTTGAGAATGTCCAAAGCTCTGCTATGACGATTAGGACTCGGTCTCGGTGCTGAAGTTTCTTCAATCGAGGGATAATTTTACCCAGCAGTATGGATGACCACTTCAGGTCATATTATTGGAAGAAGCCTAGAAACATAACGAACTAAACAAGTGTAATTCACATCCAAAAACATGCTCTTCAGTAAACCAAGTCATGTTTCTGTATATTAAAGACTTTATTTCTAAATAAATAGGAAGGTTAGTGCTTACCTCATAAAATATGTCATAAAACCCGGTTTCTTGAAGAATTCTACTTAGGCACGCAATTACCAATTGCTTAAATATCGCTATTACTACTTCTTGACATGGCACAAATAGTTTATGTGTTATCCGGTAGATGGTGCTACCTGTATCTAAGAAAACCTGTGAATCCTTTTACCCACTAGGATCATTTTAGGCTACCAGTAAAGATTATAAACGCACCCGATGCTTTAATAAATGAGCGAGCTGTTAAAAGAACTCGGGAGAGAATTTAAAAATAAGGATGACGGATTCTAAAGATTGAATTTTGAATTATTATAAAAAGGACCTGACTGATGCTAACCGCCTTGTAAATGTCTAGAGTCTAAGTCTGTATGTGTATTGTGTAAATTAAATTGTCGGTTACCATTTTGAAGATAGTTATAATGTTTGTATTATGTTCCAATAAAATTTGAAAATTAGCGTGGGAAAACTTTGCTAGCGTAGTCGGCAGGATAGGATTGGATTGGATGCGATACTACAGAATTCTCAGGTGAGAGCTGTATTTCTTCATCAATTTCATTCAACTGTATTTGTACGTAGCTGTAGTAGTTGATCTGCATTATTTTGAAGTTTAGTAGGCCAGTTTGGCAGGTTTTGAAGGAAGTTTTGGTGTTAATATATAGTTGGCCGTCCCGGCATATTTACTTGAAGAATCCTCCTGATTCGTATATAAGCATATACTTGTAACCGTAGCTGAAAACTAGCATTTGAAAAGTGAAATGGCGTTTTTTGGTAAGGGAAAGAAACAAGATTTAATAGTTCTTGCTGAAGAACTGGGTTAAACGGTTGATACGACATTTACTGTGGCGAAGTTACGTGATCTGATTACGAACGATAAAAACTATGATGAAGAATTTTGTAAAGAAATATTGGCTAGAATTATTGCTGATAGAAATTAAGAAAAGAAAGACAGAGAGAAGAAAGAGAAAGACAGGATCAGAAAGAGAGAGAGGAGAGAGAAAGACAGGATCAGAAAGAGGGAGAAGAAAAAGAAAGAGAAAAAGTTTTTGAATTAGAAAAATTGAAAATCGAAAAAATGGCAGAAAATGCGATGTTGGGAAGCCAAGTACGGGAAGGAAGTGGTGTTAAAACTAATTTAGAAAAATTATTGTCTAGGTTTGATCCGAAGGAAAGCGATATCTGTTTATTTCTTTCGTTGTTTGAGAGGCAGTTAAAGATGCTTGGCGTCGATAAAGAAATTAATTGGGGTGTTGCCAACTCCTGTTGCCAGTTTGATTGCTAGGGAAACAGAAGAGGTAGCGCAAAATTACGATGAAATTAAGATGCTGTTAAAAAGTTTTAAATTAAGCGCCAAGAAATTCAGACAGTTATTTATGAAACATCAAAAGTCCCCAGAAGAAACATGGATGGAATTTTATTTTAAAATGAAAGCCTATTATGATGGGTGGATTGACGGGTTAAAAATTAAATCACTAGAAGATTTAAAAAGTCTATTGATCACTGATCAGATTAAAAGAAAGGTACCATTTGAAGTAAAAGAACATTTCATGGATGAATGGACGGAGATTGTACACCAAAGAGACTTAAACCATACCGAATACCTGTTAGTTTGCAACAAGAAGTGGATCGACAGATTCAAGAACTGTTAGACCTGGGTCTAACCGAACACAGTGATAGCGAATGGGCTCATCCTGTGGTTTGCGTTGCCAAGAAAGATGGAAGTGTCAGATTATGTGTCGACTTCAGATTATTAAATAGTTTCACTATACCAGACGTGTACCCTATGAAAATAGCCAATGACTTAATTTATGAGGTGGGAAAGGCATCATTTATTACAGTCATAGACCTTACCAAAGGATACTGGCAAATTCCTATGAAGGAAAATTCAAAGCATTATACCGCATTTGTAACCCACTCAGGTCATTACCAGAGGAATGTCATGCCCTTTGGAATGAAAAATTCTGGAGGAACGTTTCAAAATTCAATGGATAAGGCTTTGATCGCACATAGAGAATACTGCCGTTCATATATCGACGATGTGGCTATATTTTCCAGCACATGGGATGAACATTTGGTTCATATAAACAATGTTTTCAAGACCTTGAAGGAAGTAGGTCTGACAGTAAATTTGGGAAAGTGCGAATTTGGAAAACCTCATGTGAAATTTCTAGGTCATGTAGTTGGATCAGGACAACATTCCCCGGATCCAGAAAAGGTTGAAATTATACGAAAGTTAGCAAGACCCACCACTAAGAAAGAGTTGAGAAGTTTGATTGGGCTGGCTAGTTACTATCGTGACTATATACCTCAGTTTTCACAAATCGTATTGCCGTTGACAAACCTGACGAAGAAAAGCGTTCCAATTAAGATACCGTGGAGTTCGGGGGCAGATAAAGCATTTACAAAGCTCGAAGAGGAACTGATAAAAATGCCTTCCTTACACACTCCAGACCTTGAAAAACCTTTTCAATTATACACAGATGCCTCGGCCACTGCAATTGAGGCATGCTTAGCTCAACGTGATGACAATGGAAAAGAATTACCTTTTGCATTTTTCAGTAAAAAACTAAGCACGAGTCAAATAAAGTGGGCGACCATTGAAAGAGAAGCCTTTTGTGTACTGGAAGCATTAAAGAAATTTTACACCTGGATATTTGGATCTGAAATTCAAATAGTTTCAGACCATAATCCACTGACGTATTTAACGAGAAGTGCGCCCCATGGTGCTAAGCTATCTCGGTGGGCTTTAGCCCTGCAACGTTATAACATGACGATTACATATCGGAAAGGCAGTCAACATAGTAATGCTGATGCATTATCAAGACTAAAATTTGAAGACTCTCATTAATTTAAGTTATAGATATATATATATATTTATTTATTTAAAAAAAACTGGCAAAAGTTTATTTATTCCAGCAACATCGCCACTCCTGTGTCGGATGTGCTTTTCCCCCATGGGAGCAGTAAAGATTATAAACGCACCCGATGCTTTAATAAATGAGCGAGCTGTTAAAAGAACACGGGAGAGAATTTAAAAATAAGGGGGAGGGATTCTAAAGATTTAATTTTGAATTTTATATATATATATATATTACAAAAAGGACCTGACTGATGCTAGCCGCCTTGTAAATGGCTAGAGTCTAAGTCTGTATGTAGATTGTGTAAATTAAATTGTCGGTTACCATTTTGAAGACAGTTATAGTGTTTGTATTATGTTCCAATAAAATTTGAAAATTAGCGTGGGAAAACTTTACTCTACCTTACCCTAATATTAGAGTTACGATTTATTTCTAAATTAACTGATTCTTTTCAGTTAAATATTCTTTATGAAACTATTAAAGCTAATTGCTTCGCTAAATTACTCGGATAAAAATAAACTGTTTTCGTCATTATAAGGAAATTTACGCGTTAATCATGTCACACTAGACGGAAAAGAGAATGTGTTTTCAAAGATCCTTTTAAGTAACTTCCGAAACAACTTTTTTTCCCTTTATTGGGAGCTTTTAAGATATTGCTGTTTCATAACAACTGCCTAATAGGAGACATTAAAAACATTAAAAATAATCTGAAAGCAGATTTAGACATCAGAAACGTATAATTCCTTCGAGTATAGATTCAGCCTTGTTTTGCTTTAATGTTTTGTAGTGGATAACTCTTGTCATTAGAGTGGGCTAAAATACAAAAAAAAAAAAAAAAAAAAAAAAAGAATTATTTTAGAATGACTGTAGATTGGAAAATTTTGCTGTAATATTAAAACGAAAAATTACTTTTTAAAATCTGGTTGATATTTTTCATTGGCGCATTGCAGTTGGAGCTCATAGAAATTAAAAATTTGAGAATTTTGCATAAAATTTTAATATTAGTTTGTTTTGGTTATCTTATAGCTTAATAAAGTTAAAATACTCTAATATTATATTCAATCTGATTTTTTTTCCTCCGGATATTGCATTTATTCTAAAGCATGAAATGTTTGTAGATATGAGATCTCAAAGGAGCAAATTTTAAAATATTTTTTTCAGCATTAATAATAAAATATTTTCTGGTCGCATAATATGTTTGAGAAACATTCAGCATTATTCAATGTCTATCTTTCAACAATTTGGTATTGTGGAAGAATACAGCTCATAAAAAAAATTATTGTAATTTCTGTCGTACAACGGTTAATTAAATATGTTCCGTAGTTTTTTTGGAAACATGATATGATAGAGATTTACCTCTACCATCACTTTGATATGACCTACGAAGTTTGCGTGTGGGTACATTCTTTTGTTTTTGTTGTATTATTTACTGTGTGTTTTCTTTCTTTCACTTCTAATTAGTGAATGTAAATTCGTAGTGCTATTGAAAAAATTTACCACTTCATATGTTGTAGATGTTTGTGACAAAGAAGATGTTTACTAGACAGGTATTTTGAACTCCTTATATTTGATCAGCAGATAGATTTTCTTGTGTACAAGAAGTGATTGATTTGTGGTGTCGAAAGCTGTCACAGCTTCTATTCTTTTGGAAGAGAGTTTGAATGATAGCACAAATAAAATTTGCGCATGTGCGATTTTACAAGTTGTAAATAAGAAGAAAAATCATCATGTCAGAATTCATTTGTAAAAAAGACAAGCCCAATGAAGAAATCTCTATCATGTATTTTCACACCAAAAAAGAACAATAACTTTTTCGTATTAAAACGATTAAATCTGAGCACTTTTGCAGAAACATTGTAGAAGAACATTCAATAACCAGAATATGCTTTTTTAGGTCATATTCCTACCGACATTATCTCCATTTTGAAATCATGCATACTTTTGCAGTTTTGTCATCGGGAAGAAGTCCTTTGAGTTTTTGTTTCGTTAATGGAGTCTGATATCCCATCTCTGTGACCAGCGTATGGCACTGTGTTACCTTTAATTTAGAACTTAAGGATAATTGAAAAAAATTTTATTTTGAGAAAACGAAAAGACAATGACAAGTTTTGCGCAACTGAATGAACAACGGAATTCGTTTGTGCAGTGAGAAAACTATTATAGAGTTTCTTTTTAGCTTTCCGCTTTTAAACTCCATAAAACATTTTACGTGTAAATTTGAATGCAAAATCTTATTGTTCTTTATAAACTCTTTTGATACATCATTGTGTTTAAATAACGTTTGCTGTCAGGGAGGTTATTTTTTGTTCCTTCGAGAAGTGTCAGCCGTACATGTTGAACTGCTTTATTACCTACTCTGAAAGAATGCAGCCTATATTTTTACCACTGACAAATGCACTATTTTGCTCATTTATTAGTGCGAAAGAATTATAAAGTGTGCTGTCCATTATTTGTGCGAAGCAATAAATAGACCTTTTTATAAAGACCTTTAAAGTTACCACTTATTTCAAGTTCATATTTTTAACAGTATGTTAATTCCAAGAGGGCATGGGCGATAACATAAGATCATACAACAAAATTCAAGCGTATTTTATAGTAAGTGTCAACCAATAAAATTAATCAATGAGAGAATTATCCGCTCATAACTATACTCGCAGAATGAAAAGCAACATATACCCTGCTGAAAGGCAAAATTTTTCCTTGCTGTAAGAAATATTTTGCCTTTCAATTTAACAACTTGTTTTTAAAAAATTGCCTTTAAAATTATCTTTGTTGTAATATGCAGAATATAACTTTCTTTTCGTGTCGCCCAGGTGGTGTAGTGGCTTAAGAACCATTCTGTCTTGCCTTGGGCCCAGGTTCGGTTCCCGGCTGAGGCATGGGTGTTAAATTCCCCTTCTCCTCATAGAGGGTAACCCTGGCTTGGGTTTCCCCATAATAAAATGGCCAGTAGATCGGTTCTCAGTTGTGGCAAAAATACTTGTGGCTATTGCCCGCCTATTGGAGAAAAAAGAAATCTTTTCACTAGGAGGAGTTCAAAACGAAAACAAAATGTTGCTGAAACATTGTTCTATAGAAAGGATTAAGAATTAACTTTTTAAAAGGCGCTAAAATTGTTTTAACGAATACCATAACATCTGAATTACCATAAATCAATTTCTTATCTCTTTCTCACTCTCAAAAGTAAATAGCCATCGATAATAATTTTGTCTTTACTCTGTATCATTAGATACCATTAATAACCAGTGTACTTTAAAAGTTTTCAAAACAAAAAGTAACTAAGCATTTCAGTAATTATGATAAACATGTTTCGACCTGCACATTTTATGGTTCAGTTATTGCAACAAATAAAGAATTTCCATATGCTTGTTTATTCAAGGTTTGAAGGCACAGTGGAGTGTGGAAAATATATTACCTAGAACATATTATTGAGAGTAGTCCAAAGAATGCAATTACACAAATACTTCAAAAAGGTTCTGCATTTATTTAAATTTATAATCATTACAGAAAAATTTTAGTTTTCTTAGAATTTTCTGTAATAATTATTATACTAAATGTTTTTAACGAGAAATGTGAGATTGTTATTAACACTTTTATGCAGATTGTGATATTAACGCTACTTTGAACGCTGCATTTTTCATCGCGCTAACAGAAATAAATACGCTATTTAAAAAAATATTGATTCATTAACTGTAAAAGGTTTTGCTATGAATATTGTTTTGCATAATGTTCTGCATTGGTAAATATGTATAAATGTACTGAAATATCTTACTGCAAATTATGGGAAATCATGAACATATTGCCTCTTACAAGGACAGTTTTTATTTGAAGGCTTTTTAATATATTTCAATAAGTTGAGACTGAAAAACATCATGCAAATAAATATTTTGAGCAAAAATAACTTATTTTTATAATTTTAATTGCTAATGAAAACCTTGCGTGGTTTTATTAGGAAAATTATTTATTTAAAAGGTTAAAGGGCAACAGTGGAAAATAAAAATATTTATACACATCGGATTGGTAAACTTCACCTTTTCAAAAGTAACCTTATGTCTTTTTTCCCATTAGTAATGTATGTATAAAACTAGATTTTCTATGCATAAAAAGAAATTTCTGAAACAGATCTTATACGAGGGCTTTAAGGGGTTAGGGGTTGTCAGAGGCGTGAAAAAATGCCATTTTTTATTATTTTTTTTACTAGTAATTAAGTTTACTTCACTTAAGTAAAAACATAGTATCATTTCATCATACTTTAACATTACTTCCCTTAAATTAAAAAAAAAATATATATTATTTTACAAGTTATGGCGGTCTAAGTTGAACAGGTTTTAATAATGGGTCCTTGCGGTGACCATTACAGCTCCTTGGAAATTCATCTAAAATCAATGAAACAAAAAAGATTATTTTTATGGATAGATAATCTTGTGCCTGATCGAAGCTTTTTTTGTTTTTTTCAAAATTAACAAAATGGCGGTCTCTGGAAATTTTTTTGCAGATTTTCGGGAAAAAACCAACAATTAATTGTTTATAAAAAATCGAAGTTTAAAAATAAAAAAAAATCCTTCGATCAGGCACTAGCTTTTTATGTTTTCTAAAAGCTGTATAAGTTTCATTCAAATCTATCGAGCGGTTTTTGAGTTACAGTGGTCACCAGTTCAAAAAACATAGTTTCGAGAAAAACGCGTTTAAAGTTTTACAGTCGATTGATGTACAGTAATACGAATAATTTCAATACTTACACTGAGTCATCTATTCCTGGACCATATAAGAGTTCTTCAGCCGTTGTAGAACTTTCTAAAACATCAATTTGTTGTTGTCTACGTCGCATTCTACCTTCGCGAGTGTTGTCGTTAGCGCGCTGATCAGCTACTTTTACACGTGCACTATCGGTTTTTTCAGTATACCGATGCGAATTAGGCCCACAACTAAGTCCCAGTGTGTTCATTATTACTAATAATGACTTTGTCCTTTCATTAAATATACTCATAGCTACGTATGCAGCAATTTGAACAATGGTAAAACTAGTATTGATAGTTTTTGGGCATATTTTCCACACTAGTTGGTTGAAGCTCTCATTATTATTTTGATTAAATCCACCTACACATCTTGAAAGTAAATTTTCATTACTAAGATCTTCATAAATAGGCTTGATTGATTGCTTTTAAAACTTCAGGAGGTAAGGGAGAATTATGCCGCCAGCTAATTGTTCTCGGAAATATTAGACCGCTCGAGAGCCTTTTATTCTTCGCTAAATAACTCGAAAGATATTTGTCGGATTCACTTCAAACTTTCAGAGAATATTTTTAAGATACTATACTTTAAGAAAATGCACAAAAAAAAAATCAATTTTTTGAAAATTCTGACTACCCCTAACCCTTTAAATTAAAATGTGGCAGCATAACCTAGGAACTCGAAGAAGAGCAAGCATGCACAAATTGGATATGGTCGCAGTGAAATGGCGCTGTTGTCGACGTTGTAGAGTGCAAAAAATAGTCGATCTAGTTAGAAGGGTAGTGGCTGTGCGGCGTTAAAGTGTAGAGTTCCGTTTCCGTCGCTCTAAAGCATGTTTTCAAAAGGTGATCAGCGGTTGTGGTTTAAAATAGAGGTTTGCCGTGGTACAAATGCTACAGAGTGTTATCAAAGCTTACTGGAAGCCTGTGGCGAAAGTGCATTACCGTGTAAAACGGTTGCACGATGGGTTGAAGCCGCCTAAACGGCTCAAACGTCCACGTTTATTGCAAAACAATCTCCTGTCCTGTTGCATGAAAACCCTGGTTGTCATGTCGCAAACATTGTCACTCTCCTATTGCAACGGTAGAAGTGGGAAATCTTGGGAGTTCCCTCTCTACTCACCTGACATAAGCATAGACGTAGAGTTATATGGGCCCATGGGGCTCGAGACCCCCCAATAAATTGTGAATAGGGGCTGAGCCCACCCAATAATTTACCACTAAACACAGAAAACTAATTTATACTAACATAAAAAAAAGTATTTCATGCCATTTACAAACGTTTAAAAGAAACCTTTACTTGTACTTTTAAAAATGTTCTTCTTTTGATTTCAATCATGATTTAGTATTCATTGTGACGCCACGTAACACACAATGATACTATAAGCTGCCCTCGCCAGGTTCTGGTTAATTAAAATCAGATTATGCAATGTAAAGTATGAAATGAAGAAAAGTTCAGATGTGTCTTAAAATGCACTATTTCATAGAAAATGTTTTTCTTTCCCCTCCTTTGAATTTTTTACTTTGCTTCTTTTTTTTTAACTAATAACATGGTAGGAAGATACTAACATGGATATGACAAGGCTTCTTTTCTACGCATGTATTTATGTTCGTAAAAATGCATGAACAATCCATTTTGACCTACCACAAGTTCATTTTGATCAGCTTTTCCTGACGTCGGTAACGTTACGTACTTACGTATGTATGTAACTCGCATATCTCGAAAACTATTAGTCACAGGATGTTAAAATTTTGCATATTTAAGATTACTGTAACATCTAGTTGTGCCACTCTCTTTTCGATTCCAGTCTACAAGATAGCTTATTTGCTGGGCCACCCAAAAAATTTTCCCTACATTGTGGTCTATTCACATCTTCAATATATTATATCTGTAGTCAGACATTGTTTAGAACATACCAACTCGCCAACTTTCATTAATCTTGGCGAGTATTTCCGAAATATCGCCAAACATGGCGGCAAAATAATTACATATATATAATTTAACCCTAAAACTGTTTACCGTGGAATGTGGAAAATTTGTATTTAAAACTACAGTAGAACTCCAATTATCCGAATTAATGGGGACCGGGGCCCATTCGGATAATCAAATATTCGGATAATCGGATTTTTTAAAAAAAATTGCCATTGGAGAGAATAAAAGCTACGTTTTGATATTGCACTATTTTTTTATTGAATTAAATGAAAGAAACATGAAATTTTCACATGTTTTAAATATAAATAAAATGTACTTATGTACAAGTTTAGAAATAAAAATCATTGTTTTTTAAACATCTCCGTTAATGTAAGCTGTTTTGCGGTCTTCAACCGTTTTCGGGCAGCCAGGTCACGCATTCGCTTGACGGTGAGCAGTTGCAAGTGGTCACACTCGGGCTGACGCTCCATCCACTTCAAAGCAGTCTCGAGGCCGGCAAATGCTTCACTAGCTGATGGTCCAGCGTCTACTTCAACATCAGCAGAAAGTTCTTCTTCCACTTCCACTTCAACATCTTCTCTCACACTTACAACAATTTCATCGTCATTGAGAATTTGAAAACCAGGGTCAGACGTGTCACAAGCCATCCACTCTCCTACATCTTCAGCACTTACTTCTGTACAACCAGGAATTTTTACAATCATTTTTCTTATTTCCTCTAGTGACAACGCATCTTCATCATCATCATCCTCTCCATATTCTTGTTTCTCATTTTCTTCAGATTCTTTTTTTTTTGTTCTTCTCAGACGGTAGGCCTTTCAGTTTATTCCACGCACGTCTTAGCGTCACTGCCGTAACCAAACTCCAAGCTTCCGCTACCATGTAACAGCAGTCCTTTAAATTTATTTTGCTATGATTTGCCAAAACCAATTCTTCATCTTCAGCACCTTCGATCAGCAGTTTTCTCAGCAGTTGCCTTCTGTAATGGCGCTTCATTGTTTCAATAACAGACTGGTCCATGGGTTGCAGCAAACTTGTAACATTGGGAGGCAAAAACGTCGTTTTAACCTGCCCATGTTAAGACTACTTACAAGTGCTGCACATTAGTGCGTTATCGCTGTGCGCCTACACTAGCTTCGCGGAGGGAAGGTCGCTCCGTCTTAATTTTCTTCTGAAATTCTAAAAGCGATTCGGATAATCGGCGATTCGGTTAGTCGGAGTTCGGATAATTGGAGTTCTACTGTATTGTAACAAACAAATGTGCATCTCTTTTTTTGATTGCAATCGACTGAATTTATTTAAGAGAGTCAACCAAAAGACATTAAATAAATTAAGGTCTATGGTTACATTGAAAGTCTGTGATCAATGACTACTTTGGCTATCCCCAAAATCCCGCAAACTATCTCAAGCTTGTCAGCTTTTGGCAAAATATCACCAAATTAAGTGTCAAAAACAAATCCTTCAAATTGAACCCTGCTTGGCGATATGGGAAATATTTGGCTACAAATTGCTCGACCTTAGTATAACTGCAGTGTTTTATCGCTTTCAAACAAAATAAGCCTGAGGTCAACCACAATTTCGTCTGTGCCCCAAAACTTACAAATTATCTCAAGGTCTTCAGTTTTGGGCGAAATATTGCCAAATTAAATACCAAGAACATGTCTTTAAAACTGAATCCAGCTTGGCAATATCTCAAATATTTGGCTAGAAATCGCTGAACCTTAGTATCATAGAAGTATTGTACCTATTTCAAACGAAATAAGTTTAGATAAAGTGCACCGAAAATATTTATGATTTCATAGACGTGTAAGGAAGTCATGTGGTGTTCACATCAGATTTTTTCTATATATACCACTGATTTCAAACAGAACTAGTTCAAATGTTATATTTGAACAAAGTAGATAAAATATTATAAAATGCTTTGTTCGAAATTAATGGCACGGATATAAATAAGAAACACAGTCGTGAACCAGTACGACCCATTTGTAATACCTGATATGATATACATCAAAGTGGACTAAAAATTGTTATATGTCAAAATAGGAGAAAATTCTATCTGGTTGTTTTCTCTTGTCTTGTCTTACCAATTTGGACAACCAACAAAACTGATGTATGATTCTCAACATACGCCAGCAATTGCTCTTCGTATGTGTAATGTAACAAAATACACGGTCTTGCACCGATATTTTTATTATTATTATTATTACTATTCGTATTCACCAGAGAATATTGGCATTCTTCCAAATTCGGACGTACACTGTAACATATGTGATAGAAATAGACATATGAAAGACGTTCCAAAAGTAAGTTTCGTCATTCTTTTTCCAGATAGATATTGCCAAAAAAAAAAAAAAAAAGACGCCATAACATCATGGCAACATCTTGCAACAGATTTAGCTTCATTATCCAACGATATTAAGACATTGCAGTGGCGTGCAATCAGTTTGAAAAAACCTCTATGGTAGAACTCGGTGTCCTGAATGGAAGGAATCGTCGGTGCTGCACCTCAGCATTGTTTCGCAAGTCTCGTGACAACACTGTCATTTTCAATTCAGAGAACAGGTGAAAGTCCATTGGCGCAAGTTCGGGGGGTGTAGGACGGATGATCTAATCTCACCCATCCGAAGCGACGAAATTGATCTTGTGTGAGCTTTACTGTGTGTTTTAAACTGCAGTTTAAAATCTGAGAAAATCGCTGTCCTTATACATCATTTTTTAGAGATATTACATTTTTTTTGCGTTTTCAGATTTTGTACTTATATTTTAAGCATAAAAAAATACAAGAAACGAATTTAATCATGTTTTATAGATATTTTTTCAAATTTTTTAACTGTAACTTTTTTCTATTTTCTCGTGTTTTTGCGATTTTTTGAGAGTTTGAGGGATTCTAAACCTTAAGCAAATCAAATTACATAAAAATCCTCTTTGATTTGGGTCAACAAATTTTTTTTCATTAATACAATGACGATTTTTTGTTATTTTTAGCATTTTTCAAGGTTTATTTTTTTCAATTTTTTGGGATTTAGAACGGTTTATAATCTATACACTTTAAATTTGTATTCAGCGGATCGAAATACATAAGAATTATGCTTGGTTTAGATTCATAATTTTTTTTAATTACCATTTATCCAATTTACTTTATTTTTTCAATTTACTCGATACTCGAGGGTGTACGGCTTAACCGTTTGAGGCGCAACCCTTTCCCAATGCTGAAAAAAGGGCAGCAGTTGCCATCGCTCGACTGAACTACCAGCAAGATGCGTCAAAAAAGGGTCTCTAGATCTGTGGCACGCGATGAACGCGAACGTCCGCCATCTTGCTGGTAGTTAAGTCGAGCGATGGCAACGGCTGCCCTTTTTTCAGCATTGGGCAATCTATTCAGCTGTTCTCGCGTTCTTCCATTTTTCAGCAGATGTCAGTGCTGTTAAAAAGAAGTGTGACCATTTTTTTACGGGAAATGACGTAGTGCTAAAAAGTAACGGATTCTCGTGGAGCTATGTCAACCGCAACTATTTTTATAGAAATCAAATTTATTCTTCGTGACTGGCAACAGTCAAAACGTCAGAGTTTGGTGTTCCCAGAGCGGGAACAATGCGCCTTAAAGGGTTAGACTGACTGAAAATTCGGATTCAGCGGGTCGAAATACATGCCGGTAGATAGGTGGCGTCCGATGTACAAACAACTTTGTGTGTGTGTGTGTGTGCCGGTGTATTTAACTTTTAAAAGCGTTATTT
The DNA here is from genome assembly GCA_038373885.1 of Cheiracanthium punctorium. Classification (NCBI taxonomy): domain Eukaryota; kingdom Metazoa; phylum Arthropoda; class Arachnida; order Araneae; family Cheiracanthiidae; genus Cheiracanthium; species Cheiracanthium punctorium. Next base: position 263,757 of record JAWZYV010003815.1, on the reverse strand, counting down.
TTTTTTCTTTATTTGTTTGCAATTTTACTGACGCTTAGTGAGTAGGCACGACTCACGAGAACTTCCGAGCTGGTGTCAGGCAGACTGTGCACCCCATGTGGCCTAAGAGCCCCGCACCCAAGGTTTGCCCAGGGCCCCGCAATTGCCAGTGCCGGCCCTAATTCTTCGACGCTCTGCGCATTCGTCATTCCTCCTCCGCTGGCGCTCTATCTATCATTGAACCAGCGGCGGGGATGGATTCATATGACGATTGCTTGTTTCACTTGTGTACCATCTTCTCTTGAAAAAAAAAAAGTAGCGAAACTTATTTTTAGAACATTATTTACATTATATAAATACTAAATGGCCATAAATCATGTAGTGGAGCAAATTCAAGTGGATTAAATTCATCCATATCGTCTTACATCTAAAGTTCATAAAACTATTTCTTATAATAAAAGTAACATTATGAAAGATGCATTTATGCAAACCGTGTCTTGCTTACTGCAGCTATACCTTAAGTACCTCATTACCAAGCACAGCTATTACTTTTGAGACTTTTGAGCATTTATTTTACCTCAGAGAATATAAGCTTACGCCATTTCGAGAGTGAATTAATGAAAAGAGTTCAGAGTTTTCCACTCCGGATAGATTTTGTTTAGAAAATATTGACTTAAGGCATCCCTTCTGCGCAGTCAGTGAATAAAAATAAAGTTTAAAATTGATTGACTCACTCAAAGTTATCTGCTTATTAGTAAATATTTCGAATTTGCTAGCTTAAGCATTAATATTAAATATTAAAAAAGACGCTATAAAAAATATTTAATACGTTTTTCACAAATATTATTATCATTATTTTTTAAAGAGAGAACTCAAAAGATGTGAATTAAAAGCTAGCTTATTTTCTTGATTTTTTATAGTAGTTTCTCTCCGCGAACTTTTTTAATATGACTGATCTGTTGATGTGCAATTATGGAACAAAATTACTTACATCAGTAATAATTATTACAGTACAATTTTTGCTGTTTTATGAAGTGTTACACATTATTAATGGATTTTAAAAACTTCACAAATATTTATTTCTATTTATATCAATCGTAAAATATAGAATCCAAGAAACTGAAATGCATGAAGTACATAATGATTTATATGAGCGCAAACCATTAACTAGTTTCTGCAAACTTACAGCTTACTCTATAAATTATGAGCAGTATTAAAAGTTGGGAGATTTTGTTAAATCTTAGTTTAAAATACGTGTTACTGTCTAAGAAATAATTCTATCAAAGAAAATCCCCTTCTTAGCAATTTAATTACAAGCCTGTAGAAAAATATTTGAAAGGGCTTAACACTAGAAATTTCGTAACAATACATGAAGTAATACGGATACTAATTAGGTTATTTACTTTTAATTACTTATAGAGATTTAAAAAATTTCTACAATATTCTTGAAAAATTCAAAACTGATGTGCAATTTCTTCTAAATATGAATTAAATGCAGCAGATTTAAATTATATATTTAAATTATTTAAATTATATATCATGTTTTAAAATCATGCAGTCATCATATCGATCATTTTTTGTCAGTGTTTTCTTTCTCAAAATATGTAATTTTTATGAGCCATTTAATTTAATGTCTATTTTTTTCACTGGCCACTTTTATGTCAATTTAATTTTCTTTATGCAAGCCCTTTTAATAAAAACTGACTTTTTCTTTAATTGAACGGCTACTTTCAATAATCTTATTTCAAATATTATCTTTTAAAAATTATGTCAAATGGATAGCCCTTTAAATGAGCGAAAGAGCAATTTTACAACAATAACAGCTTTTAAATAAGTTTATTCTAATACTTTTTTTCTTAAATTCATAAGAAAAATATCATTAAGTATGAGACAATTCTTGGGTGTTATTTCAGAACTGCAGTCTTTTCGTTATCGCCTTTTGTTAAGGGCGCCAACAAATCTATAGTAATTAGTTTAAATTTTAAAAAGTTATGATTTTTATTCATGTATTGCTAACGGAGATGCATTAGTATGCAAAATTTCAGATCAATTTAAAATTGGTAAGTGAGCTTACAAAATTTGGCCCGCTACACCTGTTAGATCAGTTAAAGATGGAGAAAAAGCTATATAGTATTGTTTCACATCACAGTCTCTTTGACATTCAGTTCTTAAATCTAAAAAATCAAAATAAAGGAACCCAATGCTCCAACTTGATGTATAAGTATATAACAGCTTATTTTCCTGGAATTACTTTGTCTAGAGAAGTCTCTTATTAAAGCTAAGGTTCCTGGGATTGATTTGTCTCCCATAAAAGCCTCTTAAGTAGACAGGATTTCGTAAGCTACTTTTATTTTAAGTGACAGGTTTCTTATTCCTGGCTAAACTTAGGCTGTGAATGAGTGACATTTTTTTATTCTCTTTGCAGGGGCAGGTACCCGAAATTCTTTTAAACTGCAATCAACATTAACTGATAATACGTATTTTCATAAAATTACATCTACAGCTGATGTATCCACACTGATGAAGGAGTGTGGAGAATGTTTAGTTTTAGGAAGAAAAGATGAGTAAAGAACAACAAGAATGTATTTGGATGCCCCGTTATTCATAAAAAAAATGTTAGCTTTAAAAAATTAAATGAAGTATTTGTAATAACATTTAAAAAATAAACATGCTGGGAAAATAGTATTCTTTCTTTTAGTATTTCGTGTTTCCACCTTTTGCTTAGTATACAGCATTTACTCGCCTTCGTTTTCGAGTTCAAATCGAAATCTTTTGTAATTTGTGGAGTTGTCAATCGTCTGCTTTTCCTATTTTTCTTCACAATCCACTTCAATTTTCTTTCGTCAACTCTGGTCATTTTCTTGTTTCTAGGCAACCTTGATGTTACAGTTTTTGTACTACCTTCAATAAAATATGCTTTATATATCCTTGTTGCGCTTCTATGTGATATTTTAAGGGGATTCGAAATGTCAGATACATTTGCGCATTTTGTGGCAATGACTCAATCTGCCCTCTTTTAAACTCATCAAAAGCTTTCGCTGATCACATCTGAAAACAAAAACAATCAGTTTTATAAAGTTGAAACAATCTTAAATTTGAACATTACAGTCGTTTACCTTGACATTTACTTTTTGAGTGTTATTAATGATTTTTTTCAATAATTACAATTTAAGGGAAAGTGAAGAATACAAGAAGTAGTAGGTGACCAGTCATATGGCTACTGTGTTTACTATGTGGATACCACATAACTTTCTAGTATGCCTATTAAATTAATCTCTGATGGTTTGGTTTGGTTTGGTTTGGGGGATTACGGCCGATTAGCTACGCGAGGGCTCTAGGCCGAGGGGTGGGAATGCCTGGGGGACTTTCTAGGGGGTCCTAACCCGTATTTACGCAAAGTTTCGGAGGAAACAACGGAAAACTCCGAACGGTTAGGTCGGCGGACGTGACCTAGCTTCGAACCAGACACCCTCCGTCTCCCAGTTCAAAGCACTAGCGCTATGCCACTGGTCGGGCTAATCTCTGATGTACTTGGTTACTACTTATTCCTTATCGCATCTCGCGAAACTGAGATGCGATATTTCAATTATATTAAAATGTAGCGTTATCTCCAAGCTGGATTCAGCTTTAGGAACTAGTTTTTGGCGCTAAATTTAGAGAGATTTTGTTAAAACTCGTCAAGCTTATCGACATTTGGTAAAATTTTGGGCCACGGCCGAAACAATAACTGTTCATAGGCCTTTAATGATGATTTCCGCAGACCTTATTGTGTTGAAAGTCTTTTGTGTGACCTTATAAATAAACTACCCAATGCAAAAAAACATAGGGAAGGTGAAACAAAATGATCCTAGCGGGCAAAACGATCCACGTACGTTTTCCTTCCAGACTGGCAGAGCTATCAATTAAGTAACACATAAACTAGTGTACAAGTCAAGAAGAAGCAATTTCGATATTTAAGCGATCGGTATATTGCGTGTCTGAAAAGAATTCTTTAAAAAAAAATAGGTTTCATCATATCTCTCATACATAAGGTAAACACTAATTTGCCTACTTACTTAGATATGCAGTATGTAGTGCAAAAAGGGAGCCCACACACGAAGAAGATTTACTCAGACAGAGCGAGGCCAGAGGATTGTCAACAAGGGGCAGTCAAAATTGCCCCATAATAAACTAAAGAAATTTATAGTGGGCAGCTGATTTACAATATTCAGACATAGTAGTGCCAGGTGTGTCACTAAGGGACAGTCACAATTGCCCCATAATAAATTAGAGAAATTTATAGTGGACTGTCCCCAATGGCCAATATTACGCAGAAAGGCGTAGGTCTGGAGGCGGTATAAAATAAGGAAAGAGAACCAATCACAGAGATGGAGAAACAAAAAATTATGCACGTAAAGGGGGCGTGAACAAAATGACTCCCGGATTTGTTGGCGGAAAAAGCAAAAAAAAAAAACCGAAAAGGTGCCCAAGAGAGAGTCTGAAAAAAGAGATGAGAGTGAGATGAAGTCCAGAGTGGACGGACTTAGAGTTGATGGTTGTTGAGTGAGTGTGCAAAAAAAATGGAGGTAAAAAATTCTAAGTAAACCACTACTTTTACTGAAAGAGCCGAGGCCTTGTGGCCGAGGTCCTGGGAAGGATCTCCGTGAAACCCAGCTGACGACTGCCGTTAGAGATGAATCGGTGCGGAAGGCATCAACTGCTGAAAGATTGAGGTGTGTCGCCCAGCTTAGACGTCAACGAGCGTTCAAGCAAAAATGTCCGACCAGTGCGTCATTAAAGAAGGTAAAAGAACCTTGTATTGGTTTATATTTAATTTTGGGCCTCACTATATCTCCCCGCTCTCCCCTATCTATCCAATCATCGTTCTCACCGCGATATATATTTAATGTTAATATTATGGAACATTAAAAAAAAAAAAATGATGCTACAGTTATAATTTATAAATGTGTAAAGAAAAGGAAGATAACAAATAGTACGAGTAAATTGTCTAAGATATTGTATGTTTGGAAGTTAAGTAATCATAATTAAAGAAAATGTTTTAAAATCTATCTCTTTTATTGAGCCGGTAATTATATTTTGTTTCAGAAACCTGTATTTTCTTTTGTATTTTCTTTGTACAGGAATTGTATTTCCTTTTAGGAGTTGTAGGTTGAAGGATTATTCCAGCAAGGTAGGATTTTGAGATTATTGCGGATTTGTACTACCACTTACGATTAAAAAAAACGGTTAACTTATGTAACCTACCTAAATTAAGTCATTCACTTTAAAATTTATTAAGGCCAAAAAAGAAGTAATATAACACCACACCCATTTTTTACATCACAGTCTTTAATGTACACACAGATATGACTTGGTCTACTGAACAGAGTATGTTTTTAGATATAAATTACACTTGTTTAGTTTGTTATGTTTCTCGGCGTGTTCCAATAATATGACCTAAAGTTGTCAGCCATACTACCAGGTAAAATTATCCATCGACTAAAGAAACTCCAGTACCGGTCCCTAGTCATCATGGCAGCCCTTTAGCTGTTCTCAGAATGGTGACTCAACATTACATTATTTAATTTATTTCTGCGTTTATTGTAGGCCATAATTTTTGAATTATAATTTTGAAATATTCCATTTTGTTGTTTGTGACACTTTCTTAAAAAATTTTTGATAAAATAAATTATGCATACTGTATGATTGTAAAACTTATTTCATTTCATTACAGTCATAATTACTTTTAAATCTTCTATTTTGCAGATAAAAACAAATTAAGAATTATTATCAAACGAAGGATCATTTTGCCTGTGGGTGAAGGTAAAATGATCCTTTGGACTTTTCAAAATTCTACTTTATTTCGTTACTCATTTTGAGTTTAAAATAATTTTAAAGTATGTTTCTGATTCAAAATATAGTGTAAAATATTGTGGCGAAAGGCTAAAGTTTCATCTTACATTTATGTTATTTTATGCAATTTTTCACTTTAAGGGGATCATTTTGGGCCAACTTCGCCTATTTTCAACTAGAAAAGTATAAGAAAACGGCAAAAGCAAAATGATAAAATACAAAGAAGATATTGAATCTAGTTTATATAAATGCTGTGTAGGTATTTGGAACGACAGAAAGCTTACCCATAAGGTAATTCTAGCGAAAATGCCAGTAGAGAGAAGACAAAAGTTTGCTGTAAACAAATAGCAATACTGACATTCTGCTGCCCAGGTGCTGTAGTGACTTAAGAATCATTATATCACTCCTTGGATGCGGGTTCGAATTCCGGTTTGGGCATGGATACTAGCTTGTCCGTCCCTTCATAGGGTGTAACGCAGGCCTCCCCCACTGGGTGCCCCTATAATAAAAAAGGCCGTAATACCTTCCGGCAGTTGTAATCGACAAGTGCCCGCCAGTGAAAAAAAAAAAAAAATACTGACTCTCTTCTGTGAGGAATCTTATCCCAGTGTAGACGTGGATTGTGAATTCATCTAAATTCCCCGCCTTCAGTCGCCGTTATCTTGGATCCCAGGAGCATTTAACCTGGTGAGTAAGTCCCTATAATATTCCATTGATAATATTTAAAATTAATCAACGGATGCTTTATTTTAAATAAAATATTCGAAATACGTAAGTGAATTCACCATACTATTATACAGAGTAAGCAGAAACGGCCATAAATTCTTCTGTACATTGCTTTTAAGTAAAGTCCATATCGAAACAAATTAAATTTGAAATATTAATTAATTTCTTAATACTGTTTTTCTAGGTATTCAAATAACTTTTACTTTTGATTTTTAAAAATACTATGCGTATTCCAGAAATACGACAGAAATATTTATGATAAAGTAATGGAAAAAACATGTTGAACGCAAATATGCCTTCGACTGCTTCAAAAAGTTTATAAAATGACACCCATAGGAACGCATAAATTTTGACCGGATTTCTTTTGCGTTTTAAGCATCTGTATTTCTGTTGCTATACTGTATGTGAATAAAAGGGAACTTACAATTTCGTTGAACCCTCAAGAAACCTAAAATTTCATTGTAACATATGAATACTTCTTTTTATATAAATAGGAATGTATAAGGAATTAAATAATTTTATTTTAACTCAATTTCACATAATTCTAAAATATATATGTATTTTCTTTTTCAAATAAAAAAAGCAGAAACAGAAGAAATGAAATCACCAGCGCTACTAAATAGCCACTTAAGAATGAAAACATGTTAATTCTAACAAAAATTATCGGTAAAAAACCAAAAGTGTCTCTCAACAAGTCCATGTCTATAAAAAGTTTAAGCAGTTAAAGAAATAAGCCCTAATTAACAACAAAGTCTCGCCGGAGGGATACTGGCATAATAGAACCGCACGTTTCTGGCTTGGTGTCAGTAGTGTTGCGGAATTACTCTGCTACTCCTGAGGTTCGTCGTTCTAAAGTCCTGTTGGTGTAAAAAGTTCAAGTAAAAAGACACTTGTCAGGATGGAACACAAATTTTATTTCTTCTAGAACTTCGTAGAACAATCAGCTGCACACAATTCACAAGCACAATCTAGCAGTAACGTGCTTTTAACAACCCGCTTGGATCAGAAGCTCTCACAAATGCTGTATTTCTCACACAAAATAAGTCACTTTTACAGGCTAAAATTCCGTGGAAATATTCAAGGGATATAGTACACTATCCCTTAAGACACAGCAATGAAGAATTTACACACAGCACTTTAAAAACAGCTTCACAAAGCAAGCTAAAACACAGCTTCTATAGCACTATCAGTTCACACAAAACAAGCGTACTCAGAGCTCTTCACACATTGAATGTTCAACTCGCAACTGACTGACTCCGGGGCGATGCCCGCTTCTATAAATAGCCGACGCAGGAGGTACAAGAGGTTTCCAGAAAAGTCAATTTCTCGAGGGTTCTACATAAAGCGTGAATTTTGATTACGTCATAGAAGAGAAATGTTAGGTTATTATGCGTTTTTAATGCAGGAAAAACAACTTCCAGGCCCCATTGGGAAAATCGCGCCAAATGACCAAAAAGTGGCCAAGCTTGGCGACTTTTGGCGAAATATCGCCAAATTTGGCGCCAAAAATAAGTCCTCAAAAGTGAAGAGATCTAAGCTCTAGGACTATTATTTCTCGAGTTTTCTAGAAGCCCATAGAAAAACATATGGGAAAGCGAAACCTCCGTATCTCCGGTTCTAATTGGCCGATTTTGATGCAACAAAAAGCAAAATTTATCTATTTGAAGCGTAGAATACGAATTTTAAACCATTTTAAGCCCCAGAGCAGCGCGTTGCCCCGAAAATTCGTAACATTGCCCCCTTCCCAAGGACTGCACGTCCCGGGCAGTACAATCCCCAGTTAGGAGGTCTCACAAATATCTGCAGTATATAACCATTATCAGGATCTTAACAACATAATTCAAGCAAATATTCAATAAACACAGTAAGCAAATGCACTCTAATAAATAAATAAAATACATAATAAACAATTACACTAATAAGCAATAAATGTAATAAACAAATACACATTAATAAAAACCAATATTTTACAAATATGTACACTAAACATGGCGTAAGTAGTGAGAGAAAGAGAGTTGAAGAAAGAGGAAGAGAAGAGAAAGACAGGAAAGGAATGAGAGACGAAAGAAAAGATGAATTACGCCATAGTGACCATGGTCTGAGCTAATTACAACCGCGGTAGATGGCTAGCCGATCGTAATGTACAACTCTTGGCTTCGAGTTTGGTGACTTACGAATCCGTACGATGACGTCATTCAGCCGGTTTAGGACTGTGTAAGGACCGTCCCACGGCGATTACAGCTTGGGAGACAGGCCTTTCCGTCGAGTAGGATTCCATAGCCAAACTTTGTCACCTGCGTTGAACTCGTGTCCCGTAGCCTTCGTGTCGTAGCGAGTCTTCATCTTTTCCGTGTTGATCCGAGGTAGATCCGCTCCCGAGCAAAATGATGCACATCTCCAAACCGTGCCCGAAGGTTTTCCACGTACTCCTCTGGAGATGAAGGCGCATCTGGAGGGCTGCCGAACACTAGATCGGCGGGAAGACGAAGATCTCTGCCGAACAGCATCTGGGAAGGTGTGAAGCCGGTAGTCTCATGGACGGCACTCCTATAGGCCAGCAGGAACAGGGGGAGTTTCTTGTCCCAGTCCTCTTGATTCCTAGATACCAGGAGCGAGAGGTTGTTCAAAATTGTACGATTGAACCTCTCCACCATGCCGTCGGATTGTGGGTGTAAAGGCGTAGTCTGGGTTTTGTCCATTCCGAGAAGTTGGCATAGTCCTTTAAAGACTGCAGAGGTAAAGTTCGTTCCTTGGTCGGAATGAAGTTGCAGAGGGGTTCCATATCTGGAAATCCATTCTTGCACCAGTACCTCTGCTACGGTCGTAGCTTCTTGATCGGGAATAGGAAACGCTTCGGGCCATTTAGAGAAGTAGTCAATGACAACTAGGATGTATTTGTTGCCATCCGAAGTTCGCGGAAGAGGTCCCAGGATGTCGAGGGCAATCCTCTCAAAAGGCGCTCCTGCATTATAACGATGTAGTCTTCCACGGCTTCGTTTCTTCGGGCCTTTACGGGCGGCACAGGCGTCACAAGCTTGACACCACTTTTCGACGTCGCCTCGAGCCCTAACCCAGTAGAAGCGCTCGCGAACTTTCTGCAGGGTCTTCATTACGCCAAAATGGCCCCCAGTTAACCCATTATGAAGTTCTTCTAGAACCTTCGGAATCCTCGAGCGAGGGAGTACTAACTGCCATCGGAGCATCTTGCCGTCGTCCGACTCCCATTTACGATACAGGACTCCATTTCTCAGGCGAAGCGAATCCCATAAAGCCCAGTACTGTTTTGTTGCCGGACTGTAAGATGATATTTCCTGCCAACTGGGCTTAGCGCTGGATTTTTCCATAAATTCTACAATAGGTTTGATGTCGCTGTCTGCTAATTGGTCCGCCCGAACATTTTCGTCACTCCAGGGATCTTGAGATGATGCCGATGATGTAACTTGGCGGACAACGGGATGTTTCAGATGGTAATTTTTCTCTGCCCTGGAGCAATAGCGACAACTGTCTATGCAGGGCCTTCTCGACAAAGCATCTGCATTTCCATGAGATGACCCTTTCCGATGACGTATCTCGATGTCATATTCTTGTAATCGCTGTATCCACCTGGCTATTTGGCCCTCTGGATTCTTGAAATTTAGAAGCCAGGTTAAAGAGGCATGGTCCGTTCGGAGCAGGAACTTTCGGCCGTACAGGTAATGATGGAAGTGCTCCACGGCCTTAATGATAGCAAGGAGTTCCTTTCTCGTAACACAATAGTTACGTTCTGCCTTTGAAAGGCATTTGCTCCAGTAAGCAATGACGTGTTCTTGGCCATCTATCTCCTGGGACAAAACTTCTCCGACACTCTCCTTAGTCGCGTCTGTGTCCAGGATAAATGGCTTGTCAGGGTGAGGATACGACAAGATCGGCGAAGATGTTAAAGCCGTCTTCAGTTCGTTGAATGCGTCCTCACATTCCTCAGTCCATAGAAATTTCTGTCCAGTCTCGGTCAATTTGTGAAGAGGTCTTGAAATTTGAGAAAAGCCCTTCACGAATTTTCGATAGTAAGTACACAGACCGAGAAAACTTCTTAAGTCGTGGATATTCTCGGGACGACTCCAGTTCTGGACTGCGGACGTCTTTTCGGGATCGGTTCGGACTCCCTGGGCGGATATTGTTGTGCCCGAGGTAACGTACTTCCCGACGAAACAAATTGCACTTCGATGGACTTAGTTTCAAGTTTGCCTCTTTTAATTTCTGCAGTACCTTTCGAATGTTCTCGAGATGCTCTTCGAAAGTCCTTCCGACGATGATGATATCGTCCAAATAAACGAGACATGCTTCGTAGGAAAGTCCTCTCAACACTGTCTCCATTAGTCGCTCAAATGTAGCAGGTGCGTTGCAGAGTCTAAAAGGCACAACTTTGAACTGCCATAATCCTTGTCCCGTGGTGAACACAGTCTTTTCACGGTCGTCGGGATGAATTTCCACTTGCCAGTAACCACTTTTCAGATCCAGAGTGGAAAACCATTCGTTTCCCGATAAAGTGTCCAAAGTGTCGTCTATCCTGGGAAGAGGGTAGCTGTCTTTCTTGGTAATGTCATTCAGACGTCTGTAGTCAACACAGAACCGGGTGGAACCATCCTTCTTTCGGACCAAAACAATTGGCGAGGCCCACGGACTAGTCGACGGCTCGATGACGTCATCACGCTGCATCTCCTCTAAAAGTCTGCTCACCTCTTCTTGCTTAGCAAACGGCAGCCGCCTAGGATGCTGCTTGATGGGAGAGTGGCTGCCTGTATCTATCCTATGTTGAGTTAAGCTCGTACGGCCAAAGTCACCCGAAGTTCGGGAGAAGAGGTCTCCAAATTCAGCTATTACTTTCTCCGCAGCGCTTCTCTGTTCTGCCGTTAACTCCACGTCTTGTATTAATTCCTTCGTCAGGCACTCTGAAGATTTAGCTGTCGTTTGGCTGATGTTCTTATTAATGCAGGTAACAGGAGTGCATGTCGCCAACACTTCATTTTTCTTTATCACCTTCGACTTGTCGAGTCACATTTACTACTCTAACTGGAATTTCTGCTCTCGACAAGTCCACAAGTGTTGCTCCCACAAGTACTCCTTTGACGGAATCACTATTGTTTGGGTGTTCGATTAATCCAAAACGGAATTTATTGTTTTCTTTTTCTGTTCCAGAAATTATTGAATCAGTTCTTGGAGGTAGAGTGATTTCAGTCTGGGCTATTATTTGCTGAACAGGTAAAATAGTTTCATTTTTAATTTCGAACGCAGCTATTTCTTCTGAGTCTGAACGAAGCTCATTATTCTTAAAGTCCAAGTTAAATTTGTGCGATTTTAAAAAGTCGAGTCCGAGAATAAAAGAGTCTGGAATATTGGCGACATATACCACATGGTCGTATCTGGCATTTCCAAACGTGATTTCTACTTGCGCTTTTCCGCCCACTTCGATCTTGTCACCTGTCACAGTCTGGAGGGTCAGCGAGGGCGGAGTCCAGATAATCTTCAAGTTCAATTTCTTGGCCAGATCCGTCCTTATGATGGTTACGTTCGCTCCAGTATCAATCACCATGTGGCATGGGGAACCATTAACGTATCCCAGTACGAATAGTCCATCACTGCCGCCATTCACTGATGAAATCTGTAAGACTTTCAAACGGGGCTTTTGAATATCCCTCAGCCTCTGTTCCTGAAAGTCGACTCTTTTCTGTCTTCCTTCATGGGCTTCTCTGGTGCATTGATAACTGCGATCTTTACGACGAGAGTTCTTTTGTGCGTCGCAGTATTTTCGTAAATGCCCCTCGCTGTTGCACCTCCAACATTTCACTTTTCTTGGCTCTGACTTTTCTTGTCGTTCCACCAGATTTCCCAGGGTCTTTAATTTATTCTCTAATCTCTCCATTTCTCCATCCGTAGGCTCCTGGAATGACACAGCTCTAACATTATGCCGCTCTTTTCTTACGGCCAGCTGAGCTGCCTCTTGCTTCATGGCGAATACGAGGGCAGACCTGAGATCTTTATAATCCGCCAAGATCAATGCTTTCTGAATTTCAGAGTCCACGAGGCCTTCAATAAAATGTTGCACTGCAACTTCTTCTCGAACATTATCAGGATAACTGCCATAGGCTAGATGACACAGCCTATCTATGTCGGAAGCCAGTTCTTGGAGGGTCTCGCCAGATCTCTGCATCCTTGACTTAAGTTGGATTCTACTATATTCTTTCTGGCACTTCTCTCCGAATTTCATCTCCAAGGCACTGGCAAGGGCGTCAAAATCTCCTATCTTCGTCGCTCCGATAGTTTGCAATACATTAATTGCATCTCCGCTAAGGGAAGCGGCCAGTTGATTAGCTTTCTCGGTCTCGCTCCAACCATTGGCTCAGGCGACGATCGAAAATTGGGTCTTGTAAGCTTCCCAGGGAGTCTTTCCGTCATAGGCAGTAAGTTTCACTGCTGGGCGGTGAGAAGATAACCTGATGTTTTCGGGTAACTTTCCCAGCTTTACGAGAGAGTCCAATTTTTCTTCAATTTTAGCTTCACATTCTTCCCGCATTCTGCAAATATCTTGCTGCAATTCCTTAACATTTTCTTCTATTTTTCCTTCAATTCTTTGTTCATATTTCGTTTGAGTTTCTTCTATGAGCGACATTCTTTTCTCCATTATCTCTTGATTTTCCTGCACACTCTTTTCGAATTTCTCTAATTTTCCCAAAGCAGTCTCCATTTTCTCCAATCCCAATTTCATTCCTTCTTGTCCGGCTTCAATTTTCTTCTCTATATCCGCTTTCATCTGTTCTTGTCCGGCTTCAATTTTATTTTCTAAATCGGTCTGTCCTGCTTCAATTTTCTTCTCTAAATCCGCCTTCATCTGTTCTTGTCCAGCTTTCATCTGGTCTTGTCCGGCTTTCATCTGTTCTTGTGCGGCTTTCATCTCGTCTTGTGCGGCTTTCATCTCGTCTTGTCCGGCTTTCATCTGTTCTTGTGCGGCTTTCATCTCGTCTTGTCCGGCTTTCATTTCTTGCATCATATTCATGAGCTTTTGAAGTTGTTCTTCCATTTTTTGTCTAGTCAAAACCATAAACTGGAAAATTAAATTCTTTCTTTAGAACCCCGATTCTGACACCAAATGTTGCGGAATTACTCTGCTACTCCTGGGGTTCGTCGTTCTAAAGTCCTGTTGGTGTAAAAAGTTCAAGTAAAAAGTCACTTGTCAGGATGGAACACAAACTTTATTTCTTCTAGAACTTCGTAGAACAATCAGCTGCACACAATTCACAAGCACAATCTAGCAGTAACGTGCTTTTAACAACCCGCTTGGATCAGAAGCTCTCACAAATGCTGTATTTCTCACACAAAATAAGTCACTTTTACAGGCTAAAATTCCGTGGAAATATTCAAGGGATATAGTACACTATCCCTTAAGACACAGCAATGAAGAATTTACACACAGCACTTTAAAAACAGCTTCACAAAGCAAGCTAAAACACAGCTTCTATAGCACTATCAGTTCACACAAAACAAGCGTACTCAGAGCTCTTCACACATTGAATGTTCAACTCGCAACTGACTGACTCCGGGGCGATGCCCGCTTCTATAAATAGCCGACGCAGGAGGTACAAGAGGTTTCCAGAAAAGTCAATTTCTCGAGGGTTCTACATAAAGCGTGAATTTTGATTACGTCATGGAAGAGAAATGTTAGGTTATTATGCGTTTTTAATGCAGGAAAAACAACTTCCAGGCCCCATTGGGAAAATCGCGCCAAATGACCAAAAAGTCGCCAATCTTGGCGACTTTTGGCGAAATATCGCCAAATTTGGCGCCAAAAATAAGTCTTCAAAAGTGAAGAGATCTAAGTTCTAGGACTATTATTTCTCGAGTTTTCTAGAAGCCCATAGAAAAACATATGGGAAAGCGAAACCTCCGTATCTCCGGTTCTAATTGGCCGATTTTGATGCAACAAAAAGCAAAATTTATCTATTTGAAGCGTAGAATACGAATTTTAAACCATTTTAAGCCCCAGAGCAGCGCGTTGCCCCGAAAATTCGTAACAGTAGATTCAATTGTTATACACTGGCCTCCAAAAGTTAAGGAACAACATGTTTTTCGAAGCTCACCATAAAAAAATGACACTGACAGTAAAATTTATGGTTTATATAAATGATAAAAATGAACTTTATGCAAATTTCTGCAAAAACGATAGCTACCACTTTGTTTTTATAGAAAAGAACAGGCATGTATGAGTCAGGGAAAAATGTGCAAATAGCAGGCTTTCATAAATATGCGTGCAACTTATGTTGATTTACAACTTTTGTTAGCAGATTCATTAACAATAGGTAGAAGGGTCGCGCAATGTCTTAGATAAACTGTTTGCCCGATTCGTTAAGGTGGCGGGCGGTCGTATGAATATAAATGGAGTTGTCACAGGCTTATTCTCCTAGGCGTCTTAATGTGTCTCGCAGTGTGGTCCACCGTCTCTGGAGTCAATATCAAACGGAAGCTTCTGTTCCCAGAAGACATGTTCTAGGCCAACCACGAGCTACAAGACGCGCAGAATATCGTTTTATAGCTCTTTCGGCCCGGAAAAGAAGAAGCTTTTCTGTGCCGTAACTTGTTGCAGACCACTCTGTAGCATCAGAGAGAAGAATATCAGCTAGTATGTGTCCTCCTACCCGGACGACAGAGAAGGGCCCGTTTATCTTGGCCAAGAGAACACGTTACTTGGACCAGACAGCGATGGGCTTCTGTACTCTTTACAGACGAGTCCAGATTCACACTGGAGACCGATTCAGGACGTCTGCTTATCTGGAGGGAACGAAGCACCCGATACCATCAATCCAACACTATGGAAAGACACAGTTATCGAGGTGGTTGAATAATGGTTTGGGCAGGGATTTCACTCGATGGTCACACTGGCCTGCATGCGTTCCAGGGAGGAACTATGACTGGTGTGAGATATCGGAACGAGATCCTTGATGACTATGTTCGGCCATATGCTGCTGCTATTGGCAATGATTTCATTCTGATGGATGATAATGCCCGACCTCACCGAGCTGTGCTTGTTGAGGATTATCTTGAGAGTCAAGGTTTGGAGCGAATGGAATGGCCAGCTCAATCTCTAGACCTCAATCCGATAGAACATGTTTGGGACTACCTTAGCAGACATGTGGCTGCTTCAAATCCTCCTCCAAGATCGTTGCATGATCTGGAACAAGGTCTAATCCGTGCGTGGTCTTCGCTCCCTATTGAGGTGTCCGACAACTTAATTAGCAGCATGGAGAATCGATGCGTAAGTGCATTGCAGTTAGGGGTGGACATTCCTTATTATAACTCATTTTTTTAATGTTTCCACCACATGTTTCCACAAAAAGCTTTAATAAACTGTTTTCTCCAAAAGTGGACTTTTCTACCAAAAGTGTTCCTTTTCTTTTATACCGTTTTTGTATTGAATTTATGTAAATTTCTATGTCGTACCCAATAAAGAATTATTGAGTGCTCAGTTAGTCCAAATGTTTTGCTTCTATGTTCATTCGTTTCCATATTATTCACAAAAACAGGTTGTAACTTAACTTTTGAAGAGCAGTGTATTTACGAAGCAAGGAACTTAGTTCTGAAACTTGAACTTCCATCATTCTGCTGCAGTTGAATTCTACGTAAATTTCGTTACTAAAAAAATTGCTGCTTAAACGCAACACTGCAGCTTATTCTAGTCTTAAAATCAAGTGTCTTGCCTATCGCAGCCAGAAACCTTTAGTATTATTGTGCCAATCTCCCTCCGATGAGACCTGGCTGTTTATCAGTTTTAATTTTGTTAATTGTTTAATTTTTCTAGATGTAGACTTGCTGGACACTTTTGGGTTTTTATAAATAATTTTTCTTGTATTCTAAAATATAAGTACTTTAAAAAAAATTTCACGTATATTTTATTTTTTTAATTCTACAGAGAAAACTATTATTTTTTAGTAGGGTTTTGTTTTCTTAAAAGCAGTTGTGCTTAAGTTGTGCAGACTGTGCAAAGCTAAAAAATCGCTTAAGGTTACCGCAATTCTCAAAACCTTCGAAAATAACTTGGTTTTTATTTTGTTTTCTAAATTTTTGAATATGCTTAAATTTGCAAAACTCTGAACATGAAGAAAAAATTTAATACTACATTAATTTTCTTTATTAAATTAATTTTCTATCTTGTCTTTTAACTTGAAAATTTTTGGGAAATATAGTTTCCGTGAACTGTGGGTGTAGAAAAACATTCAACAAAAGCTTTTTATAAATCCTTTCAGAGAAAAACAAAGAAGGAAGTTTATACACCCTGATAGCATTTTTCAGGACATTCCGTATTATTTTTCAGTTACAAGGGAAGGTGGTAGAAAATGATCCCCTTAAGGGAATACTTGAATAAATAACAAAAATATTTAAATAAAACTTTGGCAGTTTGCTAGTGTGTTTACACTATTTTGCATTATAAACATTTTTCAAAAATAATTTCAACCCACATTAAGTAATTAAAAAAGTAGAATTTTGAAAAAGGGTCCAAAGGATCATTTTACCCTCAACGAATGGGCAACTGGATCCTTCGTTTATACATACCTGTAGATTGTTTTATAGGGAAAATAAAAAGATGTAAAGTAATTATTATTATACATAATGAAATAAAATAAGTTTACAATCAGATATTAAATCAGATCATAATTTATTTTATGAAAATTTTAAAATGAAAAGGTGTCACAAACAATAAAATAGAATATGTGAAAATTATAATTCAAAAATTATGGCCTGCAATTAACGCTGAAATAAATTAAATAACGTCTTTTCCCGCTGCTTCGAAATCTCAGTATTTGAGCACATATACCAGGTGACTCAAAATAGATTTAAGGCGATTATTTTTAAACCGCAAGTGATCAAAACATACTTCCGATTAGACAAGTTCGTCAAATTAAGAGTAGCTTTCAGATATGGGATTTTTTTTACTGGGGGTTGTACACATATTAAAATACGAAATTCAATTTTTATACGGTCCCTACTTTCCTAACCTTTATATTTAGAAGAATAGTGCTCTTTGCCTAAGAAAATTAATAAAACAAATCCCGTGTTTCTAAGTGAAATAGTTAGGAAAAGATTTATTTTTAAAAATGATGACTTACACCACTTTACCTGCTGTATTGGCGTCGGTTTTCAAGGGGAAAAGTTTTTACTTTGGGGCACCAACTATGAGTTTAAAAAGTTAAATAACGATCCCGTTGTTGACAGTTAAATGTCTTCAAATGTCTGTATTCAATAGGTGCAGTTAAACGTAAAACGATCGGTACTGCTTTATGAAATTATCGATAATTTAGTTTTGGGGGGATCATCCACTAATTACATCACGCTTTTAAAGAAGAAATTTTAAAGTGTAAAAGAGAATGACAAAATAATGGTCTAGGTTACTGTGGTGTGCTAACTTCACTAGAATCTGCCAAACTTGCCTTAGAGGGAAAATTCTAGCTAAATTAGAATTTGAGGGGTCAATTGTGTCTGTCAAGTAACTATAAACATACATTAACGTCAGTTGAAAATTAATTACATTTTTCTCACTTTGGCATCCCCTTAATGTTTGGCGACAAATGCCAAAATTTTCAAATTGATATATCTCGGAAACTGTTCCACGTAGAGACACGGGATTTGTTTTATTAATTTTCTTAGGCAAAGAGCAACATTCTTCTAAATATAAAGAGTAGGAAAGGAAGGACCGTATAAAAAATAAATTTCGTATTTTATTATGTAACCCCCAGTAAAAAAATGCCATCTGAAAACTACTCTTAATTTTACGAACTTTTCTAATTGGAAGAATGTTTCGATCACTTACGGTTTAAAAAATAATCGCCTTAAAATCTATTTTGAATCACCCGTTATAATCACCATTCTCAGGCATTTGTGACACTCGGTCTAACCTAAAAAACAATTTAAAAAATATACTCCATTCAGTAAGCTTCTAAGCCATATATCTGTTCATGAAAGACTTTTTTATAAATAAATAAATAGGAAAGTTAGTGCTTACCTTATGACAAATGTTATAAAACCCAATTTTTCAAAGACTTCTCTTTAGGCGCCTGATACTGTGATCACGTAACACCTCTATTAACGATTTTTTCTTCACTTGGCACAACTAATTTATGTGTAACCCGATGGCTAGCGCTACCTGTATGGAATAAAACGTAATTGTATGGTATGTGGATCGTTTTATTCGATGGATCATTTTATGTCGTGGGGTTTTGTTCGGAAATTAATAATATCCAAAAGCTTGATTACCGTGAATTACAGAAGCTTAAATGTAGTAATAATTAATATTACTCCACCCTTAAGGATACGTATTAGTCGTTTATTCGCTTTAAAATATAGGGTGGCCATAATTAAACTGCAAGTGTTCAAGGGGTGCTGGAGAGAAAACTACCGAGAATATTCCAGTGAAATTTGGTATCTACAGGTTTCAGAACATGCGCAAGTTAAATATGCCCCCCCCCCAAAAAAAATCGTCATTTTCACCCGATAAATGGCGCTGTACCGTATTTCAAAGCTTACCGGTGGCATATGCAACTTCCAAAACCGATAGAGAGCATAGTGACATTCTAAGCGGCATATAAACAATATAAAACATCATTTACAGTTTATCAAAATTCCATACAATTCGCTTCAGTAATTAAATTTTTGCTGTAACATGAATCAAAAATTAATGTAAATTAAGATCACTAATTAAACAATTCATAAAAATGCCTTGGAAAACAATTAAACCATTATTTATTCACATTGACACTCATTGGACCTCTTCTTAATCGTTTCATACGCCGGTATTCTTTCAGAGTAGCTGAATAATTGCTACCATTCTGATAGAATATCTTCACTAACATTGCAGTTTCTTTTTATTCAGAGTCATGATTGACCATTACTCAATGCGGTCTTGTTTTTACACTGTTCGGTGGGCTTAAAATTTGCATATATGACGTCCATAAACATTGAAACACGATATAGCGCCATCTATCGGGTGAAAATGATTGCATATTTGACTTGCGCATGTTCTGAAACGTGTAGATAACAAGTTTCACTGGAATATTCCTGGTAGTTTTCTCTCCAGCACCCCTTGAACACTTGCAGTTTAATTATGGACACCCTGTACATTCCTATCATATTTTTATTTTGAGGATTTGAAAGTGAAATTTTGTATAGTTCAATGTTTAAAAAAGAAGGATAGAAAACCCTCAAGCACATTTTTGGTTTCAATCTACATTCAGAAAAGAATAAAATTGCATTTTTAACACTTTCCAACAAAATTGAAATGTGCTTATGATTTCGGTTTCCCTGTATGTCCGTGTACCCTAATTGCCACAAATATGAATCGATTGCTACGAAATTTATGTATGTTATTCGTATGTACTTTACCATAAAAACTTGAAAATTGCTTATGGCTCTTTAACAGGACTATAAAGCACATATACTTTTGCAAGCACACTCAAAATAATACATTACAATTTACTGTAGATGGACGCGAGACGCGCTAGACGAGAAACAGAGAAAGAAAACTCGCAGTAGAGAGTTAACCTCTGTCCCGACTCGTTTCTCGTCTCGTCTGGCGTCTCGCAGAGAAATTTCCTGTCTCGCGAGTCTCGCAAAATTAAAGACTGCGATTTTGTTACAATATTTTGAGTAACATTAATACTTTTTTATTGAAAATTAATATTAATAATAACAATTAGTTATTACCATAAATTACATATTACCTAATTATTATTATTACCTAGCATTTATTATTACATAACAATTAGTTACATATTTCCATGTTAGTACTTATATTTGTTACCATATTAACTCATATGTGCATTTGAAATGATAAAAATTCAGGTTTTAATCCATATATATAATGTGACATGACACCGAAAAAATATTTAATTTTATTTATTTATTCCGGAACTGCGTAAATGTATGCATGATTGATAAGAGTTTCATTTGCTTTTGAAATTATATAAAGCTTTGAATTTTGTTAGAAATTTAATGATGCAGAACTCCGGACATGTTGCGCTAGTAAAATTGTATCTAATTAAGCGGCCCCAATGTGCGGAAAAGTGAATTCATAAAAGTTTCAATTGGGGACGGGATAATTATGATGAAGCCTGCTTATCCCCTCTCTCGTTTTAGTGTATGAGGTATGGGTTTCATATTTAATCGGGAACCAGGGTTTAACCTGTTCATACACACCATCAAAAAGAAGAGACAACAGAGAAGACTTGTGACCAGGGTTGTTTCTCAACACAGATCTTTGAATGCTCCGCTGAGACCTAGCGTTGCATTTGCGAAATCGCCACAGTAGATCATTCATTTACGTTCGCATAGCTTTGCTTATGGTGAAAGAAGGTTTTTAATAACTGAGGAATCCTTTTATTTATAAATATTAATTTATTTAAGAGAAAAATATGAGATATCTATAAAATTTAATTACATACGTATTCAACCATTTTGATGAAATGTAGTCAATATTATAAGTAAACAAAAAATCCCAATTATTAAGTACACAATTGGAGCATAAAATATCAAAGTAAGCATACTTGCATCAACTATTTTTTTTTAATGTAATAATTATAGCCAGGCATTCTAAATAAGTGTGAAATTTCTCCATGAAAAATAATGATAGCATATTTGAATAATTTATTCATTTCTCGATTATGCGTAAATATGAATTAGACATTAAAACTGACTTCCAATTCAAACCTCATTTTTATGCTATCTAAATATTTACAAAAAACAACAATTATCAGAACTATGAAGCCGAATATCTATGTTGGCATCAGTGATCAGTTGGGTGGGGGTGGAGTAATAAAAATAATCTTTAAAAAAAAAGTTCTCTAACAAGATGAGTGAAATTGAATTCCATTATTTTTTATTTACAAGTGACGATTACTCTGCGCAAATTCATACATGAAAGGTTTTTTAACAAAATCATGCAGTAATTATTATGTACAGATTTATACATCGAGGGATTTCTTCCTATAAAATTATTATCTAGATAGACATATAACAATATATATACAGGAGAACTTTTCCCAGATTTGATCACCATTTTAAGTGGAAAACGTGTTGAATGGAAAAGCACTAAGCATAAATGTTTAAAAATATAATTGAAGTATTATATTATAGTTTTATCGTTTCTTAAAATGAAATTTCAAAAGTACGAACAGTAGTGTCATATAATAGCCATCCCTGACTTTGCGTCCATTATGAGCCAATAATACAAATGAGTGACAAATATTAAAATAAAAATAATTTTTAAATATAGCTTGATCAAGTATATGTAAGTAATTTAAAAATTCAATTTAGGAAATCTTAAAAAAGCTTTGAATGCGAAACTCAACTGCAGTCAAAAATCAGTTTAAATGTTTGTGATAGTAAAAGGGACGCCAAAGTTAGTGCCCTTGGGCCCCTTCGAAATATGTCAGGCTTTGGACTCACCGTACCGCCTTTCCTCTGTTAACTTATTATTTTTCTGGCTTCTACTTTTCTCTGTTTTCTTTCTTTTTTCCAGTTTTTTTCTTTATCATCTCATTTGTGTGTTTTGTATATCCCAGGTACTGTCCTAATTTTAAATGTTGCGTGTTTGTGTGTATTGTAGAGCGCTGATAGAATAATAGGAACGATAACAAAGGAGACGCAAGTTAAACGGTAGAGGCTTCAGGCAAAGTGTACCCTCCTTTATCAGAATGGCATGCCTCCTCAAATACATCACTTTCGCAGTAGTCGAATAAAAGAGCTTAGTGTTTCAGTTTTAGATATATCGCATCGTTTTGTTCGATTCATAGCTACATTCTTCATCCACGATTCTGCATATACGCCGGTCAAATTTCAGTCACTTTTTATCATGAACACCATATGGTTCTCGTGAGACACCTTGGAAGTGAGATGAATTGTTGCGGGAAATTTTCTTAGGGTCGCCTTCAATAATAATTGCTCAGTAATCTGATTCCAAAAGTTCATCATTTGCAAACACGGTAGATAAAAATTTCGAAAAACATCTTTTAGTCATAACCCTACTATGCACACATTGATTTTCTAAAAGTATTTCTACCTTAAAATTTGAAAACAATTTTATTTAAGTATTATATTTGTGCACGTCATAAGGAATGTCATTAACATACGAAAAATGGCACCATTTACAGATCTCTTAATAATTAGGAAACTTCTGAATGAATTCAAAAGTACCTCAATCTGAAAAATTTTGACGACATATAGTAATTTATCTATGCTTCCCAAACATTTTTGAAATAAAATTTCACTTTTTTTAATAATTTGTATGACTTATTATTAGTCAAATGCACCGAAATTGGAGATGGAGTTGTTGAGATGATGTGGAATCACCCGAAATTTTTTTAATTATTTTTACGAAAGAGTGATATAAAAGTATTATCATACAGTTATTTTTTATATCTACAGTTTAGCATGCAAATTAACTTAAATTTAAATTTTTCACTTTAAATTTCAATTTCCTGCTCACTTTTTTTTCCAATTTGAAAACTAACTTTTTAAAAAAATATTTTACAGGCACATGTGTGATCCTCATATCACTATTCTACCTTAGCTAATTTTTTTATCGCCACTTTATTTTCCGCTGAGCAGTTTTCGAAGTGTCCAATCTATGCACACAATTCGCTCGTTCCCTTGCATTAGAGATAATTAAATCCCAAAGTTTTATGCTCTTAACGACGTTCTATAAATTTAACAAATTTCCCACGTGTGGAAGCACTTAAATTCCTTGCAATTAATGGCGATCTCATTAAAACCTATATATTCAAGGATGAGTTCTTAAATACTTTAACACATTTCTGTCCCTCAGTATTATTGGTCAGGTGAGGTTTAGTAAACAACAAACAATTTTTACTTTAGGTAATAGGGAAGAAATAATTACTATTTCCATTAATAAAAAGGATTCCAGACTTATAAAAGGACTGTTTCTTTTATTTTTATACTTGTGATTTTTACAATTCGTAAAATTTTCTTTTCATTCTTTTTTTTGAAAATTGTTCAATAATATAAATAACCAAAATTTCGAAAAGTTATTTAACATATTATTGAACGCAGAGAATTTATATTAAAATAAAGTTTCTCTGACTGTGAAATTTTAAATTATAGTGTACTTTTTCTTTTATTTACATGCGTAAAGGTTAGCAAAATAGTATTGGTATATACAAGTTTATCATGCTCACTGTAATTCACGAATATATGATACCTACCTACATATATATATATATATATATATATATATATAACTCGGCTGTTCGAGCCTCGTCAGGGGAGACCCCCCCCCCTGAACTCCCCCAATTTTTTAGTTTCATTATTACCAAATTAAAACGATATTAATTGACTATGTCATTTTATTTCTCATCTTTCCTGTATTTCCCCTGGCAACCCTATGTTGAAATTTTTATGATTGTAACCTATAGAAAAATACATGGGATGCATATTCTACAGCTTACGAAATATTGTAACAATTGATTAAAGCTGTTGTGAACTAATAGCATTTAAATATATGAAAAAAATACATGGGATGCACATTCTACAGCTTACGAAGTATTGTAACAATAGATTAAAGCTGTTGTGAATTAATAGTATTTAAATATATGTAAAATTATGTCACATTTTTATGTCGCTTTTTTGGGACAATTTTCAATAAAGGGGGTGAGAGATAAAATGACATTGTCATTAATATGTGTGTGTGTGTGTGTAAAATATGGAGGATGTGTGTGTGTGAGGTGTACTTCCTCTTATTTCAAAGGAAGTATGCATGCTAAAATAGCAATACTTGCCACGAATAATTCTGAATATTTAGATTTTTATGCATAAAAACGATTTCAATTTTATTATCCAGGTTTTCATTTTATTTACACATTTATTTATTTATTTTTGTTCAGTTCTCGTTCAATTTATGAGACTTTTGTCTGTAAAACTTTATTCTAAAGCCTAAAAGAAACATTTGCATAACTATGTTTGCAAGAATAGTCATAATTTTTTCCATCACAGAGCATTTTTTCTGAAATTCTGAATAAACAAGCCTTTTAAACTGATTGATGTTTGCTGCTCTTTTTGGTTAATGTTATGAAAGCATTCTAGACATTCTGGTGTCTGTTTTTATCTTGTGTTCCTGTTATTTTTTGCTCATGAATAGATATTTTTGCTAGCATACATTTAGGTAACTTTTATATAAACTTGATCTATAGCTCACTGGGAAATATTTATTTACCTACGCATAAACTAACATCGTTTACTAAACAATAGACCTTTTCATGTTGAAAGGAATATCGCGTTATAAATATTGACTTAGTGTTTTTGGAATCATAAAAATGTTTATTAGTTTTTTAGGCCCAGTTTTACATGTAACTTAAAATGTATTTGTTTATCTTCGCATAGTGAGTTTTCTTTCTTTTTTACTCTATTTACATCTCTTAAACTGCTCAAAATTTAAAATTTTGATGTTTGAGAAGATTTATTTAGTCCTTGCTATTTTTGTCTAGTGTAAAATCTTTCAAAATGATAGACCGAGTGATCTGACTAAAGCTTACATTTATTATTAGGTTGTAACGAAAGTTTTCCGCCACTGGAAGTATTGTCTCCAAAAACAGTTCGCGTTGGTGTCTATGCCAATATTTTGTCAAACGATTTTTGTTATTTGAAAGAAAAAGACTTGTTTTAGAGCACTGTGTTGTGAAATATGTAAAACAATATCTTTATGATTAAGTATAAGGTGTCTGAAATGGAACTATCACGCTACCAGATTGAACCATCATTTACTCTCAGTTCTGCTGCAAAAAGTCAGCTACAGAATGAAACCGAATCATGTGTACAGCTTAAGGTACTACTGTTGTATCATACGACATTGTGAAGATTTGGTACCGAAAGTTCAAAAACGAGGACTAGAACATTTAAGAAGCAGAGCGCTGTAGCTGGATAAGATAAAATATTCTCCACTAATATTCACTAAGAAGATAAAATATTCATCCACTAAATATTCACTAAGAAGATAAAATATTCATCCACTCCAGAGCTAGCTAAAAGTGTTAGACTTTAGTACCATGTCCATTAGTCGCGCAAGGCATCGTATAAACTTGACATATAAGATCAATCGCTCGGTACCGCATGAGCTGACTCAAGCAAATCTGGCGGAAAACTTTCGTTGCAACCTGATACGTGCTTGTTCTTTGTAGTTATATCTACTGTTATTTTTTAAAAGAGCAAGTTTTTTAAAAGAACAAGAGATTGTTAATGCAACTTTAAATTTTATTTGCGGAATAGTGCAACTTTTAGCCTATTGATTTAACGGGATTCTACGGGATTCCAAATTCTACTTAAGGTTCCTCAAATGTGTTGAAATTCGTGCTTTTTATTATTCAGGTCTTTACTTTTTAAAATATCAAGTATCACATCCCAAGTATTTTAAGTCCAAGACTTGTTCAATGGTTTTGTTATCTAAAAGACAATTTAAGTTCTCATACGGGCGTTTTAGTTTTCTCCACTTAATACAAATGTACTCCAAAGGCTTAGTTTTATGAAAAATTACAGTTACAAAAATAAACAAGTAACTAAAAATAGGAGAATTTTGCAGTTCTCTGTTAAGATGTAGGGCTACCCTATTGTAAGTTCTCGATGAGTTAAGTGATAAAATTTGCGCTAAATAAGTAGTGTAAATTTTAGTTCATTCAGCAGAATTTTTATTTCATTTTAAACCCTCTGCAGTACAGTTGAGCGGCGAACTTAAGTTACGTATTAAAATATTTACAGTAAATTGTGATTCTACAGATGCTGGGGCATAATCCCCAAAAATGTTGTTTGGATAAAACTTATTTTAAAAGCTCTTTTTTTTTTTTCGAAACCTGAAGAAGCTTCGTTATTATTACTCTTGAATATGTCATATGCCCCCACCCTAAAATTTAAAATAAAATAAAATAAATTAATTAAATTAAAAAATAATAATAATTGAGGAATCGAGAAAGAACTTTAAGAAAAAGAAAGAAAAAAGAAAAGAAAAGAAAAGTGAAATCAAGTCGAAACGAAATACCAAACCCAGATAGGGTCTTATTTCTCTTTCACCACTATTTTTTTGAATTTTTTTCCCCAGACAGTAGATTTATTCGTTTCCATTATCCAAGTTTTTTTTCCTTTACTTGTCATTATTTCATTGAAAATTTCTCTATTTACATCAAACATTTGTATTATTTATATTATCCTTAGCAATCGCACAATCCATACCGTAAAATCTTGCTCCTGTGTCTGAGGGAAGAATTCTCGAAAGAAAAAAAAAATGATTGTTCGCTTATCCAGTTTACCGTTTTAGAAACTGAGCTGATTCTTTACTTAAATTAAACACAGAAATTTAATTTTTCTTTCAATAAATCAGTCTCTTTCGTGGCTACTTCATTACATCATAGAATGGAAGCAGAAATGAATGGATTTCACATCAATGCTCAACATATTGGATGTCTATCTCAGAGAAAGTTCTATACAAAGTGCCGAATTGAATTCTGAAGTATAAAAAACAAACTTTGAACATATCCTACTTTGTGTAAACATTGTGTGATGCTTCATTAATTGCTCTGACACTTTGTGATCAGTGCAAGCTTTTTGAAACACCTTGTATACCTTTTCCTGTAAAATTAAGCAGGAACATTTAAGATGAAAAGACACACCTTTGATGTTAATTGATTTATTTTACAACCGCCATTGTTCTCCCAAGTTTCCTTAACTCTTTTCAGAAATCCAATTTTGAGAATGTTTGAGGTAATTTCCATTCTTTGTATCTTTATTTGAACTAAAAGTATTTTATGAAACGCATCCTAACCAGAGGAATTAAATTCTTTTGCCGTTGTATTTCGTGAGTGGAAGCATAAGTGCTCTATTTAAATCTAAAACGACCTCTACACAATTTCTTCTTGAATTTTAGTATTATAACGTTCATTTTCGATTCTGTAAAAGCATGGTTGTACGGGTTTTTTTTATGTTTTTAACTTATGACAAACTTCTCTGAAGTTTTGCAATCCTCTTGATGTAGTATTTCTGCAGAAATATTAGGGAGTTGAATAAAAGGATTTATAAATTTAGTTGAGTAAATAAGAGTGCTTGATTACTTTATTTAGGGGGGTAAACAAAATACCTTCACGTATTAAAAGAAAAATAAAACTGTTCAGCTAATTTTATTTGCTTTCGAATTAATTTTGAGGAGTCAATGAACTTATGAATAAGAAAGTAATGAATTAATAACATCCTAAGGTGTTGATTTTAATGACAAATCAAAATAAATGCAATTGTACAAAGCAAACGTAAGGCTGTGAAAATTCTATGTACAAATGAAAAGGTACAGAAGTCCCTCAAAGGTAACAAAGGTAATAGAAAAGTCAAAGTAGTCAGAGGTAATAGAAAAGCAAAAGGAGGGGGGAAAATCGATTAAAATATTTTCCTAATTTTTTAATGATATTTTTCTTTTGTTTGGAATGACAACATTCCGCTT
The DNA here is from genome assembly GCA_038373885.1 of Cheiracanthium punctorium. Taxonomy (NCBI): domain Eukaryota; kingdom Metazoa; phylum Arthropoda; class Arachnida; order Araneae; family Cheiracanthiidae; genus Cheiracanthium; species Cheiracanthium punctorium. The sequence continues at coordinate 235,718 of JAWZYV010003815.1, read as the reverse complement.
ATTTTCTGTGTTATTTTACTTCATTTCTTATTTCCTACCACAGTAAAAGCTAAAGATATAAATCTTTCAAGGGCTGCATCACAGAAAGCGTCAGTTGTTTCGCCTGCATAACCAGTCGTCTCCGTCTTTAATTGGGGGTTTGTGCTGGTCCCGATAAATTGAAAGATTCTCAAGAGATGGAATATTTCTATTAGTTCTAGTTCATTCGTAAAATAATGATAAACTATTTGGAATCAGCCACTTTTGATGTTGGGCAAAATTATTATGCCCGGGGTATGAGGGGTACTCAAATGAAAACGAGACCACGATTAACCCTTTAATGCGCAGTGTTCCCCCTCTGGGAACACCAAACTCTGACGTTTTAACTGTTGCCAGTCACGAAGAATAGATTTGATTTCTACAAAAATAGTTGCGGGTGACATGGCTCCATGAGAATCCTTTACTTTTTAGCACGTCCTTTCCCGTAAAAAAAATGGTCACGATTATTTTTAACGGCACTGACATCTGCTGAAAAATGGAAGAATGCGAAGAACAGCTGGATAGATTGCCCAATGCTGAAAAAAGGGCAGCCGTTTGCCATCGCTCGACTTAACTACCAGCAAGATGGCGGACGATCGAAGCGTTCATCGCGTTCCACAGATCTAGAGACCCTTTTTTGACGACAGTTGGCTGTGCAACGGCTGCTCTTTTTTCAGCATTGGGAAAGGGTTGCGCCTCAAAGGGTTAAACACAGATTTGCACCTCATCGTCCAAAGCCAATCGACAGCAACAAATGTCTTTCTTCAAGACTCCAAAATTATGGGAATCGCCTGGAGAGATCTGGACTGTATGGAGGATGCGTAAGGGCTTCCCAATGAAACATCGGCAGCGTATTCGAAACAGTCTTGCAGCATGTGGCCGGCATTGACTGATCACTCTTGGAAATCCTGTTATATTTAGAATTTTCCCGTAATACATGATGGGTAATTTCTAGTGGATGTTAACCCACACCATTTCCTCTGTCATTCTGTATTTCAAGGATTTTTTTTTTCTCTCGAAGCTTGGCGTAGTTAGTGGATGAACCCTAAAAGACTTTTCATAATGCGATTCCTGTCAGTTCAGATATAAAATCTAAACATCTTAATTTCATGAGTTTGAATATGCTTAATTGCGGTTTTCCAACAGAGGGAGCATTAAACCCAAACTGAGTAACGAAAAAAAATAGAATTTTGAGAAGGCGTCCAAAGGATCATTTTACCCTCACCCAAGGGCAAAATGTTCATTCATTTGAAAATAAGTGTAAATTGTTTTTATCGGAAAATAAAAGATGTAAAAATAGTTATTACTGTACATAGTGTGAAATAAGATAAGTTTTACAGTCATATCGTATGCATAATTTATTTTATGAATTTTTTTTAAAGTCACAAACAATAAAATGAAACATTTCAAAATTATAATTCAAAAATTATGGCCTGCAATAAACGCAGAAAAAATTAAATAATGTAATGCGGAGTCACGCATTTTGAGAACGTCTGAAGGGCTGCCATGTTGACTAGGACATGGTACTGGAAAGAATTGAATTTTGAAAAAAATATCCAAAGGACCATTTTACCGTCACCAAAGGGCAAAATAAGCCTTCATTTGAAAATAATTGTTAATTGTATGTAACGGCAAAATTTAAAGATATAAAAGTACTTAGGACTACTTAGATAGTGAAATAAAACGAGTTTTACAATAAAATAGCACACATAATTTATTTTACGAAAATTTTTAAATAAAAAATTGTCTTTTTCTCGAAGTGTATCATTCCATTTTCTTGCACAACGGTTGGATATCACGTGAACTAAACATTTGGGAGAGTCACTCCTTTTGAGAGTGGTTGAAGGTCTGCCATGATGGCCGGGACCCGGTAATGGATTTTATTCAGTCTATGGATCATTTTACCCGGCAGTACGGCTTCCCGCTTTAAGTCATATTATTGGAGCACGCCGAGAAACATAACAAAGTAAACAAGTGTGATTCACATCTAAAAGCAAACTCTCTTCAGTAAACCAAGTCATATTTTGGAAAATTAAAGACTGTATTTCTAAATAAATAGCAAGGTTAGCACTTACGTTATAAGATATATGATAAAACCCACTTTTTAAAAGTTCTACTTACACGTAATACACCGATTGCTTAAACATCGCCGTTGCTTCTTCTTGAGTTAGCACAATGTAACACAGAAACTAGCACAACTAGTTTATGTCTTACATTGTAGATAGCGCTGCTTGTATGGAAGAAAACATATATGGATTTTTTTGCCCGCTAGGATCATTTTGGGTCACCTTCTTGTATGTTTCAATCACTATGGCTTAAAAGTTAATCGCTTTAACATCTATTTTGAATCACCCGGTATATTTGCGAATCATCTCTTTATAAAAAAAAGTTAATTTCTTTATTTTTGGCGATCCCTAAGGGCAGTTGTGAGCTGAGAAATAGAGCTGTCTCCTCTATTATAGCATCTTGTGTTTTAAGTTATTTTTCTCTGTTTTTTTTTTCTTTTTACTCGTTATGTAATATTAGCAGTCACTGTTATACAAACATATTTCAATTAGAATTTTTTAGTGTGTGATCCAGGCATTTGACAAGAATTGAAAATAATTTTCCTTGGTATACAACTGCCTTGGCAAAAATAATATTTGTGGTTTAATTGGTTCAGAAAGAAAATTTCATTTTTCTCGGAATGTATCTAGCACTTTTAACAGATTACGGAACAGACCAATGAATAGGTAATCATAATCTTCATATATAGCATTTTATGTCTCATAATCAAGGATTCCTTGGCAATACAAATTGCTGGTGCAAAAGAGATGATTTGTCCATAATCCCGTGTCATAAAAGTTTTAATGCACCACAATGTGAATGAAGTATAACTTTGGAGTCCTTTTTTGTGTTGCCAAACTTGCGTAGGTACAGAGTATGACAGCTAAACAATTACTTCTGATCATTTCCAGATTTATGTTCTTAACCATCACAAAACTAGAGTTGGACAGAAATTTTGGAAAAAGTAAGAGAAAGTTTAATATTTTTCCCTTCAAATGGATAAAGATATTTTATTTCTTTATGTATAGAGCAAGAGCCCGCGGCCGCCAGACCTTCGTCGTAGTATAAAAGCTGAAACTTCCTCTGCGCATATTCCCCAATAGAGATAGGAACAATCGGCCACTATAAAGTTTGGATGATCGTGGCTTTGGCAGGTAACAGGTTGCAAAGGTGTACAAAATTGCAGAAAATTTTCGCCATTTCATAAAGCTTAATTTTTTTATATGTTCTTCGCAGTACTAGAAATCACTTTATCCCTTGCCAGACACTTTTCCATCGTGGCAAACCCCCGCCAGACAATCTCAAAGTCATGGAAAACGTAATTCTATTACGAGCGCGCTGCAGCATCATAAGAAAGTTCAGAAGTAGCAATATAAAATGTGCTTGTCACTTTGTGACAGCTTGACGTACTTCGTCGCGAGAGTTTACGAACACAACAGTTTTCCATGACTTTGAGGTTGTCTGGCGGGGGTTTGCCACGATGGAAAAGTGTCTGGCAAGGGATAAAGTGATTTCTAGTATTGCGAAGAAGAACATATAAAAAAATTAAGCTTAAAAAATTGTATGAAATGGCGAAAATATTCTGCAATTTTGTACACCTTTCCCACCTGTTACCTGCCAAAGCCACGGTCATCCAAACTTTATAGTGGCCGATTGTTCCTACCTCTGTTGGGGATTATGCGCAGAGAAAGTTTCACCTTTTATACTATGACGAAGGTCTGGCGATCGCTGGCTCTTAGACTATTACAACTGTCAAAAATGAGAAAAGTGAATAGGAAAAAAAAGCACATATATTTACAAATTCAACTAAAACGGTGAAATATTGAATGTGAGACCTTTAACTAAAGAAAATTGCTTCAGTGAAGATATGCGTTGATGTGAAGATTGCAGTGAAGATGAATAAGCATTCTTATTTTTGTAACATTTATAAAGATTGTAGTCATTTTAATCGCATGGTAAAAGAGACTTAAATGCATAATTATTGTGTCAACTGGTACATTAACTTTCATAACTATGCTAATGATATGAATATTTTATATATTAGCAAATAATATTATATATCACTTATTAAAACAAGTTTCTATTTAACAACTACTGAATTCGTTTTGGTGGATAAAAAAGCGCTCTATACTTCCGTTTCTTTTTAAATAAATACTCCAGCAAAATTTCACTTATTCATGCTCGCAAACTATACTAAGTTTCTGCATTTTTCCTCTCAAAGTTATTAGTTCCAGAGCATTTAGATAAACTCATATTCATATATTTTATTACTAACTTCCAAGCGAGAATTTTCTTCATGGACATACTATCATAAACATTTATAGGATTTTTTTACGATTAATAATCTTGGTATTTGTTGATAGAATATTGTTTGTGTGGGCGAAAATAATTTTGCTGAGTGTTAATCGTAAATGCAGTTTAAAATGACATATTAAGGAAGAATTGCTTGGCGTATTGCACTTATGGAATCTAGAGGGAAAAGCTAAATAAAGAGAAAAACATTTCTTCAAATAATAAAAATGTCTTTTATTGTAGTTTTTAAAAAGCTGAGAGGTTCTTGCAGCAAATTTTGATAAAAGATATCATTATACTATTAAATTTTCCAAAAATATGAAAACGAAATATTGTTTCTTAAAAGGAAAGAAAAAGAGAAGCATATTTTTTAAATTACATTTCAGTGTGTTAAAAATATCTACGATGTCTGTTTTATGATAGGATAAACCATTATTTTTTAATGTTAAATTACAAGAATGTATTACAGTGTTTCAATAAAGTACATTTCACCTTATTATATTCTTAATAGTTGTCATAATTTTAATTTTGAAAAATGCACTTTGAAGAAACGTTTTTTAAATGTCTATTAATTTTTTTGTTAAAAAAATAAGATAATATTTTATAATTATGCTTTTCCTCCGGCAGTAGTTAATATTTAAAAAGGAACTGTTCACACATATTTGTTTTCGAATAATTGATATTATACATGCAAAAACGGTTTCTTTTTTAAAGAAAATTATTTAATAACTAGTATTTTAAGCTGGCGTGAGTTAAAAAACACCCAACTCAATTTCTTCTCCTGTCTATCTAAGTAATAACTTAATCCTACCACTATTGACAACTTCCTAAAGAAATTTTAAGCTTTTTATGCATATTAAATATAAAATAATAATAATAATGTTTTTTTACTCTAATTCTTATGTAATGCATTTTTCAAATTACTGCCTGTGAGAAATCATGCACATTGAGATTAGAGTATGTGGATAGATTTTGATATCTTTAAATTATGAAATAATATGATGTAATTAAGTTTGTTCTCTTATCTTTTTTAGAACTCTTTACAAATCTGTCAGTTGTTACATTTGTCGAAAATATTTCATTTAATATTAAATAGATACAGTAAAGGTAAATTGTGCGCCAAAATAGAGATGAAATGTATTAATATTAAGTGATTTTTGTAATATTCATGCATACAAGATTTGGTAACCCCACCGATATTTTTTTAATATACCATTGTATTGTTATACACCATTTATTATAAATTTAAAATTAAATTTTTAAAGAATACTCATTTAGTAATTGAAAGTTTTTCTTTTCTTTGATTTAGCAAGTGAAGTAATTCCTTTTATTTTGAGAATCTAAATTAAAGAAAGTACACGTTAAGAAACGTTTTTAAAAAGCCATTGTTTGTAAAAATTGCTTTAATAGCTGCATACAGTAGAATGATTTCTTAAGTTTTCATACGGTATTTTCGCGATATCTTGTCATTTGACGTAACCTCTAGAGACGATGCACATACATTATAATTTGTATCATTGTTTATGCATAATTCTTACATCACAATTCGTTCAAGGGTTTTCAGTCCGCTTTTCATTCCTTAATCCTTATCTATAAAGAAGTTTAGACTATAGGCAATTCGATGTGATAATAAATTGTAAATAAGTTCGTAACTCTGTCCCCTCCCCCATTCCAAATACTAGAAATAATCGTAGAAATAAATAATTAAAAAGATACAGATTAGAAATGAGACGGGCTCAGCCTGAGCCTGAAAGCCCGAGCCCGAACCGGGCTCGAGCGGGCTCTGCGTAACTCACAATTGCGTTCGGGCTCGTGCTCGTGAAAATTTCTATTTTATTGAACATACTCCTTGAAACAGATTTTTAAAGTGCTTCATATGGAAAATAAAAGTACTTATAAAAAAATTGCGGCACAGGTGCCTAGAAGGCGCGTGAAGCTCTTTGGGTATTTCAGAACGGCGGCTTATTTTGCTTAGTTAGTCATGAGATCGGGCATTATTTCATAAACATCGATATAAAGAATTAGAAAGTGCATTAAAAATTTGCGACTATATTTGTCTTTAATTTGCACAAACGGCAAAAATTATTGTATTCTATCAAAGAATTACTTCTTTGAATTTTATTGAATTTTATGTATCTTTAGCTTTAATTTCGGGCTCGGGCGGGCTTGGGCTTCAAAAAATGAGCCCTAACTCATCTCTGATACAGATATCAATATGAAGCATACATTAGAAAATATGCAATCGCACAATTTTGCAAGAATACTAATCATCTGCTGAATTTGAATTTGACCAAACTGTTTGGGAACATTGTTTTATGACGATTCTTACATTTGTCCCAATATCCGTGGAACGACCCAACTTTCTAAATAGATTCAGGTGTATCACTTTTAATAGAGGTATTCAGTCAGAAATAAAACTTCTAACTAGAACATTGCTATTCCATTTTCTTATTGAGAATTCTCGGTCTGTTTGTTTTCCTACTTCCTAAACTACACGGCACTTTTACATTTGCGTATAGTATTAAGTTTTAGATTTATATGGAGGCTATATTATAGCTTACAGTAATTTAATGTCAAGATAGCTATTTTAGTTTAAATAAGTTTATAGAAAAACAAACTTTTGTATTAACATTTGCTTGTTTGATAATATGATACTGTAAAGCAATTCCTAACAGGTTAACATTTGTCATGTTTAAAAAGAAAAAAAAAGCTTGAAACTTCGGTAAATTCTTTTTTGTCAAACAGCATTATGTTTTTTATGGAACACATGTATTATTTTGATCATCTAGAAATAAATTTCCTCTTCTATGACATGAAATATTATACACACTTAGATAGTTTCGAAAGTAGTTAGTTAAACGCACACCCGCTGACAATTTATATCGTTTTCAAAACCATCTGTTAGTATCTTTTTGTCCGAAAACACATTTTTCAGCTTTTACTTTAGTGGAAAATTGGTTTTACTTATTTAAAAAGAAATAGTTGCTACATTCTTATATATCTTTGAAAAATAGCATATTTTATGAGTATGAAATTTTATTTTATTTTTTAATATGTATTTTGTATCCTAAAGCGTACAGTGAAGGACTGATAATGATTGAAATACCTGTAAATCATTATGTAAATTTTAGAAACACTTTTTAAAAACGCTACTTTTTTAGAATTGAAATTTTTTTTCGAATCTCCAGTGCACCTTGTTCATCACCAACTGTATAAATTTGCGCACAAGTTATAAATTTAAACTTCGTTTTCATCATTGCCTTAATTTTTTAAGGTGAGGGGTGAGGATTTACATTATATTACTTAAATCAATAAATACGACTTGAAATAAATTAATGAAACTTTGTAATTCCAAAAGTGGTTTTCAACACATTCAACAGATAAATTATTAAAACTTTTCAGAAAAGAAATTTCTTGTTTTAACCTCATTTTTTTATCTTGCATAAAAGAAAATATTTCAACAAGAAAATTAAAATGTTTAAAAATATCTTAGAGCTTATGAATGACTTACCCCGAGAGGGCCATAGTAATTGATAAATTGTAAAAAACTTTTCAGGAAAGAAATTTCTTGTTTTTCACCTCATTTTCTTTTTTACTTTACAAAAAAGGAAAAATTTCAACAAGAAAATTAACGTACTTAAAAATTTATTAGAGCTTATGAAACGCGTACCCAGGGAGGGCGAGAGTAATCAGTGTATCATTCTTTCGTGCTTTTTGGTTCAGTATCAAAGCCGAAACAATGCAATATCATCACATTTATACCTGCACCTATTTGTCCATACAAAACACGTAAGCATTTATTTCTCTCTCCAATTGAAGTAACGTTATTATCACCTGATTCTTCATCTTCTTCTGATTGCTTTCACGTTTATTGTGTGCTTAATGTATCATCATATGACAGGACTTCAAATTACTTTTTCTTATCCTTTGTGGCGTAACACATTGCTGGGGAAAATATCCTTTATTAGACAATTATGATTTATTTCATCGACTTCAAAGCACGAAAATACAATAAAACAAGTTTCAGTGTTATATTTTACAGTAGATTAAGAGACTTCATTGAAGACCGTACGTTTCTACTTTGAAATTTCCTAATTCGCTAAAAAAATGCTAGATCCACCATATTCAGGAAAAAAATTAATTTAAATAATGCTACATATAATTTGATTCATCGATATGAACTCTTTTCATAGGTAAAGATGACTGGTCCAATTCAATCTTACCAGTCTATTAATGTGGGTAAATCTGAAATATTTTGTAATGAATGGCTGAAATTTTCACTGCTTTATTGGTGCATGGGAAAATGTTACTTACGGAAAATTTTTAAATGACAGCACAAACAACTTAAAAATTGCAGTGAACCTGTTAAAGTGACCACCTGATTAAGAAATCACTTGGCTGTAGGGACCACTTTTGTACAATTTCACTTTACAACCACCACACTTTACCACCTTCGTAAGCCAACCACCTTTATAAGGTGATCAATTTTTTTTCTTCATGAACGTGGACACATTAGACAGGTTACACTAGTGAAATTTTAACGTATTTAATAAAACTGTATCCTCTCCCATCCAATTATGTAGAAGGACTTAGAAATTTAATGTACAGCTGCGGGGAAATAAAAGCGCCCACTTGTACTTTATTTGGCCGTCGTTCGTACAGCAAAGTTACATATACCAATCATTCACTTGACGTACACTTTAATTTGCTATACATAAAAATTGCACAAGGGACCACCTCCATATTAAAATTCGCACCAACTTTTCTTTTTCCAATAGCAACCCTTAGATTTCATTTCAAATTTCAAAAATTTAGCTCATTTTAACCCCGAATACCAATTTTCAATAAATTTGAACGGAAATGAGTGAGTTATGAGCTTCTAAAATCCCCTCCCCCTACGTTAAAATATTTTTTCATACTTTAATTCATATCTCATGTAATATTAATAATAAGAAACTGATTAATATTCGTACTATTAGAACGAAACGACCTAAATATAATTTACTATTATTATAACTTTTAATAAAATATTAATATAAATTACGAATTATGAATTATTAAATTAATATTTTAAAAAATATGAATGGCGACATAGCCAAATTTCAATGGAAATAGGTATAGAAAGTAATGTTACATGGCTGTGCAAAATTTCAAAATTTACGTTCAGTAGTTTAATTTATATTAAATGAAATGTGCTGTTTTCATGAGTTAAGGGAACATACATAAATTTATTAAGTGACAATTTTTTTTAATTGCGTAAAATAAATGTAAATTAGATTTCCTTTGCATAAAAATAGTAAAAGTTAGCGGTATTAAAAAAAAAAGCGAATTTTGAAGCAAACAAATTGGAGGTTTGTACAGTTTGATAGTGATCCTATAAAGTGTCTATTGTAGCGTCCGCTATATTTCCCATAAATAAATGTTTTCCGTGTATAGAATTAGATGCTGTAGATGTATGACTTCCAATACAACGTCCTATTTCTAAAAAACCAACATCCTTAACATTCCAGGTATGAATTTGACATTTTTTAATGTCTGAAGCACACCAAATCTTTGGACTTCCCCCTATTGTATCAAACATTCAAGAAACATTTATAATCACACTTTATGTCTAAATTTTCATCTAACTATAATTTAAATTTCGCCAATTGTCTAATAAAACATTGCACCCTGCAGACAATAATATTAAATGAAGAAAGTGAAATAACAAACACAGTGATAATATTGTGTCGGCAAAAAAGTAGCTGCGTTTTTTACATGAAATTCAAACAAATAAATTTTCAATCATGAAACCATTCTTTATGTTCGACCGTAGCCGATAACTTTCATGCTTGTAGTCAGAAGAGCAGACAGCAGATTCCCCCACCTGGCAACATTTCACCTGTCTAAGAGAACCTTCAAATACTCAATAACAATATCAAAATTAGAAAGATTTTCAAAATTGTAAGCAGTCGTTTTGCATTTTTTTCTTTAAATTATGTATACAGACCAAGGAAGTTTTGGAGACACGGGTCGTTTGGATCACAGGCACTGACTAAATATTCTAATTTCTACACCTGGTAATCCCAGTACAAAATACTAGAAACAGTATTTTCCCTGCAAATAAAATTTATTTCTTTTAACTGTCGTGAGCGACATTAATAAAAGGCGAAAAGTTCGGAACCTACAAATAGTATTTTTCAATTTGCAGAAAGTCCCTTGAAATCACGCAAAAAGGGTTCATAATATCTCTGGAAATTATCGTAGGAAATTGGTGAAAATTTATATTTAGAGTAATTTTAAGGTTTTCTTTCGTTTAATAAATTTAAAATAGAGTGTTGTCATAGAGAAAAACGAAGTTGGTGCAGAATTAAATATGAACATGGCCCCTTATGCAAATTAAACTAATTATAAGTATACGTTATTTGCAAACGGATGGTATACATAACTTTGCTGTACGACAAACGACGGCCAAATAAAGAGGAAGTGGGCGCGTTTTTTTTCCCCCGCAGCTGCACGTATTTTTAATTACCATCTAAGAAATTCTGCTTTCCAAAATTCCTGTACGTGTTATGTCATTGCCGAATTTTAGACTTTGAAGGAATATTTGATTTACGAAAGCCTCTTCAAGAAATAACATCGCAAAACTTTAGACAGGAAATAAATCTTCTGAAGTTACCCCTTGCTTTAGCAGGGAATGCGCAAATCAAATATTATTGTTTTCCTTTTCTTAGACTTGAGTGACCAACCAAATATTGCCATGATATGTCAGGAAAAAATCTAAAATTCACCAAATGAGCGAGATATTGTCAAATCGAGTTCAGTTTTAAGGATTTACTTTGTACAGTAATGTATCTTTCATCAAATGCCACTGGGTTTGCCAAACATTAAATTTTTCATGCGAAGTCATGCTTTAGATCCCATTAGACTTCAATTTTCAAGAAAAACTGAGATCTTATGCATTATTCCTCTAACGAACACTGACTAATGCTGTGCAATCAAATTTGAACATAGAACACTTGTAAGCCAAAATATTATATTTTTACTTCCTTGTACGTAGTATAAGGAAGTAATGTGATCCCGAAAAATTTTGGGGGGCCAAATTTCGACAAAAAACCCGATTTTGACTACCTCTAAATTGAATTTAAAAAAATTTTTCGATGCATCTCATCGTAGGCTAGCATGCACGATCATATTAACGCGTCTGCAACTCATTTTGACCAGCGGCGAGTTCATTGTGGCCAGTTTTTCCATGCCGTCTGTACGTACGTACGTAGGTACGTATGTACGTACGTACGTACGTATGTATGTAACTCGCATATCTCAAAAACTATGGGTCGTAGAATGTTGAGATTTGATATTTAGGATTTTTGAATGATCTAGTTGTGCACCTCCCCTTTTGGTCGCAATCGAATGAATAGTTCATGTACAGGACCGCCCAAAAGATTCGAAATACATTACGCTCTATGGGCCGAAAATCATTAAACTCGCATATCTCAAAAACTATTAGGCGTAGAATGTCGAAACTTCATATTTTGGATAGTTGTAACATCTAGTTGTGCACCTCCCCTTTTGGTTCCATTCGATTGGATAGTTTATCTACAGAACCGCCTAAAAGATTCGAAATACATTACGCTCTATGGGCCGAAATTCATCAAAGCGTTTTTTAGAGGTATTGGGCTATTTCAAACGACTCAGAAGTGATATATGCTGTAAAGAGTTAGAAAATGAATTTCTCCATTAAAAAAAGTGTGTTTATCATTTACAGTTCTGCTACAGGAACACTCAAAAGATTTCCAATACATTACGGTCAATGGCAATTTTAGGAGATTCATCCATTTCAAGCACAATACCGTCCTACCACATAAGTTAGGTAATGGTCCGACCACGGTCACGTGCCTCCCTCAAGTACTATGCCAAAAGTCGCCAAGTTTGGCGACTTTTTTGTGTACGTGTGTGCATATTTAACTCTCAAATCTCAAAAACTATTATGAAATTTCATATATAAGATTGTTGTAACATCTAGTTGTGCATCTCGATTTTTGATTAAAATCTACTGGAGAGTTTATTTACAGGACCACCGAAAAGAATTTCAGTACTTTAATGTCTATGGACATCTTCAATATAATACAATTGTAGACAGTCATTGTTTGGTACATGCCCAAAATCTCGCCGTCTGTCCTCGACCTTGGCGAGTTTTGCCGAAATGTCGCCAAATTTGGCGATAGTCAGTCATTTGGTCCATGCCCAAAGTATCGCCATTTGTCATCGTTCTTGGCGAGTTTTGGCGAAATATCGCCAAATTTGGCGATAATCTGTCATTGTTGGTCCATGCTTAATATCTCGCCAAATGTCGTCGACATTGACGAGTTTCGCCGAAATATCGCCAAATTTGGCGCCAAAAATTATTTCGTATTTTGTATAACTCTAAAACTTTAACCCGTAGAATTTTGAACTTTTGTATTTAGAACTATATTATAATATCTAACGGTTTTCAATATCTTTTTTGACAGCAATCGACTGGGAATTTATTTACAGGGTGAGCCAAATGACTTTAAATACATTAAGGTGTATGGATGTATTCAATTCATTGAAAGTCTGTGGTCAATGACTACTTTGGCTATCGCCAAAATCTCGCAAACTATCTCAAGTTTGTCGGCTTTTGGTGAAATATCGCCAAATAACGTGTCAGAAAGAAATCTTTCAAATTGAACTCAGCTTAGCGATATCGAAATGTTTGGCTAGAAATCGCTATATCTTACTATTATTGAAATTTTATATCTTTCAAACAAATAAGTTTAGAGGAAGTGCGTAAAAAACATTTTTGATTTAATAGACGTGCAAGGAAGTCATGTGTTGGACACATCAGATTTTTTTATTCACTTTCAAAAGAGTTATTATTAAAATACAACTTATTATTCGCAGATCAAGAAATTCACGTACTAGCAATATTGTTTATTCTGGTATATACAGTTAGAAGTACACGTCAAACATCTAAAAACTCGAATATGTTCTTCAAGAACAGTATCACTTTCGCAAGCAGCTGTGTTGAACCCATTAAACAAAAATAATTCCATTATCACTTTAACAGAGATAGTAAAGATACTTTAATACGGTAACTACACAAAATTAATTAATAGGGTCTAGTTCTCTAGATAAGATTTCTCAGTTTTGATTTGTCGTATGACCTGGGAATATAGTTTCATCTATCCAGAAAATACGAAGTCTAAGCAGCTATTATGGATCTCACGAATATCTCATAAAAGTTTACTATAGTTGTGAACGTATTATAAACTGTGTCATTTCTAAAAAGAACTGTATATATATTTTTTTTCACCGGATTCCATCTCAAAACTTGAAAGTTGCTTGCAGTATTTTTAACTTTTTTTTAGGTATCGATATTGACACTGAAATTAAAAATTTGAATATATACTTAACACGTTGAAAAGAGTGCTATAAATAGTTCAGTTGCAACTGTGGTTACAGAAACTTGCCGAAATTTAAATTTGGACGAATCTGAAAATTTTACAAATGTGCAATGCCCTTAACATTTTCATTTTTACTTTCAACATAGTCAGCAACCGATCTTGTCGGTTTGCGGTTGAGAATTTTCTCACCTAATTATTTCTCACCCCGACAATATGGAAAACCCACAAGTATTTTATTTCATTTTATTTTTTTACAATTTACAGTATTAGAAACAACGGAGAATGAATACATTGAAATTTCTGCCATGTAAAGACTCAGTAGGTTATACTGTGAACGGCCTTTCTTCTTGTAAATATTATTTAAGAAAATAAAAATATTCCATTTACCTGTTTCATAGTACTATGCCTCTCAATAGAAAACTCAACAAGCAGTACAACATTTCTAAATTAGTTAAGTTACTGGTAAAATTGTGTAGCTCAGAAAAATACCTAAATTAGGCGATCGTATACAGCAGAGTTTCTAAAAAAAAATTTTTTTTTTCTATTGATGTAAAGCAGAGGAGCTTAAAGCTAATTATATTAAAGGACTCTACTACACTCGATCTCATCAGTGGTTAATTTTAAACTAAAAAAACAAACAACTTTTGTTATACTAAGAAATAAGTATTTTGTTCAATTGAACGAAAATTTTGCATGTGCTACTTTCAATAAATAATTTTCTTTACATTCTTGTTATGTTAAAAGAGACTAACTATTTTGTTAATCCAACAAAATTACGGAAAACTCTCACATTCTCTACACTCAAAATTAAAACACACATAAAATGATACTTATAACAAGATGCGATCGTTTCGACTGAAAATTCTTATTATAAGTATTGTGGTCATTTTATATGCGTTTTTTCACAAAGTTTTATTTTAATCCAACAAAATGTTTCACTTTTAGTAACCACGACAAAACTATTGTTGAATCCAATGAAACGCTTTTTCTCTCTCCTTGTAATTCCTCATTTCCTCTCATCTTTTCCATAAAAGGATCATCTCAATTACATCAGTGTTAATCGATTTGAATCACTTTAATTTTTAAATGAAATGATTTCTCTGAAATTACAGTGAAAACGAAATAATTTCATAACCAGCACAGATCGATAGTTCCAAGTTGAACAGAGCATCGAATATTTAAATTAAAACTAAAATTGACACACGATATGTACCGAGAAGCAAATATTTATTAATATTTATTAAAAAGAAACACTCTTGATTGGTTCTTTAAAAATACTGAAATTTTAAATAAATTACATTATCCTGAACTGGAGAAATTAATTAAATACTTAATCGAAGAATGCATGAACTGTGGGGAATAGTTCTGAAATTAGAAGGCATATATCTGTATAAATCAAATAACATTCGGTGAAGAATCTTTGTTAAATAGGGACTTGTAGACTTTTAATATGAATTACTCATATTTTTGCCTTTGAATAATTTTCCGTGCTTTTATGAAATTGCAACTTCACTAATGAATTCATAAGTATCACATATACTGCAAATATACGTTTTCAAAGGCATCTCAAACGTGGACTGAAAATATTAAATTTAAAATGCAGAAAGATGACAGTTTTAAGAGACGGGTGTGATTAAAGTATCTTGCAGTTTCACAAAAATACATTTTAAAATGTGTATTTAAAATGTATCTTTTAAACTTTAATGTTTAAAATGTTATTTATATGACACAATACATTAACTTTATTGTAAAACAAAATAAGCCTATACAGGACACTTCAGAATTCAGTTGGTATGTGTGATGCATCAAATAATTAATAGCTCTTAACAGAACAAAAATAAAACGGAATCATGTTTTTTAAATCATAAGGTTTGTAAAATTATTTAAATGAAAATATTTGAAGTTTGCAAACTGGTCCAAATAGATGAAGAATAAAAATTATAGGAAAAAATCTCAGGCGTGCAAGCTATCTGGAATGTTTTATCGTCTTAATATTTTCTTCTAATCTATAAAATTTAAAGAATTAGAGCATTTTTTAATGCGTAATATTATACATGCTGATGTAATTAATGTTTGAACAAATGTAAATTCTGCAAAGAGTATATTTAAAATGAATTAGTTTTAATTATATAATTTTGTAATTATATAAAAATTAAATTCTTTGAGCAGGTTTCCTTAGTAGTGCTATGAATTTAAAGCTTGATAAGAAATTATTTAATGAACACATCTATCTTTTGTATAATCATTATTTATTTTTAGCATATTCTCAGTCTAAGTTTTTTTTTTTTCGTTTTCTTCTTTTTTTAACAAATAAAAATTTAAATATGACACAAGAATTAGTTTTTAAAAGTATATTTCTTAATTCTATGACACACATCATGTTATTTTTCTAAAACCAAACAAATACGTGAACTTAAATTTAGAAAGCAACAGAGCTGTTAAATAGTTTATTACTAAATACTTCATTATACACGTCCCACATGGAATGCCATTGTAAATTAATTTCACAATCATTAAGTCTGTCAATAAATCTTGCAACCAATTATGAGACAGCATTAAATAAATTAATATAGTTCTTAAAGAGAACATTTATCATTAAGTGCAGATTTTGCTTACTTGAAAATGACAGTTTAAAACACCCGTGATTAAGCGTTATGACTTGGAGCTACTTATGTTGCATAAAAAGTATGTACTAAAGTAGTTGTTATTCCAGTCATCAGTTTAAATTAATGAAATAATTACGTATTGATGCAGAACATAATTCGCAAGTCTTTTTTTTTTTGTTTTTTTTTTATTCTTCTAATTAATGTTAAGTTTCAAATAATCCGAAGCGAGAGGGTAAGATATTTCTCTGTAACCAAAAATGGCAGGGGTGAGAGTTTTTCATGATGAAGGGCCATCAAGAAATTTTAGAATAAAGCCTCACCTTTTCATCACTGATTCACTAATGAAGGTTAAGATATTTAAAGTCGAATTCAATTTTGAAATGTGTGCATGGTACATCAACTGGCATAAAGTCAATCTTCAGATCGGAGCCCCCGGGTTTGAATCCTTGCGGATCAAAGATCTGTATCCATAAGACGAACATGGACGTTAAATCTGTAAATCTGTGTTTCATTTCACTCGATTGTTTGGTACATGTGCAAAGTTTGAAGACTCGGCAGGTAAGTTTCCTCTCTCAGCTGATGCTCTGAATTGTGAGAAACTGCGAACTTCCACAGTCTGGAGGACATTCAAAGAAGGCTGCAATACTTTCATTCTAATGTTACTATTAAGTAAAATATTTTTTCGAAATTTTACACATTTGTATTACATTTAACTATTAATTATGTATTTCGTTAAAAAACTGGTTTACGCTGTAAATTTGTAATGAGCAGTATAAGTTTTTCATGTTTAAATATAACTACGAAGACTTACGTAGACTACGTAGACGAAACGTAGACTTTTCAACAGAATCGCCAAGAATTTGTTCCTTTGAAGCAACAATATTTTTGCCCATGCGACAATCTGTAGCTCCACGTTCTTCCTCACTTGTACAATTTCCCGATCAATTAAAAAAAACGATTGTTCTAGTTAAATCAGTACTTAAATTCGAAGCAGGGAGATATTAGTGATATCCAAATTGATCACTTTTGGTGGGGGATGGACGTAATTTTTTTAATCAAGGGAAAACAGTTATAATACGTATGTAACATCTAGTATAGGTAGCACTGATAAACATGCATCGTAATGCTACGCAAAAGTTGCACATATATCTGCGAGAACAGCTCTGGTAAATATTTTATACAGAGCAGAAAAAGGATTGTCTTCATACCTTGCGGAAATTTTACATACATTACTGAGTTTACGCAAGGCTTGCCGTGTAAAGAAATTGATAAAACTTGAAAAATCCAACTTATAATGAAAGAAAATAAGTTCTTTTCAAGGATGTTAAAAACTCCTTTCAAGGTTAAATATTGAAAATAATTTATGATGTTCGAATATTTTAGTAAGAATGCAGATACACTGCAGTGAAACATCTAGTTCAGTGAATGAAATCTTATTTTTGAGTCATTCATAGGGATAAATAAAGCATTTTGTTTACTTTAAACATTTTCTTTTCCTTTGCAGGCTTTCATCTTCAGCGTGATGCGTGGACCCTTTGTAGAAGAGTTCTATCAGTGCGTGACGTATGGTTTCTACACAGCAGCCTGGCAGGAACAGTTCTACACAACGTTTAGTCTGGTGCTCATGTTCCTCTTACCGTTACTGATCCTGATCGTCACCTATATCACAACATTTGTCACCATTGCAAGTAAGTAGTTTCCTTCTTTTTACTCGCTATTCACTTTTGTGTAATTTCAGAGCCGTTCACGGTAAGCATCCAAGAAATACTTGAAATGCTCTGTAGCAGAAGAGATGCAATCCAGGATTTCAGTGACCATTATCATTAGACTTCCTCCACTGAGCTGCCCAAAAATACGACTGAGGAGTGTTCGGAAATTTTAATCAGATGTCGTCTATCATCAGAAAGAAATCAGAAGCTCAGAAGAAATTTCACCAGAGTGTACAGACATTTTCTTCAAAATAAGGAGGGTTCCAGTGGAACTGTACCTCTCCCAATTATTTTTTCTCATTGGGTGAATGCTGAAATACCCTACAAAACCTTGAAAATAGTTTAAACCTAGGTTTAACATGTACACCGGTTGTTTAGTGGGAGATTAAAGCCCATTGCGGGAAAGCACTGGACTTCGAAGAAGATTCATGAGATCGATGGGAGCAAATAGATTCAAACAGTATTCAATGACCTCCTCCTCTATGCATACCATTCCTAGAATTTCTCCCACAGAATGCATTATTTTGAAACCTGTTAATCGTGCCAATGGACCAGGGTTGGCAAGTTTTTGACGTATGACAGTTTTTGACAGTTTTAACCATGGTTTAAACTGTCACGTCAAAAACCCTATCTCAAAAACATTTTGTCAAAAACCTCAAACATTGCTCTTGTAGCATTACAAATATTAAATGATGTGTTTAACATTGCATGCATTGTATAAGCTATGAATATGTGTGAAATGTTAATACTAATTTTCAAGAAATATGGTCATTTTTTACATATTTTTTTATAAAACATATTGTCTAGAAAAAGGAAAAGAAAGTGGAAAGAAATTTAATTATGTATCCAATATAGTCGAAACAATATTCTTGCTAATATAATATTAAAATTATCAATTATCAATTTCAACAAAAAATTAGTTATGCTTTATAGAATGCTTCGTGGAAAAAAATTAACGAAACTAATAAGTATTATTTTACTGTAAAATATTTTGTATCTGCTATTAATCAATCAATATATAGAAATATAAAATGCGTGCTTTCTCATTCTCTATTTTGAATGCGAAGCTTTAGTATACTGATAATTAATGGTGTTGATCTTTATTTTATTTAAATGACTGAAATTACTACGTTATTGGCTGTTGCTTAAAACCCTTTCAATTTAGGTTTTTAGATTAAATAAAAAATAAACGAAATGCTTTCTTTAAGAAATGTTTAGCCGTACATTAATTTGAAAAGCTTGAAAAACTGCAGACCATTATTTATATAACTGTATACAGTACCATGTACCCTATTGAAAATGATCTATATGTACCATTTATAATTCTTTTACAGGAGAAAAAAAAATCTAATACATTACACTCTATGGACAGTCATTTAATGAGCTCAACTTGTGTGTTAGCATAATTGATATTTTTAAATATAATTAATTTTAATTATTTATTTAGTTTCATGCAAAATGAAAATATACTGCATACTTAGTTTGACATTTTGTTATCTTTTTGTAATAGATTAGTTTTTGACAATTTTTGACGGTTTAAACCAGTTTTTGACAGTTTAAACCAGTTTTTGACGCTTGTCATGTCAAAAACCCAACCCTGCAATGGACCATTTCAGGATCTTTTCTATGAATACTTCTGAAGATTTCTCCTATGAATCCTTCCGAGGACATTTTACGGATCCACCTATGGATCCTCTTGTTCACTTTCCTCACACTTCAGTTTGGTGTCCCCCTCCTATGAAAGGGACAACATGATCAGATGTATTCTGCTTCTAAATAACAGGTGCGTCAGTGCTGTATAATAATTTGGTTGACATAAGTTTACAGCTGTTCAACTGTAATACGCATTGCTGGCATAGGGTAGAGACTTTTTTTAAAGACTTTCTAGCGAGTTGCATATTATTTTCTTTTCGAGAGAATCATAAATGAATTTTATGCTATATTTCTTTCCTGATCAGTAGATATTATCAGCATCCTTTGCCATTTTTCAGTGAGAGATATGTAACTCATGCTTTTGATTTTCTACACTCATGTCCATAAATTAAGGATAATTCAGAATCACACAGAAATTGATCTCTAAAATAAAAATTTCACCTGTGGAATGATCACACACATCTTGAAGAAGAATATGCAAATTACAGGAAACCACCAGATGGCGTGGATGGTACGTCACAATGACGAAAGTGTAAGAGAGGGGTATATAAGGAATGGTGGCAAAGAAGTAAAATTGTTCACAAGCGCTGTGAAAGCCTTTCAGTGCAAAAACCGCACAGTTATGGCACAAAGGAGGCATTTGGATGATGTTTTACGTGGCAGAATTATCGGACGACTGGAATGTGGACGTACCCTGCTGGAAGTATCCGAGGAACTTGGAATCGCCCAGAGTGTCATCTCCAGGCTTTGGCAACGATTCCAAGATGATGGTAATGTGAGTAGACGTTACAGCACAGGTCGCCCCCGAGTTACAACGCCGAATGAGGACCGCTATTTGGCAGTTACTGCCAAAAGAAACAGACGGAGTACAGCATCAGACCTGTCTCGTCAGCTCTCTTCAGCTACCGGTACGACAGTTTCAAGGCAGACCGTGTACAGACGCTTAGGGCACATTGGTCTATATGCTCGTAGGCCTGTCAGATGTGTTCCACTTACCGCAACTCACTGTCGCCTGCGATTAACCTGGAGTAGAGAGCATGCATTGTGGACACCGCAACAGTGGTCTTGTGTGATGTTTTCTGACGAGTCCAGGTTTAGTTTGGAGTCTGATTCTCGCCGGACATTCATCTGGAGAGCGCCAGGTACCCGTTACCACCAAGAGAACACCATTGAAAGACACCGTTACAGTGGTGCAGTATGGCTCGTTTGGGGAGGAATTATTCTTGGTTCCAGAACTGACCTGCATGTTCAGAGTGTAACGATGACAGGCCACATCTATCGGGATGTCATTCTGGAACAACATGTACGTTTGTTTCGGGGCGCCATGGGTGCTGAATTTGTGTTTATGGATGACAACGCCTGTCCTCACCGTGCAAACATTGTAGACGAATGCCTTCAATCGGAGGATATCACCCGTATGCATTGGCCAGCATACTCACCGGACTTGAATCCAATAGAGCATGTGTGGGATATGCTTGGCCAACGAATTGCAGCCCGTCAACCCCCTCCCACCTGTCTACCGGAACTTCGGAGTGCATTGCTTGATGAGTGGTGTAATATTCCCCAAGATCAGATTGATCATTTGATACTCAGCATGCCTAGGCGTTGTCACGCCTGTATTGCATCGTCCGGGAGACATACTCCGTATTAACCATCCTACTAACCATGTTATACTCTTTTTTGTAAATAGGTTCTTTTTTGAAATTTGGTCAAGGGATTAAAACTTGCAATTTTTATTAATTATGTCAAACATATAGCATCTTTTTTGCTCTTTACTTTTTGTTTAATAAATAGACTTTACAAATAAGTCAAATTTGTGTTGCTTCTTTCTCTTTCTTTGCCTGAACTTCATTATCCTTAATTTATGGACATGAGTGTACTATAACATGCATAATTCATGCACTATCTCAGATTTAATATGGTGTCGTCTAGAATTCAATAATTTCCATAATATTAGCATATCTGGCTCCATTATTTTTCGGAATGTTGACCCTTTTTGTAAATTTGTTGTCTTCAGAATTATTGCTTTTAGATATTTGCGTTTGTTTGGATGCAAGTTCTATTTCAGACAAGATAGAATCCATCATCATACGTAAGATGCTGACATTCCCAGACTTTTTTTTAAGATCTAGTTCAATATCATAACTTTTATTGTTAAAAAAATTAAAATTAAAGCTCTTTATCTTACCCAAGAATAAGCTGAAGTTCTCTTTATTTATTTTCCATCTTCCCTATAAGCAATTTTGATGTATCACAATATACCAAGATTTATTTCTCTCTTACAAATAAAGATTAAACAGCAAATCAACTTCAGAAAAAAATACAATTTCAATTAAAATAAATTTTAGATAAAATTCAATTAAATCAACTTTAGAAAATTTTACGCCTCGTCTTTCATTTAAATCCCATGAGATAATAGATAAAATTTTCTAAAGTTATGCAAGGTGTCTCAGTTGGTAACATGCTTTAATTATTTATCCATTAGAAATAAGTGGGCTATGTAAATCGAAAAAATGCTTAAAATATGGTAGGAGGAAAGACTACTTGAAGAAAAATGTTTCTTTTTAATTTTAAAAAAGTGACCCTTTTTAAATTTATACGACCTCAGATTAAAAAAATTGCTTATTAGTAAATTGTGCCCCCATACACTTATAAAGTGATGTATAAAATTTCCACCTTTCATTATAAAACGTCTGAGAGACATTTTTAAACAAGGGTGTTCAGAATTTGAATGTAACGTACACGATGATGTAAACGTTTTTTTTTTTAGAGAGCAAAAAAAATTTTTCTTTCGCGATTTCTGTGCAACCCTAGGAAAGAGATTATCCGACGTGATTTTTTACCCTTCGTGAGCCATTTTGAAAGTGGTTTAAGTCAGCATACATTTATCTTCATTTCTCGGACACTTTTTAGGATGTAATTATCAAACTTGTACATCACCTCATTAGTGTATATTATGAAGCAAATTTTACTAATAGGGAATTATTGCATAGGGTCGTGTACGAATTTAAGAAATGCAGCTTTTTGAAATTTTTCTTAATGTAGTCTTTTTTTTTCTTCTACATTTTGAGCATTTTTTAAACTTATACTGCCTACTCATTTCTAATGGATGAATAATTAAAGCGTATTACCAACTTTTTGGATCACCCTGTCTATGGTTTGACGTTTTCAAGAGTTTAAATCATTGAAATTAGTTAAAATGAACCGGGATAGCAGAATATTGTGAACAGTATCTGTAAACACAATTTGATTCCTCAGATCCAGTGAATAAAAGGGTAAACGGATCGATGAAAATAAATTTTACCACACTCCATTAACAGTAATTAGCCTTCGAGCGCTGGCCATTAACTCTAAACACGTGCAACGTAATGATGGCTTTTTATTTTAGCTATGTAAATAATTACAGCTGCAACGAAATTTTTTGAAGACGAAATGCTTTTAAACCCTGCAACGCGCTGTGGTTGCACAGTGAAACCACCTTATTCAGCGCTTTCACTGCTAGTCGCAGAGAAAATAGGGTTAACTGGTCCCAATGCCGAAAAGGTGAATCCGTTGCCATCGATCTATTTAACTACCACCAACATGGCGGTCGATCGAATGGCCCATCTGGAGCCATAGAGCTAAAGAAATTTTCTGACACAAGTGCGTCCGCGTAGTCAGCTGTGTCAGAAAATTTCTCTGGTATGTGGCGTCATATGGGCTATTCGATCGACCGCCATGTTGGTGGTAGTTAAATGAATCGATGGCAACCAATGCACTTTTTCAAAGTTGGGCCGTCTGTCCTGATGGTCTTCTATATTGATGTGAAAATACTTGGAATCAGAGGGTTAACTACACTCAATGTTTGAATCTCTACCTGAACTAAGGATATATTGCTTTCGTTAAGCTTTAAATTTTTTCTGAGTAAACTCGTCACGATCTTTAAAAAAAAAAAAATGACTATTGCGAATTATTACTTGAAAAAGTTAAGTGATTCAGGACCAATTTTTTAGAATAGTAAAATACTGTTGTCATTTTTTCAATTGTTTTTACGTTTTATTTATTACGTTCCTGATGAAGATGTTAATTAATTAGCACCAAAATAGTTTTTAAGCACATTCTCAGTGAATTTTTAAATTTTAAATATTTATATTTGGAGTGACAACAAAATATTTGATACGCGTAATGCTTAATCTGCCTAAAGTGCTTTGAATATATTTCTGTAATATTGCTCCTAATTAAAATTTAAAAAAAAAAAACAAAAAAGTGTAAATAATTTAGAAATGGTTTTTAATTCAGAATTCTGTTTGATTTTTTAAAAATTTAATTAACCATGGTTTTCCATTTTTTTTTCTCTCGCATTTTTCCGTTCATTAAAACTCAACTTGGTTGACTAATTTCAGCATAATTACTTTTATATTAAAATGTGAGCTGTTTCTTTAGTGTTCTTGTATTCTAATGGGAAAATGATTTTTTTCCCTTCGTTATAAGTCTTAGCGATACTCTTGAAAAGCTAAGAATATTTGCATATTTAACTCGAAGTTTAAAAGAAAAAAGCAAATCTGTGTATTTGAGCAAATTTTCAAGCGAACGGGTAAGATCGTCATTTTTTAAAATATAAATAATCCGGTATGTAATTTATGCAATTTATTTAAGGCAGTGATGAAGTACAGCTGTTGTAGGAATGTTACTGGATTTCGTTATCTCAGTTTTAAAATGTTAACAACCCCTCGCGTTTTTTAGATGTTTTTAATTTTTATGGAATGGTTTAGTTTCAACCATGGGTACCCATACATATGAGCAGAGAGGGCTATGCTCGCAACTTAGCTCCAATTAAAAATATGTATTAACTTTATGATTACGTACTGGTATAACAGAGAAGTGTTTCAACACTAAAAAATTGTATCTTTCTGGAGGAGGACCCCTGATTCCCCCACCCCCTCCATTACGAAAAATTATAAGCGGGTCATGGTTTAAAACCAACAAAGCCGTTATCAGAAACAGTTCTAGGTTTAATTTTCTATCATAAAAATCTTGAAAATTTAAATGATATTTACTATAGTAAATCTTTAAATTGAAAAGGGATGGACCACGTTTACAAATCCTGATATACTATACAGGTCATTCTCAAAATAAAATGCAACAAAATATTACAATTTACCCTATCAATATGTGTTAATTTTTAAATATTATTATTATTACTTAAAATATTTTACTTATTAGCCAGAAAACTAGTTTTTTTAATATATCGAAACTCATACCGTTTTCTCATTGTAAGTAACAAAATTTATTTATTTATTTTGCTTTATAGCCAGATGTAAAATGTTCACTCATTGTTACAAAACATTTTTATCATTATTATTATTATTATTATTATTATTATTATTATCATTCAGGTAAAATAATTATTGTAATGCTTATACGCAAAATTTGGCCGGCAACAAATACAACAAATTTCCGTTACGTTTAAATAAATACATTTGTTCAAATTATTTAGTAAGTTATTTTAGTTTGCTCCGTTCAATTCAAGACAGTACATTTTTCCTTAATTAAAAAACTTAAGATTATTATTTTACAATTATAAATTCATTGTGCACTTAGTTACTCGATTTTAACATTGTACAGATACAGGCCAACGAAAGCTGCGAGAGTTTCTGCAAGTCATCACCAGCGGCGTAAGCAAGCAAAATATGTTAAGACATGGGTGACATGCCATCAGAATGCTAGTATAAGTAAGATGTGTGGGTGCATTTCACAAAAAACATAGTACACTGGAAAAAAATCTACAGATCTACCCTCATCTGAAAAGCACTAATTGTTGGCTCCCGGTTCAGAAGAAGCTATGGTTACGAAAGACAGCAGAATTCGCTAGGGTCTCATTTCGAGGTCAGTCCTTTCGAGGATTTTCAAAAGTTGGTAGCAGAAGCCACAGTCCTTATCTAAAGCACGCAACTGCTGCTCGAACACAGTCCGCCAGGACTGTGATGAGCATCATCTCGGAATGATTCTACGACAGAAAAAGAGCTCTACTGTACTTCAACTAACAGAAACCTTCAACCAGTCTCCCAATTGATCGCGGTGTGAAACAAGCGCATAGAATTTCAGAGGACGAGAATGCGTAGTTCGGATTCCTGTTTCTGTCAGGAATGGCAGAATTCGTGTGCAGTGGTATCAGGAAAGACAAGCGTGGACACCTGAATACTGGAAATAGGTTAGGTTAGAACTACCTTTATCTAGGCTGAATCATCCCCCTCTAATATAAAATAAAAATTATAAAAAACTTTCTTAAATAACATCATAAAGTTTACTTCAACGGCCATACAGCTGTTTCAAGCAAAACTTTTTGCCCCTCGTCAGTGACAATCACCTGAAGATGGAACTTCCATCCTATCTTCAGTTAAATGAGGGTAAGCAAAAGCTGTGAAATATTTGAGCATATTGGCAGGTCAGGTGCATTCTGCAATGTTACATTTTAATCCGAAGGCCGGCGTATACTTCATGAACGATAATGCAACTGTACACCGTGCCAGAATCGTTCAAGATTGGTTTAATGAACATCAATCTGACTTCCGACAGCTTCTCTGGACACAGCAAACTTTGGACATATATCAAATAGAAAATAATTGGGACATGTTGGAAATACGCATCCAAAAGTAATCTCCTCTTTTATTAAACTTACAGGATCTCGGGAATCAGGAAAATCAGCCAATACATGGTATTCTTAGGATGCAAATGCATTTTAAAAGCTTGTAGAATTGATGCTTTCACGAATACTGGCTGTTTTTCGTGCAAAAAGAAGTCCAATAATGCATTTAATTAAGTTTTCTAATTCATTGACCAGTGTGTGTGAGTGCATGTCTAAAATATCTCAATATGTATGTATGCCTTAAATATCTCAGTATAAAAGTTAAAAATTAAACTCGTGGTAACCAAGTAAACAGGTTAGAAAGTTTTTTTGAAACAGTCCTGTTTACTTGGGGGTTACTAATTTCGCTTATTCTGTTTAGGTTTGACTTTTACTTTATTATCACATCAAGCTTCATAAAGATTTAAAAGGGCTTTAACTTTATTCTTAATGTCATGACACTCTAAAATAAAGGATATAAAACAGTGGACATTGAATAAATGCATTCATCTTAATATTTTTGTGATTTTATTTTCTTGCAAAGAAGAATCATTCAAATGCAGCTGGCAGCCATGGATAATGTCAACATTAGATAATTATTTGTTTAGGCAGAGGTGTACGTTGGGAATTTCAGCTATTAAAAAAATTGGTAACATAGTGGACGTTGAAAAAAAAACTAAATTCTGGGAAATAAAACGTAATAAGCAGTAGAAAATAAAGTTGCTGAATAAATTTCGTTAGTCTTAGTTATAATTACGAAAGAGTCAGAAATATAATCTTTCATAAGATTGCCCATTAATAAGAATCGTTTTAATTTTTAACTATATTCGGACGCTATTTTAATTATATTTAATTTTAAAGCAGTCCAAATAATATGTTAAGATTATCCCCTTTCCAAAATATTTATGCTAAAATTATAACAACAAACAAAAGAAAATTGAAAGCCATTCCAGGGACATGATTTGTAACATTTTTTTTAGAATGACCATACATATTTTTTATTGGCGAGTGAGCGAACATTCGTTTAGAATTAACTTTATAATTCAACATTTTTAACTTTTCATTTTGTACGATTTCTCCAAGTTTCACTTTCGGTTATATATATTTTCTCATTCTTTCGAAGTTATTTTTGAAGTTACGGCTGAAGGACGTACATTTATCTTAAAGTTTGAAAAGTTTTCAAATTTATATTCATGGAATTCGAAGTCTGAAATACCGATGTTCAATATTTACTCTGACATTTCTCCGAAAACAGTCGTATTTACGAAGGTAGAACACAATTTAAAATTTTTTATCTGTAATGAATATGTACATCTTTTCCCCCGAAAATATCTTCCCATATAGTTTAGAGCATTATATGTTTGTGGTTCCAAGATTGATATTCTTAAGCGTATTTCTTTTTTATTTTATTCCCTTTTAAAGGTGTAGAAATTTTACGCCATTCCGTATATACAATGAGTAAGTTTTGTATAATAATGCATCATTTCGAAAACCACATAAGTGAGGATTTTTCGAAGCAAAATCAAATATAGTTTTTTTAACATAGGTTTTATTCAAAGCTATTAAAATAAAAATACTGCATAATTTAATCCCAATAACTAAAATACTAAATCCGTCTAAATCCTTCAACATCTACGTATTTATGTGTTGTACAGTTGTAATTGATTTCTTAAAAGTTGGGCTTTGATTTTTTTAATTACCTATTCCTTTTTTAATTACGAATTTTTTAAATTTATATATTATTATTATTAAAGAATCTTAAAAGGGTCTTGTTTTTGCAATTCAGAAGCATACCTAACTTCATATTTGATAACATTTCAAAATATACTTTTTTATGTACTTCTTGTGTACAGAACTGTGAGTCTAAAGTCTAGTTTTAGTAGATTGATCCATTAAGCTGAAAAAAATCGAAAAGTCAGATAAGTGACCATTTCGCACCGATAAAGTACTTTTGATATACCTTTCATTTATTTTTTTTATTTATTTTGCCACAACCGAAAACACATTGCCAAACCAAGCAAGTGAAATGATCAGTAAAGCCCAATGCAAGTAATTTATACTTGCTACTTAGAATTTTATGTACATGTATATATATACATAAGAACATTGTGCATACAATAGCTCTCTGTGTCTTTTGCTTTCAATACCGTGGGCAGATCAGACAATGTCATTTATTGCACTCACGCGCCACCCTGGTACAAGGAAATAACGAAGGGTTATTAATGACCAGGGCTCACAGGATTTGGTCTTCAGTTATGTCCGTCATCTCATTCCTGTGGAACTGCAGACCAATGTGTTGAACATATCTATATGTCTTTAATATTATCGCTAAAGCAAAAGTTATCTTGTAGCTGCCTATTTATTGCTAGAGATGGACGCCAGACGAAAAATAGGCCTCTTGGCCTCCGGAACTCATTTGCTACTTAAAAACTCCTTAAAATTTATTTTACAAAATTCGAGGCTCTTAAAACTCCTTAATATTATGCAATCAAATGATAATTACATAATATTATGTTGTACTCCTTAAAAGCTTAATTTTGCACTCACAGTAACAACACGGATAAACTAAATGCGAAACGTCTGTGACCTTTCAGATTGCGGTGACCTTAAAGGTGATGAAAGAAGAATTCATATTTCTTTATCCAATTTAGAGTTTGCTACTAACAAAAAACAATGTAATAATAGAATACAAATGGTGTGAAGTTTAATTTTAGTCTTTCTTTTTAATACTTTTTTTCGACATGGCTTCAAAAAACTATAGTTTTGCATATTCAGTTTACATTAAAACTTTTGTTAGAGAATGTTTTTAAAGCACAATGATAGTTATGAATAAATCCTCCTGTTATCCTAAGATTTCTTGTAATGTAAAGTTTATTATGTTTCAGTTTTTTGAGGCGTGCTATTTAAAATACTGATTATTACAAATAATTACATTCATAGTCCAGAAAACTGGAGACTCCTTAATAAAAATTTTGGGGTCCTTAAATACTCCTTCAAAACTCTTTGAATCTCATTTTTAAAAATAAGTATGAACCCTGGTCTTCCAAACAGCCAAAAAAGCCTTGTCTCATCTCACAGAATCCGCATATTTTTATGTTACGGATTGTAATGTTTGCCTCGTTTCAGGGAAAATAAAAAACTGCAAATTTCTCAAAAATTATCCATCTCTATATATAGTTAGGGATCACTCTACTCCAGATCATCATGAATATATATATATATATATATTAACTTGCTTTTACAGAGCAAGATAATTTGTAGTATCCATTTAGAGTCAAGTATTCATCATCGTAGCAGGGTTTATGGATAAAAAATGAATCGAATCATATAATATTATAATATTTCATATTGATGAGCGATTAATTGGGAAAGCGGCAATTAGATTCAGCACTAGAGACCATTCTCAAACTGGTTGATACTAGAGATGCGGCCTGCTGGTAACAAAAGTTGCGAGATTTCTGCTGAAATACAAGTAAATCTCAGTTTTGTATAATTTTTTCAATTATGTTTGCTTCGGTGTTTTATTGCAATTAAAACTTTCGACAGCTTACTTAAATTTTGCAATCTCTTTCTGTAAAACTTTAGTATAGTTATTGTTGTTGATTTTATTTCATAATTTTTTTACTTCTTTCTGCGTTACGCAGAACTTTAATTTTTATCTATAAACGTCTTTTGGACTTAATTTACGAGGCGATATTTCTGAAATTAGATTTTTTTTTTTTTTTAGAATCTTTTTATGTTGAAGGTAGCGAACTTTTCAACACCCGAAAAATCTGTCTACCTTGGATATAAACTGTAGTAAAATTCGTATTTTTTTAAAAATAAGTTGAGTGATAAAATACTACTACTTATAAAGTCATATAAAAGGAAAATAATTTTATTGTTATAATTTTCTGTCTTAATTTTTTGTTCTCAGAATGTAGAAATATAGTATTATATATTGAATATATAGTATTATATATGAAATATATAGTATTATATATCTAAAAGATTGCTCACTCAAGTTAAACAAAAGAAAAAGAAATTAACATTTTCAACATACTAAATAGCTGCCGTTATAAGGGGAAAAAAATCATTTTTTTTCTCAATTCGGATGTTTTCCAAAGTTTATTTGGTTTTACTGAATTTTATGATAAATACTTTTTATGTTTTTCATGCTACTTTTTAAATTTTTTTAATATGTTAAAAAACTATCATAATAAATTTCTCTATTAACTTTCTTTTAGCTTTTCGACTTTTCTGTTTATTTTGTTTTTAATCGTTATTACTTTACTTAAGCACGTGAACATGCTTTTTTCCCTTCTTTCATTAAAACATTATTATTATTTCTCCATGAACATTCCAATTTAAAAATAGTTCTACGGGTCTTATATTTTAGTCCTAAATACTGCTTCATTTTATAATTGAAAAAATCGAATTTTTAATTAAAAAACTCATTAAAAACGTATTGTTTACAAAGTAAATGCTCTACAGCTGTTTCTGTATACATTAAATTTAAAATAGGAGTAAATTGAAACATTAATTAATTGATATCATAAAGAACAGAAAGTATTTTTAGAGTATTTAGCTGCCATATTTTCAATTTTTTTTGCAGCATCTTTATTCATATTTTGGCCACATTATAATTAAAACCGCTTTTATAAGAATTTTCTTAATTTTACTTTAATACTTTTTGTTTGTTTTCAATTAATATTTCTCACTCTCGCTTCTTTTTTTATTTGCAGTATACATTAATCGATTGTCTTCTTATTCTGTTTTGTTTCTATGTCAATTCACTATGTTACAGCTGTCGATGAAACTGCTCAACTGAGTCTAAAAGAGTAAGCAATGAACGTACACAGACAGTTTTACAGTATTCTAGTTTCGTAATCAATGTAGAAAAAAAAAGTCATAATTTTCCCGTTACTTCTAATCACTTGTATTTTTTTTTTAATGAAGTATGTATGCTTTTATAAAGATACTCTTTTAAAAAGTGGCTCTGCGTCATAATGTACACAGTAAAGTCACTCAAATTTTTGAAATGTGACCATTATTTCACATATCACTCCATGTGACCATTATTTCACAGAACACTCGGCGACCAATGGTTTTCTATTACGGAAAATAGCCTTTTCTTATCGTGTATCAATATTTACTTTAATTTAAAGAAACCTGTTAAAGCTCTTAGAATACTTTGTAAAACAACATTCTGGGATAAATGGAACAAGAGTGTATATACAATTTTAGAAGTTGTTCATGATTTTCAAATTTCTGTATTATGCATTTATTCATCCGCGTAGCATTTAGTCTCACACCATAGGGGAAGTAATGCACAGCCACTAACTCCAACAATAATATCTCGATATTCTTAATAAAAAATATAACGTAATTTTTCTTTACTTTTCAAATGTACAGTTTTAAAATTATTCATAAAAAAGAATGTGTGAATTATTGTCTTAATTTCCTTTGGTAATTAATTAATTTACCAAAGATGCATTGCCGGGTATAGTTTCCGAAACCATTTATTTTTGAGCCCAAATAAAAGAAAACATGAACCTTTCGTTTAAAACGATTAGAATAAAGCATTTCACTCTTGTCAGTAAAGCTTTCTTCCAAATCAGCAAAATTTAAAAAGAAATGCATTCAATTACCTATTTATTATTTTTTAATACTCAGGTACAAAATAATAATTTACTTTTTAAAATTATTTCCTACTTCATTCCATAAAATTAATGTCGTTTCATGTCCAAATGAGCATACGTGCAAGCTCTCACAGCATATGAAAAGTAGGATTTTTTTCTTTATATTTTCCCGAAACTTTATTTTTTTTTATTTCCCGCCTCTCTAATGGACAAAATTAATCAACTAGCAAGAAGTTCACGTTTCTATGCAGGAGATTTATGCATTTAGACGGGCACGTGGTGATTAGTTCCATATACATGCAAAAGAAAAAAGTAAAGAGGAAATTCCTATTTAGAAGATAAACAGTTTTCTGTTTAAAAGATAAAAATGTCTTGTCAAAATTTGAGTTTTACAAATTCATAATTTAACATATAAATGAACATCGAAAATTTCAGTGAACAGTAACTGTCACCCATAAATAAGATTATATAAGGATTACTAAATTTAGACCATGCACTAGCATTATATATGCGTGTATTTTTACATAACATGAATGTAGTTGTATGGTTACATATTTAATCATTCGCATTGCATATGTTTCACTTCTGTTTTGTTTGTGAACATTATAGATTTTTTTCCCTTTCTCTCCTTTCAGATTCTGGTAAGATTAGCTACACTGACATTTTTCTTACGTAGCCCGTAGACGTTTTGTAAGTTAGAATGCATGAGATTATTTATGTGTCGTGCTGCATGCTGCTGTGTGCTTTATTCGTGTTTTCTGTTGATGATTTGTCCGAATCCTAATAGCTTAACAATTTTTTTCAAATAACGTGATTGGGGAAGGTGGAGTAATATGGGTATAAAAACAGGCTTTTTTTTAATTATTCTTTGGCTATTTCTGTTTCTAATAATGTTAGTCTTGCAACTTTTTTGTACTACTTTATGCAATTTACTGATCCCATTCAAACCTGAAAAAGATTTTATACAACTATGTTAGTTTTAAATGCAAAAATATTTAACTTTTTTAATTATTGTTTTATAAACAAAGTTATTTTTTTCATGAAAAGTGGGTAATAGATTTTTAAAAAAGCTATTGCCTTTCATGAAATGTTATTTATTTCCTGGCATGACTTTGGCTTGGGCTCTTAGACGTTGTCTCTAAATAAACATTGCATTTCGGCATCTCATTCTTGCAGGGTAAGCTGGAAAAAATTAAGTAGTCATTTCTTTTTGATCAAAAATATAAATAACGTTTTTATAATTTTTCTTTCTTAACTTATATGTTCTTGCACTAGTAGGCAAAATTTGTCCTCATTAAAAGCATTACTAGGTGCATTTGGAAACATAATATTAATTCAGCTTAACTGTATAGGAAAGACCGGGATACACATTACATGCGGTCACGTTCTCCAACTCGCTCTAGTTTTAAAATGAGCCGCTAAATGACTCCAGCATGCAAACTGGCTGAAGTAGTAACACATCACACATAATCTACGAAAGTTTTAGTTCAGTAGCTGCTCTCACATTGTTAGAAGAGCTGTTACCTTCATTATTTCCACTGTGCGTAAACTTTTAGGTCTTTATACAAAGTAGTACATATTCCGATTTTGTATTCAGTATTGCTTCCCCACAGTAACTTTTAATATCCCACTGGCACTCCAAAAAGATAAAAGTAAACATGCTAAACATGGTTCCAAATTTTAAGAAAGAACTAAGAAGCATTTTCTTTAAATTTCTTTACCTTGTAAAAATTTTTAAATACTGAGTTCAGGCAGTTTTAAAATTATACAAAATAAAATATAGTGCATTTTGATACAAGCAACGCGCTGATTGAAGGAAATAATCTCCCATTGCAAAATCTATCAAAGTACCTACTTTTCAAGTTTCAATCTTGAAAAAATTGATCTCGGTGACTGCGTTTGTGTTTTACTACTCTATGCAATCCATTCAAATAGTTAACAGAAGTTTTAGTTAACAGAAAGTGTATGTGGATAATAACAACACCTCCTAGATAAAGAAAGCCTAACAACTCCTAGGCCACCAAACTTTGACGTCATCATTAGAAGTACATTTAAAAGTTTTATTTTCACAAAATAAAACTATAAAAAATTTCTGGTGAATTTACGCATGAGTAACAACATTTTAACAATTTGAAATACAATTTTAAGACAAATGGCAGTTTTTAACCATGACTAATTTGTTAATGTGATAAGAAAATAGATCAGAATGAGTAATTTTGTATGAGAAAGGTATTTCAATATTAATGTTTAAGATATTTTCTAATATTTGTAGCGTTCATCAGAAATTTGAAATAGTTTTACTCTTTGAAAATAAACTGCATTTTCGTATTCCTAGTGATGACGGTAAAGCATGGATTGATAGGCTTTCTATATGTAGGAGGTGATGATAATAATAATGATAATGAATTCAATCACCGAAAATTTATATGAGACACTATACAACATTATGAATTATTATGTTACAGGGTCTAACAGGTTTATTGGCACAAACTTTAAGGGGAAGTAGGGCATATAATAAGGATTCATAATCACATAGGAATGTGGGGTCAAAAACCCAGTTTTCTCTTATCTGCTACTAATCACTTTGGAAAAAGAGTTGAAGTGTTAGTCTAATTTCTTAACCAAGTTTCATAGACAGTGGTCTTTTCTCCAAAAATCGCATCTATGAAATGAAATAGAATTTTTAAACTATTAATTTTAGTCAGGTGTTTCCTGCAAAAGATCCCTACATAAGTTTTTGATGAACAAGAGTCGGAAAGTTCATTAATATTGCAGCACTGGTTCCAAAGTGATTATTAACAGCTACATGAAGACGACGTTTCCGATACCCCATTGCTATGCGATTCTGAATCCTTGTGATGTCTTATATTTTCAGTTAAAGTTTGTCCCAAAAATTCTGGGACTCCCTGTACATGTTAAATTAAAAATTCTGTCTTTGTGACTGCGTTTCTTGTGTTCCTT
Source organism: Cheiracanthium punctorium (assembly GCA_038373885.1). Lineage (NCBI taxonomy): Eukaryota > Metazoa > Arthropoda > Arachnida > Araneae > Cheiracanthiidae > Cheiracanthium > Cheiracanthium punctorium. Next base: position 200,801 of record JAWZYV010003815.1, on the reverse strand, counting down.
TTTTCTGACTCGCCAAAGAAAGTAAGGAGATTTGAATTTTTCTATTATGCATCGATAACTATTATTTTGTGCCGTGTATCATTATATTTTGACTGGTCCATGTGCGAAAGAATATCACAACGACGCAGGAAGAAAAAAAGAAGGAACGTCTAGTTCGATCAATTGTTTATAAACATCAATCTCCTGACAAATAGAGTTTGCATGACAATATTATTGCATTATTCATGACGTGTCACGATTTTCTATAAGATAATGGATCATGAGCAAAGTATTTCTCTGGTCGAAGTTTTGCCGACTCTTATTTTTCTTCGCTTATTGTAGTCCATGTGATCGCTAGAAGTCAATCATCTAAAAGCAACAGATGTTGTTATATCTGTCAAAGAATAGACTATATGCTTTAATCAAGATATTAAAGCGTAGGATATATTTCGGAAACAACATTTAATTGTTTTGGTATGCTTACGAGTGAAAATTTCAAACATCTTACTCAAAAGAATGCGATTTATTTATTTATTTTATTCTATCTATTTATTTAGTTTAGTTTACCCATCGTGAAATACTAAAAAAAAGAAAGCGTTATTCATTAACGCTGTTTCTTAAATTTCTTCAGTCTCTTAAGCTGTGAAAAATGTTTTAACTTAGCATTCCCCCACCCCTCCCAAAAAAGTCAAGAAATTAAAACCATGAAACAGACTCTTCAAGTACTTTAAATTATTGCACTATTTGTGAACAATTAGTAGTTAAGTTAATTCATCAGTTAATGAGTACCCTAGAACACAGTAGATACGTTCCGTGTTCTGTGAATCTGTGTTGTACGAGTCACAAACACATGAACAGCACCAGTATCGTTAACAGATAATACAGAAACATCTGTCTCATACTTTTACAGTGTTGTAAGAGTCATTTTTAACGTGTATAGGAAGAAGATAGCAGATTTTTCCGCAGTGTTATACTGTAATTCAACCTAATTCCCGAATAGCAGCTTGAAAAAAAAATCACTTGGCAATGATGAATTACCAATTGTTTTAAGTTTCAACAATTTTTATTTCCATAGCAATTAATTTCAGCCGATACTTCTTTCTCTTATTTTATGATAAGTAATTTCACCTATCTGTATACTTTAAACATACTGGGAGACAATCATTTTTTAAGTTCTTTTGTGAGTAAAATAGGAGTACGGGCTCCTTCTGAATATCATTATGAAGCATAAAGGTACTTTATTTCGGCAAGGATCAACTAAAACATCACTATAAAACATTAATGTTAATATGCAGGTTAATACCCGGAGGACTGCAAAAGAAAACTATATGCTTTTCTGCTACTTTTATAAAAGAGTAACCTTCAGGTACGCATGAAAATGATATCACAAGGGAAAAGTTTATGTTATAAAAATTCTATCTAAAAAGCTCCCATTTATTTTATTTGTCAAAAATGTTTACTTATGATTCACAAAGACTTTTTTATTTAAACAGAAAAATGATAGAGAAGAACATTTTACTTTTTAATGTGAATGATATGTTTGTAATTTTTTGTTTATCAATTTTTATGTTTCTAAAAAGCACTTTAATTTTCTTAAATACAGTATCAAAATCGATCGTGTTAGCAGGACTTGATTACCGAACAGGCCAACTAGGCCACGGCATCGGGGCCCCAGATTTTTAGGAGCCCCCAAGTTCTAAAAAGAAATTTAAAACATAATCCGACAGAATTTACCTGACTTATTTTAATTAATATTGGCTAGTAAAGCCAAGTAAAAAAAGTATGGCAATTAAAAAAAAAGAAAAAAAAATTATCTAGAGACCACATCGATGACAGAATACATTTTCATCAGTCTCATTTGCGCACGTGCTACAACTTAACCTTTTCACTCCCATCGTTGGGAGGACGTTTCTGCAGCATCTTTGCAGTGATGCGTAAGAACAAGTATAATAGTTATAAAAAAAACTATTAAAGAATTTTTCTTTTTTTTATTACCTTAAACACGAACCTCTCTATGAAAGCTAATCTGTAAATGCTAAGTATACCATTTTGGCCAGAAATAATTTTTTTTAACTTCAATTTTTGCATAAAATATTTCTAACTCGAACAAACATTTGTTCCACGTGAAGTAATCAAAACTTTGCAAAATAACACACATAAACACCAGATTTTTTTGCTTTGTTTTAGTTTTTGTTATTTGCTCCGCTTGTAAGTCCGCGTCAACAAAGACCTATAATATCGGGCCTCCCCGAAGAATAGTAGGCCTAGGGCCCCTGACGTTCTTAATCAGGCTCTGTTTGTGAGTTTAACAATCTAATCTTGTTAACCACATAAATTTTAACAAAATACAGTTTCTTCAAATAATACAATACTGCAAATTATTAACTGTTTCCGAACTATTCAGAAGTGTCTTCCTGCAGATGTTTATTTTCCAATCACATACCATTTTTTAAAATTACTACACAGTTTGTGAAATTACTCTTGTTCACTTTCCACATTCATCTTGCTATATTTTGCTTGCTTCGTTCCTACAAAAAAATTTTTAAAATCTTAAATGGAACGAATATGTAAGGTTGTGAGAGTCATAAAAGATTATAAGATTCAGTTTTGTTCTCAATATAATATTCATAGGTTATGTTTTTCCTGAGCAAACAGTCCAATAATTTACTAGTCGCAGCTTCGTTCAACTTTTGAATGCTGTTTAACCCTTTGAGGCGCAACCCTTTCCCAATGCTGAAAAAAGAGCAGCCGTTGCCATCGCTCGCCTTAACTACCAGCAAGATGGCGGACGATCGAAACGTTCATCGGGTGCCACAGATCTAGAGACCCCCCTTTTTTTGACGCAGCTGGCTGTGCGCGGGCTGGTAGTTAAGTCGAGCGATGGCAACGGCTGCTCTTTTTTTCAGCATTGGGCAATCTATCCAGCTGTTCTCGCATTCTTTCGCCATTTTTCAGAAGATGTCAGTGCTGTTAAAAATAATCGTGACAATTTTTTTACGGGAAATGACGTGCTAAAAAGTAAAGGATTCTCGTGGAGCTATGTCACCCGCAACTATTTTTATAGAAATCAAATCTATTCTTCGTGACTGGCAACAATCAAAACGTCAGAGTTTGGTGTTCCCAGAGCGGGAACACTGCGCGTTAAAGGGTTAAAGAATACAGTGATAATCTAACGCAGCACATGAAGTACCTGGCCAAATTAATGTGACCATTAGTCATTCTCTACACATAAGACCTGTGTTTTCATCCTAATAAAATTTGTTGCAAATATTCACAAAACATGTAGCTATACCATGAAACAGCAACAGATTCACAGAAATTTCATCTAAAAAAGGAAGGTAACGAAATCTCTCTGGAATGACTCTGCTCGATTTTCCGAACACATAGTAATGTATAAGAATTCTTTATTGTAGCACTTGCCAGGGGATTGTAAAAGCGTCTGCACATTTAGAATAGCAAAAATTTGAACAACTTTAAGTAACTTAACTGTTTTATTTATTTAGGTTAATCACCAAATAAAACGGTTAATTTTCTCTTGAATTCTTGCTTTCTGCAAGAAATCACCAAATAATGACAGATGTGTGGTGGTCATATATTATGATTTTTTTAAGTAAAAATGGGAAATTTTCCCTCAGCCATTTTTAAATAACAAAGGAAAAAGCGAAAAGTTGACAATCTCGTATATGAAGCCAGTAAAAAACACAAAAAGAAGTGTTATTCTTATCTTTTGAAAAGCAACTAAAACGCAATCATAAATTAGCAAAATAATTAATATTCACTTTTAAAATCTGTACTTCTACTTTTAAATGCATAGAAATTACTATAAACAAATAATCTAATGTCGTAAGCTAATGTCGGAGTAGTATTTTAAAGAGTAATGATGCGATAAAAATATAAATTAACAAATAACTCTGAAAAATATTTACAGATTTTCTTCGTACACAATACAATTACCATCATAATTTCACCAAATTTTATTCTTGTGAAATATCTTATTTACAATGTGGTGAAAACATTTTAATAGAAATATCAAATTTAAGACAAAATAACAAGAACTTGTAAACATGAATTAGACATTATACGTTTTTTAATGTTATTATTTTAAACAGAAACTAATTAAAGTTTCTGAAAAACTTGGAAATTTGGATGTCTCAAATGATTTTACTTCTTTCCAAAGTGTGACGAAATAAAATGCCGGTTCAATTTAATCTTTCCGAGTTACTAATGCGAATCATTTTATTGTAATGTACTTAATTTATTTTTCAGGAACAGATTTTTGCTGAGCATTATTGCAAAGTTTTCAAGAGAAAGATTCTTTTCAACTTTTTAATGAAAAATATGTGTTTTCAAAGATTAAATATTATGAGATTGCTTAAATACATATGACAGAAAGAATTTCATTCTTCTTATTTCCCTGAAAGATGTTTGGATAAAATTTAAACAAGTTTATTAACTTTATAATATTCTAGTATAATTCACATTATTTAAAAATGCATTTTCTTAGCTCAGTGAATTACTTTCATGTGAGTTAGTGTAATTAAATTAAAAGTTCGTTAAAAACAACGTTGAATAATAGTATTTCGAATTTTTTCTGAGAAATTTTAATTTATTTTAAGTGCACAACGAGATGAGTTATAATTTTACAGAACTAAGATAGCTAATTTGAAAAAGTTAATAAATAATGATGTATTTAAAATTCAATTATTAATTTGTATTATCATAGCTCTTCTTAGAAACAGATTTCTTTATTGATTATCGTCTTTGCATTTTTTTTAGTGGAAATATATATATATCGATTTACAAAAGCTGATTTAAAAATGAAAAGAAATTATTTTTGAAACATATAATAGCAAATTCCATTTATGTGTTTTATTCTTAGAAATAATTCTTATTTAACGTTCATATATATTTATATCGTCACATGCCTTTGCTATACCTAGTTAGGAGATAAGATCTAACATTTCTGTTCTAAAATGACATTCCGCATAAGTCAAAATAAATAAATAAATAAATAAATGCACCTTCATTTTAGCAAATGCCGATATGTCATGGTGACATCAAAATCAAGATATCAAGATTTGAGGGGAAATGTACAAGACATACATTGAAAGAGAAATATTATATTTTATTCTTGTTCAGATTCAAGGATTTTTTTTTCTATCTGGGAACATTTGAAGTTAGAGAAAACGTATACATAAAATTTTAAATAAACATTTTATTAGAATCAAAGGCTATCATATATTTTATGACTTCATACAGTTATATGAGCATCTACGCCTGAAATTTCTGGTGCATGAGGACTTTTCTAAGTTTTTAAACTTGCATCTAATAAACTTATATCTAAAAAATGTTATAGAAAGCAGCTCACCAGAACAGTTGAAGTTAAAGTACATAAATATATAAGCACAAATGCCTAAATATATGCATACTGTATGTTTTAAACTGTTTTATTAGTAGGGCATTCTTTCAAATTTTAACTTTAGCACTATATTTATAGAGAGAAAAACTTTTCTAATAGCATGCATTTACTTTTGGTGCGATACGTTATATAACGTGCCGTATAGTTTAAAAAATTGTGGGAAAATATTTTTAGTGTGGCTCAGTATACAAAACATCTAGTGAGAAAAATGAAGTCTCAGCACTCATTTTTCTCACTGGATTTTGCTTTAAGTAATTTGCAATAAATTTCAATTTTTTAAAGTAATATTTAATGAGATATTGAACGTTAAACTTATTTTTTATTACTGTTGTTTTTCTTTAAAAATTCATTTTAAAATCTCTAATTTAAATCGCAATTAAACGCTATCCACATAATTATACCGGTTTTATTTTAATCACAAAAGTGTAACTAATGTTTATATTGTCTGTGAAACAAAACGGAAACTAAAAGATAAATTTCCGTGTATCTGCTGAAGCATTTTTTTTTATAATCCGAACGTACCCTATCCAGCAAACACACGTAGGTTCTCTGAACGTCTATTAACGTTCAGAAAAGGTCTTCTGAACGTTAATAGACGTTCAGAGAACCTGTGTGTGTTTGCTGGGTACTAACATTCAAATTAAAATAGTACAGAACTGATCTTCACTCATTTTCCCATATCCTCCTGAGTAGTAAAAATATTCCTTTCATGTTAATAAGTTAAAAGTACCTTAAAATCCTTTCAAAATAGCAATTTCGGTGGCTACCTCACCACCATCCTCGGTTTAGCTGTTTTGCAATGACCTTTCGTTTAGAATTGCTTTTCATCCCGGATCTATTGGAACATGTGTGGTATCATTAAAGGCGCCATCTGTTGTTATGATATGAAGAGCTTCCATTTTCAGAACGAAATCCTCGTTTCGGTATATTCGGATAATTTTTCTATTTCCTCGGGTCTATTTTGGGTAATTCTTGAAAGTTCTGTACTTAAATTATTAAGCATTAGATGTTGGCAATATGTTCTTTCTTTCTTTTATTTTCCTTTCCGTTACGCTTATATAACAGCCTGGTTCTTTAGAATCGTCGAGGTTAAATTCATTTTATAAATTCCTGCAGTTTCTTCTTTTATTTAGTCTTTGTTGCTACGAATACGTTTAAAAATATTTTTGTTAGGTTTCATTGGTATTTCATCTTTTTTAGCTGTTTCGTAAGATATTTTAATAGTGCTGTGGATGGGGGTGAGGTAGCCACCGAAAGTGCTATTATAAAAGGATTTTAAGGTGTTTTTAACTAAAAACTATTAAAATATTTTACGAAGCAGCTAAAAAAGATATCAAAATACCAATAAAACCGGTAGTTGAACGGCCTCCGGGGCTGTTTAGGAAGCGTAAATTTAATTTTACTGACCCTATATTTCTGCTAATATGAAAGGCGCTTTTGCTTTTTATATTTATTGTGTAATTACCTTTCACGAATTCCACAAATCAGCTAGGAAGAAAAGTCCCTAAAATCAAGTTGTTAAAATTATATTAATTAAACTATTGATGTATATTACATACGTTTGACTTATATAGACTGAAGATATAGCATTATTTTTTAATGTTATCTAATTACTTTTCTTCGGTGTCATTTTTAATTAAGCAAAGAATTGATACCCCATTATTCCCACCATGAGGGGAAATAGGGGTAGTACAAAGATAACTGTACATTTTAAATAAAAATTATGTTGATGCTAGAAATGGAATAGAAAACACTCAGTTTAATCTATTCTTAAATATATTGAAAGAAAAAAATGCACAGGAAAGGATTATTTACCAAAATATTTAGCTGAAGAAATAATGTCCACAATTATCAAATTCAGGTTCACTCAGTATAGGCAAATGTTACTTGGTTCCCCAAAATTAATTTCTGACAATAAACAGGAAATTAAAATGTCTATTTCATTGATTATAACTATTGTTTCAGAAATATTTACTAAAGAAAAATAGAAATGTCAGTATTAAATAAAACTTTGCTAAATCGAACCATACCACCAGTTTGCCCCTCCTCAGAAAAAAAATAATAATTGAAATTAGTGTATTCTTATTTTTTAAATAATCCAGTTCTCTTAAAGTCTCTCTACTAACATGTATCAAATGTAAATGATTTATCTAATTATTAGGAATCTAGAAGGAAGTATTTTAGCATCAATTGTGACAGGCAGCATGTTTAGAACAAAAATTACGTTTCGCACTCATTAATGTTCTTGAAATTTCCTAAAACTTTATTAGAAATACTTGATCAGTAATAATTCATTTGAAAGAAATACTGAAACATCTAAATTTTGATGGTGTATAAGAAAACATTTTCCAATATGCCTACATTTTCCCCCATACCACCATTTTCTCCCACCTGACCATAATGATCCCAAAATAATCGCAAAAGTGATTCTCGAAGGCTCCCATGTATTAGTGAGCAGGGTCCTTCCCCCGTTTCCCCCCCTTTCCCCCCAGTTTTAATTCAAATTTGGAAATTTTGTCTAAGAGCTGTTTAAAAATGGCTGGTGTTAAAAATCTTTAAATTATGTTGTGACTGAGCAGAGAAGTTAATTTTTCTAAAGAATAAATGTACTGAGATAATTCCACGAAGGATTAAAATATATTTTTAGACTTTCTTCGACTTCAATGCTTTATGTTTAAAAGAAAGGTATTAGTACAATACCTAATCGAATTCCAGAAGATGTTTATTACATTTTCCATAAAAACAAAGAAGGGTAGTGCTTTCAAAAGATTTGGAAAGATTGTTTCTTTCTCGTAAAAGCAATGTAACTCAGTAATTACAGAGAACCGAGAAATTATTAATCCATACAAATGTTACACTGAATAATACCTGCTCTGAATATATTTCCGTTAAATTCTCCTGTAAATACCATTTCCCGTGATAATCTATATAAATAAAATTAGACTTTTGTCTGTACATTTCTTGGAATTCAAAAATTTTGCGATTTCTATCCGTTTCAAGCACCCGGGAATCCGATGCGGCCCTCAAAAAAAAGTTTGTCTGTCTGTCATTCTGTCATTTTGTCATTCTGTCCGTGACGCTTTTTTTGTTTAAGCATCACGTAAAAACGGCTGAAGCGAATGATATGAAATTGGGTGTCATGATAGGTGGTCACTCAACTTAAAACATAGGTGTCGAATTTTTAAAAAATCTTGATAAGATTTTCAGATTTTGCGAAAATCCTTTCAATCTGCGTAAATTTGTCTTCAAGCAACACGTAAAATCGACTGAAGCGAATGATATGAAATTGGGTGTCATGATAGGTGGTCACTCAACTTAAAACATAGGCGTCGAATTTTTAAAAAATCTTGATTGAATTTTGAGATTTTGCGAAAATCCTTTCAAACTGCGTAAATTTGTGTTCAAGCATCACGTAAAAACGACTGAAGCGAATGATATGAAATTAGGTGTCATGATGGGTGATCACTCAACTTAAAACATAGGCGTCGAATTTTTAAAAAATCTTGATTAGATTTTGAAATTTTGCGAAAATTATTTCAAACTGCGTAAATTTGTGTTCGCACATCACGTAATAACTGCAAAGGTGAAAAAATGATATTTGGTGACATGATAGGTGGTCACTCACTTTAAACTATAAGCATCTAATAAAAAAAATCGATCAGATTTCGAGATTTTGTGAAAATCGTTTAAAACTGAGTGAATCTTTGTTCCCGCATTACGTAATAACAACTAAAGTGAATGATATGAAATTGGGTCACACGATAGATGGTTGTTCAACGAAAACTATAGGAGTCCAATTTTTTAAACATTTTTATTAGATTTTGAGATTTTGTGAAAATTCTCTCAAAATACGTTTATATTTCTTCAAACATCACTTAATAACGACTAATACGAATGATACGAAATTTAGTGATATGATAGGTAGTTGCTAATCTTAATTTATACTTGTTGAGAGAGAGAATTTTAAAAATATTTTGATTACATTTTGAGATTTTGCGAAAATCGTTTCAAAATGCTGAAAATTTGTTCCAGCATCACAAAATAAAGAGTGCAGGGAATGAAATGAATTTGGGTGACATGATAGGTTGTCACTCAACTTAAATTCTAGGCTTCCAATTTTTCAAAAATGTTGATTAAATTTTGAGATTTTGCGAAAATTATTGCAATATGCGTAAATATTCGTTCGCGCATCACATAATTACGACTAAACCGAATGAAATGATATTACTCAGTGACTCTCTAACCTGTAATATTTTAACAATACATAAAAATCATAACTTTCTTTACTTTGGCAACATACTACATCCATTCTGTGTACTCCTACAATGCTGACGAAAGTTCTTGCTTTTTGGAAATTTGCATTCACTAACCCGTCGAGGACGGGTACTTCAGCTAGTTTATCTATAAAAGGCTAATACTGAGCGTAAAGAACACACGCCATATTCTATTGCTGCCTAATTATCGTATTCTAAAATATTCTTTGAACTAAAGATGTAGAGATTTGGAAGTGATTTAGAAGATTAGTACAGCTTAGAAAAGATTTCGAGATTTATTTGCAAAGGATTTTATAAATTTATTTCGCAAACTTGATGCTGAATATTTGTTTCATCTTAACAGAATAAAACATCCAATGAAAATTATATGCTAATGTGTTTGCACAGAACGAGAACAATGTTCTTAAAATGAGTCTACTTGCGAGGGAAAAAACAATAATCAGTTTTTGATATTATCCTTCAACCACTAAAGCTTCTAATAAAGTCGCATCCATCGTTAGAGCTTGCTTAGGCAGATTTTGTATGTCTTTAATGTGCTTTAAATTTGATGTAATCTCCATAAAGCTTCAATAAAAGGCTACTGGCTGAAAATAAATTTTGATCAGTGCCATAATATTATCAAGTTTTTACTGGGCAATACCTTCCGACCTGGCCATGTTAATGAAATACCATTGACAAATCACACATCAAAACAGATTAAACTTAAAACGACTTAGATAGACAAGAATAATTCTTGTGTAATATTGGTCTAAATCAAAGGAATTCTTAATCAGCTTCAGGTTAGGGGAAGGGGGGATTACAATAGGACGATAGATAGTTTTCCAGTGATTTAATTATCAAACAATAATCAATATCTTTGCTTTAATTTAAAGGTAGAACTTTCTTAATCGCATGCATGTAATGTCCTTTAATCTATTAATAAATTTTGTACAATTTTTGAATTTAGATATAAAAAGACTTTTTCTGCGCTGCAGTGGGATATCTTGACTGGGGTACTGTGGTAAAGTGCTCTGTACGTAAATCTATGGCTTCTTTAGGGAAAGAAAGAACAATAACACAATTATTATTTCCAGTAGACTTCCGATCTTCTTCCATGATAAAATGAACTCTATATTTTGTTAGGGACAGTTCTGCCAGTGTACCGAACACAGGTGGCCCGAATCTACTCGCTGCTGTTATTTCATCGATTATCTAGCATCATTGTACTGCATTACTGGCACAGTACTTCAGTTGTTTCTTACATTAATGCATAAGTATATTCCCTTATATATTGATATGTGTGATCGAATAGTTGAGTTTACGCACAATAAAGCTCGCCAAATGTATTTCATGTAAAATCCCAAGATAATTTTTCCTATGTATGCTTTTCATTTGCTATTCCATAAAAAAATATTTTCATACTGTATAACTATGTTTCTGTTTGTTTACTGAAAATTTTGGCCCAATAATAAACGCACGATAATAGGAGGCTAAGCAATAAATGCACACTGGCGGCCAAACATCTTGAACCGGACTTCCGCTATCGTTTACTATTAGATTTGATTTGATTTTTATTATTTTCAATTCATCAAACATTATTCAACAAAGAATTTAGCAACTCTTAAATGTGTTTCATCATAACTAATTTTAATTCTTGTCATTTGGAAACTGCTTTCTTATCTTCTGTGTTGAATATATCAACCTGTATTTAATAATGATAATAATGTGCTGTCATAGCTGATTTTGTATGAACGTTACTCATTGTTCCACTGAACAAAGGAGCACAGTGAGACAACTTGAGTACGTTTTGAAAATTAACTTTTTTCAAAGAATAAAATGAGGTTAAATTACAATTAGAGTAGTTACAATGAAAGCTAAAAGTTATCAAAATGTTCTTCAGTATTTAATTTTTAGTTTTAATTAAAAACAAGGAAATTAATATAAAACAAGCAAAAACTGTCCCATTGTATCCCTTCTCCCCTATATTAAAAAAAGAGCTAGTAAAGTCTGTTTTTTTTCTACAAAAAATAAAACAACGCTGTCTTTTTAAGAGTAAGGCTAAAATAATGAATTACTGTTGCCATCGCTCGACTTAACTACCAGCAAGATGACGGACGATCGAAACGTTCATCGCGTGCCACAGATCTAGAGACCCTTTTTTGACGACAGCTGGCTGTGCTCGCGCACAACCAGCTGCGAGCACAGCCAGCTGACGTCAAAAAAGGGTCTCTAGATCTGTGGCACGCGATGAACGTTTCGATCGTCCGCCATCTTGCTGGTAGTTAAGTCGAGCGATGGCAACGGCTGCCCTTTTTTCAGCATTGGGCAATCTATCCAGCTGTTCTCGTGTTCTTCCATTTTCCAGCAGATGTCAGTGCTGTTAAACATAATCGTGACCATTTTTTATGGGAAATGACGTGCTGAAAAGTAAAGGATTCTCGTGGAACTATGTCACCCGCAACCATTTTTATAGAAATCAAATCTATTCTTCGTGACTGGCAACAGTCAAAACGTCAAGACTTTGGTGTCCTCACGGCGAGGACACCGCGCGTTAAAGGGTTAAAACACTATAACACATTTTAGAGTTAGTAAAATACTTATAATTGTCCAGATTTTGGGGTTGAAAAGTTTTCAGTGATCGTTCCACTGTTCCTTTATGCAATCAATTTGTAAAAAGGCATTATCTTTCTCTCTCTTTCGCAGGTCAAGAAAATATGTTCTCAGAAAGACCTTGCCGATCTCCGCTCGAAGATGCCCGCAGCAAAATTCTCCACAAGGCTAAGATCAAGTCTCTGATGATCACGGTGGTCATTGTCCTGACTTTCGTTTTCTGCTGGACGCCGTACTACGTGACCATGATCGTCTCCATATTCTTCGACGCGAAGGTCGGACAGACTCTCCAGACCGTCGTCTTCTTCTTCGGCAGTTCGACCGCGGCCATCAACCCTCTCATCTACGGAGCCTTCCACCTGAAGAGAAGGCGGAAGCCGAGGTCCTCCAAGAGCACGTCTCTCAACAACAACAGCAGCTCGTCGAGGGTCGAAACTTCCCTGATGGTCACCTTGCGCAAAGGAAGGAGGAGCAGGGAGGAAAGCAGTGGGGGCCACGTGGAATTCACTTCCTCTCCCCGGCATTTTGTGACTGTGAAGAAACAGAGTGCAACTGATCAGACTAGAAATCTGCTTGTGTAGATAGCATCCAGTCGGAGCCGCTTCCTCATCGAGCAAGTGTAACAGAGTGAGCCGCATTAAAGAAACAGAATGCAACTGATCAGAATAGAAATCTGCTTGTGTAGATAGCATCCAGTCGGAGCCGCTTGCTCATCGAGCAAGTGTAACAGAGTGAGCCGCACTAACAAGTGAAGGAATGGTGACGTCTGTAAAACGTCCCGAAACTGGAAAAAAAATTAATTAAGTCGAAAGCTGTAAAATGTGCCGAATGCATTTGTCATAAAACACTTTTCAATATAATCACATATGAGCATATGCCTAACGAATAGTAACTAGCTCGCTTTGTTGGTCGCTCAGACAGGGTAGCAGGGATGTATCTCCTTTCTGTGTTTATCAGTGCTTTCCAACAAGGTTCTTTGAGTGTCCAACTCGGCCATTGTATTCAAAGAACCACACATAGAAGCAATGATGGGCATAGAAAAGAATTACCTGTAGTCACGTGTTTCCGACGAAGGCAAACGAATAGCTTGAATCAAATATTTAAGATACTGAATTATTTATTCTTTTAATCGTGGCCTATAGATTCAGAACATAATTCAATGCTTCAAGGCAGTGCCAAAGAAAATCTTGCTTAAATGGGTATAAGAGCGACGCTATGTATACATGGCATCCAATCATTTTAAAGTTCCACTGTGATTTTTGTGAGCATTTGAAAAATGACAAAAGTTATTCTATGTATAATATTCATGTAGAGAAATAAAAAAAGGCTTCTAGTAAGTTTATTTCTTTTCATTATTCTAGTTTTAAATATCCGTGTGTCCGAATAAAAGAATGCATAAATGTATATGACTTACATTGACTTAATTTTTATTTTTAATAGTTTTACATGCTTTCCTAATTTTATTTTCAAACTCATTGACAATGAATCTTGAAAGGTACACTGTTAGAAAAAGTTCCTGAAATAAACGGTCATTGTCTGGCAGCAATGCTGCCGGACAATAACCGTTTCGTCGGAGAAAACTCTTAATTTCCGTTCATATGTTATTTTTCGAAACGGTTTCTCTCCGTTATTTGCAGTCACACAGTCAGGTTTTTTTTTTTTTTCGTTATTTTCAGTCACAGAATCGGGTTTTTTTCCGTAATTTTCAGGCAGGCAATTCTTTTTTTTTCCTTCCCTATTACAGAAAGGTATTTTTCTGTTTTCCCTATATCACAAAGAAGGATTTTAAGCATTATTTAAAATTATGAAGTCAGGTTTTGTATCGTTTGAAAGATATTATGTCTTATTTTCTAGTAAATGACATTATTGGACAAAACCGGGTACCTACATACTTCCAAAAAATAATTTATGTACCCTAGAATACAGTTTTTATACATTAAAAAAATAGTCATTTTTGAAACCAGCGTTCTAATTCATTCAAATGCATTGTAATACATTCAAATAGAAATTGAAGCACTTTATTCATGCAGTTATTCTACACGTGAGAAAAAGCTGTCCTAGTCCAACTTTTCCATATATATATATGTGTGTGTAGGTAGATGGATACATAACGTTAACAAAGTTTTTACGCATTCTTGGTTGATAAAATATAGAATTAGTTTTTTGTAACTGCACCACCAGCTTCAATAATAATTTTTTTTTGGGGGGGAGGGGGAGGTGTTCTGGTGGTAAAACACCAGAGTTGTTTTAAAAAAATGTACATACATGTACATATAATATTATCAGTAGTGCACAGATTAAAATATGTTTGATGAGTTGAGTATGTTGATAAGATATTCGTTTTTTTTCATTTTTATTATCAGAGCTGTAATCTATGATTATTAGACCGAGAAAATAAATTTTAAATCAAGGGAAATACACTACATATATCTTAATACACTATGCAAAAAGTAGTTTTTTTAATAAATAGAATATAATTTCCCCATAGTCTCTAGTTATAAAACGAATTCACAGTACAGTCAGAATACAGAAATGCAATCATGGTTAAACCAGCTGTGAGATATAATTAAAGCTGCAACCCAATTTATTTACATGAAAAAGGTATAATAGTACTTACTCACTTTGACTAGAGATATAATTTCATTTGTTTTACAACAGCTACGAGATTTTTATAATCCAATCGTAAGAAACTATGCCCATTAAAGCAAAATCTTTACCGCAAGCATCCCCTCCATATTTAGGTTGAATTTATTTCACAACTCTGAATATGAAAAAGATGCATTTGGTATTCGGATGCAAAATAAAATTATCACAAGCGAATACACCGAGAAGTAAGCACCCACAGCAAAAGGACTTATTAGCATTAAGTAAAATACTATACTCCAATTATCAGCAGTCGTCCGTTGCATGCGTAATGCGACGATATTTTTGTACGTTTAAGGGATATTAACTCCATCTTGAACTGCAGGCAGAATGAGCAACGAGCATCTTGCAATAAAAATTGCTAAAATCAGCTTTGTGGGTATCATTTTGATTACGAGCGGAAATGACTCTGAGACATTTCATTAGTCCAAGGTCGCAGGTGCCAGAAAGAGAACGGGAAATGCTCTTTTAGAACTAGACTTTCAGAAGAATCGCAGATAATTTTCGTTTTTAACAGAACTTCCGTTAAAAAACAGCAAAAATCCTTTATACACCAATAAGGGAGATGCTCCCGTGAAAACCAGGTTGATATTGTCTGTGAAATTTATACTACAACTTTTAAAAATAAAACTTTCTATTTATGCATTTGCAAGCAGACTTTTTCATATCAAATCTTGTGAAGTCTTTTTATACAAAAAAGATGCATATCAGATGTGTAAGTTATATATCACAAGATAAAATCTGTGAATGCATCAATATGAAAAATTTTGATATCACTGGCAATTCTACTCACAGAAAGCAAGCTCTAAAATACATATTCTGTTTTAGTTCACCTTCTGGCTTTTATAAAGTGATCATGATTTTACAAACAAAAACGAACCGCACAAATCAATGAGACTTTAATAGTATTTGAGTACATCTCACGTATTCAGGTCGTAGAAAAAAATGGAAAAAATAAGTGTGTCGTGCTTTTGATTCCATTTTATTATTATTCATAGGATATTTGAAGTATTCCCACAACCATTCTTCTGATAGAAAGGTTTTTCAAATTTTTCAGTCACAGAATTATTCAAAATTTTCTGTTCTGAAGAATAACATTTTCCATTTATGATGAAATCATCTAAACGTGTCTTGCACAGGATGACAATATTCTAGCTTGAATAGTGACATGTGCCGATAATGGTTTACATTTGTACACTCCTTCACATTTCTATACATAAATAGAACGTATGTTTATTTTTTTTCTTTTATTTATATTTGAATTTATAAATTCAAATGTGCCTGAATTTTCTTAGATCATGTATATCATAACTACATTTTAAAGGAAAGAAAGAAACTATATTTCTTCTATTAATGAAAAAAAAAAATATGTCTTCACTTGTATTTCAGTTTATAGCCTCTAAGCAATTTTTTTTCTTTCTTTTATTCCTTTTTTTCTTTAATTTGAACCTCTATTCTATATGAACAAAGGAGTTGAACTTCAAAATGTAAGACTTTATTTTATGTGAGACCAGAAGTCGCCAGAGTTCCATTAGAAGTTTCCATTAATATTATAGATCAAGCGGAAATTAGAAAGGTCTGTTCGAAGGCATTATTTTTTATCTTTTTGTGTACGTATGTCTGTGTGTGTGTTTGCTTGTTATTTACACGCGCTCTTTTTATTAACTGTGGAAATACACTTAATCCTGAGAGGTTAACTACATGAATACTATCAGAGCATGTGTTTAAATTTTAATAATAATAATAATAATAATAATAAAATAATAATAATAATTTATTTCTGTACTATTATTATTGTACGTGTGTAGGTGTAATTACCTGTTAATTGTTCTTATTTTAGCTTTTGAAAAGAGCGCAAGTAGAAATCGTTTCAAATAAGTGTACCGTTTGTCCTATGCACACCAAAATAAATACCGGACGTACGAGGGTAGTTCATAACATACATAGCAAATTTGAGCTCAGTTAAATGCACCATTCAGGAGCTATCGTATTCACACAAATACACACACATGCAATACAGTTAAGTTAAACAATACATCACCTTAAGCCGGCATAAAGGAATTCAGAATCTCTCAAAATGAGTAAGTTCATCAAAATCACAGAGTCGAATTTTGTCATGATTAGAATTTTCTCCTTACACGGTGCATGATCGGAAAGCAAAAATGAGTAACTGACGATTCTCTCCAAGCAGAGACCTCACAACTTCTTAGTTTTATCCCGATTTAACGTGAGGGAAGCATCGTGCAAAAGCTAGTATTTTACATTTGATTTAATAGCTAACGCATTGCAGAAGATACTTTTAAAAAAGCTATTCACTTGCAAGAACGCTCAGTTTTCTGTCTTGCTCTATTTGCGACATAAAATCCTTCTTTTTTCTTTCTTTCTTTGTTTTTACAATCCTTGATCAAATAAGAGGTTTTGAATCTTCTTGCATTGTGATAGTGCAATGTAGAAACACCCCTCTGCCACCGATGTCAACGATACAACAGTAACAATACAACCGATTATTTTCGTATCCGAACTTAACCCCTTCGGTCCAGATGTCCTAATATTAGAACGCATCTTTGCATTATTCTATATTCTTCATTTTCAAGAATTTAAACACCAAAATCTATTGTCTTACTAATAATACATAGCAGAACGTTATCATGTTTGCTCTGCAGATGGCAAAAAATCTCCAGCAGAGATGATGAAGGACGTATCAAGACATTTGAAGCCAAAAATTAAATGCATCTTTATGAATGCGTGAATAAATGCATGCATACAATCAAACTGCATGAGAAGTGTGAAGTATTTTCATGTTCACGCACAAAGAAATTGTTTCAATAGGTTTCATACAAAATAACTGTAATTTTTTTTTCTCATTTTGCTCAATTATACCCTCGTCTCCGATTATTGTTAGAACATTTTTTAATTAGTTTGGTAATGGGCTGAATGTTACAATATTTCATATTTTACATATAGTGCAGCCCATCTAAACACGCATTAATTTTTTATCTGCTCTATTCAAAATTCAGGGTCGAAGGGGTTGAATACTGTATACTCCTCATCCACTCGTCTATTTTTCACGAAGAATGGATTAATGATACTCAAACTATCGACAAACAAGCATACAAGTATACAAACACCGTTTCAACTCTCCCTTAGACCTCGCTTCTTTCGGTTGATTATTTTTCTTTACTTGTGTGTGCGCGTAGGTTGATTTTTACGGCAAAATATAATATGAAAGGATGAAAACAAGGAAAACTTTTATTTGTATGTATTTATAACATTTAAAAAAATTTCAAAACTGAAATCTCCCATGTAATACCTTACAATTCGATTCACGAGTTCTGAGTGCTGAACTATACTTTCTAATATAGAAGAATTTGCTCCCAAGGGAACGATCTCAATGACTGTTAAACTTATTACGAAGATTACTTTGAATTTAAAAAAATCACGAAACTGCTTTCATTGTCTTCTAAGTGTATAAAAATACAAGCTACTTACCATTGTTTATAGTGTCCTGAGTAGTTAAACTGCCTTAAACTTACACCTTTATTCTAAGAACTTTAATGTGTTTTTAAATGTCTCATCTTCATTTTTTGTTCTCTTAAAAAAAAGGGAAAAGAAAGAAAGGTTACACAATAATCAATTTTTTTTTACCTAAATACTTCGGTGTAATTTAAGATCAAAGACACAGGATAATTGTGAATAAATTAGAAATAAGACACTGTTTTTACCGTTCGAATGGAAACTTATGCCTCTTCCTGTATATTATATACATTAAAGTCACAAAACTTCTGAAATGCATGTATTTTTTATAACACAACACGCAGTTACGTCTAATTTCAAAGCATTACCGTATAGATGTGTTTTGACTGATGAGTTTTATAGTGATTTTTTTAAGCAAATGCCAAAAGCAGAAACTACACAGCAATCTAACATAATTACTTTTTTAAATAATGAAAATTTACTTTAAAGTAATCTAAAAGGATAAACTCAACTATGTAAATAGTCAATTCAAAATGAACGCTTCCACATATAAGTGAAAGAAAGTACAAACAGCTTATTCGGATTATATGAGCTATATTTATGTCACCCGCAGTTATTTTTTCTTAATAAGTCTCGGGGAAATGATACCCAAACAGTCATAAGTATTCTAAGGTTCTTGGTAAAAACTATATTTTACTCATCACACAGTCTTGAAAATTACAATGCGTGTACTGTAAGTCTAAATGACATCCTTGAAACCCGAAACCCAGTTCCACTTAAATATTCACTGTAATTATGATGATTGGATCCGTACATATTCAGTTGCCTCTCTAAATCCGTCAGTCAGTCAATAAACGCATGCGTAAGAGATGGTGGTTATGGGATTTATAGAGATGATCCCCATCACTGCATACGCCACTACATTAATCCTAAGATTGACAGCAATATTATTCAATCTTATAGATTGACTTTAAGATTGAATAATATTGTTCAACAGATCATTATCCAGTCCCTGTCAGCTAATTGCAGGCAGGCACAGTGCAGTCTCGTGTGTTTCTAACTATACTTGCAAATATGTTAGATAAATATGCATTTAAGAAGAATTTAACTAATTTGTCTTTGCAGGCAGGAGGTGCGTTCTAACTAAGAACTGATTCAAGAATGAATAGTACGGTTTTTTCAAAAAATTGTTATTCAGCACCTGATAGCCGGTTTCGTATAAGATTGACGAAATTCTTGTGTCTCTCTATTCTAAAAAATGTAACAGCCGCAGCCGCCACCGCTCTCAAAAAATTGTTCTGCTATCTCTTCCGAAAGCATGAGAATTTGAGTTTCAACTAAGATTTGCACGGACTCGGGAAATTATGGGAAAGCCGATAAGCTGGCTTAAATTTCGAAATTCCAATTATTTTAGAAGATACTAATAAAAAACTGAAAAAGCAAGCATAATGGTTGCCAGGTTTGGCAATTTTGGACATCATAAAATCATTCATGCCTTTGCAACAAAGCAATTCAAGTATGTAGATATCGCGTGAAATTGACAAACATGAAGCAGAATTGCACCAATTTTACACCAAATTAAAAAAGTATGTGAAATAAATAAGTCAAAATGTGTTACACAAAGTGGACAGTTTTCAAGTAGTAATTCTCTTAGACAACAGGAGTTTAGAATTACCGATTATGCGTTTTTGCAAAACAGAATAACTAATTGTAACAAATTTAAAAAGCGCCATTTTGGAATCAGGTACGATCTCTCTATACGACGAAAACTCTATCTCTCCAAGCAGGGTGAATCTAAACCGCGTGTTCCAAAATGTTAGCACACAGTATCTTGAAAATGAAAAATAATTAAAATGCAGATTATAGTAGAGCTGGTTAGGTTCATCTTGGGTATTTTCTACCAGTAGAAATATTTGGTTGCGTTAACTATGCCATTATAGCAGTTATAGTACAGCTTGGATATTTGCCAGTGCGGTGAGACGATATATTTCGTGGTGCTAAATACGCCATTCTGCAGAGGATTATGTATGGATAACGGTTTTCCCGGTAACCATGCATGAGCAGTATCATGGGTTATGAGCATGTGTTAATCGCCAAATAATGAAAAGTCGCCATTGGTAGCAAGTTATCCTAGCTGTTCCGTAGTTTTTATCAAAGAAAATATATGAAGTACTGTTTTGTTAGAACTAATTATCAACTATACATATACGTAAGTCGTCAAATTATGAAAAATCGCCATGGGTGGAAAATACGCAAGGTGTTCCATGGGTTTTAGGTAAATAGAAATAGCGTGAAGTTTAAATTTTTGTGTTTCAAGGCACATGCAAGAACCAAGCAATGTGTAGGTCGGTAACTTCTATCTGATCCAACGTTTGAGTTTTCTTTGTTGAAATTATGCCTTTTTTTTACGAATAAGCCTTATTAGGGGCCAAATACCTCCTACGAAAAACGACCGTAGCGAGTCTAGGGGCCTTGACCCTTAGTTTGTAAATATATTTGTTAATGGACAAATAAGTACACAATTCAGGCTAATTTAAAAAAACAAATGAATCGGTCATTTTTAACACCAATTAAGCAAAAAAATAAATTAAAAACATTGTTAAAAAAATAAATACAAGCAATAAGCTTCAAAAAGCTTCACCATCGACACAGTCACGAAAATGTATAACACGTGATTACGTGCATTTTCAAGGACTTATTTGAAATTCTCTATGATTATTAGGCTTCAAAGGAAATGTATATTACTTTTATTTTATAAACATTGATATAAATAGTACAATAAAAACTGTATTTGGCTGTTTTCAGAAAATGATGAGTATTGTGGTTTTTAAAATGGCAGATTCAATCCATTTTACGGGCAAGGGATATTCTAAAAATCAGTGAGCTCCCTTTCTCAAGTGCTATCATATAAACTAGGATTATGATGACGCAACTAATATTTCACCTCAGTGTAGCACTGACAGATGCAAAAACAATTTACACACTACTGTGACAGTGGTGGCATATACATGCATTTATTTAAAACATGACTGGAAATGCATGATTAGTATTCATTTCAGGATTTCATATATATTTACATTCTTACAGATTATACGGATTTTCAGCAATATGATCATCTTTAAACATTTTGAGAGTATCATTGTATTCCTTTCATACGGCCACACAACACAATTCAAACGCATTACGATCTCAGGGCAGTACTTGCCGGAAGTCCTATTATATTACGTTTGTATTTCATTCCAAACAAAATTAGCATACTTATTGAGGTTTTTTAACGGAGAGGTCTGCACTTAAAATGGTGGACATTCGACTGACTGTTCTTCACAGAAACAGGCAAAATAATTCCAGTACATAGCGGGCGAACAAAATAAAGTTAAACATATCGTATAGACTCTTTTAAAAAAGCTCAAAACAGATCTACATGCATGTAACTCTATCCGTTTGTTTTTTCACGTTTGTACGTCTGTACTTCCCCGTTGCATGAAAAAAGTACGCACGAAAATAATCTTAAGTAGATCATCGGCGTTTACTAGTGTGTTTTTGTGAAAGACTAGTGCTCATAGCATTATGTAACTATTCCCAAGTATTACTCTGGAATGACCATTATTGAATGAATTCTTTCGTTACTGTTATATTTAGTAATTCACTATACAATGGTGCATATGAAAATACGGCGTTTGTGAGAGATTTATAAAGTGAATTATAATCTTTGTATTTTGTGCTATTTATCTCTCTTATTATCATTCAGTTTTTGACTCTTTCATAAGCTATTGGAGTTATTCGAAATGAGTAGCTTACCACAGAAACATAGTACAGAAATTAGTAAAAAAGTTCAAAATGAACACCACTTTTCAAAATATATAGAATAAGAAAGCTCTTTTAAAATGAGAAAAACTATTCTTACACTAAGGAAGAGAAATACGTATATTGGTAATTCGTACAAAATATCAGAAAAACTTTTGAAATGAATATACTTTTTCAAAAAAAACTCGTTTTGAAATCTGTCGAAGCATTAATTTTTTAATCACGTATAGTCACATCATTATTACCTCTCTGTATTCAAGTTTCTCCAAAACAAGTTTTTGGGAGGAATTGAAGATCTCCTTGTTTTATTCTTCTTCCTTATCCGATAATAATTAGACGAAGAACTGTGAAAAAGAAGTGTAGAATAACTAGGTAGAAGAAAATGAATTCGAAAAAGTTTTAAAATAACTATATTCTTAGATGAATCAAACACAAACAAAATATTTTTAGACTACGTCTATAAAGAAATTCTGTTTATGCAACTATTATTTTTCGTCTTTAACAAAAGCCATAGTGTGAGGCAAATTTCTTTTTCTTTTCTTTTTTGTTTTCTTTTCTTTTTTTAATGAAAATGTAATAGCATGGTTATGGGAGCCCATGAGGGGAGTAGCCAATAGGGGGAATAAGGGGTCAGAACCCCCCATGAGGAATTATTTTTTTCCATACAAAATGTATATTTTTCACTCCCTTATCACACATACGTATACATATATGTGAGTTGCAGTAGTCGTAACCACCATATGAAAATTTTCTGGCTACGTCACTGGCGCACATAGAAATTTTTTTAGGGATTGGCAAGCTTAAAAAAACTCTCTATTGGGGAGGGAAGCAAATTTCACACTTCTTACAGTTTAATTTCCGATTTTGCTTTTTGGTGCAATTTTGCTTACATCATTAGGCAATATACCAAAACTCTAGGGGGGGACAGTACCTTGCCCCCCCCCTTAAGGGGGCCCATGAGTGCGAAAAGTTGTCCAGTACTGCCCTAAGCAAGAAACAAATTTTGAATTAAATAAAACATCTTCCGTCGTCGCAAAGGTTCAATGTTTGGCTATTCCCTTAATTTAAAATAAACTCGTGCTTGACATGAAATAATATTAAAATTTAAAATCACAGACATAAGGCTCAGTGATGTCATCAAATTAACAGAGAAATGCGAAAGCTGAATAATAAAATAAGAATGGCTGTATGTTTCAATTGAAAAACAAATTAGGTGTTAACTGAACTTAGTATGACATTATTACATTAGCTTTCGAATTATGTATATATACACTGTTATACCGTACACTTTTATTTTTCAAAGTATGATTTTTTCTGAAACATAAGCTGGCATGATTCATTAAATTACCAAGGCTTAGAGGGGAACAAGTGCATCCGCAATTTCGTTTAGAAAACCATTCACTTTCAAACTCCTTTTGTTTTTTCTCAAAACCTACAAAAACTTTGTTATTCCTGCTCTTACATAAATTCCTCAAAAGGAAAATTGCAACATCAAGGAATAATGCACTTAGCGTCACTCCTGATCTACTACCGCACACTTCTGAAACGTAATATCCTCAATCTATATTTGCGGTCCTTCATTTATGAAAAACCATTGAATTAATTTCAAAAAACTGTTCCAAGATAACAGAAATCATAAAGACTACGAAAATATTTTGCTTAGTACGTAATTTTTGCATCAGATATTATTAATCTAAGTTTACATTTAATGCGATACATTAAACTCTTGAAAAATAATAATCTATCGGATATTAGGTAAACTCTCTGCAGATGAAAACTGTCGAAAATCGCAAAAAAAAATCTGGGAATGGGTGGATTTTCTGAATTTTGAAATCGCTTCTGATCTTCATACAGTTTTACAAATCTGTGTAACATTCCATACCAATTATTCGAACGATGTGGTTGGTTACACAATAATCCCCAGCAGTGACAGCTCGTTATTGCAGTTATTGAGGGTGCTGCTTAAAAAAAAAAATAACCCATTGTTTCATAATGTGTAAATAGCAACAATAGGTAAATATGGGGAAAATTAGGCTTAACCCTATAACGCGCAGTGCATAACGCGCTCTGGGAACACCAAACTCTGACGCTTTGACAGTTGCCGGTCACGAAGAATAGATTTGATTTCTATAAAAATAGTTGTGGGTGACATAGCTCCACGAGAATCCTTTACATTTTAGCACGTCATTTCCTGTAAAAAAATGGTCACGATTATTTTTAACAGCACTGACATCTGCTGAAAAATGGAAGAATGCGAGAACAGCTGGATAGATTGCCCAATGCTGGAAAAAGAGCAGCCGTTGCCATCGCTCGACTTAACTACCAGCAAGATGGCGGACGATCGAAACGTTTATCGCGTGCCACAGATCTACAGACCCTTTTTTGACGCAGCTGGTTGTGCCGCACAGCCAGCTGCTTCAAAAAAGGGTCTCTAGATCTGTGGCATGCGATGAACGTTTCGATCGTCCGCCATCTCGCTGGTAGTTTAGTCGATCGATGGCAACGACTGCCCGTTTTTCAGCATTGGGAAAGGGTTGCGCCGCAAAGGGTTAATGACTGTGTAAGGAACAAATATTAAGATAGAATAAAAGAAAAAGAACGTATTTGTAATTATCGATAGTACGTGGGGAAAATTAGGGTTGCCGAAGTTCCACACCTCCTATGCAAGAGCTACCGCTGATTCCCAGCTTTCTGTAGACGGTTGGGCCCTCAATCTGGGCCTGGGTAACCATCAATGATCTCATTGATAGCATGCCTTGCCGGATTGAGGCCTGTACAGCTACCGCAGGTGGGTACATTAGATACTGAGTAAATTGGTTTATAATGATTTTATTTCTCTGTTTTTTAGTCATTTTTATATCCATCGGACCACTACCGCTCCTGAAATTTGCATGACGCTACGTGCAATATTTCTTGCGTTGAAATTTTACTTTTGAGGAGTGTATTATATGTCCTAGCAAAGCCGCAAGTACGGATAAGCAATTGGGGCATGTACCCTGGTCAACGTGCTGAGGGGGCGCTGAAATCAGCTATAAATGCACGGAAAGGAGGCGATCTGATAAAGGTTTACCCCGGGTAAAGTATCAGGTTGTAACGAAAGTTTTCCACCAAATCTGCATGAAAAACCCACTTCTAACTCCTTAGATAACTGTTTTTGAACTTTCGGTACCAAACCTGCACAGTGTCACATGATACAACAATAGTACTTAAAGGTGTACTCACAATTCGTTGATATTATGTAGGTGACTTTTTGCAGCACAACTGGAAGTAAATGATGGATCTAATCCTCTAGAGTGATAGTTTCATTTGAGACACCTTGTACTTAATGGTAACTATATTTTTTACAGATTTCACAACACAATGTTATAAAGTAAGTCTCTTTCTTCCAAATGCCAAAAATCGTTTGACAAAATATGAGCAAATACGCCAACGCGAACTGTGTGCTGACGATGTTTGTGGTGGCGGGAAACTTTCGTTACAACCTAATAAATTCTGTTTGTGGTGCTACCCCTCCTTATTTTCTGTCAAGCTACTCTTATTTCCCTATTCTAAAAAAAGTAACGGCTGCTGCTGTCGGCGTCGCCGCTGCCGCTGTCAGAAGCTTGTTTTGCTATCTCCTCCAAAACCGTGGGGATTTGAGTTTCGACGAAGGTGTCCACGGATTCGGAAAATTCCGGGGAACCTGATAAGATGACCTAAATTTCGAAAATCGGATTATTTTAGAAGATATTAATAAAAAACTGAAAAAATAAACATAATGAATACCAGATTTGTCAATTTTCGCCAGCATAAAATTATTCATGCCTTTGCAACAAAGCAATTCCAAGTATGTAGAATCGCGTGAAATCGACAAACATGAAGCAGAATGACACCAATTTTACGCCAAATTAAAAACTATATGAAATAAATAACGCAAAGTGTGTTACACAAAGCTTACAATTTTCAAATAGTAAGTTCGCTTAGACAACAGGAGGGGGAGTTAGGGATTATTTTCAAATAGGTGATATTTGAATTTTTTTTAATTTTAGGGCGATCAATGGCTCCCCCCACCTTGCCCTTAGTAAGTTACGCCTATGTCTCTTAACATCAAGTGATGCTTCAAGTAGTTAAAATTTCTCTTGTCGCAGATTACTCCAGACTCTAAATTAGAAGCCAGAATTAATAACATTATTATAAACAAAGTTATAAATTATTTGTATCGTGAATATAGTAATGATTTATTTCGGTCGCTTCAACTGTTCATATGCCTATCTATAATGAATTTTCTTTGTCCTCTGTCTGAATTTTCTGTCTCCCTGGTCTTCACAAAAACTAAATTCAATTAATTCTTCTATAAAAGAAAACAATTAGTTGCGACTGAACAATTACTTTAAATAATTAAATAACTCCAAGTCCATTCAAAAAAAGCAATAATATCGTAATTGGTATCTCATAATTGCCATTCTATCCTACTGGCATTAATAAATTAGACTTTTATTATAATAGATTATGCTTGAATCGTTTTAATTAGAAAAGCATTTTCGGAACAAGACAATAAAATTTTAAGCAAATTATCGTCCACCGCAGAGAGTAAGTTGCATTAAAGATGCTCCTAAACAACAAAATAAAAATAATGAGTTATTAAATTTCTGTGGAAATTGCTCTTATTCAATGATCTGGTCATAGAAAACTTTAAATTTAGTTTTTAAACTTTGCTGCTATTGGCGTCTTAGAAAGTGAGAAAACAGAATATTAAAAGATTCTTAAAGCTAACTTTCAGAAAACATTCCGAAAGCTTTAAAAGTATTCGAAACTGTTTAATTATTTTAAGTTTTTAAGCCTCAAATGTTAAAAACTTTTTTTGAATGTTTTCTGAAATTTCGCTTTTCAATATCTTAGTTTCTTGCTCTGAAGCTACAATAGAAACATTCTATCAATTAATATTATATCTTTTATATATTTATCTATTTTATTTTTTTATTAGTAATTAAAAATACACTAATACTGTACCTATACTAAAATTTTATTATCATTTACTACTTTCTATACTAAATATGCAATTTTGTATATACTAAATATAATATAATACAATATATTTTTTAAGGCTAAGTGTCTATATTTGCTCTCCAAAGATTATAGCAAGCCACCGTACCAAATTGTAATGCGGTCCTACAGGAATTAAATGCTTTATCACAAAGATCCTCTGAAAAGCTTCAGCCGTTGTCTATTTGAAAAATTAACTAAAAAGATAAATCATGCCACACGCACATATTATGAAACACTTTTCAACTCAACATTCTCTCTTTTGCCAAATTTGGCGATATATTGTATTCTAGCTTGGCAAGATTTCGGGCATAATTTTAAACCAGCTGCATATCACTAATGATGTAATTTTGCGAGACCCTGTAAAAAAACGATAAATGTTATTTACATCCTTTAACTGAAAAATAAACTGGTATAATCGTTTATGTACTGACTAGGCACACAAAATTCAAAATAAAACCTCATCGGTTCATAAAAATTTCACAAATATGTAACATTTTCAGAGGATTCTAACAACGATGTGAATTGAAAATATACCTAAACAAGTAATTCCCTTTGTTTCAGACAGAAACCTACAAAATTTATTTTATTACAAATATTTTATTTACAACTATTTCATTTTTCAAAAATCTTTTATTTCCTTTCGTAGCGACCGTTTCATTTTCTATAGAAAGGTGTGAAGCTTTTTCCTTGTTTTGTACAGGAAGGACATTCCGTTACCTTTCTTTGACTCAGGAAAAAAGCATCTAAGAAATGGGATTGTCAGATTGTACCCTTTTTAAGATGAAAATCAATTCCTTATATTGAGTGAAATAGAAAGTTTAAAATGGCTTACCGGAACAATAATAACATCGGTACATATGTTTCAAAACGTTGACAAGTCACAGTTTCATCAGAAGTACAACATTCCCTAACCTGCGCATATGTAGGAAAGAAAAAAAACTTATATGTGAGTTTGTAAATCTCTTCTCGTTGAGAAAAAAAAATGGTCTTGTATACCTTTTGAAACATGCGTACAGTGTTTTATTACTTTTCTGTGCGTTTTACAACAAGTTATTCATTTTCATCGACTATGTTTACAAAAATTTTACGTTTCCAAGAATAGTGCAACAATGTACTTTGCATATAAACCATGTCTTTGGGTTACATTCTTGTACCTATTGTTTCTGAACAATGAAATTTTCTGAGATTTATAGAATATTTTAAAACAACACTTTTTACATTCTTTATATCAGTCTTTGTGAAAAAAATAACATAAGCTTCGACAGCTAAAATGTTCAAAATTAACTTAATGTTTTGGGGCGTCGCTGCCGCAACGACTTATGGCGTATACATGCTCTCCAAAAAACTGCATTTATTTTCGAGAAACTCATCTGGTGATAGATATTTTCCTCTCAGCCGTTCTTATTCGACTTTCATAAATGATCTTAATGAATTCTACAATTACCTTCCTTATGAATTTCCAGAAATGGGACAAACTGAACAAATAATCCGAATTGAAGAAGTAAATGCGGCTGGTTATGATGAAAAATTATTCGTTGATATAAATGTATCTGAAGAACCATTTGAGGAACACTTCGGTGAGGGTGGTAGGACCTCAGTGGCATCTGCTATGGAACAAACATTTCCAAAATTACTAGCATTAACATACAAGGATGAATCTCAGGCAAAGCCTTTACAAGACGAAAATGTTCCACTTATGGCTAATGAAACAGATAGCATCGCTGAAAGTATTCAAGGCACAAGTGATGTCTGTGTAAAAAGAAAAAGTGGCAAAAGGCTTAAAAAGTTTTTCCAGAAATTTTGCTGCTTTGGATGTACCAGAAACAAAGTACGTGATTACTGAAAACTGTCTCTGATGATAATGTAGCACCATTTTGTGAACTACAACCAATTATTGCTTCTAGTCACAATTAAAGTCCTTCCAAAACTTCCTGATATCTTGGCCTTTGACGAAATGGACGAACTCTTTCTGAACTTATAAAGCATTGGAGCTGAAGCATCAAACTGTTTCGAACTTTTAGCGGAGCCATGCTAAGTCAGAAATTAATGATTTCTTTTTTAATTGAGCCTGAACGACTAAATTTGGACTATAGGCTCATAGTGACTCCGAGGCAATCAGAGACCAATCGAAAAGTTCTGATTCCTCGTTGTTTAACAAAATGGACTAACTGCTTCTGAACTTGTAAAGCATCAAAGCTGAAAATGTCAAACTGTTTCGAACCTTTAGCTGAGTCGTGCCGAGTCAGAAAGAAACTCGACTGATTTCTTTTTAAATTGAGCCTGAACTATAACTGAGTTCGGACTATAGGCTCGTAATGACAAAGTCAAGCAGGAACTCTGTGACTTCAAAAAATAAGCCTGAAACGCTGCAATGTTTCGAACTTTATAGGCTTAAATGTCATATTAGAGTCTAATTTGAACTCGTAAATTATGATACATTCAAAGTTTGAAATCAGAATGAACGAGTCGTTTATGAACATTCTAAACTACCAAGCTGAAACACCTACCTGTTTCGAACTTAATAGCTGAGATGTGATGAGTCATACACGAACTCAAATATTTCTTTCATAGTTGAGCTTGAACTGCTTAGTTCGGACTTAAGGCTCATACTGATTACGAGTCAAGCAAGAACTCTCTGTTGTTTCAAGTAACTAAACCAGAAATCATACATTGTTTCGGACTTAAGGTTTACACTGATTATGAGTCTGCTTTGAACTCTTCGTCATTGCTTTTTATACTGTATACTTAATAAGAAAATTAGAAAACTTTCTGGAAATAAAACAAAATTTTTAACAGATGAAATGATATGTATGTATTTATTAACGTTTTATATATTTTTTTAAATATCTGGGTTGATTCTGTCCATATATGTCTTTAAGGAGCAAAGGTAGAACACATGTATCTTATCATAACAAATGCATAAAATATGTGAAGATTACCAATCCAAATATATACAACCTATAAACATAATTACAAATCAAATATAATTAGATAAATTTAAACACTTACTAAAAATATTTCACTTACTTTTAATGAAATTTTATTTTATTATATTAGAGGAGAAGAGGGTATCATTTAAAATCTTTTGCATTTCTAATAATAACTTTAGGCTATTGAATTATGGTTTTTGAATAAAATCTCCAAAACCATTATGAGTACATACTATAAATAATTGCAATAAACTATTACTTGTAAAAATAATACTGTTTTTTGTTGTTCTAAAAAAGTTTATTTTAAAAACACACAAAGGACGGTTAATAAGAAAAAGTGGATTAATATTCAACAGGCGGCTTAAACAATTGAAGAACTAATTCGATTTGATAAAACAGAGTTATTTTGAAATATAAATGCAGTATTCTCTCACTTATACGCGTTTCAAAGGGCCGATTTAAACTCACGTATAACTGAGAGCCGTGTATGGCTGAAAGGGTCTTATTTTCTAACTCTTGATCTAAATTATGAGAAACAAAACCTTTGAAAAAATATGCTTAATAATATTTTTCCCTTTAAAAAGAGTAATATTATATTTTAAAATAGTTAACTATACAATTTAGTTTAAGTTTTAATTCAAAAATTGAATGTACGTATAATTAGCACTAGGGTAATATTCCGCTCAGTACGAGAATTTTGTCAACGCATTTTTGTCTACGCCGTTTTGTCTACGCGATCTTCTCGACTAGTTTTGCAGTTATGAACTGTCACGGTGAAGATATTTTGAAACGTGTTTGACAGATAACGTGGAGAGCGGAGGGGGGGGGGTTAATAAAATGTTGAAAGTCGCACAAGGTTTGCAATTTTTATAATTGATTGCTAAATTTGGTGCCAAAACGTGGCAATTTATTTAAATATATTTCGAGTATGCTTAGAAAACGCCAGACCAATATTGTAAAATAGTTTTAGTAGGCGATTTTAATACAGATTTTAATTCCGAAGAAGTGCTTTATAGAGCAGAGAAGACAAATACGGTACACTCATAGATTATGATACACTTTCCAAATGGAATTTATAAAGGTGAAGTATAGTTTGAATATGCCTGGCGAAAATAGTTAAACAGTTTTGGTAGGCGATTTTAATATAGATTTCTATTTCGAAGAAGTGTTTTATGGAACAAGGAAGGAAAACACGGTACACTCTTGGATTATGATGCCCATTCCAAACAGT
The DNA here is from genome assembly GCA_038373885.1 of Cheiracanthium punctorium. Lineage (NCBI taxonomy): Eukaryota > Metazoa > Arthropoda > Arachnida > Araneae > Cheiracanthiidae > Cheiracanthium > Cheiracanthium punctorium. The sequence continues at coordinate 169,433 of JAWZYV010003815.1, read as the reverse complement.
ATCTAAAATGTCTAGGCGATGTAGTTGGAATATGCCTATAGTTCGGATATACCTGGCAAAGATTGTAAAACTGTTTCAGTTGGCAATTTTGAGATAGATTTCGATTCCAAAGATGTGTTTTATGGCACCAGAAAGAATCGATTCCTATTTTAAAGCTTCCACTTTCTCCCTACCAAGTGCTGCACCTAAAGAATCGCAGCACTTGGCAAGCTTTTCAGCCATGGGTCTCTAGGAGTTATGCACAAGTTTCAACGCTCCCAAAAGATCAAGATGAAAACTAAAGTGAACAAATTAGCGATAAACGCACCAGTCAAGGAATCTGAAGACACTTAATTATTAAAACTACATTAAATGGCAACCCAAATAAATAAAAATGTAACGGAATGCTGTACTTACATGTTGTTCCAAATCGCTATTTCAATTCTAAAATACGATTGCCACATGAATACAAAAAATCGTCATAGTAACTGCATATGTTTAAATATTGCCACCTTGGCGAGAGTCGGGGCGTTAAAGTAGGAATCAACCCAAGAAAGATAAATATCGCACACTCGCGGATTATGATGCACATTCGAAACAATATTTAAAACGGTGAAGTATAGTTGTAATATACTTGGAGAAGATTGTAAAATAGTTTTAGTAGGTGATTTTAAGATAGATTTCGATTCCAAAGATGTATTTTATGAAACAAGGAAGAAAAATATGGCACATTCACTAATAATGATACACTTTTCAACTTAATGGAATAAGGAAGAAAAATAGGGGCGACGCATAAATTATGGTACGCTTTTAATATATAGCACTTTATTGCGTATTTAAAATCTGAAAGTATTTCAGATTTTCTTCCTTTTTTTCATTTTACATAGGAGAAACTTTAATTGTACTAACATTCCTTTATCAAAATGTCACCAATACTGTAGTTTATTATTGTTTAGGCTGCGCTTGTTAAACAATCTCTTTTAACTCATTAAAATATGTCATTGTAAAAGTCATAGTTTTACAGGTAACGTCTCAATTTTTCAAGGGCTCTTAAAGCAGTATTATAAGATGGAACAGAAACATCAATTGCATCATTATCGTTTTATTTATGATCACCTTCACCCGTAACTTATCAAAAACAATTTTAATGTCATAGTTTACTTGCAGGGGCATAGCCAAGGAGGGGTTAGGGGGTCATAACCCCCCCCCATGAGGAATTTTTTGCCATACAAAATGTATATTCTCCACTCCCTTATCACACACATGCATGCATATGTCAGTTGCGGTAGTCGTAACCCCCCCCCATCAAAAATTTCTGGCTACGCCCCTGTTTACTTGATATTATATTTTCATCAACATTCGCGTTTTTGAAACACCGAAGTCTTAGAAGCACTGTCTTCGAAGAAGACGACATAGAAAAATTCATCTGTGTGACAGAATTTGTGAATCGCGCTGTTAATTTTCGTATGACTAAGAGAAACAGTTCAAAGTCACACTTTTAAGTGAGAGACCTGCATCATTATTTTTAACCCGTAAGCACGCGCGTCTACTTTTGTAACTTAAGCAGTCGCATGCGGTAAATCTTACCCCATTTTGTCTTCTTTATATTTTTGACTAAAAACGTTTTAAAAACAAATTTGGGGACTTATAACATAAAATACATCAGTTCTGTTACGTTTCATGGGAAGAAATCGTGCTTTTTATATTTATTTAGTGAATTTCTGGCAGTTTCTTTAAATATCATGCTTTCTGAGAAGAAAATCGCATATGATATGCTTTATACCTAAAAACACTAATTACTTTATTAATATGATATTAATTTCATTTAATAGCCTTTTGTCAATACATACCAGTAGTTTAACGTCAATTTATAGTTAATTCACATTTAGTTTATACTTAGTTTACGTTAACAACGTAATGAAACGTTGTTAGTCGCACGGGAGTATTTAATCCCAAAGTGGAATTTTCTTCCCTTCCGGATAACAAAGAAACGAAATTCCTTCACTCACCCCAACTAGACCTTGACTTTGAAAGGTAGAAGACGGGCCAAACTTGTTCTCAAAAAATGTCTCCCATTTTACGAAAAAAAAAAGTCGCTGGGGTGAGATTTACCCCAACGCGCATGCTTACGGGTTAAATTTTAAATATCCATTTATCCAATCTAGCGATATCTTTATAAATCCTCCATGGTTCTGTCTCCTGAAAAACATCAAACTGTGTAATCTCGAGGAGCTATTTAGAATTGCTTTAATTGTGACAAAACGCAGTTGCAGAGTTTGCAAATTTCACGCATTATTTTAATTTATGACGTCACTGTTTAACTGCCGTAAAAGATACCCCGGTTGGTTGAGGGAGTTAATTTAGATATTTCGCACAGTAGTTTTCAAACGATATCTTATTAAAACTTACAAAGACGTTGAAAATTTTTTTGCTTTATAAAGGACCCCTATGGAGGAACGTAATCGAACGTTAAAATAAAACTATACTCGCAACATGCATATGTTAGTGAACCTATAAACATTTTTAAATAAGCAACGGATTAAAATGCCACTAATAATAATCGTGAATTTCTTAGTTTATTTCTATAGTTTTAATCAAAATATCGCCTCCATCTGTTAAGAAAAGAGCAGGGATAAATGCGTTAAAATTGTGGCGTAATTTTTACGTATCTTAAAGAATTTGACATCATAGATCCTCACTTGCGAATTGAAAATCCGGTACCCATTTAAAGCCTCAATCGATAGGTTGAAAAAAAACCTTTTTTCTAATCCTTTCTGAGGCAACGCAACAAAATTATTTCGTGCCATGATTTATTAATGCAATAGCGTAAGCTGCCAGCGTTGATGCTGTTAAAGTCTAAACATTAGGTTGCATTAAAATTCGTAAAAAAATCATCTAATTTACATAATTTTGTCGTTTTCATTTTAAAAGAGGGAGAAAAGAATGTTTCACGATTTGTCAAAATATCAAAAAGTAATGACGGATAGAATTCAAGATGCGACAGTTTTAAAATTATTTTACGAAAAAATTCTCCAAAACAGATGCTTAGTAAAAAATTCCTAAGAATCTGTAAATCATGTTACGGATTCAGAACAATCTGTTTTTTTTTTTTTTTTAATATCCTCTATCCGATGATACAAATGCCGTTTTGCTGCGAGCGTAATCTCCGCCGTTATTACGAATTAGTGAGAAAAAATGCCAAAAATTGCGTATAACATTAAATTAAAAAATTCTAGGACGAATTTTTAAAAAGTTTCTTTGAGGTGCACAACTTCATGTTTAGAACTTCCCGAGTACGAAATTTAGTGTTTCTAGGTGGAGCCGTTTGTCCGTAACGACGCCGATACACACACACATACACACACACACACACACACACACACACACATCTTCTTTTATAATAGGTAGAGATTAAATTGTGCTACAATTGTATTAAATGTCGCTAAATTGCTGTAGACCGCAGTGCACTGGAATTCTTTTCAATGGTTTTGTAGAAGAACTATAAGTGATTTCATTGTGTTCGATGGAGAGTTTTATTTTGTAATCCTCAATAAGAATTATCAATTTTGTTTTGTTTGAAATAGCTGAAATTAAGAAAAGGCTCTCGGTCCAAGGTTTTCAACAACAACAAAAAAAAAGTAAAGTAAAGAAAACTTCACTGAATACAACCAAAATAATCTCGTTATAATTTAGAGGTAAGGCAACCTTATCCCTTTAAAAACGAAAAATAAAGAAATGGGAGGAAAGTTTTCTACACAACCAAATAATCTCGTTATAATTTAGAGGCAAGGCACTCCTACCCTTTTAAAAAAGAAAAACAAAGAAATGAGAGGAAAACTTTCTATAAATTAATGACACATTTGCAGTTCAGCTATACCTAGTCCCGACAATTTCACCGCACTCTATTGCTGTGATACGTTACGTGTTGCTCTCTCTGTTCACATTAACTGGTAGCAACACACACTTGCACACTTGTCATGGAGGAGCGGGAATTGTTGGGAACATCACTTTGGACTGCAATTGCTGACCCTAACCAATATGTTCCTTACACCAAGGCAATATTTCTCTACGATGGCATTTTTTACAGGCTTCTGTGGATAGAAACCAGCCTCGTTTAACCGCCGAGAAATGGCTTTATTCAGACTCACGTGTTCCGGTTGCGGTTACAAAGTCTGAAGCTACTATCAAGAACTTTAGCATAGAATTTCCATTCTGCAGTAGTTTTTAATCTCGAAATGACACTTTTTGACACTCCCATTGAGGTGGCCACAGTAGTGACACTTTAATATGCTCTGAGTCATGTAACTCCAAATATACAATTGTAAGCATCATTAGGATATCTTGCTGAATATTTTCACTCAATTATTGCTGTACCAGACTGTAATTTCACAGTAATCAGTCTAGCAACCTATGACACTATTTTCGTCAAGCGCTTAGCAGCATGAACTTTTTAATCGGTCTTTAGTACACTGCCTTTTAGGCAGATACGAGGTCTGCCCTACTATTAACTCGGTGTTTAATTTTATTATGATTAGTCACCTGCCAGGAAAGGTATTTCTTAAAAACTGGTTGTTCCTTAGCAGTTGTTGAGCAATAAATATCAAGTGCTCAGGTCTAATCAGCGTGAGAATGTCCAAGAAAACGTATAAAAACTATTTATGACAAAATTTTTATACGATCTCGTGACAAAAACTTCCATATTATTGTTATTTATTTGTAAACTATATGTCATTAAGAAGTATCAACATAATGCTATTCCGAAATCGATGTACTGTTAATACTCGATGTACTGTACTGAACAAGGATTTACCTTGTTCTGTACATTTTAATAGAAAATTACTCGATGGAAGCAAGTTAGTTCGTGCTGGAAACAAACTAGGTATTTTACGGTGATGCTGGACGATACTAAAAATGTCAAGGAAATCCACTTATTTTGTTTGTAATTATTAATTAAATGATTGTAACGAAATCAAGCTGTAACTGTTTGTTAATCATTGTCCGTTCACCAATTTTTGGTGAAACTTTAAACCTTTATTTTGTGTCTCTTCTGAACAGATCATTTTCACTATTTTTAATTGTTGAGGAAAGACAGATAAAGTTTCAAGTTTTTCTGAACAAATAAAATCCATGATCGTGGTAAAAACATCATCATAAAAATTCAAGAGACTACTTTTAAATTTTTTTTTCAAAATGTGCAAAGAGAAACCTTGGCAATTCTGAAGACGATGTCTTAAAAAACTTTTCAGCTGATTTCAAAAGTACCCAAAGCAAATATCAACAAATGGCATTTTTATGCAATAAATAGATGAACGAATACCAAAGGAACATCCCATCAACAAGCTATTTAGAATATCTTGTAACTGTGTAAAAATATTTCACAGCTGTGTCTGAACTTCTTCACCTAAACGAAAAGAGAGTGGAAGGGAGTTCAAACATAAGAAGATACTCCTTTCCATTCCATATGAAAGAAGATTTCAAAATGGCACATCAGTAAAACACCAGGGATACACACCAATAGAAATCTTTCCTAACTCCGACGTTTCGAATATTTTAACAAAAATTTTGGAGCCTTTTTCCATGGGTATCGAATTTATTCCGGAAAATTTTTATTAAAGGTCGGTGGGTGCGTTCCGAATGCTTTTCAGCCATTTGAGTTCTTCAGAGATATTTTGGTTCCTGGGTTCCACAAAGAGATAGTGGGGAGGGGAAGGAGGAGGGAAGTTTCTCATGAGTAACGTATAAAGTATTGGTAGTTCTCAGAGAGAAGAAAGAGAACGTATAAAATAACTGTAACTTTCTGTTAAGATGCAAGGAGGAAATATAATATTTTTAGTTCTCTTACCTCTTATTCTTCAATTGAAAAGGAAGCTGATTTTCTCCAGAAAATCGATTTCAAGCTTTTGATGGATCCAAACGTTTTAGTACTTATAATATAGATACGAACTTATAGGGAAATAGTCTCTGTACAAATGTTGAAAGCGGTAAATAAAGTTTACCTTATTTACACAAATTTGGGTAATTTTATTATCACTCCCAGAAAAATAAATTACGTCAAAGCTTTCATCATTTGTATGGATACTTTCTGGCTCGTCCTGTATAGCATGTATGTCTGTACACAAAAAGCGATACTGCAAGCGTTGCGGAGAAGAAAATTTTGTTTGTACTTTTTTGTACGAAGTAAAAGAAATGCTATTGTGAAGCAAAAAATTTTACTATGGATTTTATCGGAAAAATCTTTTTTGTCGATTCACAAACTACTCCCTAAATCTACTTTCGCGCGTTTTTGCGAGACATCTCACCGTAGGCATGCATTTATGTACGCACATAGGCATATACGATCTATTTTGGCCAAATGTGAATCCACTTTAAGTAGTTTGTGGGTGACGTCTACGGGACTCAAAAACGATTAGCCACAAAATGTTAAAATTGTGTATTTGAGACTCTTGTAACATCTAGTTCTGCACTTCCCTGTTTATTGCAATCAACTAGGTAGTTTATATACAGGATCACTCAAAAGGCTTTCAAAACATTTAAGTCCATGGACATCCTCAATCAATACATGAGTTTGTAAGTCAATCTTTGTCTGGGCCAGCGGTTCCCAATATTTTAACGTCGCCCTCCCCCCTACAAAGGCTAACTTACAGTGGCAACCCCCTCACATTTTTCAGCATACATTTTTTCATTCTTCAACAATGAACACTGAGCCTTTTCTACAAAAGAATGTTATTGGTAACGTTTGAATGAACATTTTAAGCGAAAATAGATATGTTTTTGAGTAAAAATAAGAATTAAAAATAAGGTAATTTTTAAAAACATGCATTATTACTCGCGCCTCCCTGGAAACGCTCTGCACTTCACTAGGGAGGCGTGCCCCACCGATTGGGAAACGCTAGTCTGGATCGTGCCAGAAATCTCGCCAACAGTCACCAAGCTTGGCAATTTTTGACGAAATATCCGAAAATTTGGCACCAAAAATATGTATAAATAATAATCTCTGTTCGCTATAAGCGCCTAAGACCGTTCGACGGATCTAGACCAAATTTGGCACACTGACTAAACAGGACAAGAGAAAGCTGTTACAGAAAAAAAAATTCAATCCGGTGTTTAGTTTTTTATTTATTTTATGTTTGTCCCGTTTTCGACCATTTTCCGCGCATTTTGCGTTATGGCGAACTAAATTTTCGTCCAAAACTTTTCATATGTCGTCGGAAACTACAGAGTTTTCTTTTCAAATAAGCTTTCTTTCAAAATCGTACTTAAATTTGTAAATTTTTAAGAATTTTTCTTTTTTTTCAAGATCACTTTTCAGGTAAATTTTCGCAATTTGAAATTGAAACTGTCGCATAGAAAAATCTTACAGGCAAAAATTTTCAATCTTTAACCATTGATAAAACATTTATTTGGCCATCTTTTAATTTTTGAACCGCACAGAAATAATAATTATATTTTTTTATGTGCTTTTTTGTTTGTTTGAAAAGATCGCGAGCTGAAAACCTCTTTCCGGAACAATCGTAGCGAGGAGGAAAGAGAGAGAGAAGAAGTTTAGAATGTTATTGGCTAATGCGTTCACACAGGTGTGTTTGAAATAAGATACTTACATTTGCTCGTTTGAAATAAGATACTTATTTTCAGTGGCTTAGGAAAGGGGGGGGGCGTAGTTGCTCAACTACCTCACCGTATCCTTGGAGGAAGAGAGAAAATTATCACAAATCAGCACAATATGGTGTCTTTTTTTGTTCCAGAATCGATCTAAACATACTAAGCGCCCCCTCCCCTTCAAACTTATTGAACTGCTACGCTACTGCTTTTATTTGTTCGCTTAAAAGGATTTCTCTCGAATTATTATAAGGATATTATACTGGGAGTTCAATAAGAAAACTAGAGCCTAGAACACTAGCATGTGAGTTGTATTTTATGTTTCTTTTATGTAAGATTCTGTAAATCACATAATTTAACAAGGACAGGTAATTTTAAAACTTTTGTATTAAGAGGAGATTTTTGACCTGTTTGAAGGGATTTCTTTTTAGAAGTTGGAAACACTGTTGAATAACTTTAACCACGAAATAAATTATAGGAGCGGACACTCTCCATACTTGGGATTTATAGTAAAACTAAGTTTCAATTATGCAAATACTGGAAATCTAGTAACGTTCAGTGATAATATCGGTAAAAGAACAAAACATTTCCAACGCTGACTGGTAACTACTTTTACATGTTTTTAATTTCCAAATCTAGCATGTGAACTAGATTGTGAACGCGATCACTAAATTTTAATTACTTTTTTCACTTTTGCTTACGTGGTTGCCTTAGTAACAAATGAAAAAAAAATGTTCCATCTTGAGATGATTGAAATATTGCGTTTATATTTGTTAAAGTGTGCGGGTATCGTGGCTGACGAAAAAGAACTTTTCGTACCACCACAAAATGGCTTTCAGTTCATTACTGAGTTTTTTATGTAACGTGAATTTAATATTTTTATATGAGTTTAGCGGGAATTTAAAGCTGCGTTGAAATTCATCGCCGCATGAAATAACTGTAAATACTGTTTGCTTGAGTGTCATCGTTATTATAAATAAACACTTTATAAATACTGTCTTCTCTTTGATGGCTACACCCGCAGTTATCGAGTGAGGTGCACCATTTATATGCAACAACGTCGTTGTCCCACTGTCTAAGGGAAGTGTCCCTCCTAAAGATTTAACTTCTTGCTTTGAACGTTTAACGGACAAATAAACCTGCTCTTCTATGCTGATCAGTTGAGTTTGTATGCCTAAAATTATTTAGTTTGATATTAACTTATTTAATTATTAGTTGTTAAGCACTGAAGCTTGAAGATTTTTTTTTTTTTGTTATTATTTTATTTTTGAGATAACGGGACTCGTCGATTGTTTTTTTTTTTTTTTTTTTTTTAGTTAAAAGATTAAGCTTCCGATGTGTCAAAAAAAATTATACACATTGATTGAAGAATTGTTGAAGAATTACACATATATGCTGACTAATGTTTCAAAATTCATACTCATTTTATGCATTAGTGGTTGTGAAAATAAGCCGCGGGACTAGATAAGAGAACATAAGTGAACTTTTTCGGCAAGTCATATTTTTGTTACCTCTTGCCCTCGGTTAGTAACACGCAGTAGCAAGCTACTCAGTTTTAACTTTCTAAAACTGAACCCACCTTTGTGATATCTCTGACATTAGGGCAGTGTTTCTCAAACTTTCAATATTTGCGACCCAGTTTTCAATCATAATTTTCATTCGCAGTCGGATTTTCAGTTATAACCGTTTGGAGTTTTCTGTGGTTTTCTCCGAAACTTCGCGTAAATACGGATTGGGATCCCTTAGAAAATCCCCCGTGGAATGCAATCCCCCCCCACTCGGCCCAGATCCCTCACTCAGATAATTGGCTGCAACACCACATTTCATTTCATTTATTACTTCCTTGTACGGAGATTTGTACGAAAAATTTCGGGGCCTAAATTTCGACGGAAAAACCGATTTTGACTGTACTCTAAATTTAATTTTAAGAATTTTTTCTTCGATGCATCTCATCGTAAGCTAGCATGCACGGTGACATAAATGCGTCTGCAACCCATTTTGATCAATGGCGAATCTATTTTGATCAGTTTTTCCATGATGACTGTACTTACGTACGTATGTATGTAACTCGCATATCTCAAAAACTATTGGTCTTGGAATGTTGAAATTTTATATTTAGGATTGTTGTAACTTGTAATTGAGCACCTCCCTTTTGTGTCCTAATCGACTAGATAGTTTATCTACAGGACCGCCAAAAAGATTCGAAATACATTACGCTCTATGTGCCGAAATTAATCAAACTCGCATATCTCAAAAACCATTAGACGTAGAATGTTGAAACTTTATATTTAAGATTGTTGTAACATCTAGTTGTGCACCTCCCCTTTTGGTACCAATCTACTCCATAGTTTATATACAGAACCGTCCAAAAGATTGGAAATACATTACGCTCTGTGGTCAGAAATTCATTAAAACTTATTTTAGAGCTATTAGGCTACTTCAAACGACTCAGAAATGATATATGCTGTTAAGGATTACAAAATTTATTTCTCCATCGAAAAAGTTTCTTTATCATTTATAGTTCTGCTACAGGAATACTCAAAAGATTTTCAATACATTACGGTGAATGACAATTTTACGGACATTCATCCATTTCAAGAACAATACCGTCCTACCATATAGCAAAAAGTGCGACTTCACTCATTTTAGCTGAATTAAAAAGATTTAAAACCAGCAGTTATTAATGTTTTGAAAAAAATTTGAAATCTCCAGAATTAGACGACATTTTTTAAATCAGGGCCAAAGCAAATTTCCCGAGTGTTTCTTTCTTCACTCATATTCTTTTCTTTTCGGAAAAGTCATTCAAGTTAGGTTTTGAGAATAGGATAGCAGCAAAATATTTAACTTCATTCTACTTTCCATTTGGTTACGGTTTTGTTGAAAACCTTAATCTTGTTTCATAAAAAATCAGTTCACGAATCATTATTATTGTCATTTTGAAAACTGTCATTGAAACTTGAAACACACAGTCGTTAAGTTTTAAAAAAAAATTTGAAACCTGATCTTTAATGTAGTGCTTTGTTCATGAAAAGAAAGTATATGTAATATAGAGTAACATGTGACAGAAGGAAAGGAAAAGGGAAAGGTGAAATGAGACACTTTATGACAACGGGGCGGGGAGAAGAGACAGAAATATCTATTTTTAAAAAATAAGATCATTTATGAACGGTCTCTAATTCAATTTGATGAAATTCGCTGACTAGTTTGATCTGAAACCTAAACTCTGTTAACTTCCTTCTAATCAAATTCATTCGTTAATAATTCATTAATAATCCTACTACATATAGTTACGCTGATCCCTAATTCACTGACTCTGGAACAATTTCGTTCAACCACTCCAAGATAAAACTTTTACAACCATTACTCCAAAAGATAAAAAAGTTAAGCTCAAAACTTAATAAAATTTACACTGTTTACACGGTCCGCTTAAAATTTTTCATTATTATGTAAAGAGAAATGTAGAAAAACAAGTGCGTACTTTTAAAATCTGAATCCACTCGTTCCCTAATTTTTAAGCGTTTTTTTTTTTTTTTTTTTTTTTTTTTGTTAAAAAAGTTAATCATTTGCGGGATAAAAGTTTCCGCACGTTTCCATAAAATCATGAAATTCCATTTCTGTATACGCATAATAAAAACTGAATATAAAGTTATTTATGCTTATTTATTTTAAGTGGACGAAGATTGAGTGTAGACATATTTTTGTCCAAGGATTTTTCTAGCGCCCGTTGTAATTGCCTGCATAACGGGCTTTATCTTCTAATGAGTGAATACTAATGAAATTGATATCAGATTGTCTTACACGAGTACTTTCTTTGTTTGTGCAACATGTATTTCGGATTTGTGTGCTTGGCCAGAAGATCGCTTATAAATCCACGTCAGATAGTCAACACAAGGAAGGAAGCCTCCCGCGAAGGTCTTTCTAAAGGATCCTAACGCGTATTTACGCTAAGTTTCGGAGAAAACCACGAAAACCTCTGAACATTTAGGTCGGCCGACTCTACCTGGTTTTGAACCAGGTACCATCTGTCTATCAATTTGAGTGACATAACCACTCAGCCGTAGTGGGGCCACAAGTACTAACATTGAAATCGTTTTCTTATATTGTTCTTTTCAGATGATTCCATGATTCGGATTTTTTTTTTTTTTTTTTTTAAATGTGACATTATTGTAATGATACTTGATTTATATCGATGTTTATTGATGTATATATATATCGCCCAGCCCTAACATGGATACCGTTTGGAGACATTATGTTTATGCTCAATCTGTGATACCGTAATGTTCATTCTATAACAATATTTTTGCATCCTCTCAGAAAGGTATTCTTGTATAAGCGAAATTTGCTATTTTAGATTTGCGAATACTTATTGAATTTTTGAAAAACGAACAACTCGATCGAAATATGGAAAGTCGTAACTATACCTATAACTATTCTATGATAAAATACCGCAAAGGCGCCCCCCCCCTACTGCAATCTTAAGAAAAAACGCGATCTATGGGGGGGGCGAATAAACGGTAAAAATCGAAAAATTATACCGTTCAAGCGCCCCCTCTATTTTCAAGTGAAGCAGTGAAGCTGGATTCATACTGTCCGTTCCGTACCGCTAAGTCACCATGATGACGTCACTCAACGAAGCAAAGCGAAGAGCATATTCTAACGTCACACTTCTCTGGCGTATGGCGTGATTTTATTGGTGCATATACTGCGGCTCCGCAAGCTTGAGCGTGGGCAGTCAGTTTCAAAACAGAACAAAACGGTGAGGAAGAGCGGATTCTGAGCGGCACTGAACAACCAGCATGAATCCACCTTAAGGGGCGTTTATTCGGTATTTTAAGAGCAAACGAATGCACAAGAAAAACAAGCGGGATGCTTTTGCTGCATTTTACGGTATCGACATATTTGCATCATTAAAGTATATACGTGCTAATTGTTTTTGTAAACAAGCAGTAACAATTTTAAAACTTTAGCTTACATTACTACTTATGTGAACAACGGAATTATATTCTTTGAAAACGTACACCCTCCAAAAAAAGTATTTGAATAAGAGATAAATTTCCTATTTTAGATTTGCGAATAATGATTGCGTTTTTGAAAAACGCACAATTTGACAGAAATATGCAAAGTCATATTTAAACATAGCCTAATTCATATTCTATAATAAATAATTTTTAATATATGAAACCAAAGTAGGAAATTTTTTCTCTTACGCGAGTACTTTTTTTGGAGGGTTTACATCCATTCAAAAAGGTATTCAAGTATGAGAGAAATTTCTTTTATTAATTTTGTGAGTAACTGATTAATTTCAGAAAAAAAGTATGCTTTGTTAAATCCATTTTTGCCTAGATACTTCTGCAAGTTTCTTCGATTTTTGCTAATACCAGCAATAATAGATAAATTTCGGATGTCAACTTCTTGAACAAGGGATGATTTCTTTAAAATCATCACGTATAAAAATTGAAATGGCAATATCCTACTTGGTAACGTAAAAATATTTTGTGGAATTGAGATTCAATACTCGTAAAAAAAGGCTAGGAAAAATAAATAACGTTTTCGACTGATAGCGAAATGCCGTTCCAAAAAATTGACACTAGGCATAAATAGGATTATAAAGCTATTTTTTTATACAAAGTAACACTTTATAATGAAACCGTACAGGAAAATTTGCTTGCACTCGAATACTTTTTGAAAGGACGTATGGATATGCAGCGTTGCATATGCGCAAAACTGCACACTAAAGGTTTAAATAAACATAATATTTTTTAAAACACATTTAGAGTTTCATTTATTCATTAACGAGTTTTAAAAACCATTATCGACGACTTTGAAGAATGGAAAATCTACGCGATCTTTTATCCATTTGTGCCCAGATATTTTTGCGACTTACTTGGATTTTTGCTGATACCAGCAGTAATAGATAAATTTCTGATGTCAACTTCTGGAATAAGGGACGACTTCTTTAAAAATCATTATGTATAAAATTGAAATGTGTGTGTGTGGTGTGAGTATGAACATGTATATCGGATTTGTGTGCTTGGCTCGAAGTCCACTTATAAATCCTCGTCAGAAGGACAACACAAGGGGAGGGGGGTTCCGTGTGGGTCTTTCTAAGGAGTCCTAACCCGTATTTATGCTAAGTTTCGGAGAAAACTACGAAAAATCCAAACGGTTCGGTCGACGGACGCGCGATGGGACCCGAGCCCGGGATCTTCACATTTCGCCCGTCTACAATTTCCAGTGACTTAACCACTGTGCCCATGTGAAGCTGGCAAATTGAAATGTCAACAACCTACTGGGTCACGATAAAATATCTTGTGGAGTTGAAGTTCATCACTCGTGAATAAAGGGTAGGAAAATTAAATAACGTTTTCCTAGCCTTTGCTGAGGAAAATAGGCTTAAATCAGTTAATGGCTAACTACCAGCAACAGGGCGGTAAGAAGAATCGCTACGGCGTGTCACTCAGCCAGTTCCGTTAAAAAATCACTGGCTGCGTGGCACGAAATTTGCAAATTGCTTGACAGCCCTGTTGCTAGTAGTTAAACCAAGTGATAGCAAGGGCTGCATTTTTAGCATATGGGCTATTGTCACGGACGCCCATACCTCTGGTCAGAAAGGGACCACCCCCCCCCCATCCCTAGCTCCCATATTATCCTTATGATTTATGTACACCCTCTCAAAAAAGTATTAGAGTAAGAGATAAACTACCTACGTTGGTTTCGTATATTAAAAATTATTTATCATAGAATATGAATTAGGTTATGTATGCTTATAACTTTCCATATTTCTGTAGAGCTGTGCGTTTTTCAAAACTCAATAATTATTCACAAAGCTAAATTAGGAAATTTCGCTTTTACTCGAATACTTTTTTGAGAGAGTGTACTAAAAGCTCTCCTCGGCAAAAATAACGCATTCGCGAATGATGCACAAACACGTCTCCTAGGCGACGAAACTAAATAAACTGAAGTTGTTCGTAAAGTCAAAAGAAACTGATAGCCACTGATAGCACTAAACACACGCATTCCAGTTTTCTTACGAAAACTCGAGCAACAAGTTTGTCGTTTACGAATGCACCCTGTATCGAGTTGCTCTATCGATTTTAAGATCCTAAAAGGCAGTTACTAATGTTGATCAGAGGCTGCATTCGTAAACGCCAAACGAGTTGCACTCGTGCAATGAGTTTTCATCTAAGACGTTCGTAAAGGAAACTGAGTGCATACAGTTTTTAAACTAGAGCGTTCGTACACAAAACTGAGTGCGAGTAGTTTCAAACGAAATAAACTCATCCTTGCTAAGGTTCATCAGTTGTTTAGAAGATACACTTGCTGCATGTTGTTGTTGTTTTCAAATGGCGTCCGTTGTTATGGAAAAGTATGTTGTTGTGAAACGTATTTTCCGTTTTCTAAAGCTGCAAATATTATTTTTTTGAGGAGGAAATTCATGCGTACGTTAGAAAATGCTACGAAGGTACATAATTTTTCAAAGGTAATCATTTTCTTGTATTTTTCATTTTAGTAAATTCAAAAATGCATGTTTTAGTGTTGAGATTGAAGCTGATTTAATCCGTTATTAGAGAAATTTGAACTTCTCTTGCTAAATACTTTTGAAAAAATGAAGTTTAAGTTGAAATTTCTAAATTTTGATTTCTGCACTTGAATTATGGCGACTCTTTCTTTTAAAAATCCTGTTGATTTTATTTTGAGTATGTACTAAAAACTCTCCTCAGTAAAATGAACGCATAAGCGAATTGTAAACAAACACGTCTCCTGGGCGACGAAACTAAATAAACTGAAATTGTTCGTAAAGTCAAAGGAAACTGATAACCACTGACAGCACTAAACACACGCATTCCAGTTTTCTTACGAAAGCTCGTGCAACGGGTTTGTCGTTTACGAATGCAGCCACTGTTACTTTTTGGCGAAATGTGCTACGTATTTAGGAGGAATTCAGGGTTAACTCGAATTAATCAAACGGGACATTTTGGCTGCATTCGTAAGCGACAAACTCGTTGCACGAGTTTTCGTAAGAAAACTGGAATACGTGTGTTTAGTGCAGTCAGTGGTTATCAGTTTCCTTTGACTTTACGAGCAACTTCAGTTTATTTAGTTTCGTCGCCTAGGAGACGTGTTTGTTTACAATTCGAGAATGCGTTAATTTTGCTGAGGACAGTTTTTAGTACATACTCAATGTAAAATAAACAGGACTTTTAAAAGGAAGAGTGGACATAATTGAAGTGCACGGATCAAAATTTAGAAATTTCAACTTAAACTTCATTTTTTCAAAAGTATTTAGCAAGAGAAGTTCAAATTTCGCTAATAACGGATTAAATCAACTTCAATCTCAACACTAAAACATGCATTTTTGAATGTACAAAAATGAAAAATACAAGAAAATTATTACCTTTGAAAAATTATGTACCTTCGTAGCATTTTCTAACGTATGCATGAATTTCCTCCTCGAAAAAATAATATTTGCAGCTTTAGAAAACGTAAAATACTTTTCACAACAACATACTTTTCCATAACAACGGACGCCATTTGAAAACAACAACAACGTGCAGCAAGTGTATCTTCTAAACAACTGACGAAACCTTAGCAGAGATCAGTTCATTTCGTTTGAAACTAATCGCACTCAGTTTTGTATACCAACGCTCTAGTTTAAAAACTGCATGCAGTATGCACTCAGCTTCCTTTACCAACGCCTTAGATGGAAACTCATTGCACGAGTGTAACTCGTTTGGCGTTTACGAATGCAGCCTTTGAACAGCCACACTAATAGCGTGTTTTTTTTCTTCTGCTCAACACAACTTGTGCAATGCTACAATAAAAGAAGAGCAGCCGAAGTCCGAGGTTTGACGGGATTTACGTCTGGCTTATACAAGAATGTAGATCTTTACTTTGTTAGCAGGTCTCTTTATAACTTGTTGAAAGGATAAAAAAATACAGAGACTGATCTTTAGGATGATGCTGGTTGCGTATAATTTTCATACATTTATATGGTTCTTTAAACCTATTTGCTCTAAACTTTTATTTTCGAATTTAAAAGTGCCCTGGGTAATTTGATAAAAGTTAAAAATGACTCTGCACTTGTATATACTTAGGAAGAATCTGTATGTTGGTGGAACTTATTGAACAGCATGCGATAATTCTAATGTTGTATATAATTCTATTTGTAGTGGTCTAAAAGCGTAGATACTTTTTCGAATGTTACGAACACTCGCATGGCTTAAATATGGGCGAGAGGTGCTTATACCATTCTAATTTTACACGAGGACATAGCCCAGTGACTATTTTTCGATGTACTCTAGTAGCATATCTGATGCTTATAATTTAATAAAGTATAAAATTGTTTACTAATGGTTAATATGATTTATTGGAAAAATAATTTTTATGTATTTTTTCTGCATGTATATGTTCTTATTTAGCAGCTCAAGGGTGATAAGTATGGTTCGAGGATTATTTTCAGTTTGAAGACAGTCTTTTGTTGTTGCAAATGTCCAAAAATTGAAAAATGCCTTTGTCACAAAAATTTTGTGCCTTGAAGGTACCATTTAACATTTAATTTTATCAAGCTAAATTCATTATTCTAATAGTAACTGACTTATGTTCAGTTTTCTTGACTTGAAAGTTGCGGGTAATTTTGAAATTATGACATGTGAAAACGAATACTGAGTAACTTTTTTTCTAATTTCATGAAGTGTTTCAACATACCATGATTTAGTGCTGGTTACTGGATGGATTAAATATTTTCTGTCGTAAATGTAAACTAAGTGTAATTCTTTTTTTATTTAAAAAAAAATCTTTAAAAATGGATGTAGCGTTCGCTCGCTATTGACGACAAATGTGAACTTGAAATTTAATTGAATGTCACTTAAAGATTTCCACTTTAAAAGAATAAATTAAAGTTCATCATATATTTGAGGAGTATTACGTAAAGTGAATAAGTGACATATTACAACAAATAATGGGCATTTTAATTCATCGCGTCATGTTAACAGCTTCCTGCTGTTTCAAAGGTTGCTTTCTAAAATTTTAATTGTTTTTAAAAAGTTAAAAATTGGTATTTTGAAGAAAAGTTTCGAGCATCACTTTATATAGCCTATTTGTGTTGTTAGATAAAATTTAAACGAATATTGTTTTAACTGCAATCTCACTAAAAAATACTGGAAAGTGTTTTAACAATTAGATCCCATATACTGTTATTTCTAAACGACTGCATGAGATTTGTTTCAGTTGGCATACTTGATCTTCTAGAATAATTTTCCCATATACAGGTCACGAAACTTGTTATTTTTTGTGTACAACTTCCGTCTTAAAGATAGCTTACACTTCAGAACTTTTAGTTGGTTTTGAAGTGTGGGAATACTGTTTGAGGATTTTCAGTGGATCCCACAAATTTTCCAATAGCCACTTGAAATTTCTTGTTTGAAAAGGTCCATTAGTTGAAGAGTTTGGAATGAATGGCATCACATTGCGTGATTCACTGAATTATTCATGGGGGAGGAAAAAAGGGGCCACGGAGCGTTTTGTAGTTTTCAGGGAGTTAACTGACTTGTTTTATTTTAACAAAAGCTTTTACTGAGGATTTTGAAGTGGCAGCTCAGATCTCTGATCCACTGAATTTTGTATTTGGTTTAAAATGACATCGGACATGTTGTCAATCATGGTTATAACCTGAAGATCTTATTGTCTTTCAACTGAAAGATTTTTGGTGTGTTGAGTTGTGTACGGTCTTCAGTTTTTAAGTCGCTACGAATCTCTAAATTAAGCTATATAGTTGGGTTTGATATTGTGAAGCTCTCATTTTACGGAAATATTTTGGTGTATGCAGGATTCTAAAATTATTGGCTACCTCAATCCAGTGAGTGAATTGCGTATGGAATTGGCAATTTTTTGCTTATTTGTAATCGGAGACGATTCTCTTAAAACTCATTAAATAAATTCCAGAGTTAAGCTAATAAAATGTGAAGTTTGATATTCGTCGAGCTTGTCGATTAGCTTATCAAACTCAAATTATACATCAGACACGGGCAGTAGTGGGTATAGGATACTTCATTCCTCTTTCCACTCCAAATACTTCAAAGTACTGCAAATGCAAATAATAAAATGGTTATTCTTCTGTCTCGCAGTTAATTTCTAAATATTCGAATAGAAAATGGATATGCATTGGTTATATTTATAAAAAAGTTAAATAGTTACATTCATAATTGGATCCCACTGTGCCCCTTAGTAATGACTTCAATAAATATCTTCATAAAAGGTTTCTCTATCTGCTTCTTACTTGCCAATTGTAACACGAAAACTATATTTTAGAATCAAACAAAAGAAAAATACGCCCCACATATGCGTAATCTTTGAAATGTCATATTTAACCTATTCTCCCTTTTTGACCCACCAGTGGCCGAGCGCATTTGCACTGTTAACTGGGAGACGAAATGTGCCTGGTTCAAACCCAGGTCTCGTCCGCCATCTAGCCTTTCGGAGTATTCCGTGGTTTTCTCCGGGTTAGGACCTTTTAGAATCCCATGCAGGGCACCCCCTCCACCTCGGCCTAGATCCCTCGAGTAGATAATCAGGCGTAATCCCAAATTTCATTTCTCACTTTAATTTCCATTTGAAATTCACTACAAAAAGTGAATGCCACAATGATATATTGGCAACTGTCATAAATTTTGGGAACTGTTCTAGATATGTACACACCTTCTACATGAATTTTTTTACTTTTTTGGGCAGATTAAAGATGGTAAGAGAAGGCTACTATCAACTATGAAGATTGTTATCTCTAATTTTGCATTTAGCGAATTTCAATGTTATGATAGCAAACTATCGCATTGGGAAGATATAAGTCCGATATCGATTTTTGGCTTAACCAACTTTGGCTGTGAAGCATTTATTTAAATTGGGGAGGGGGGACTAATCGTGTGGGAATGCGGGTGACGACTTGCTATTCCGTGTTGTAATATCTGGGTGACGACTTGGAATATTGCAACACCCCAAATAGCCCCTCCTTCCATCTAGTTAAAATTTTATTTCACATCTAGGTTTTTATAATTATCACGGACTTTATTTCTTTCTATAAATAGTTTTAGCGAGGTCTTTCTTGAAGTTTTGAAATTAAATGTTTGCTATTCCGGGCTCGGTTACTATTCTTTATGGCACTTGTAGAAAATATCAGGTGAGAAATATCAGTTTTGTCATCATGGATATTTAGAGCACAGAATTGTATTTTCATATGTTAGTATTTCTGTGTATTTAGATGTCCTTTACTCGTATGTTTACTTGTTCTGTTTCATGTTCTTCCCCGGAAACCGTCTACTACAATCGGCGAGTCTTTATCGGTCACTAGAGGCAAATTCAAAGAAACACTGGTACCTTTTGTAAGAATAAGATTTCGGGTGCTGTATAGTAACAAAACATATTCTAGTTTCTACATGAATTAGTCTATTTAGATTACAGTATAGTATTTTACTATTTTGTAAAGTGTAACAGCTTTCAGTTTTTCAGATGGCTCACTGGCCGCACTAGTGACCAGACGATGAGACAAGTACGCGAATCGAAAGTCGAACAGGAATGTTAATTACTTTCAAATCACTTCATTGAAAAGGTATGTATTGATCTTTAAGCGACTTAGCTATTGGATTTAAAAGTAAATTGAAAATAGAAATCGTAGAGTTATGGATGAGAATGGGGATAACAATAGTCAAAGTAAACCAAGAATGCTTTAGTAAATAATAGTATTTAACTTCCGTATGATAATTTAAGTGAAGCATTGCAAAACTTAAACAGTACACTATTCGAGTAATGAAATAAACTTTACAATGTAATTTATTTTAGTAGTTTTCTTATTTATGTGCTGTTAGTTAACTTAACAAAGACTATGTAAAAATTGAGTCTAAATACGCTCTGTTTTAATAGTTCAAAAAATTCATTAAAACAGATTTATTCGTTGTTCTGGCAAGGGGAAGGGAGACTTCTGTGTAGTGAAATTGCTGAGTAAATTTCTCTTTATGTTAAAATAGTGTATTAAAAATGAATAAAAAACGCGCAGCTTTTATTAAAAAACTAGAAAGTCACTCAATTTTATGTAGAAACACAATCCAGTATATAGTTCCTCATATTAAACTAATTTTATATTATGTATGGATAATTGCCACCTTTTATCCCCAAAAACTGTATCTTGAATTAATAGTATAAAATAACTCTACGTACAGCAGGATTAATTGCCAGATTAAAAAATTCTAATGCTGTATTAATGATTAAATGTACGATAGAGAATTCGATTAAACTTGGCCCACGTCTTATTTGGTTCATTTTCTTTTGAAAATGTTTTTCTAAATTCAGAATGCCAAAATATAAATTTCTAAAACTTTTAATAGGCCATTACTAGTGATGTATTTTTTGAACACAAGTTAACTGACAAGAATATGGTGGTTTGTCTTAATTGACAATATCGTGATTAAAGCTTTTAAAACAATCGATGATACTTATTTAAATCATAAATTTAGATTTTTTAGTAAAATTTCGGCATAAAGTTTAGGTGCAAAAACAATGCATATTTTAAGACTTAACGTTACTAAAGTTATTAAAGACTTAACGTTACTAAGACGTTACTAAATTATGAATTTTTGTAAAATACTGACCAGGAACATAGCAAGGATTCTTTGGGAGGGAGGGGGAGGTTAAGTGCTTAAAGTGAAATGGTAGGAATTCTTAAATTACAAAGACGCTAGATTTATTGACATCAAATTAACAATCTAAAATTTCCGGGTGTTTCCATTCCTCCATGGGCCGCCCACTTCTTGGCTCTTCCCTGAAAGGGCCATATTTTGCACATCACATTTACTATATAATGAAGTATTGGAAGCCGAAATATACTTTTTTGAAACACATATTTTAATTTGTTAGTATAGCTTTATGAAGGATGTTTGCAATGTATGTAATAAAAGCAATATCTGTTTTAAGAAACATGGGAGATGGAGAATGTCTAATATTTCAAGTGAAACCTCGAATGAATGTTAACCTCAAAGTAATTTTTCAATGGTTTCTCCAGATTTTAACTGTTTGTTCTCTTATTTCTGGGCCAGGATTTAGCTATTGGTTCATCATTAAAGGGCATCTACGTGAAGTTGAAGAGATCGCTCTCCAACTAAGGTACCACACATTCGGATGAAATAGCACGTTTACAATCCGATTTGGATAATGATCCAGTCAATGAAAAACAGCATAGCTTAGTAAAATCTTGTGCGATGTTTTACTTGCACCATTATATCTGAAATTTCATTTATTTAAAAAACACTCACTACAATTCACACGTTAACTAACACAAGCAGAGCCGGTTTTGGTGTACACTGTATACAGGCGCCTTAAATTTACTCACTTCTTTTGTAGTAGTTTCTGTTGTGGTACTGCATTACTAAAGAAACTTATTAAATCTGAACTTTTCAAATTTTACTATACCTATTCTGTTTCTGAAGACTGGTTAGTATAACATAAATGCATAGTTAAATTTTCCTACACTTTCATAAAATGAATAGTATAAACCTGCGCACAAATAAAGCACAAATTTTTTTTCTAGTAATAACATTTTTCTGAGTTGTCTTTCTTACATAAACTTTTTGAACTATTTGTGACTTTCTATTTATTCGATAGGGATGGATAAAGAACAACTTTACATAGGCGACCAAGTATCTTGAATTGCGGTGCGTCGCAAGTACTTATCTAAATGTTTCAAGGACATTTAAACTAGAATCCAAAATGCGTACCAAAAATACACTAAAGATTTACAGTGAAAATTTCATTGACAATTAAAGAAAAATCGTTCATAATGCAAGTGTGCTATCCTTTATTTGTGTACCCAGTTTTGACTGAAACCTTCCTAGTTATTGAAAAAAGTTATGCCGGAACAGGAAGAGACTAGTTTTCTTGAATGCACGTACTATTATTTAAAAATAAATTTTCCTTCTTGAGGGGGGGGGGGATTCCTCAAAATTAGTAGATAACCATTGAGGGAGGAAAATGACTACCTTAATCATTCTATGCATGTGCATGGAATATTTCAGTCACTAAGGTCACATAAATTGAACGCAAGTTCATTCCTGTAGAATGGAAGTACACGAAATAAAGATAAGAACAAACTTCTTAGTTGAAATTAGTTAATTAGTTGAACTTGCACAAAAATTAAGCACATTTTCTAATAAAATTTTCTTGGCTTCTTTCTTGAATAAAACTTTCGTACTATTCACGAATTTAAATGTACTGAATGGCGTTGGCTAATGAGCAACTTCACACGCGAAACAAAGTATCTTGACCTGCACCGGATCACAAGTATTATCTAAACGGTTTTCAGGATATTTTAACTAGAATCCGAAATGCGTATGAAAATACACAAAATTTATACGGAAAGTTTGCATTCGACAGTCGTTTATAATGCATCTTTCATCCATGCGCCCTGTTTTCGGGGAAACCTTCGTGTTTTTTGACAATCTTTTTTCATTAACTAAGACGAAATGAAATACATGTATTATTAAAAAATTGGACGTTTCCTTCTTGAGGGGGAAAAATGAATAAAAATTAGATTTACCGTTGAGGAGGGAAAACGACTACTTAAATCATTCTATGCATGTGCATGAAATTCGGACCGTCTGAAATACTGGAGGAGGGATGTCTAACATGAACATAACTTTTTGAGCCTTTTCCTTCGCAAAGTACTTAATTTTCAAATTTTTGTCAATTTTCAGATGGGCTAAATTTACCAGTATTAATTTCCTCTTAACGTGAAATTTAATTTTGCATTGTAACTCTTTAATATTAACTACTAATTTTTAGGTTAAATTTTAAAATTAATTTAAAAGCAGAATGGACTTGATCACCCATTCTGTTAAATGTAGTTTAAAATTACCATAGTAATATATTAGTTTAGTATTGTATGTAGTTTGTAGTATAGTTAGTATGTTTCGAGTATATTAAATAACTTATTGTACTAGTTTATGGATAATGTAACAAAATTAACATTCCTAACCAATATCTAACCATGAGAATTAAATTTCATGTTAAGAGCATTTTTGGTACGTGATAAAACAATTAAATGAGTCACGAGTCTGCGCAAGTCAAACTACCCGCTAAAGTTTCCTTAGTTTAGGACTTGATGAGTGTCATGTTGAAGTTATTTACTTTATAAGAACAATATTTGCATAGTACTGTATCGAAATATTCCCATGATCTGAAAAATTGGGAATGCGTTCTTTAAGTAACTTCTACAGTTCTTGCAATTTACTTTATCCGACGCCTGTCTGCAGCAATTCAGATATTAGTCGACGAACAGCTCAAATATGAGAGTAAAAAAGTGAGGGTAAAAATTACCTCTAATTTTCATTAACAGACTTCGAAATACAGCAGTTCATGAGATCTCCACAATCCATATCGCCCTAGTGGCACAAAGGCCAGCACCAACTCTATGCAAATGATTCTGCAAGTAATCATGTTTAGTTTCAAGCTGGAAGCACCAATATATCGAGGCAGATAATTCGAAAATGGATTTTTGTTTTTCAATCCAGAAATTTCATCTATCTGCAGCTGTATTAACGTAAGATGCTTTTGATTTTTCATTTTATTGTAAATAATTCTTTTAAAATTAAAAGGCGGAGGAGAATCAAGTTGGGATATATGATTCAGAGTTTGCAAGACTAGTTTGTTCATTTCCCAGAAATGTCTCAATGACTCGGGATCCACTGACGAGTAATTTGTTCATCTTGCGTTTATTTTGTGTACTTCCATTCTACAGGATTGAACCAGCGTACAATTAATGCGACCTTGATAGTTGAAATATTTCATGCACGCATAGACTGGTTAAGTTAGTCATTTTCCTCCCTCAATGGTTATTTACTAATTTTAAGGCATTTTTTCCCTCAAGGAGGAAACGTCTAATTTTTAAATAGTACGTGTATTCAAGAAAACGAATCTCTTCCTAATTAATGAAAAAAGCATTATACCAGAACAAAAAGATTTCAAAGCTGGGTTCACGGATAAAAGATAGCACACTTGCATTATGAAAGATTTTTTTTAAATGTCAATGAAATATTCACTGTAAACCTTTTTAGTACATTTTTGTAGGCGTTTTGGATTCTAGTTGAAAGTCCTTCTTGGAACATTTGGATATTTGTGACGCCCCGCAATTCATGATAAAGCTCTCCTGTGTAAAGCTCTTTAGCAATCCCTATCCAGTAAATACAAAGTCATAAACTTTTTATACCATTTAAGAAAGGGAACTCGCATAGAAAAATTACTACTAGGAAAGTTTGTGCTTTATTTGTGAGCAGGTTTAATTATATTCTTGCTATCAAAGTGCAGGAAAATTTAATTATGCATTTGTTATATTAGCCAGTCTTCAGAAACAGAACAGGTATAGTAAAATTTAAGTCTGATTAAATAAGTTTCTTTAGTAATACAGCACCACAGTATTATTAAACTAAAGTAAAAGCGGTGAGTAAATTTAAGCCCCCTGTATACAGTGCACACCAGAACAGACTGTCTGTGTTAACATGCCAACTGTAGGGAGCCTTTTGGCAATCAAATATAATTTCATATAATGGTGAAAACAAATCTTTGAACACTTAATATTTTACTAAGCTATGCTGTCTTTCAGTGACTGGATAATTATCCAAATCGGACTATTAACGTGCCATTTTGTCCGATATGTGTAGTACCTCAATCGGAAAGCAATCTCTACAACTTCATGTGGATGCATTTGAATGATTCCCTAATAGCTGAATTCTGGCACAGAAATAAGGGGCCAAACAGATTAAATTAGGAGAAACCATTGAAAAAAAATGATTTATTGAATGTAAACATGCATTCGAGGCTTCATTTGAAATGTTAGATCCTCCATCTTCCCTGTTTCTTGGAATGACGGTAAATATTTCTTTAATTACATATATTTTAAACGTTCCGAATATAAAGTTTAATTGCAAAATTAAAACTTGCGATGTTTTAATTACGCATCCTCTTGGCTTTCAATGCCTCATTGTGCTGTAAATGTGAGACATTTCTAATCTGCAGAAACGTTTAGTAATATCATTTAGAAAAAGAAAAGAAATGGTATTTTCATCTTGAATTCAGATTGCTAAATTTTCATTCAGAAAGTCAGACATTTGACTTTAGTAGCTTCATTCAGTTAAAAATAAATTACTTTTTAAACTTCTCTATTTATTATTATATTACGAGGATTTAAATTTATAGAATTTGGAAGTAAAGCAATACTATGATACACGTGTTAACAAATCTTTCCTGGTTAAAAGAAATTTTAGAAATTCTTCGGCTTTTAAAACTTTAATTTTAGGAATTTAATTTCTCATTTAATGAACAGAAGGAAAGTTGTGAAAAACAAACTTGCGTCATAACTGTTAATAAAGATTTATAAACGAATGTTATCGGATTACATTCAAGATTTCTTAAATTTCAATACTCTTGCATAAGAGATGTAAATTCAAATGTTCTAATTTTAAATAGAGCCTAGTATAACGGCAATAATCTATTTTAGTATTTTTAAGTTGTGTTTGTAAGTTATTTTAATAATTATTTTTACTTTCTTAGACTAGACTAAGTGAACTACAGAGGAATTTTACTGAAACATTCTTCTGAGAGATTTTAATCCTAGCATTAAAATGTAGAAGTTTATCCTCTAAACCTGTTAATTCTGAATAGTTTTCCATTGGTTTTCACGTTCGTAATAAATCTGTGGCTATCTGCTGAGCTGCAAAATTTGAGAAATTGATTAAACCAACGGAACGAATTTGGAGTAATATTGGTGATCTGATCAAAATACCATTATTTTTAGTTTTGCTGAAAATTCTTACAGCGTGGGTAGTAATCGAAACTGACACTTCCTAGTCTTTCTCCCAGATCTTTTATATTTTCAGTTTAATATTAAACACTTTAGAAAATAGATTACATATTTAATAAGATTATTAGCTTTAGAAAACAAATTGTGAATATATAGGTTAGTAACATAATGCGATCAAATAAAGAGAGATAGCATGAGACGCCGAAGATAGGTTATTAAAGATGATTCTTAAAAGAGAAGCTATTGAAAAATTGGCTTGTCGGCGAAAGTTCATATGCCTGGTAAGGTTGGTGTCTTATAATTTTTAAGATTAGGTTTAGCTTTTTCATTCTGAGTGAAGATTTAAGGATTTTAGACATTGGACTTCTTCTTTGAGCAATGCTTGTTTGGTTCTACGGGGTTTTTTACTATGTTGAAATGTACAAATAAATGTAGAAAAGCTGTCTTAATTGGATGTCGATATCAAATAATTGAATTTGGGGCAGATTTTCTTAGATTTATCACATAAATGGTCAGAATTCTTTGGGGAGGTGGTTCTTGTTGGTCATCATCTGAAAAGTGGGAAAACAAAGGTTCCTGTTCTAGACATGTTGCTTCATATATACGGTGGGTGAGTACATGTAACATAAGAAAAATTCACCTTCCTCCAGCAAGTTCGCGTATTACGTGCGCATAGCCTTTTGGGAATACTGCTCTAGATAGAAAGTGTGCCAACTGAAGCATAAGAAATGCGCTGTAACGTATTACATTTTTGCTCCTTTTTTATTTCAATCTAAATTCTTAAAATACTTGTTGAATTAATATTCTAATGCCTAATATAGTTTATTTCTGTAGAAAAAAAGTATTCCATCTAGTTTACTTCTGCTAATTTAGGCATTGATTTTTCAGTTAAAGAGTAGTTTAAACCCGCAAAACTTTCTTTAAGGTTATGCGTGACTTTTAATGGAAGTGAAGCTATATTTTATTTGTTAATTATAATGATGGAGAAAATTTAGTTTTGATTTGCGGTAACCGCGATTTTTAGTAACCCATTTAGCCTAGTAACAATTGGTACTAGGGTTTCCCAAAAGCATATTTTTTTGTTTAGTAGGAAAACGTTTATTAGAAATAAACTGTTAACAAAATCCTTTTAATAGAATTAGTTTCAATCCAAATATGTTTAAAGCCATTTATTTTCAAATTTTAACATTGTTCTCTCGATAGTACTGCCATCTATCGGCTCCTGAGTGATGTTAATGAACTGTTTGGGAATCTGGTAGAAATAAACACCCTTGGCAGGTACAACCGCGATATAGTCTGGACTTGGGGTTGGTACAAAATGCTGTAAATCAGAAGTGCCTAAGTCCTCAATAAGCCGGGAAAACAGGACAGAAGTGTTCTCGGAAAGTTTCATTGAAAAAGGCATAAATCTGGTAATCTGCTAGTTCTTCAACGTTAGTAACAATTATTTTATTCACTGGAAATGTTTTTAAGCTTAAATATAGTAAATGAATAAATGCATATAGTTTTAAAGATAGTTGATTAATATACTGAAATTTTTTAGAAATACAATTTCTTGGAAAAATCAAATTTTAACGGGTCTAATAAAATAGCTTGAACATCGCTGCTTATAGAAGTGGCAGTTTTAAAATGCTAACGTAAGTTCATTAGCAGGAAAGATATCTTTAAATTTCAAAACCTTTACTTCTAAATGAATGAACTTTTCGGACCCTTTCAGACAAGGTGTCCACAAATGAAGACAAAAGAAATAATTTAATGTACATATGGATAATCACAAGTGAATAGCTTAATTAATGCACTCTACGGCATGAAAAATACTTGTCATATGCATACGAGTACTTCAAAAATCTGTCAAACTAAGTATTCTTTAAATTTGCCTCTAATTGGTATCATAAGCATTTATAAGACGAAGTGAATTATGTATAATTGACTGTTATGAAATGAAAATACGGTGTATATTTACGTTACTATAACGTTATATGTACAAATTTCTGCCTAAGTAAAGGTATTGCGTAAATCTTGTAATCTTCACAATTTTTAGATATCCAAATTTGAACATCTGCTATTAGTTATCCTTTGTTTTTGGCAGTCAGTCTGGCTCGCAGTGCAGTCACGAGATGGCCATAGTGGCAGCACTGCTCACCAGACGTCTTCTCGAAGAAAATTAAGAATTAATAAGTTTAATATTGGGTGTTAAAGAATTTTGGTAGTTACTGTATATTTCTCATCGGAGTGTTTAACTTTATCTATTGTTACTTTAATCTGTAATATTGCGTTTATTATAGGCAGATTGTGTGTACTATAAATATCGGAGTATGCTAATCTTTCCTCGGTTATTTTTAAACCTCTTTTTCAAAGATATTTCTAAATTTTACGTTTCGATTATAAGTCGGGAAGCGAGAGACAGGTCTGACTCGCATTTAAGACTAGGATTTCTTTTATGACGCTGCTCGCCAGGCTTCTTTTGCCAAGGAGGATATTGTGATAATCGCTAGATAATAGCTTGATTTATAAACTTTACGGTATTAAAAACAAAAAAATCCTGTATTCATAAGAACACTTTTAAATCATCTGTCTGTCAAACTAAATTTTCTATAAATCTCTAAATTTGTCTGTATTTGGTATCCTAAATGTAGTTTTAAAAAATTACTTTTTCATTTGTTATTTTAGTCATTAATATTTTGCATTAAATGAGTTATTGAGGTGGGGTGGGGGAGAGGGGTGTATTTCCCAAATTAAAAATAAATGCCCATTTTAATCCACTTTTAATTTTGGCATTGATTTATTTCATTTATATCAATAGGTTCTCTCTTTAATAGTTTCAATTTAAACATTTTTATGAACCATAAAAATTTTTGAAGGTAGTCGTTGAATCGTTAACAGGTTTTGAGAGTAATAAAATTCAAAATTTGGTTTGGTTTTTTAAAAAAAAAATTTCAAAAAACTTCAGTCTTGCATAAAATGTACCTAGTTATACAGCCAGAGTTCTACCATGATGCAATTTCCCATATGCCTATTAATGTACAATTTTGCAAACGAGTTTTAAACTGTTATTGCTGATACTATACTGTAGTTTTATGATGGATGCATGTTTTTTTCTGAAATTACTGTCAAAATACCAAATTCCTTTTAAACAAAGCTCCTATTGAAACTAGGACAAATTGTTAAAGAATGTCATGGTGTATGCATACATCAGTTTGTTGCAAGGAAGCCTTTTAAAACGAACGTATTCCTTAATGGAATAACAGTTTTACTATTTGTTAAATATATTGATATCTGAACGAATCGGTTGAAAGATTTGTTGATGCCTGTAAATTATTTACTTACCTATAAATTACTGTAAAAATTTATTGAGATATCAAATTTTAAGTATATATTGTGTCTTTGTATTAAACATTTTGAATACCTTAAATTGCATAATTATAAATAAGTTGTGGCCACGACTTTAAACAATATAATTATCTAAATGGATTACTTCCCCTAGGTTTTATTTGTAATATGTTGGTGTATATGAAGAATGATTATCTTTGTCTATTGGAGCCATATGTGAATTGTAACTGTTTTGGTTATATCTAATGAATTTTGATGTCTATATGTCAGTCCCCTTAGATTCGATTATCTCACGTGGTCTTGTATGTATATTTTATGATCAAAGAGAATAGGTGTTTAATACTTCCCTTAGATGCGATTATCTTAACCCTCAAATGACTTGTGTTGCCTTTTGGAAACAAACCCAATTTAGTTTCATAAACATAAAGCAAATAAAATTGAAGCTTTAGTTGCAGAGTCTTTAAAATTCGTGCGTGTTTAAATTTACATAATTTTATAAAGAAAATTTTCTCTTTTTTTAAAGCTCTTTTGCCTGTTTATAAATGAAAATTATAGCACATTATGCATTTAAGGATTAAGTGGACTTGCATCTCTTACAAGCATAATAGGTGTTAAATATTAATTTTCAGTGAATGTTCCTTATTGTACAATTTTATAACGATAGAATATAGATTTTTATTATATATACGTCAATTTATCATGGAATATCCAGAATACATTGTTTGTAAATATCTTCATGAATACAGTTTTGTATTTAGTATGAGTTTTTGTAAAGCTTTATTAACTTAATATGTATAAAGAACAGATGTTATTCATAGCTGAATGATATCAGTAATACACAGTTCTGTTTTTCTGAATGTGAAATTTTAAGGTTCATATACATCTGTCTCTTCAGAAAATGTGTTAATACGAATTGTTCTATCCTATTTAAACTTGGTTTTTCAAACAGAACTCTCACAATTCTTTTTTAGGTAAAACGCTTTACAAAACTGTAACATTTTTCTCATGACTGAGTTCTAATTGATAATTAAAAATTGTATACATTTTGGTGATTTTTCGGATAAAACTAAAGTTATTTTTATGATGTAATTACAAAGTGCTTGAAAACTATGATCGTGTATTGTTACATATAGAATATTATAAATTGCCTTGGTTTTAACTCTACCTCTCTTTACGGTTGTGACAGATTTTTAAAATGTCATGTATTGGTTTCGAAAATTGCCTACATAAAACTGAAATTTGTATAAAATTTGCTTTTTCATAAAAAATAAAGTTCAATTTATTGATGTGAGCTTTTTCTTGATTTCTGAGCGTCTATAGTTTAATGCTTAATTTTTTGAAGATTTTTTGCTTTTTGAAGATTTCGAAAACTATTGACATGATTAGAGTATAATATACTTGAAGAATAATACTGTGTATTTTATTGGATAATGATCTGAACAGAGAATAATTCAAGCAATATTCAGAAAATGAGTTTTTTTATACAGATATATATTTCAAATTTTATACACATGTCTACAATAAATAAGTTCTGAATTTTACTAGGCCAATATCCAATAAATGAGGAATTCACAACTCCTGAATCTTTTTACCCAAAGTTTTTACATCTTGAAATTTCTTCCAAAAGCTGTTTCTCTACACTGTCTTGGACTGTAGCTCGAAGAAACAGGATTTAAAATACTAGAACTGCTGTGATAAGGGTAATTTTGACACCTTAGCTTGTCGGAAGGAATAGTTGGAAAATTTTTGACTCTTCCGCAGTTTAAGAACTAGTTCTGGGGAGGGGGGCATTCTTGATTTGTTAATTTTTGAAATATCAGTGTGTTCTTAAGACTCTTATGTTCTTAAATTTATCTCTTCGTAAAATACTCTTTTAAATTTGAAGCAGTCAAAGAACCGACGGGAATAGAATTTTTTAATTGTATTAATGTCTCCCAGGAGGATGAAAACTTGGATGGTCATCCTGCTTTGTTATATCTAAAGAGCAATTATTTAGTTTGCTCTTTTTTCATTTTTTAAACAAAATAGTGAAAGGAAAGCTGCTGCAGAATTTTCATGGTTACATTTCTTATCTGAAACAGTTAATTTTACAAATGTATTTTTCCAACAGTCGCGTATGTTGGTTCATATTACTCACTGCAGGTGCACCACACTTAAGCAGCTGTTGTCTATGTAGTTCCAAATCGGCATTTAGTTGTACATATGAATTATGTATGCTGTGAACATATCTGAACGCTTCATCTACATTGAGCTGTGAAAATAAATAAAATGCTTAAATGAAAACGAGGACTACTTTCTGTTAAAATTAGGTGGGCGTTAAGCTTGGCTTTTATGGATTCAAAGTCACCCCCCCCCCTACAAAAAAATGTAAAGCATTTATTTTTTAGTTTAAGATCAGAAATGAAATTCTCTAGAAAATTGTGTATCGTGTTCCAAATTTAGTGAGAAACTGGACAAACAATCATGAAAATAGCCATAAATTTTCATAGCTATTTTTCATAAATTTTTAGAGCTATCTTGATAAATCCCCCACCCCCTAAAAACTTAATTCATATCTTTAAAAAATTTTAAGTCTTAAATTTTTAAAATTTTATTTTTATATTTAAAACTTAAATTATTTTAAGATTAACTTTTAAAAAATTATGTTTAAAAAATTTTAAAAATAAATCCTTTATTAATATTACACTTATTAAATTACCCATCAGTATATTCTGTTTTTGAAAACAAACGTAAAAGTATAGTCAGAAATGTGCTCCCAGTTGGTAACACAGTAAAAATTGCTTGCAAATTTTTTTTCCCCATTTAAATGACTAGAATCCTTTAACTAATGCACTAGAAGACAAAATATACAAAAAATAAAATATTTAAAATATGCTTGGATCTCAATTTGTTTTGTCAAAGGTTAATATGCATGATCTTGTACTTGAGTTTGCTGCATACAATGAAGTTAGCCAAAAATATTTTATGTCAGGGCCGTTGTCTGGAAAACTTCTTAGAGATGTTAAATAAAGTGTAGTTACATGAACTGAATGTGTCTGCAACATAAAGCTGATAACAAATCCGAAAATTTCGGGGGTAGGGCAGATATATTCAGATATCGGCAAACCCTGACTACGTTTGTTTCCTTGAATTCAATTTTCCCAAGTACGGTTTTTTTTTTCTTAGTCGTATCTCAAGAAAAAAAAAATTCAATGTATGTCTAATTTTTTTTATTCTTCGTCTACTGGAATTGGCCCAGTAATAAATACAAATAAGCTGGCAAACAATAATTGCACACTGGCGATCCAACATCTAGAACAGTCCCTGTGTCAGAAGAAATCTTTACTTCATAATTCGCTCTTGATATATTTGTTCTTAACTTTTTACAAGCCAATGCTCCCAATTTGGAACATCAAATTAAAAATTTATTGAAAAACAAATTTAGCAGATGTACTTAAAAGATGACTTTATTTTTTACAATAAAGGTGCATTTCTATCGTTAGATGTAACTGGGAAAAAAATCATATAAATAGCCATTTTCATAAATTTTTACGGAGCTATCTTGGTGTACTCCCCTCCCCCTTCAAGCATAATTCATATCTTTAAATCTTGCGCTTATTAAGTATTTTTAAATTTAATATTTCACTTATTATTTAAACTATTCATAAGAGTATAGTCAGAAATTACCGAAGTTTCCAATTAGGAACGAACACAGTTAAAATTGAATACAATTTTTTTGTCCATTTAAATGACTAATATCCTTTAACTCATTAGTAGACAAAATAAGCACAAAACTAATTTAAAGTAATCCTGATATGAATATGGTTTGCAAACGATTACTACAGTACTACAGTTTCGTTGCGATTTCCTAGTCAACTCCAACTCTAGCTGTTTAATTAATTCGGTTTGTTTTGCTTTCTTTATGGTAATGGTGAAACATTACTAAATCGTGCATAGAAATTAAGGGGGTCAACTTCATGAGAACTATGGTTTAATGTGCCAATTAGAATTTTAAAATCCGATTGAATAACACTATAATAATTCCACATGCTAAGCTTTCATGCCTCTATACCCCAAAAAATATTGAGCTCTTTGCTCTAGAAAGAGTCGCTCAGAAAACTTCGCACTTGATTTCTTTTTACTTCCTTGTACGTATAAGGAAGTAACGTGATCCCGAAAAATTTCGGGAGCTAAATTTCGACGGAAATACAGACTTGGACTACCTCTAAATTTTATTTAAAAAATTTTTTTCAATGCATTTAAAAAAAAATTTCGTGCGCTAGCATGCACCATCATATAAATGCATTTACAACTCATTTTGACTCACGGCGAGCCTATTTTGACCAGATTTTTCCATGCCGAATGTACGTAACTCGCATATCTCAAAAACTATTAGACGTAGAATGTTGCAACTTTATATTTAGGATTGTTGAAACATGTAGCTGTGGACCTCTCCTTTCGGTTTTCGACTGGACAATTTAGCTACAAAAGATTCTAAATAAATTACGCTCTATTGGCCGAAATTCATTAAACTCGCATATCTCAAAAACTACATAGAAGTAGAATGTTGAAAGTTTATATTTAGGATTGCTGTAACATCTAGTAGTGTTCCTCTCCCTTTCGGTTCCATTCGACGGGATAGTTTATCTACAGGGCCTCCCAAAAGATTCTAAATACATTACGCTCTATGGACAGAAATTCATTAAAGCGTATTTTAGAGGTATTAGGCTATTTCAAGCGACTGAGAAGCTATATATGCTGTGAAGGGTTACAAAATGAATTTCTCCATGAAAAAAAGTGTCTGTATCATTTATAGTTCGGCTACAGGAACACTCGATGCCAATTTTAGGGACATTCATCTATTTCAAGCACAGTACCGTCCTACCATATAGTTAGGCAATGGTCCGACCACGGTCACGTGCCTCCCTCAAGAATTACGCTAAAAGTCGCCAAGCTTGGCGACTCTTGGTGTACGTGTGTATGTATTTAACTCTCAAATCTCAAAAACTATTAGTCGCAGAATGTTGAAATTCCATATATAAGATTGTTGTAACATCTAATTGTGCATCTCGATTTTTGGTTCCAATCTGCTGGAGATTTTTACAGAACCACCCAATAGAATTTCAAGACATTTATGTCTATGGACATCTTCAATAAATTACATATGTAGTCAGTCATTGTTTTGTCCATGCCCAAAATTTTGTCATTTGTCGTCCACCTTAGAGAGTTTTACCGAAATATCGCCAAGTTTGGAGATGATCGGTCATTTGGTCCATGCCCAAAATATCGTCATTTGTCATCGTCCTTGGCAAGATTTGGCTAAATATCGCCAAATATAGCGATAGTCGGTCATTGTTTGGTTTATGCACAAAATCTCACAATTTCTCATCGACCTTGGCGAGTTTTGGCGAAATATCGCCAAATATGAAACCAAAAATTATTTTGTATTTCGCATAACTCTAAAACTCTTAACCGTATAATTTTGAAATTTTGTATTTAGAGCTATTGTAAAATCTAACTGTGCACCTTTTTTGTTTGCAATCGACTGGGTAAATTCTTTACAGGGTCAGCCAAATGACTTTAAATATATCAACGTGTATGGATACATTCAACTCATTGAAAGTCTGTGGTCAATGACTACTTTAGCTATCCCCAAAATATCGCAAACTATCTCAAGCTTGTCGGCTTTTGATGAAATATCGCCAGATTAAGTGTCAAAAGCAAATCTTTCAAATTGAACCCAGCTTGGCGATATCAAAATATTTGCCTAGAAATCGCTAAACCTTACTATTACTGAAGTATTTTATCTCTTTCAAACAAAAGAATCTGGAGTGACTCCACTCGACTTTCCGAACGCTTACGATTAAGATCATTACCAAGCATTTAAATAAATTTTAATCGATGAATAATTCAAACATATATACCAAATTGAAACTCAATTGAATGCACCGTTTAAACGCTTGCGCACTTTCAAGAATTTCTCCCCCTATGCCATAATATAAAAGAAATTTTTGTCGTAGCCCTGTAGAAAAACTATGTCTTATACACACCAAACTCAATACCGGACTTACGATGGTAGTTTATAAAATATATACCCAAGTTGAGCTCAATCGAATGTACCGTTTAAACGCTAGCGCATTTTCAAGAATTTCCCCCCATAGGCCATAATGTAAAAGAAATCTTTGTGAGAGCTCAATCGAATGCTCCGATTAAGAGCTATCGTGTTCACTCACTCACTTACTCACTCACTCACACACATACACACATACATACATACATACATCTCGTAAAAATAACATAAATGAATTCAGAAGACCCCAAAACGTGTAAAGACACCAAAATCTTACGATAAGTCGAATTTTTTCAGGATTACAATACTTTCCTTACATGGTACATGTTCGGAAAGTAATAAGTTTAAATGAAGTGCGCCGAAAATATTATTGATTTAATAAACGTGCAAAAAAGTCATGTGTTGTCCACATCAATTTTTCTTTTTTAATGCAAGAATGTATTTTGTCTTGCTTCCTTTCAGTAAATTAAAAAAATTTTTAATATAATCTTTCATTTTTGCCTTTTCGATATGCTTCTGCCCCCCGCGTAGGATTATCACGACCCCCTAGGAGGGCGCGTCCCACTATTTGAGAATCGCTGCATGAGAAAAATCGACAAACCTTTACTATTAATGAGGTATCACTCTCAATTTAAAATTAAATAAGTTTCAACGAAGTGCATGAGAAATTTATATAGTACTAATTTAATTAGAAGCAGAAGGCTGTTATCTAATGTCTACATTATATTTCTTGTAAGTTTTAATTTGGCAACAAGATCCCGTATACGCCTAGAGGAAAAGTATTAGCAAGTTGCTGGCAGGTGTTAGTTATTATTCCTTCATATTAATTTTCCCTCGCGCGTTATACTTTATGAGACAGTGATGTAACTTTTATAACGTAATATCCAGACGGAAATACCCTTCATGAAATAACCGCGACTCAAGATTTATGAGCTGGTTATTCATTTTGCCGCCTGCGCATAAGTAAGAAGAAACTGTTAGACTGAAAATAAGAAGATATCTTGCAAAAGTACTTTGGGTCGCTATAAATAATTCATTGCTAAGAGGTTAAAAAAACTTTCCTACATATGTTTTCGGCAATTTAGGTATTTTTATTTAATGTATCATTCTGATAATTTATCATTATTTTACTTATAGGCAACTTGAATCATGGGCGCCGGCAACATAGGGCAAGGGGGACAATGCCCTCCCACCTGGATTTTTGTATGCAGTGTTTTCCCTTGCTTCTTTGTTCTTTCCAACATAGTAACCATACGTTAAGGTAGTCTTGCCTCCCATGGAGTAGTCTTTGTCCCCCGCCCCCCCCCCCTGGGAAATATTCTGCCGGCGCCCATGACTGGAATAACACAAATGCGTCTATGCCCGAGGTTGCTGAGGAAAGCAAGTTCAGGTGCAAATGATACAGGGCGAGTCAAAATTCTTGAAGAAAATTGTAAAACACATATGAATAAGTAGTTTTTGTCATGCAAAGCAGAATTGCAGTACAAGCGGTGAACCAGAAGACGTCGCTGACAGGGACAGTAGAATATGAAAAACGCTCAAATAAGCTCGTGACAAAAACAAATTAGAAATACTGTAGAGCCCCTCTCGTCCGCCCTAGGCTGGTCCATCACTCCGGTTGATCCGAATGTGCTCGTGTCGAACTTTGTTCCAACTCGTCGTTTCATTCACCACCCACATCACAAACATATGTACAGTAGATACATACCAGTTTTTCTCTTATTCACTAATAATAACAGCTCTTGTGCGACTTATGCAATGTCTTTATTGTAGAAAGCAATACATACATCCATATTTGAGTTCAGAGATTGTTCATTTTACTGTAAATCAGTGTTTTTCAATATTTTCTGATAATTTGACCTTTTCTACGTTCCGACCTTATCTCCAGTCCCAAAGGTGACAGATTAGTGAGGTTCTACTGTAATTAACTTTATCTGAACGCACATGAATAGAAAGTTTTTTTTCAAGTGTGTTTGTAGGAAATTCTTTAAGTTTAAATTGCAATAGAATAACAGTGAAGTTGTTAGATTAATTTCGTTTTCTTGCTTTGACGGAGTCTTCACTACGTTCAGTGTCACGTCTAGACACTATAACTTTCTATCAACATTCACAGTATAGCGCAAGGGTTTTGTCTCACCTTATTTGTGCATTTAAAACCTACATGTATAGTAAATTTTACATTCATTCATCAACTTGAAAGAATAAGAACCTCCCATTTTCAGAAACTATCTCCAACATGTCTCGTAATATTCAAAGACCAATGAGGAGGTGTTACACGGGGGACAAAGGAAAATCCTTAACTGTTGTGCCTTTGAAACGATATTAATGAACAGGTAAAACCTGAATTCAAAATTAAACATTAAATAAATAAATATAGAAAAGCGTAACTTCCCTTGGGAAAATTCTGCTTAAGCTGTAGACAGTTTTAACAATCCAAAAAATTAATAAATTTTGATAGAAAATTTTAAGTAGGCACAATATGTTATAAGTGCTACTTTCAAACTTCGGAATTGCAAAATAGTTTATTGTATGTCAGTGTTTTAGTTAACAAAATATGTCTATTGCAATGGAAGGTGGAGTCCATTGTAAATAAGCTTCACAGTTCAGGCTTCCACAGGATTATTAAAGCACAAAAGGGGTTTCAGTAAAAACATTTTTTACAGTATAATATCACATTTGGTTTATTTGATATGCATTTAAAACAGTATAACATGTATTAATCTTAAAAATAGTTTAAAACAATATTATAACAGCTGACATTGAAGTCATTCTAATTTTAATTGAATTCATTCTGTCAAGAGTGTCAAACACCTTATTACATCTTCAAGAAAGATAATTGCTTTAGTTTTTGACTTTGATTTCATGCGAATATTTTTATAGGAATCATGCCAAAAGCATATTCTAATTTTTATTGACATATTTTCTCTTGTCATTTCTAACCTTACAATTACCTTAAACATAATGATTAGATGACATTGTTATGACTACTTAATCTACCTCAATCAATATCAGACAGACAAGATTGCCATATAATAATTCCTTAATCCCCAATTTCACACACTGGTGATCAATTTAAGAAGTTAATTTTAGAAATTATGAGCTTCAGTGATAAATATTGCCTATGAGACAACTTCTCTACGTAGAACATTTGTTTTATCAGAGCTTCCTTGAGTTGTACATGATAGCTTTTGTGCAAGCTGTAAAATATGTGCTTAAACAAATTGCAGTTACTGAAACTAAACTGTTGCCAAAGCCACTGAAGCTTGTGATAGATACTTAACATCATTATAATAATTGAAGTTTATATAACATTTTTAAAGTATTTTTAATCGACTTCAAACAAAAATAGGAGGTTATCAATTCCTCGAATTTTTTTTTTTTTTTTTTTGTAATGCATGTATGTATCTTCGGTAATTTTTTAGCACGTCGGCCCATTTCAATAATTCTTTTTTATTGGAAAGTGGATCTTCTATCTTTTAAGCAAATAATTTTACGGAAGGATAATATTTACAGGGAGTTCTTAAAAGGTCAAAACTTTTCCCTAATTAATGAAAACTATATTTATCCTATGATTAAAACACCAAGTTTCACAAATTTGAAACTTGCAAAAAGTGGTCGTAATTACCCCCACCTGAACCTATATATGATGGTATCTAATATCCTTTCCAAACCCGACATAAATCTCACATTTCAAATTAAAGTACAATCTCATAACTGTTTTTTAAAACCCTGTTACACTTAAGAACGACAAGTGGAAAGCATATTTTCAAATAATTTTTTGAATTAAATACTAATTCCCAATTTCTGTTTCATTAGTAAAGAATTTTTACCACCCGCAACGAAGACTGTCAATAAACTTTTAAAGGTAAGCTATGTCCTACAAGTTCTTCTTAGCTACATGAATTTTCAAAAAATGTATAAAATATTCACAAATTCATGTTAGGAAATTTCAATAACATTCAAATATTATCTTGTGTAACGGCATACAAAAACAAAATGTGTGCGTCAATGTGCAGAATTTACTTATTTACACGAGTTAAAATCATTTTATTCAAAATTAAAGCATCCAAGGATTTTTTTTCTTTTCAAATGGCTGCCAATGCCTTGGGAGCATTGGCCGCAACTTAAGGCCATAGTTGTTGGTCACTTTATTATGGGAGCACCTAGTAGATGGACTGACACAATTCATGGTGCAACTTCGTTATGAATCAGATACAGGTCCAGCCAACATTCTTGGCAGTATGCTGTGGACGGACGAGGCATGCTTTTCACGGAATGGCATGTACAATAGGCAACACACCGCTGGAAAGGCGCTGGAAAGTCCAAGAAGTTTTACCGATGTTCGACATCAAGTGCAGTTTCGTATTAACGTTTGATGTGCAATTTATAGTAACAAGTTGATCGGTCCAATATTTTACGATGGTACCTTAACAGGCGCACGGTATTTACAGCTGCTGCAGAACGTAATGCCCGATTTGGTGAGAACCTACCGGTGTTTAATCTTAGGAATGTATGGTTTCAAAATGACGGAGAGCCTGCTCACAAGACATTTCCAGTGTAGCAGTACCTCGTCACGGAATTTGGGAACCAAATAATTGGGTATGGTGGTTTCGAAGAATGGCCTCCACGCTAGCCTGATCTGACTCCACTGGACTTTTTTCTGTGGGGATACTTAAAACAGCAGGTATATGCGACCCCTCCCCAAACATTGCAGGACCTTAAACGACGCATTACGGACGCTTTCGACAACGTGTCACCCTCTATGCTCCAACGCGTGCAATGTGAAATTCAAACGAGGATCCAAATGCGCATTG
The DNA here is from genome assembly GCA_038373885.1 of Cheiracanthium punctorium. Lineage (NCBI taxonomy): Eukaryota > Metazoa > Arthropoda > Arachnida > Araneae > Cheiracanthiidae > Cheiracanthium > Cheiracanthium punctorium. The sequence goes on along the minus strand of JAWZYV010003815.1, from coordinate 128,833 downwards.
AAGCTGACGGTGCGAAGTTTGCCGTGCGAACATCTTAAATAAAGGTATATTGTTATAAATAATTGTTTTCTTCTTACTTTGATTGTTTTTTCACCTTCGCAGAGTAGGGAATCACGAAAATACAAATGCACGTTTTAACCGTTCTGTTTTTCACATCCATGTCAATAAGGTGTCTTTTCCTACTAAATCGATAACGCTCTACACAACTTTGTAATTCACTTTTTTCCCCTATTTCGTACCGTTTTCGAGATACTAAAGCTAACACCGCAGTTTTCCACCAGGTGGTGCTGCGAACGGTTTCCTTTGGTAGCGCATATCCAATTAACTCTATTAGTGGACATACTGCATAAACTACACCTTTTTCCTAAATTTTGTGTAGTAAAGCCCTACTCTTGGATAAAAGTAGCTTGTATGACATAACTAGAATAAGCAGGGTCTGTCCGACGCCGTAAGCAAGGTAAACATCGCATCGGCGCACCATTTTCATTTCAAAAAGAGAAAAACTTGAACTAGAGCATAAAAGGGGGCGTCTCTTTTACGTTTGCAGATGGACGCTCCGTACCCTAGGGCCGCCCCAAAGCATAAGATGTACAGTACACCCTCCAAAAAAAGTATTCGAGTAAGAGATAAATTTCCTATTTTAGATTTGCGAATAATAATTGAGTTTTTGAAAAACGCATAACTTGACAGAAATATGGAAAATCACATAGCCTAATTCATATTCTTTGATAAATAATTTTTAATTTACGAAACCAAAGTAGTAAATTTATCTCTTACTCGAATATATTTTTTGGAGGGTGTAAATTCCTGCGACAATTCAAATCGTTATTAAATTTGAATTACCCCACTGAGGTTTTTTTTTTTTTAACTGCAGGGCATTACAACATCAAGATTCAATAGATATAAAGATAGATGCAAAGAGGGAATTCTTTCCAGTCTATAAAACTAAATTACACAACGTTTAAAGATTTTATTATTTAAAGCGTGCTTTGAATATTAGATATATTGTCCATTTTTATTACGTTGTGCTTAAAATTCCTGATACCTTTTCTCCAAGTATATAATGAAAAAAAGACAGTTTAATCAGTTCCGCAGATATAAATACTTTATTCTAAAGAATTTTTGGACAAAAACACAACGGCGTTTAAATTTTTGTTCAGAATTTAGGGTATTAAATTTCCACTAAAATGCGTCATTTAATTTGAATTAGTTTAAAATTTAAGATATTTCCTTGCGTTGAATTCGTCTTCTAAAATCCTTAAACCGTCACTATTTCATATGAGAACATTTGATGAAATTAGTTTATAAAGTATTCTGGGTATCCTTATTATCAAAATATTCTTTTACAAAAGTGAGTTCATAATTGTGAAGTTGTAGTCATGCAACTGAAACTGAATGTATAGTATTTCAAAACTTGTACTATTTTAATTTCCAAGCTTCTTAATGAGTTCAGGCATTTCATTTCAATATTTGCAATTAAACTTTTACCCAAAATCAATAAATATATGCTTATTTATTTTTATCAAATTATCTCACGGTAGTTCATTTTAAGTAATTAAGGAATGATAATGATTAAGTTTAATTAAGCAATGATTAAGCATTTATATGTGATATTCTGTTTCATTTTCACTATAATGATACGTCGTGGATAATGTTTAAGTCCATGATTAGACTTCAGACTACTCTTTTAAATGAAATCGTTAATTGGGAAAAAGAGAGACAGGAACAAAATTTCATAATTTTTGTTTGCCTATCAGTTCCGGCGATCAATATTATAACGGTGATTGGTAGGGTATCAAAAATGAAACTTCACTCTGGACAAACAATATAATAGTTGTAATAATAATAATAATAATAATAATAATAATAGTAATATTAATAGATTTGCTATTCTTCTTCTTATTATTACTTAATATACAAGTTAAAAATATTGTGGAGATGCATTTAAGAATTCAAGGTGCAATCAGGTTAAGAAAATAATAAAAATTTTATTTACTGCTTAATTTCAAGACATTTCGGTGGAAAAGGGTTCATGATACTCCCACCAGACCCTTGCACAGTGTGAACGAGACAAGATTATAGTTCATAACTTCATGGAGTTCTCGCCAAATTCGATGTCGTCTATGAGCGAAAAAATTGGAGCATTTTATCCATAAAAGTGTCCGAGATACGAAAACAAATAAATGCTGGCTTAAACTATTTTTCAATGAATCTCGAAGGTCAAAAATCGCGTAGGGCACCACCATGGCCGAGTGGACAAGGCATTTAAAATGGTAGACGGCTGAAGTATGAAGGTCCCGCGTTCGGGCCCATCGCTCGGAAGGTGTCCGTATAACGGTCTGGAGTTTTGGTCGGTTTTCTGCAGATGTAACGTAAATACGCGTTAGAACCCCTTAGGCAGACCTCATCCGAGACAGATTGCCATGCTTAGCGTTCTTATAACAACACAAATATCGAACATCCATAAATCACGTCGGATGATCAAGTTTCAGGGATCGTACATAAATTATGTAGGGGAAAATTGATTGCATTAATACGTTCTTTGGCTGTAGTTTGATATTGTATATCCACTCATCAACTTTGTTTTGGCTTATCTTTGAGCCTTTATGATGAAAGGCTGAAATTTTTACATCACCTAATTAATATTCGGGGAGCCAGCTCCAAAAAAAGTCATTGAATTGAACAAGCCTAGTTTTCCATGGCTTATTACATTTGTTGTGTACACAAACATACTGCGATCAGTCAAGTGAAACTGAGAACAGGTGGCTCTGGTGCACTGTCAAAGCTGTAATTTTTGGCGAGGTAATCAATGAACGAGAGGATAGGGCTGATCAGTTGACCCCATTGTATGTACAAGGGGTCAACTGAAAGGTTTAATAAATTTTGTAGTGCTCGGGCTAATGGCCCCTCTAACCGGAGGACCATCGCATCTTGGTTTTATAAAATTACTGCAAAGGCATAATTTTTAAATGGAAATTACAAAAGTGGTGCACTCAGTTTTTTTTAGGGTTTACATACCTTTCATTAGAAACATTCGACAAGAGGGAAAAAAAATCTTGTCACACAAAGGAAAATTTTGCTACGGAAAAATAACAATGGAGATGAACATGTTAAACTGAGACAGGGAGACTTGCTCTCTGGAGTGATGAAATATATGTGTGTGGGTGTGAAAAAAAATTACTATAATTGGAGAATTGTCCTTTCAGCTTTAAAATTGACCAATAATTTAATACAAATGCTTCTGAGAGAGAAAAGTAAGAAATAAAAATTGCAATAAAAACTGAGTCCTGAAGGGAAACTTTACAGCACATTAATATGTTCTGGTGCAATAACGTAATGAGGATTACGTCTTGACTCTAAAGCCAAAACTAATGATCTTATATTGTCCCTTTAGAGCTCGAGTTTCAAGAATACAGAAGTTTCAGATACCTAAATCTACCTGGTAATAACTTATACAAGTTCTTATCACATAGAATTTCAATCAACGTAGAAAAGCGAAATATTCATATTTAAGTGCTTTCGTTCCCAACTATTCCTAATTTATTTCGAATATTTTTATTTATTATTAAAAAAAATAATAACACAGCGGAACGAAGATCTCTAAAGTTGAGCTCCTTGGAGCAGTGCCGTTGGACAATATTTTGGTTATCGTACCTAGTTCTGCTTCAAAATCCTTACTGAAACAAATAAAATATTGAAATATATCTCCTCAATGGCGGTGATGAAAGAAAAAAATGTTCATCCTGATTAATTAAACTTCCGTTCAAGCAGAAGTTAAGATGTCGTTTGCTGAAACGTGGGGTTCGGCACAAATGTCCCGTGGGGAAACTTGTGCCGAAGTCGCTGTGCTTTTGAAGAGATCCTTTCAAGGAATAAATAAGGAATGGTGGCCTAAAATGATCCCCTTAAGGGAAAAGCCTGTATAAAATATCATAAATGTTTACACAAAACTTAGGCTCTTTGCTAGTATGTTTTACTCTGTATTTTGCATTATAAACATATTTTAATAATATTTTAAACCAAATTGAGTAATTAAAAACAGAATTTTAAAAAAGTATCTGAAAGATCATTTTACTCTCACCAAATGGCAAAATGAGCCTTCATTTGAAAATAACTGTAAACTGTTTTTTATCCGAAAAATAAAAGAAATAAAAGTAATTATGACTATAGATAATGAATTAAAATAAGTTTTATAATAAAATAGCACACATAATTTATTTTATGAAAATTTTAAAATAAAAAAGTGTTTTTTTCACGAAGTGTGTGATTCCGTTTTCTTTGACAACTGTTGGATATCACGTGGACTGAAAGAGAAAGATTTAGGACAGTTAAGCAATTTGAGAGTGGTTAAAGTTCTGCCATGATGGACGGGGCCCGGTACTGCATTTTATTCAGCTGATGGATCATTTTACTCAGCAAAATGGCTGCTCATTTTAGGTCAGATTACTGGATGACGCTGAAAAGCATTAAAAAAAAAACTAGCAAATGTAATTCCCATCTAAAAACATACTCCATTCAGTAAACCCAGTCATATTTCTGTAGATGAACACTGTATGTCTAAATAAACAGGAAAGTTAGTGCTTTACTTATAACAAATGTTATAAAACCCAATTCTTCGAAAAATTCTATTTAAACGCGTAATACTGATTGCTTGAATTCCGCCATCGCTTCTTCTTTACTTGGCACAACTAGTTTATGTGTTACCCGGTAAATAGCGCCACCTGTATGAAAGAAAACATATGGGGATCTTTATAAAAGTTAGGATCATTTTAGACCATCTTCCCCTAATTGTATCCTTCAGTTAACCCCAAGAGGTATGGAAATGTCATGTTTTGCAGCATTGACATATCTTCGAAGTGTTTAAAAATATTTTTCCTCGAAGATTGGGTTAAAAATTTTGTTGTTTTAAAAATAATTGTTTAAAATCTTAATATAGCAATAAACTAAATGAAATCAACTGCCCGGGCTGTAGTGATTAAAGAACCATTTTACCACACTACCGATCCGGGTTCTATTCCCCGCATGGACATGGGTATCTTTCCGTTCGTCCCTTCATAGGAGTCTCCAATAATCTGCCTATTAGGTGTCTGCAATACTTCCGGCCTTAATTGTTAGACAAGGCCTGATGTTGCCAATCTGTTCTCCATTTAAAAAAGAAGAAAGAAATGAAGTCGTTGGAAATTTCTGAAATCTTACTACGTTTTCTGATAATTACGGTAGTTGAATTTTCTTTGCATGTAACTATACTCATACGGTATATATGCTCATAACGTTAGTTATCAAGTTATAATGTGAAATCAACGCTTAGAAAATGTCATTAGAAGGTTCACGAATGCATACTTCCCTATATCTCCCGATAAGCGAAGCTGAAGCCATTTAAATAGCGAAAAATAATAATAGCACGGAAATTTCAACGTTAAATCAAATAAATGTAAAAATATACAGTCTGAGAATAAACATTTTTTAAGTGTAGAATCAAACTGTAAACGTAGGTTTAAACAGCTTCTGGGATTGTTAAGAGCTTACGATATCGCCTACATCTTTGATTATTTCTTCAAAAACTATTACAAAAGGTGTCGATATTTTAACTTATTATTTTATGAAATACATTTCATAGAACATTCTTATATAAAGCAGGTCTGATAAAAAGACACTAGGAAAATACTTAAAACTAAAATATGGACCAGAGAGTTTCGTCACAGAGTGCATATTTCAAGTTACTCTTTCTGCAAGCTTTTTATCCATCGTAAGCCATGTGATGAAATTCAAAAGAATATCTATATTTAAATATTTCTATGGTATATAAGATACTTTATCTCAGCCTATGTTTTGTATGTATTGATCGAACGAATTTAGCATAAATAAAAAATAAAATAAAAGTAAAAACTAAAATTTAGGATTAACTTTTAGGATTTTTATTTATTTATTTATTTATTTATTTATTGGGGGGGAGGAGGGTAATGAAATTCAAAAACTTGGAGAGCATAACAAATTATTGTAAATTAATATGTATGCATTTCTTCAGTCTATTTAAATAAATTGATACGTTTGATCTCTTTCATAAATGTCTTTCGAGTTATTTCGAAATTAAACCCTTGCAGTCGTTCCCTTACATTTGAACACTGAAATACGTGATGTAAAATTTCGTGATAGCGGCATATTTGATAAAAATTAAGATATTTTAATCAAATACTTAAGTGTATCAAATATGACATAGCTTTTCTAAAAAGCTGGAATTTTCTTAAATGTTACGCAATGAGCATAATCACATAAAAGCATTTACTTCTCATGAAAAGGTATAATACAGATATTGCTGTCAAAAAAAAAGTCCCACAGATTTAACGTGTATGTTCTTTCCGTGTAATCTGACTAGTTTCTTTATGAGTAATTCTTTAAGTGCATACACATGTTCTTATTCTCTTGTCGTAATTCTTTAAGTCGGGTCCATATCAGAAGAGTAAGGCGAATGTAAAAGTTATACGGTATTAATTCAATTAATAATTGACAAGGAAAAAGCACTAATAATGGACCAGTAACTGACCACTTACTTTTAAAAATTAAAAAAAAGCAAGTCATTAGTCACATCTATTGTAGTTAGTATTCATGTACAAGTGTAACAAGCAGACCATTGCTGGTGCCTTAACTTTCATTTTAAGAAAGCTTATAAAATTGAGAGATGTGCATGGCATTTTGTTACATCATTCACATTTTCTGGAAATCCGATTTATTATTCACAAAAAACTTAAGCAAAATACGTATTTTTTCGATCGGGAAATAAAATGTTTGAAATACCTAGACAGAGAATTCAATACTCCCGATCGTGAACTTTTTAATTCCAAAAATCTACCCAATTTCTGACACTAATATGGCTTCGATATAAAATGGAACATTCCTTGCGTTCGTAAATTCATCAACTCGATTTTAGAGCTAATACTAGAACAGGTGTGATTAGCGGTCCTAGTTTCTTTCAAATTTAAAAATGTTTCAGTTTATTCAGTTTAGTTGCCTAGGTGATGCAATTGTTTTCAGAACATCCTCGGGGGAACTGTACAACAAACTATCAAAAACTGAATCAACTGGTTCCTGTTTCAGTTTGTTTAGTTTTTCAATTAAATGCACTCAGTGTACTTTAAGAACGATGATCAACCGGTTTAGGTTTAAAAACTGAGAGTTTAAAAACGCCTAAAACTAAAAGTAACAGCATACGAGACAATGGTTGAGCGTTTACGAAAGTGCCGATTAAGACCCCGATTCATGCGCCTCTCACTTTACAAGGAAAAACGCTCGTAAGTCGAGAATCCCTCGCAAGATGCGACGGAAGTTTTTTGGCAATTCAAGTATTACAGAGGTGAAGCTAAAAGGATTCCTATGACATAGACTAATCAGATAGCACAATTTCCAATTTCTGTAATCGCCATTTATAGCGCTCGCGAATAAAGATGCAAGAGATAACAAATATTCGCAAATCGACGAGGCTAGATAAGAAGGTTTTTGCAGGCAAACATAACACATGAATTTTATGAAATAATTAAAACTTGTTTTAAATAACACACATAAAAGGTACTTATCAAACTGGACACGTGTTTCGATAGAAAAACTTTCGATCTTCTTACGCAGCAGAAGTCCACACAGACTGGGACTGGGAACTAAACTTCTGCTGCTGCTGAAGATTGAACTTTTTTCGATCGAAACACATGTTCAATTTGATAAGTACCTTTTATGCGTGTTATTTTACAAAGTTTAATTATTTTATCTTTTAAACACCAGTTTTCTTTGAGTGTTTTTTTTTTTTTTTTTTTGTTACATGAATTTCATTTTTCTCAAAAGCCGTCTTCTACGCTTTTCGAATGTAAGCAAATGACAATTTCTCTCGCAGACATAACACAAGAATCCAGGTGCAGGGATACTTGTTCTAAACTAAGGGTTCTAAAAGAATGCAACAAGGGAATCCTTTTTGCTGCATTAGTTTAGAAAATTAAGTAAATTCAATGGAAAATATTTAAAATATTTAGATACATTTTCAAATAACTATTTTTTAAGACTTGAAAAAATGCTTATCACTTAAGTTACTGCCATTCTGCGCATGCGCGTGCCACTACTATATCTACTGTTTCGAAGTATCATATTTTATCCCGTTTGTGTTCAGTCAAACGATTCTTATATCCATGGAATTAGGTGGTTCCCTGACGAAACCACGTTGAGTTCAGGTTTTAATAACCCTGTATAGTGTGATTTCATATTTTGGATCAATCAGTTAGACAAATCTGGGATCAATAAGAATATCTGACCTTGATTATACGCATAAGGAATATGTTCATTCACAATTTTCATAATCCAAAATTATATTTTGAATACTTTTTACTCATTTGAATACATGCAGGCAACGTACTATGTAAGCACTAGAAAAACCAGTCAAGTTTATGAGTATGCTTTATTTTTGCTGTGAATTTCTGTGTTTACTTCAACATTCATCTCTTTATCGAATGAAAATTTCTAGAAATAAGCTTTATGAAGTATTATGTCTAGCATTATACACTATGAAATAACTTCAAGATTTAATAAAAAATTACTCGAAAAAGTATTTGAGTTCAAAGCGAATTCTTAGGTTTTGTAAATAATTTAATAGATTTCCAAAGAACCAGGTAGTTGAATAAAAAATTTCATATAAAGACGCTCTGGTTTCATGAAGCCACACTTTATCAAATAAAGGAAGTATAACTCGTTTTAATACTATTTCGGGTAAGAGTTTTGAATCCTTTCACTGGTACTGGTTGCCAATGTACCCCTGTTACCCAAAAAATATTCTGTTTAACTGCTCAAATGGATGACGATTAGTCTTTTTACTTCTTGATGGATGTTTTTTTTTTCCTTTTACAAAATCCATTGTTTTAACTAATATTGACTTCTAAAGTTTGAGAGATGATTTAGTATTAAAAAAAAACAGGGTACAGAAAGGGAATCTCCATCACAATGATGAGAGCGAACTAAATAGTTTAACTCATTATGCCATAAGTGGTAGCACACAGTGACTCAAAAAAGCATGCGAGTACAAGACAATTTTCTCTGTTGGTTTAGTGAATAATTCAACGATTTTCTCCGAAATACATTATAGAAATTTGACGACCGACAGTTTATATTGAATGATTCCGTTTCACGCAGGCTAAGCTGTTATCTTACAAATCAATATTGAAGTATTTTTTACACTGGAATACTTTTTTGGAGTGGTGTGCTTGAAGATAAGACAAATCTATTCGAAAGTGTTTTATAATCTATGTGTCTGACATTATTTATCTTTCTTCCCGCCCCCTCCATACCTTCATGCCAGGTAAACAGCAGTTTCTAAAAAATTTATATATTCTGGAACTTAGTATTGACCGATTCCAAACATTTCATCTCCGAATACCAGTCCTGGCCATATTTTCCTGTCTTGGACTATTATAACATAAATATATCCTTTCCTTTTTTTTTTTTTTTTTTTTTTTTTTTTTTGCCTTGAGCAAATTATAGAAAGCAGCCGGAATTTATTTATCCTATTAGCAGGTACTAGGTGTTTAAATTCTTCCTGTAGTTAAGGCATAAAGCTATTGCTGAGCTGTTACCGTGGATATAGCAGCCGCGATAATGAAATCGTCCAAACAATCTCGTCTCAGCGAAAATTGGATTCATTGATACAAAACAGTGGAAACCGGATCTTTCGAATCAGTCTTCGCTTGACTGTCTCATCTAAAATGTATTAAGGACTAGAGTGATTCTAAGAGGATCTCGCGTTGAATGCTCTCTAATCTTGCTGAAGTTCCAATCAACTTAAAAGTGTGAAGCTGCAAGCAGAACAAATTTCTCTAAGATTTCGGGTACTAAAATAAATTATTTATTCAAGTTTCACTAATTGTTTACATGTTTAACGTTCGTGTTTTTAGCAATAGAGTTCTGATTTATTTAACCCTTCAAAAGACAATTTTTTTACCTGTAATAGTATAATAAGATGCTCGTTGGAATTTGAAATTTAAGAAAAGAAATTTGCTTGGGTTATTTAATTAAACTATGTAGTAATTAAACTAATTTGATTTTCGACACCATGCTTTTTTGAGGGAATTAATTTTCCAAATATTTTTACAGAAATTTGAAAAAAAGAAAAAAAAAAGGAAAGCAATAACGATATGTCCGTATACGTTTTTTCATTCGTTGCATATTCGTCCGTTGTTATGCTTTATTATTATGTGTAAGTAAAAATCTGAGTACTGTTAGCTAATCATTTTCACTTTAGACGATTTTTAAAAAATATAACAAAAAATGGAGCCTAATAATGATAATGCAGACAATTATTGTGATAGGTTATCGGTCGCGGTTTCGTAGATAGAGTTTAAACAAATACATGAAATAGGCATAAAGTACTGCATATATCCCCTTAAAAAATATCTCTAATCATTTATAAACTGAAAAGAAATATTTTTAAAAATATATATTAAAGTATTTCGCATTGTCGTATTTTATATTAGAACATATAATTACGAAGTTGTAAACGCAATATCCCAAATTAAACAAAGAAATGAAATTAATTACTTCGCCACCGAATATTGTCATGTAATGCATAAATAAAGAAGTTAATTAAGCTGCATTACGTAGGCACTGAATGCGTTTAATATCCGCTACTTTTTTTCGAAAACTCGCCAGATTTTTCTTCTTGACAACGTCTTAATTTCATATGGAAGTCGATGAGGAAGTAGCATAAGTTATCAGAGAGTAATCACCTTTTTCGAACGATTATTTCATTTATGATAAGTTTATTTCATAGGAACTATGTAAGAAGGAAAATAAAGATTCACGGGGATATAAGATTTTTCTATGCTTTTTTTGTAATAGAGATTTAAACTTGTTTAACTTCTTATGGGTGATATATATTTCATCAAAAAGGGAGACTCTTTTGGAGACAGAAAATTGCTATTTTATTAAAAAATAATTAAAGTTTTAAATGCAATAATTTTAGGAGAAATGTTCGCATCTGATCTTGAAGAACCTAAACAGTATTCCACAATGAAGTTTAAGTGAGACATCATCCCCAAGAAAATATCACTTTTTGGTATGAAATAATTGAGAAATAATACACACACACACAAATATATACATATATATATATATATATATATATATATATATATATATATATATATATATATACGTACAGCTGTAAACTGTGTGCTCTGTATATGTGTACAGAGCTGTACATAGCCTTCTCTCTACTAAAATGGAAAAGGGGAAAAAAAGTAATAGTAGATAAAAATTCTCAGACATTGTTTCACCATTTATTATGAAGATAATAAAATGGTTATTAAAAGCCTATCCGTAAAATAAAATGAGCTCATTTCGGGCTTTTCAAAATAAAATACCAATTTTCCTCCAATGTTAACGAACAGAAAGAAATGGACACCAGTGCGAAAGCCAGAAATGCTACCCGTTTTAATTACTCAAAAAGGGCGCATTTGACACTGTCAAGAGTTTAAGTTTCATACAAGTTGCAAACCTAGATATACACCTCCAAAAATATAAATTATACTGTTCTAAACATATGGTAGCAAGCAAAAGGCCGTAACGCTGCATTCTATAAGGGGTGTAACGATTGCAGGACTTCTGGTTTGACAATCAAATCAACTAGCTCACCATCTATCCCTTTTTTTTCCGAATGGCGGAGAACTAGTTCAATTTTAAATGTTTTAAAAATTACCTAATTCCTGACTAATATGTAAATAGCATAATGGACATGAACAAAAGACAAAGTTTAACAACTGCGTGCTAGTTATGTCGCGCTTTTGTTTGGCTTGAACTTGATTGTCTGATTGAGTGTGACAAACAGTGTATTGCAGAACACTAGAAAAATGGCAAAGCTTAAGTAGCGTTCAGTTTGTAAATCTAGAATATCAAGTTGGCTATATATATTATTTTTTCATGTGTGTCTGTATGAGACAGGAAAAAAGAAAAAGTGATGTCATTTTTATTGTGTATTAATTAAGCAAATTATATTAATTAAGCAGTAGGATATTGGTACGTTTAAAATTAAGAAGAAATGTACTTAGATTCACTAAGAAACTAGGAAGGGACACTTTAAATCATGTTAAATCTAGACCTACGTCTTAGTTAGGTCCTTCATTAAAGTGGTTTGTCATTATAAATGGGGATATGCATTACCGTGTCCAGCTGCACTTATTCGTTTTATCATAATACCAAATGAATTTTTAAAATCTTCCTGTGGTGTTTACAGTGCTTTTATTACATTAGACATTATACATTAATTTATAAAATTATACATTAGACTAAAATTTCCTCGGTACTCATTCTCGCATTTCAAAAATATTAAGAAATATAAAGCATGGTTAAAAATAAAAGTTTCGGGAAAAGGTAAATACATCAGTTTCAATCAATTTACTTCAAAAGAAGTGTTAAATATTAGTGCATGCCGCTGTTTACTTTCTAAAGTAGAACGCTCTGTGGCACGCAGCAATAGTACAATCCTCAAAATGAAATACTGATTAGTTATCCACTGGGCTGTTCTAGAAAGCTTTTCATTAGCAACGGGCATGGATAACAAAAGTAGAACTTAACCAGACGTCTGTGCAAATATATGATAATGAACTAAAAACTGCTTCTGAAGAATTAAAGCGTTCCAAATATTTTAAACTGGACCATTAACTGGAAAAGAAACCACAGAATAAGAGCTGTGTGCAAGCGAGATTTCCGAAAAGTAATTATGAATCAAGCATTCAGAAATTTAGTTTCATCGGCATTTTAGAATTGCAAACATTTGTTTCTAGAATACAGTCAGAAAAGCAAATAAGACATCAGGATTGCATGGATTTTTAACTCTTATTATTCCATGTCCGTAAGCGTCGGAGTTCGCGTATTCAATTATTGAAATAAGCGTAAATGCTGAAAGCTTGTGAATACCTATTTCAATAACCAAAAGTAACAAATGCATTGGTTGCAGGGTTTATAAACATTGCTTTGAAATCTAAAGTCTTAAATTTTTTTTTCATTTCGTGTATTTTCACTCATCGAAAGCGACGAAGATATGGGGAAATTGACGGGCCGCAAATCTTTGCCAGTAAATGGACGTTTGCGATTTATTTCCTGCTTCAATCGCAGCAATTGTTGTTTACAGCGTTCAGCAGTTACACTTTCACCGCACTCCAATAGTTTTCAGTACAGTACACCCTACATATCCCTCCCGATAATGCAAAGCCTCATGTTGCAAAACCAGTTAAGGACACGTTAATAAAGTTTGGCTGGGAAGTTTTGGAGCACCCGGCGTATAGCCCTGACATAGCTCCCTTCGGACTATCGTCTATTTCGGTGAATGAACAATACCTTGTCTTCTGTACACTTCCCCACAGTAGACGAAGTATGAAAATTCATTGATGACTTCATCGCATCAAAAGATGAATCTTTCTATGCTGCTGGCGTGCGCTATCTCATCATTGGCGGAAGGTGCTGCAAAATAATGGAGATTACTTTGACGAATAAAGGTATTATTATAAGTTCAAAATTACATATTCATTTCTTTGACACGCACTTTAAAACTTATTACTAGACAAAATATACGAAAAGTCACATGAAAATTTAACAATTTTTTTTGCTCAGCTCCTGAGCAGAAAGCTAGAATGAAACTTTTAGGGGGTGTAGTGATATACCATCTTAACAACACATAAAAATTTAAAACATGTGTTTCTGATCAAACATGCCGAAAAAAATTCATGATGCTTTTTAGAAAAATCAATGCTCATGCATAAACTATAGAAGATGCTCAAATTGACGTTGTTTTTTTATATAACGTTTGGGAATTTGATAACGTTTTTGGAATCAGCTTAAAAAGTTACCCTTAGAAACAAATTTTCACTTCACTAACTTCTACAGGTAAGGAGTTATTTAAGAAATTCAGAGAGAAAAAATGGCGCATCTTGCAGAAAAATTAAAAATTTGCATAATTAATTTCTCGGTAATTAATTATATAGTAGAACCTTCAAAATTTAAATTTGAAGTTATCATAATCTATAAATAATTTACACAAAATTTGGGGGGGGATCTGAAATGGCGTAGTGAGCTTCTTCCAATTTTGTGTTTGATTTGACGTGGAATGACCCTTATGTCTATTGTGGAGGGCAATTCACACTTTTGTCTTCTTCCAAGGTGCCCAGAGGATTGGAAGTTTCTAATTTGGTACTTAAGAGTCAAATCTTATTTCCAGTTTTTTACTTTCCTAACATGTACCATGTAAAGAAAGTATTGTAATCACGAAAAAATTCGACTATAAGATTTTGATGTATTTACACGTTTCTAGTTCAATTCGTTTATGTTATTTTTAGAGTGATGTATGTATGTATATGTGTGTATATGTGATTGAAGGCAATGGTTCCTAAATGGTGTATTCGATTGTGTTCAAATTTGGTATATATATTATAGATCATCCTCTCATGACCGGTATTCATTTTGATGTGCTTAGAAATTATAGTTTTTTTACAAGGCTGCAAAGATTGTTTTTACATTGTTAGGCATGAACGGAAATTCTTGAAAGTACGCTAGCTCCTAAACGGTGCATTTGATGGGCACAAACTGGGTATGTGTATTATAGATCAAGGTTACACGACCTCCATAGATTTCGGTGTGTGTACAGATGGTAGTTTGTTTACAGGGTTGCGAAAAGGAATTCTTTTACATTAGGTCCATGAAAGGAAATCATTTAAAGTGCTTTGGTGTCTAAATGGTGCATTTGAATAAGTTTAAAGAGTATATATGTTATCGGTCACCATAACACAACCTGTAAGGATTTTGGTGTGAGTAGGGCTTATAGTTTATTTACACAGTAACAAAAAAGACATCTTATGCATTATAGCCTATAGATTCAAATGATTTGAAGTGCACCGGCGTCTTTATTAAATTCATAAAACTGGGTAGAATGAGATGGGCGGGTCACCTTCTGAGAATTAGTGCTGAGAGAATATCTCTTAAGGTCTTCAATGCCACCCGCTTCTGTGCAAGACCTTAAGAAAAGATGGAGGGACAGCCTAGATGAGGATTTTGCCAAGCTCTTAATAAGAAACTGGAGGTCCAATACTGGGAATAGGGTGGAATGGGAAAGACTTCTGAAAAAGGCCAGGGCCCATAACGGCCTTCACGCCAATGTTGATGATTAATGTTGACACTAACGTCTCAACACTGCATTCAAAATGAGTTTAATCATATTTATTTAAACTCTTAGGTGAAGATCAAGTGTTCAGAAAGTCGAGTGAAGTCACTCCAGATTTTTGTTTAATATACGCTAAGTGGAACGAAAAAAATAGCGTTTTTCGAATGTCTGTGTCTCGCCTACTCAGAACTACTGAAGCTCATACTACGATATTTAGCATGTTAGTTTTTTAACATGATTGCTAGATTAGACAACATTTTCGAGAACCTATAGTAAAGCATTCTTAATGATAATCTGAGTGATCTAAAATAAAGAGATACCCATAAAACTCTTGTTGTGATATAAAACGTTTACGAAAGCCGAATATAAATTCCAGGATTAAACCATCCTCCAATTAGGGTAGACGTGAAAAAAAAAGGAAGAGTGATCATCTTCCATGAAGGAAAAAAATATAGGTATGAAGTTGTTGTTTGAAATGTAATAAAATATTAATCCTGTGTTTAGACATGGCAAGTTTCTAATTAAAAACTCGTTGAAAAATTATTTGCTTGAATTTTATGTGAAAAAAAAAAGCATTACTATCCAGAACACCTAATATTTATATGTGCTAGAAACAACAGCAAAAAAATAAAAGAACATGGTTCTTTAAAGGTAAAATGAATTAAAATTTTCGAAAAAATAACACATATGAATAAAATTACACCGCTGTACCATCGTTTTGAGTTGCATAAAAGACCCACCCTTCCTCACCTACAAACAAGGTACATCATGAACACAGGCAGAAAAGTTAGAATTGAAAATAAACAACAAGGCCTTGTTGATTTTATATATTTATACGGTATGCAGAAGTAAAACGGAAAAAAAAACCTGTAAAATCCTTTCAGAGTTGCAATGTTTTCACCCCCACAGAGCCAACAAAAATAAGTTAAAAAGCTATCCTTTACTGTTTTCTTCTTCCTTTCTCGGGAAATAAAAATCTGAAGGCTATTTATTTCCTCACGGCAGATATGAGAACTAAAAGATGTATTGGAAGAGCATCCTAAAACGGCTGAATCAATATTTAATAGAATTATGTAGACACACAGAAAGTAACAGCCTCTGGGAGAGTGAATTTATTCTGAAAATCTGAAAAAAAAAGTGTCCCTTCATAAAGTAGAAAAAGATTCGTCATAGACAAACACAGAAGACTCTAAATACATAAATAAGCGCCGAGCCATCCTGCGTTCACATAAAGCAAAGTATGAAGACTTAAGCGTAACACATCTTTTCTTCTTCACGGTTTACAAAAGCATATATCAATCTTACCTTGGAGACATTTTGTTGATGTTGCAGTTTATCTTTTTTGTTCTTCTTTTTTTAGACGTTGACTGGCAAATAAAAGACAAAAAATGCCAAATGATGCGTGACAGACAGGAGTTTATACCTGGCGCCCGTCAATGTCTTGTCCCAGTGGGTCTAGGAGTTTTTTACAATTCGCCAGCGTTTTTCTTTCTTTAAGAATTGTTTTCTTGAATGCAATCTTTCAATGTTCGCTGTTTTGTGTGACAAATTCGCTCTGATTATTGTAACGTACAGGCGAAAAAGAGGGAAATCTAAAGTACATATAAGAGACGTATGTTCTTTAATAAAAAATCAAAACAGTGTGGAAAATGTTTGTGCTGATGACTTTTATATACTTATTAAGTATAAACGCAACAATGCGGATATTAAGGACAAAGAAAGCAAAAAATTGAAAATCAGTAAAAAAAAGCTCAGAAGAAAAGGGATTGTTGAGCACCAATTTTAAGACTTTTCTTTACCATCTAAATTGCGCCGGAAGTTTTATCACTTTTAAAATTTTAGTACACAATGTCATTTTTCTCACATTTTTCTTTCTTTGAAATAACTACATTATGAATTTTGTGACTTTTACTTTTTACTTTTCTGCTTACTCAAAGACGATTATGCAGCCCACGCAGTATTTATTTCCCCAGACGGCATTACTTTGAAAAGTCTCATGATATTATTTCTTTAATCAATTTATTATGATAGAACAGAATAATTTAAATACACTTTGCAATAAAATTCTCGGAATTTAGCGCAAAATAAGCACTGAAGAAGAAAAGCTTCTGTGTCTCTTATTATTTTCTTAATAAAATTATTCTTTCATTTCATCTTATTTGAAAAGAGGCAAACAATGTTAGTTTAATGTGATGTAAATGGAAAATTACATTTATTCTGAAAATCTGAAAAAAAAAGTGTTCCTTCATAAAGTAGAAAAAGATTCGTCATGGCAGATATAAGAGAATCCTCTGAATCCTGAGGCTCATCCAAGGAATCTCAGGATTCAGAGGAATGAGCTTTGAATAGTGATGATGATGTAGAGTCCTCTTAAATCATGATAAACAATTTTAGCTTTTTAATAATAGTTTAAAAAATATTAACGATAGTTTTACAGAAGTGTTTTTTTATATTTGAGGATAACAGCTTTAAAAGATATAGAAACTTAAGTATCTAAGCTCCAAATATCGCAGCTGCCTCCCATTCTTAATTTTCACACCATAGGATTTAAAAATAAGAACTTTCATTGGTTTACATAGAAAATTGCTCAGTTCTTATTCATTTGCTTAATTCTCATCCAATTCTCTCAACCTATTTGCATCATAAATGAATATACAAGCGGAAATTTCCAGACCATTATCCTATTGCATATGCGCGCTTGTGAAAAATGACGATTGAAAACGGATTAAAATGGGTTTGTTTGTTTCTTCTGGTAAAAGAAATTCTAAAAAACTTAAAAATTGAAGATTTTTTAAAAGTTTTGGTAATATGGGCCAGATTTTCACTCTTTCGTAGGATGCAAATGAGTTGCACTGGTGATCTCTTGAACTCAAAGTTATTTCAAAAAGAATGCAGTGTTTTTTGAAGCGCATTTCATTTTATCAGATTGAAAAAATGGCATGTCTCTTGCAAGTAAAATTTGATTTTTTTATCAATCGTAGAACACTGTCATGTTTTTGCCATTATTAATGGCCAATATTTGGGAGGCAATGCTCTATTATGGCTACCAATATTTCAAAAGTTCAATCACAACCACGGTGACTTGGATCGATGAATCATTTTTTAAAACTGTTTCTAACTTCTTTTATTAAATATTAACAAATGAAAACTTAAGACCAAAAACAACAAGAAAGATAAATCATGCCGAGCGTATCGGTCATAAAATAATTTCCAACACAATTACACCAGGGTGTTTTGTTGACATGAACAAAATTGTGTTAATTCAACGAAATTTTGGTTGGCGATATTTTAACAGAATAATTTTCCTGTATTTAATTAAATTTTGGTTACAAGAAAAAAAATATTTCGTTGAATTAACGAAAGTTTTGTTGATTCAACAAAAATATTTCGTTGATATAGAGTCAACCAAAATTTTGTTGAATCAACAAAACTTTTTTTCAGTGTACTTTTCATGTACGTATATAATTGCATAACAGAAATTCCAAAACATAATCACTTTTTCAATCGCTGGCTTTACATCTAATCCGTTACGTAATCTACTATTCTGAGTTTTTATTCAGGCTAAACTATTGGCTAAGTTTATGCAAAAAAGAGCCAAATTTTGCACCCTGTTGCATTAAATGGAAGTTTCCGAGACTTTCCGTCTTTAAATTTGCTATTGCTTTAGAAATGCTAATCACAGGCAAACTTGGAGACTGTTTGACGAGATTTTGAATATAATCAACAAAAACGGTTTAACTATCCATATAATTTTGTGACACCCTGTAAAAGAGTTGTAAATGCTATGTCCATACTTTTCTGTGGACATGTTTCTTCTCTAAAACACAATTTTAATAATGACTGCCCATAAAGAATAATGTACTGGAATTACTTTGTGTTCTTCTGTAAAAGAACTAAAAATGCTAGGTAAATCAATCTATCCAATACTGGAGCTAGAGAAGGCCAGACAAACAAACCAACAGCCGAACTAATCCAGCATGGGTCCTGAGATAGACATTTTACATATATATCCACTCAGTTTACAAAAATTTGAAAACCTGGAACTATAGAATCTTGCTTATCCGACATTCCGTATTATCCGACGACGGGTTCACGGGCCTGGGCTGATGTAAGATCTCAAAACATTGCCAAATCAAAGAAAAATCTGGTCCATAATGATGAAAATATGGACACGGAAAGCACAGATGAAGCCGAAGAAACGATTCTACCTTCGTGCAACGATTTCCTGGATGTGAGGATGTATATTTGGAAGAAATCAAAAGTTGGATGAAAGCTGATGATCAGCATGAAATGAATGATGGAGAAATGGTCTCTCTTGTCAACTGCGATAACAAATAGAATGAAGATCAAACACCGACTGTTGATGTTGAACCTCGCAGACTATCGCACATAACGAAGTTAAGGCTCTAGAGATTGCAATTCAATACATTGAGCAACAAGAAGAAGCTACAGGAATTGGCATAATGATGCTACAAAGATGGCGAGATTTGTCAGCGAGGAAACGGCACTCATCAGGAAAACAGACTACCATAAAAAATTTCTTTAAATCATCACAGGACCGAACTTTAAACGCAACATTCAGCACTCGTAAATTCAGATAATAGATAATTATGTATCCGTAAGTTCATATTTTTAATTCATATTTTGCATTGTTTTCTTGTATTTGTAGAGTATGGTTATAATGCAAGTTAGCTGTGGCGGCTCGTGGGATACAGCAAGTGCAGCCGGGCTGCACTTGAAATTATCAACAAATACTTTAAAATAATTTATTCTACTAACTTTCTTAAATTCAGATTAGAATTATGGAATTTCTATGATAAATTTAAAAAAAAAATCTAAAACAAAAACAAAAAACAACGTGTTGTAGTAACTGCCGGATCGCTCATTCAGAAAAAAGCCCTTTAATCTTCCCGCAATTCAACTGTGAGTCTTGGTACAGCCGAGGCCTCCGAGAGAGGAGAAAGGTTCTTTCTCCTCTCTCGGAGGCCTCGGTACAGCCCTCATAGCCGATCAAGAAATTGGCAGCACCGTTGCCATGGCAACGAGTTTGTAAGCAGTCTCTCCGGCATAGGGAGTTAGTAGCTAAGTACAGCTGATGGAAGATTTTCAAACGACGGCTGCAGTGAATTCGACTGACTGATTGGCTCGAGAAGTGAGGGAGGGGTACGGAGAATATATGTTCGGAAAACTCTCGACTTTATATTGCTGAATTTATCAAGAAGGTAAGCCTGGATAGACGCTTATGAATGGACAATTACCCATCAAAGCAGTATTGTTTTTAAGTAAGCAAGAACTGGCATTTAGAGGACATGGCGAGCGAGAAAATTCTTTAAACATGGGAAATTTTAAAGAGCTTTTAAAATTATTGATATCTGAATTAAAACAACGCCTTTTTATGAGGACATCACTGACCGATTCGCAAATTTAAAAGAAAGGAGGATTGATTTGACTTATAAAAAATAAGTAAGTTTTCTTTTTTTTTCTTTCCTTCTGAAGTTATCGTTACAAAAGAAAATTCTAAGGAAACTTCGAATCAGACACGGATTAATGCAATTTTGAGGATAAGAGCGGCTGGTTGAAATTTATGAAATTTTATGCAAGTAAAATAGGATCTCTTGCATTTTTTATGAAATTTCTTTTTCCTCGGTGAGGGCTTAATCCGTTTTCGAATTCATTAACAAAGATTTTCCATTCCTGTGGGGGGGGGGGGAAGGTTGGAGAGCTCATATGCTTCCGGCTGCACTAACAGTTTTGACCACAAGCCGCCACTGCAAGTTAGTAATTCTAATGTAACATATGTATGTATTATGTTCCAAGGTACTATGTAGCTTAACGTTTAAGAAGCTTTTTCTTGATTCCTCCCTATTATCCAACATTTTCGCTTATCTGACATCGTGCCGGCCCCTTTATGTCGGATAAGCAGGACTCTACTATACAGACTTACTTAAGTTCCAGGCTTTCTATTCTTGTGGATGATTGGATCTTTTCTTACAACTGAAAAAAGATGGACTTTTGGTACCGTCCAACGTGATTATATTGACCAGACATTCATTATTTTGCTTAAAATGTTTTATTAAAACTTATTTTCAGTATAGTTTAATAACTTTTTTTAGGAAAATTCTTTAAGAGAAAGACAGAAGTCGCCTAGCCAACAGAACTGGCACACGGGGCACGAAATCTTTTTAGTGCCCCTCAATCATATTTTTTGTCAAATTTTCTTTGGCTTAGGCACGATTTGGCACCCCTCTGACAGCAGCGGCGGTACATGATAGACCCCCGTTGCCGACCCCTCACTACGCCACTGAGAGAGAGGAGGGCCATTTTTCTAGAAACAAAACATTTCTACAAAATACACTAGGAATATTTCTTGATTTTGTGTCGGGGGGGGGGGGCTTTGATTGGGGGCCTGGGGCATCTGCCCCCTGCCTCTGCCTGAATAAGGTTCTGAACAAACCGAAATCATGAATGCTTTTCAAGTTCGTTGGAAAGTCTTTAGGGAAATATACACTCATGTCCATAAATTAAGGATAATTCAGAATCGCACAGAAATTGATCTCTAAAATAAAAATTTCACCTGTGGAATGATCACACACATCTTGAAGAAGAATATGCAAATTACAGGAAACCACCAGATGGCGTGGTTGGTACGTCACAATGACGAGAGTGTAAGAGAGGGGTATATAAGGAATGGTGGCAAAGAAGTAAAATTGTTCACAAGCGCTGTGAAAGCCTTTCAGTGCAAAAACCGCATAGTTATGGCACAAAGGAGGCATTTGGATGATGTTTTACGTGGCAGAATTATCGGACGACTGGAATGTGGACGTACCCAGCTGGAAGTATCCGAGGAACTTGGAATCGCCCAGAGTGTCATCTCCAGGCTTTGGCAACGATTCCAAGATGATGGTAATGTGAGTAGACGTTACAGCACAGGTCGCCCCCGAGTTACAACGCCGAATGAGGACCGCTATTTGGCAGTTACTGCCAAAAGAAACGGACGGAGTACAGCATCAGACCTGTCTCGTCAGCTCTCTTCAGCTATCGGTACGACAGTTTCAAGGCAGACCGTGTACAGACGCTTAGGGCACATTGGTCTATATGCTCGTAGGCCTATCAGATGTGTTCCACTTACCGCAACTCACTGTCGATTAACCTGGAGTAGAGAGCATGCATTGTGGACACCGCAACAGTGGTCTTGTGTGATGTTTTCCGACGAGTCCAGGTTTTGTTTGGAGTCTGATTCTCGCCGGACATTCATCTGGAGAGCGCCAGGTACCCGTTACCACCAAGAGAACACCATTGAAAGACACCGTTACGGTGGTGCAGGATGGCTCGTTTGGGGAGGAATTATTCTTGGTTCCACAACTGACCTGCATGTTCAGAGTGTAACGATGACAGGCCACATCTATCGGGATGTCATTCTGGAACAACATGTACGTTTGTTTCGGGGCGCCATGGATGCTGAATTTGTGTTTATGGATGACAACGCCCGTCCTCACCGTGCAAACATTGTAGACGAATGCCTTCAATCGGAGGATATCACCCGTATGCATTGGCCAGCATACTCACCGGACTTGAATCCAATAGAGAATGTGTGGGATATGCTTGGCTCACGAATTGCAGCCCGTCAACCCCCTCCCACCTGTCTACCGGAACTTCGGAGTGCATTGCTTGATGAGTGGTGTAATATTCCCCAAGATCAGATTGATCATTTGATACTCAGCATGCCTAGGCGTTGTCAGGCCTGTATTGCATCGTCCGGGAGACATACTCCGTATTAACCATCCTACTAAGCATGTTATACTGTTTTTTTGTAAATAGGTTCTTTTTTTAAATTTGGTCAAGGGAGTAAAACTTGCAATTTTTATTAATTATGTCAAACATATAGCATCTTTTGTGCTCTTTACTTTTTGTTTAATAAATAGACTTTACAAATAAGTCAAATTTGTTTTGCTTCTTTCTCTTTCTTTGCCTGAACTTCATTATCCTTAATTTATGGACATGAGTGTAAAAACAAAAAAAAAATAATAAAGTCAATTTTTTTTAATAAAGAAGGCATTTATGATCTGTATGAAAAGAAAAATACCCTTTATCTTTCAAGAACATTTTAAAAATAGCGTTCACTTTTTTCTTCCTGTATCACATTTCTATTACAATGGCTTCACATGAATTCAATGTTTCCTTCAAGTTATTTTCTTAGCTCTTAATACTGCAGATTTATCTTTTTGATCTTTATTCCCCTGAGAAAATTTCTTGAGAAAACTTCTTATTGCTATCAATATTAATAACGACGTATGCCTTTATGGTTTCTTAAAATTCTTATATTGTTAAATGCATTTCCGATGCGTATAGCTTAAATCTATTTTATTTCAAGCCGATACTTATAAAACGTATTACATAACAATTTGAATCGCGCAAATTTGAAATGTAATTAAATTAAAAATCAAAAATTACCAATGTGTTGATGAGTGACCCAGTGAACATTGCGTTGAAATGTGTACAAACGTACAAAAATATGTGAAATTGTGAGAATTTTATAAATAAACTAGCTGAAGTACCCGTCGTTGACGGGTTAGTACTGAATGCAAATTTCCAAAAAGCAAGAAGTTTCGTCAGCATTGTAGGAGTACACAGAATGGATGTAGTATGTTACCAATGTAAGGAAAGCGAAGTTATAATTTTTATGTATTGTTAAAATTTTACAGGTTAGAGAGTAACTAAGTGATATCATTTCATTCACTTCAGTCGTAATTATGCGATGCGCGAACGCATATTTACGCATATTGAAATAATTTTCGCAAAATCTCAAAATCTAATCAATATTTTTGAAAAATTGGAAGCCTAGAATTTAAGTTGAGTGACAACCTATCATGTCACCAAATTTCGTTTCATTCCCTGCAGTCTTTATTTCGTGATGCTAAAACAAAATTTCAGCATTTTAAAACGATTTTTACAAAATCTCAAAATGTAATCGAAATATTTTAAAAATTCAACGCCTATAAATTTAGATTAGCAACTACCTATCATATCACCAAATTTCGTATCATTCGTATTAGTCGTTATTACGTGATGCTTGAAGAAATATAAACGTATTTTGAGAGAATTTTCACAAAATCTCAAAATTTTATAAAGTGTTTAAAAAATTAGACACCTATAGTTTATGTTGAGCAACCATCTATCATGTGACCAAATTTCATATCATTCGCTTTAGTCGTTATTACGTAATGCGTTAACAAAGATTCACTCACAAGGAAACCTCCCCGAAGCTCACTCACTAAACGTAACGAATTTAATACAGTCATAAGTACACACTAAAAGAAATCTAATGTGTAAAACTTAGCTGCTATCTCCTCAAATTAAAGCTAAAATTAATTAATAAAAAATGAGTATGAGCTGACAGAATAGAGCCTCTATCGCCACTTGGCGCTTTCTATTTTCTTTTATAAATGCTTTTACAAAAAGATGCTTATTTAATAAGCATTTTAAGTAAGCACAGGTCGGGATTCATGTACAGCAATGATTCACTGGATATCCAGCAGAACATATGGTGGGGGGAAAATCAGGCGGGTAACTGGTTCCGTTTTAGAAAGGGGGTTGGAGGAAGTTGGTCAAAAATATTTTTTAAACATAAAATCTATATATGCATAGGAGGTTAAACGTAGCTTTTTAGAAGAAGCTTAGCTTTTTAGCGAAATAAGAGTTGAAATAAACAATGGTATTAAACAAGTAATTTTAAAAAATTGTAAGGTAATTTTTTTGGAGGGGAGGGGGTTCACCCTATAATTCCCTCCCCCACCCCTTTGATTTGGCCCTGAAAGAAATATATTATTAAGTTGTTTCATTAACACAATGTCAGAAAGCTGCTGCACTTAATTTTTTCCGAATTTCCCACTTTTTTGGGGATGTTCAATAAGTAATGGCGATAACAATCTATTGTTTTTATTTAAAATCGGCATTGTAGTGTAGGAATGTGTCACTGCATTTTGTGATTGAATCTCACTTTCTACTTGCTTCGATCCTCTATGTTCCAGGGTTCGTCTAGAAGGATTTCTAAATTAAAACCTGACTGATCAGCATAAAAATATGGTTGTCTTTTAACAACGAATCCTTTATAAAAACATTTATATCATTTACGAACGCCTGCGCTATTTTTTTTAATGATTTCCTTTGACCGAGAGTTTTTCAGCAAAACAAATTTTGTAACTTTCCTGCTCATAATCTTATTCTTTTTTAAAAATCTGCACAGCCATCCTTTAGATGCGCGGAATTTCAGTCCTAATTCGAATACCTTTTCTGAAGCCCAAGTTTGTAAATCACAATCATGTACATTTTTCTGTAATTTTCTTGCGTGTTAGAAGTGTTGAAACGTATATTTTTTAAATTTGATTTAGTTTATATTTATAATCGCCATTCTTCTGAACTTGCTTTCCTCACAGATATAACTGCTTTTTATTTGTAAAAAACTTAAAATAATTTTGAACACTCTGTAAACTGCAGGATTTTGCCACTATTGCATCCCGCCAGTATTTTATTGCAGTCTCCTTATCTTTTCAAGAAATAAATTGCTTATTTTGCATGATGTCCTCACTGGACGTGAAGTCAATGCTTTCGTCTTCTAAACTAGAAAATCGAGTATCGAGTAATAGGCATTGCTCATTTGCTACAAAATCTGTTGCATTTACTTTCTGATAATTTTGCAAGCTTTCAACAATTTGATTTTGCAGACTTTTTCTTCGTCTGTGTATGGAGACAATGTCATATTTTTCGAAGAAAATTCCGCGTAAAGTATAAAAACAACATTAAGTATATTTATTGTTTGCTCCATAGTATCATCACGTGGATAAAAAGAATAGAATTGAAATAAATGCCTCACTTATGCGTAAACTGGATTTGCAGCTTGCAATGTGTTAATACAAATAAAAAGAAATTACTTTCTGCAGGGACTTTCAGAACTAAAATAAAAAGATTATAGGACTTCAGTTTAACTAATAGAAAACGATATTAAGCTACTTAAAAATCTAGTACGCTGAAATATAACACGGTATAGCAAACACTGATTTATAAATATCTCGCGTTTCAACTTTTCGACCAATTATCCCTGTCGCCAAATACTAGCTAAAGGGTTACAATTGGCACGATTTTAACTAATTTTTAACCTTTAATTTCTCAAATTCTATCAGGAGATAGCAGCTAATTTTCACACAGTACGTTCCTTCTAGTGTGTACTTGTGATTGTGTGAAATTCGTTCCATTTGGTGAGTGAGCTTTGGGGAGGTTTCCTTGTCAGTTTTAAACGCTTTTCGCAAAATCTCGAAATCGATCGATTTTTTAATTAGATGCTTATAGTTTAAGGTGATTGACCACCTATCATTTTTTCACCTTAGCTGTCATTACGTGATGTGTTTATTTTTTGTTAATAGAAATACAATAATGTGTGAAAACCTGTTTAACTGCATTAATTTCAGAAAGCTTGACAAGAAATTTTTACTTCTGACTAGTGATGGGCAATCTAGTTCATTTTAGTGAACTAGTTCTGAACGAACTAGTTCACGCCATGAACTAGTTCTTCGAAATAGTTCATATGAACTATAGGGATTTAATAATGAACTATATGAACTACGTAGTTCGTAATGAACTTTCTAGTTCAAAATGAAATATGTAGTTCAAAATGAACTAAGTAGTTCAAATGAAATAAGTAGTTCAAATGAACTATCTAGTTCAAAATGAACTAAGTAGTTCAAATGAACTATCTAGTTCAAAATGAACTAAGTAGTTCAAATGAACTAAGTAGTTCAATAAACTAAATAGTTCAATGAACTAGATAGTTCATTATGAACTATACAATTTGGGATGAACTATATAGTTCATATTGAACTATTGGGTCGGCAACAAAGTAATTGCGTTTTTCCGTATGTCAATATTTCACTTGACCAAAACTACTGAAGCTAATGATACGAAATTTGGCACATACTTGAGTTCATTAAGATAGACGATAATTTAGAGAGCATTTTCCAAAATTCGTAAACTTAGGTGGAGTAGGTGGCCAAAAAATTCTTTTCACACATCCCGCGTGATCTCCAAGAAAAGTAGAGATATCCGTGAAATTCTTGCTGCAAAATACTGCAGGAACGAATACCGAAAAACCACTTCAGGAAATTTTGAATATTGTCCTCCAAGGAGGATAGACGTAAAAAAAGGAGAGGGGGGAGGCATCTTCCATAGACGAAAAAAAGTGTTACCAGTTAAACTCTTGATTTAAAGTGGAGCAAGTATGAAACCTATGTTTAGGCACGGCTTGCCTGAAATTAAAACTTATTGAAAATATATTTATTTGAATTTTATGTAAAAAAGCGTAATTACTTTCTTGCCAACCCAATATCTAGTTCGCCATGAACTATATAGTTCATTACTGGAAATAGTACAGAACTATTTCCGGTGGTCTCCGTACTGGAAATAGTTTAGATCAATATCAGGTACGGAAAGCACGCGCGGAGCACGGCTGATGAATGGTTTCTCTGATTTGTCGGGGTTCGGGAGAGCTTTTTTTTGTATCGGAGTGTTTTTGGACGTAGCAGTGACGTACCCAGAAATTCATTTTGAAGGTGTGTATCGTCATTACCATAAGGAGCACTGTAGTACTAGGTAAAATCTAAAGAATATGCTAGGAAATGTCGGAGGTTATCGGTAGGCTATCGGTATTGTGAAAAATTTTATAACAAACTGAAATCTTTCAAATGAATTAAGTTCTTAGGTGTTTGATAAATTAAGATGACCCCCCCCCTCCACACACAGATACACAAAAGAAAAAAAAGACGGTTCAAATAATGTCCACTTAAGATGTAAAATATTGCAGTTTGAAAATTTTATTACTGTTACTTGAAACTGTTATTTAATGCACAGGCGTCGAGTTATATGAGTCCATGGGGCTTGAGCCTCCTTAATAAATTGTGAGTTGGGGCTGAGCCCACCACAGTGGCGTACCCAGAGGGCACCCCCCAAGATTTATTCTCAAATTGCACCCCCCAAGATTTATTCTCAAATTAGAAATGATGAATGATGAGAGATATTTGGAATGGCGAGAGAAAAGATGAATTTTTTCATGCTCATCCCCTTCCCCCCCCCCCCATCAGGAAAGAGAATGCATGATTCTAGCTAAAGGAATGCCTGAAAAAAGAATAGAAAGTCTGTAATCACTCTTAAAATGTGCTTTTGTGTTTATGGGTCCAGTGCTCAGCATTTGTAGACGGAGGAGAGAGAAGAGGGGTGCATTCCTATAGAATATCTATGGAAGATGCCCCCTCTCCGAACAGTAGTGATACTCTCTGATTCCGTATTCATAAAGGGGCAGACGTCAGGAAATATCGGTCAAACTATTTCTTTTACTCTAATTGGTAATTTCATGGCTATAAATTTGCTTATTGTTATATTTAACTTTTTGATCCGAGAATGAGTAAAGCGAAACAGTAGTCACTTTTAAGTTATTTTAACTGTGCTGGAAAAAAAAAATTCCAAACGTGAATTTGAAGCAGGAAGGTATACATTAAACACAGTTTCAATTAGCAGTAATAAATTTTTGAACGCTGTAATATTTTACATCTTAAACAGACATTAGCGAACGTTTTTTTTTTTTTTTTTTTTTTGTGGGGGGTGGGGGAAGGGGGCTTATTTTGAGTTTTCAAATACTTCAGATCTTAATTAATGTGAAAGATTTCAGTATGTTATGAAATCGATAGCTGTGATAAGGGGGAGGGAAAACTTGACCCCCCACCCCAACTAATTTACCATTAAATAAAAAAAACTAATTTAACCAAAGTAAAAATACTCAATTTATGAAACATTTCTTGTATTTTTTTAAAATTTCTACTTCCGATTTCGATCATGTTTTGGTATTCATTGTGACGCCACATAATACATAATGCCAATTTAATCTGCCCTCGCCAGATGCTAGTTAATTAAAATCAGAATATGAAATGTAAAGTTCAGATAAAATGCGCAGTCCCCAATCAAATGTACAAAAAAGTTTTTCTTTTTTTTTTTTTTTTCCCTTTGGATTTTCTACTTCAGTTCCACTTTTTGACTTAGAACGTATTGGGAAGATACTAGCATGAATACAAACCTCACCATGGCACAGTGTGTATCTCACTGAAAAAGGTAGACGACCGAAGTGTGAAGGTCCCGGGTTCGAGTCCCATCGCGCGGCTGTCGATCTAACGGCCTGGAATTTTCGTAGGTTTTCTCCAGATGTAACGTGAACACGCATTAGAACCCCTTAGAAAATCCACCTACCAAGGCACCCCCATCCTAGGCAGTTCGCCCCCGTGTAGAGTTGCCTTAACTATACAAACCAAACCAAACTAACATGAATACTTACCCTTACATACGTGAAGAGTTCTATGGACCCTAAAATGAACTATCTAGTTCAAAGTGAATTATCTAGTTTAAAATTAACTAAATAGTTCAAAACGAACTATCTAGTTCAAAATAAACTATCTAGTTCAAAATGAACTATCTAGTTCAAAATGAACTAAATAGTTCAATACGAACTATCTAGTTCAAAATGAACTAAATAGTTCAATACGAACTATCTAGTTCAAAATGAACTAAGTAGTTCAAAATGAACTAAGTAGTTCAATGAAATAGATAGTTCATTTGAACGAACTATAGTTCATTTAGTTGAACTATTTAGTTCTTTAGTTCATTGTAGTGAACTAGTTCAATGAACTAGTTCGTTCATGAACTACCCATCACTACTTCTGACGTGCAGTCCTGCGACTGACTGTTTTTTTTTTTTTTTTTTTATGTCTACTTGGTAATTATTAAACTCACGAAAAATGATTAATGCTGACAAAGAAAATTATTAATGCACACTTTAATTTATTTTTCTATAGAAGAAAATATTAGTTTTCGTTAATTAAATGCCATAGTAGTATCGAACAATGTCAGAAGGAAAACTGCTATAATTGTTGTTGAAGATTCCCTTTTACTTTCGGAATTAAATTCATCAATACAGGCTTCTCCGAACACATTTTTTATTTCTCATTCATTTTTTTTCTTCTTTTTCTTTTCTGAAATAAATGGTGGACACGCCTATCAGGCATTCGCCTCTACAGTGGGCCGAAATAGTTGCTATTCTATTATAGGGGCACCCGGAGAGCTCCCAAAATTAACCCCACTGAAGGGACGTGTAAGTCAACGCGTCGCACGATCAAAAAGTATTAGAGCAGAAGTCAACTTTCTCAAGTCAATTTCACATATAAAATATAATTTTTAATAATAAATTATTCGTGTTGTCAATAATAAAAATTTCACATATTACTTTCAACTGAGATTTTTTTTTTTTTTTTAAGTTAACCAGTTATTCGCAAAACTGATATCAGAAAATTAGCTTACCCTCGTAACTATCACACGGTGATGCGTGATTGGCAAAGAAGGTGTTAGCACCCAAGCACCCATCGTGATTCTGCCGGGTCTGCTTGTGCACTCCGAAAGAGGCCAACGGACGTTTCCTCATTGGTTAGATTCAGCCGTTAGATGGCGTATCTAAGTGCTGGAACCAATAAGTGAGCATCCGTAAGCCTCTTTGGACAACTCATCGGAGTGCACAAGCAGGCCCAGTAGAATCACGGTGGCTCCGCCCAAGCCCAAGACGGGAATTGAACACGGATCCAAGGCGTGATAGAATGGTTATATAGCCACTACTAAAGCACCGTACTACGGTTTCGGGTTCAATACACAGCGGTCGGGTTCGATCCGGCCATCGTGATTCTACCGGGACTGCTTGCGCACTCCGATGAGTCATCCAAAGAGGCTTACGAATGCTCACTTGTTGGTTCCAGCACTTTGATACGTCATCTAATGGCCGAATCTAACCAATAAGGAAACGTCCGTAGGCTTCTTTCGGAGTGCACAAGTAGACCCGGTAGAATCACGATGGCCCCCGTTCGATCCAAGACTGGGAGACCTGTCTTTGAGTCCGTCCCTTCATAGGGAACGACGTTGGTCCACCTCAGAGCCCGACTAAGACATTTTGGGGGCCCTAAGCCTAGTACTTTTTGGGGCCCCCATACAGTCATACCCTCTTAGTCATACCACTTACAGTCAAAGGGCACAAGTATTTCTTCGCAGTGGCGTACATAAGGGGGGGGGGCAGGGGATTTAGCTTTAAATTCTCTCTTGCCCAAAAATTTTTAACTTAAAGATCACATAGTTTTAATTTTTAACGTAGAAGTTACGTCTCAAGTCACATCGATGAATATACTACATGGTGGAGGGATCTTAACGTGACGTTTGTTAGATCCCTGAATACAGTGTAAACAAACAATTTTGCTCAGTGGACTCTGTTGACAAAGTGCATTTCTTTATCTATTTTCAGTACTGTTAAAAATTTAGCATAACGAAATTTTTTAAAGAATAGAACTTAAACTGTTTTATTCGTTTTGGGGCCCCCTAAAACTTGGAGGCCCTAGGCCGCGACCTAGTTGGCCTGTGCGGTAATCAGGGCCTGGTCCACCTACTAGGTGCCCCAATAATAAAAAGACCAATAACTCTAGCCTTAGTGGCCAATGCCTCGAAGGCAGAGGCTCGCCATTGAAATATACAGGAGGTCCAGTGCTAATGCTGTCCAATAGCTATTTCCTAAACCGTCAGTCAGAAACGTATAGTTAATTGCAAAAATATTTTAAATTGTATAATCTATTATATCAGAAACAACTGACGTCAATAAATAAATTCCTATAAAATTTACGAAATTTAAATTTTTATACGGTCCCCGGCCTATCAGTTATATTTAGAAAATTTTTCTTTATACAATTTCATGCACAATTTTAAAAAATCGTCCTTATACGACCAAAATTCATCGAGTTATGAAGCAACCAACATTTTGACTTGAGTCACTTTTCCACGTTCAAAAATGTCCCGTTGCGGTGAATCGTTAGGGGACTAATTAAATATTGAAATTTTAAATTATAGGTTTTAATTTAATTTTCTGGCATAATGGGGAGAAAGAAGAAAAACTAATTTTAGAATACTTATCTACAAGCAGAAGGTTATATAGAGCTCTAGAAAAATTTATCCGGTGTCTTCCGAAAATCTTTTCTCTAAATGAAGTAACAGAATTTTTTCGGGGAGGGCATTCGGAGCAAGCGCCCGGGCCTCCAAGAAAAGGGGGGCCCCAAATTGTTCTCTAAGTTTAAAAATTTGTTAATTTTGAAAAAGTTTTCGAAAGTGGGTCCCCAAATGAAGCTTTTGCCTAGGGCTCCCAACTCGGCAAATCTGCCCCTGACTGCAAAACTTTATTATTTTAACTCGCCAATAGATAGCACTTCAGCAATCAACTTCTTGATCGTCAACTAACCGCTCTGAAAATTGGTATACATACACATTTGAAAACGGAGAAAATTTTTACGTTATCCATTTTGCTTAACTCACACTTTGATGGCGCTGTATCGCATTATTACTTTAATTCGCCACTAGATGGCGCTGCAGCGCATCTTGAAATTTAAACTGTTTGCTATGAAAATTGGTACACATAGATATTTGAACATGAAAATATTTTGATGCTATCCATTTTGCAAAAACTTCGACAGTTGATGGTGCTGCGCCGAATCATCTTCTTCACCGTTCAAGCGATCGACATGAAATTCTTTATGCATAGTTATTGAACACACATAATATTTATGCGATATCAATTTTGCTATATCTATTTATTATGATAAATAGTAATTACAAGAAACCGTAATATAAAAAAGGAATCCATTCATTCCCGTGCGAAGAACGGGGCATTCTGCTAGTGTTTTCATAAAAATGGATCGTTATTTATGGAACACCCTGTATATTACAGTTCATCGCCAAGGTGCATTTTCATTTCATTCGCTCGCTGAAAACTACAGAAACTATGGAGTGTAGACTAAAGGCTATGCTGGCTTCGGCAGTACTCGTAAACTCTGTAACCATAAACCGGCTTCAGGATCAGGAGTTTTCGTAAACTGAGCGGATACCTCACGAAATTGAAATGAAATATCCTGTTTATGGTAAAATGGTTGGCAGACGATAATTGCTTGAGATTCAGTTTTCCTGCTGATATGGCAACTGACGATAAACATTAAATTTTAATATTTTCCTGGAGTTGAAAAACTGTAATGTTTCGAATGTAGGTAATTCGATGTATGTCGATGTAATTCGAATGTCGATGTAATTATGTATAATAATGTAATTCGAATGTTTAAATTACTTCGTTAGTGTTTGTCTAAGGTTCGTAATATTTGAATTTGTATCTTATTGAGTATAAAAAACGAAAGATTATGTTTAATACCAATGAATACACTGAAATGGTGTTGCTTTACGAAGAATTTCATCGGAATAAGCGAAAGACTGCGAAGCAGTATGCAATGAAATTTTCGAATGACAATTATCCATCTGCTTGTACAATATCAGACGTAGTGACCCGCTTAAGAGAAACCGGTAGCGTTCTAAATCGTAAAAGATCAAGAAGCATTATGGATTTAACAAAGCACGTGCATGTGGAAGATGTCCTAGGAATGCTCTCGCTCATCCATTGTCTAGTGTAAGAAGCATTAGCGAAGCATGTGGCTATTCTAAATGGCAAGTATGGAATATTTAAGTACATATGGTGCATATCCATATCGCCCCATTTTGATAAGAAATTTTGTTGCCTGCAGACAAAGAAAGTAGATTTGATTTCTGCAATTTCATTTTCATATGTCGTTCGTCAGTGACATTACGTTTACCAATGAGTGTCAGTTTACAAGACAGGGTGTTATAAATACACAAAATAGTCACTATTAGTCTCTGCAAAACCCGCATATCATCCGCCCGAATAGACATCAACTGCATTGGTCGATAAATGTTTGGTGCGGCATATGGAAAGAGACCTTAATTAGGCAATTGCTTTTCGATGGCGCTTTAACATCCCCCAACATAACACATTAAAGTTATGCACATATATTAGAGGGCGCAGTGACTGACTTCTTAGACGAGTGTGTTTCACTACGAGATCTGTCACAAATCTGTTTTCATCATGATGGTGCCCCAACACATAAATCACTAAAGCCTCGTACTGTTCTAACAGAAACATTTGGAAATAATATAATTGGGTACAGCAGTCCTGTTGAGTGACCTCCAAGATCACCAGACTTGAATCCCTTAGATTACTTTCTGTAGGGTTTCTTGAAAAATACAGTATATGAAAAAGAATCAACAAGTCCATCAGACTTACTAAATCGTATATGTGTAGCATGCAGATCTGTAACACCGAGTATACTACGCAATGTACAGGAAGAGTTTTTGGCACGGGTACATGTTTGCATTGCAGCCGAAGAAAGCTACTTTCAGCTAGTAGAATTAGTAATATTATAAGTTTCTAAAATTGCATATATTCGTATTTTAAAATGTTTGATATTCTGATTTAATGTTTAATTCCCTCCTTTTTTTATTTTATGTTACTTAACACAAGGTCATTTAAAAAACTCTTTATAAAGTTCTATTTTCAGTATAGGCTATATTTTTACGCTAATTTATGTATACATATAGTTAAACGTTAATCTACTTTATTGCAATCTACAATCATAAAATAGTTAATGAAATTGCTAATAAATAATTACAAGGCTCAAAACCATGTACATCAATTTTTCTCAAATTCATTTTGTATACAACCCCTATTTCGCAGCTCGAAAAGTGCTCTAACTTTAAGCAGATTTAAATCGGCGAAATTTGGTTGTAGAAGGGCGAATTATTTTTGTGTGTGTGTGCATGTAATTGGATAAAGAAAATTTTTCTAACTATAACGGATAGGACCGAGGGACAGTGTAAAAATTTAAATTTCGTAATTTTTTGGGGATTTGATTCATTGATTTCGATTGTTTCTCATATAATAGATTATACAATTTAAAGCATTTTTGCAATTGTAACTATGTGTCTCATGACTAACGGTTTAGGAAATAGCCATTAGACAGCGTTAGCACTGAACACTCTCTGTATATATATATTTATATGTATAGATAGATAGGTAGATAGATAGATAGATAGACGCACACACATATATATAACTACTACTTCACCATGGCTTGTATTAGTCTTGGATTTGCTAAATTTCCCAACTTTTGAAATATTGTGCTAAAATATTAGTTTGATCTTTTAAAAATGGTCTTATACATTATAAAATACAGAAAGATGGTGTCTTTAGTATATCAGACAGTATTACATTTTAGAACAACTTTTCAAAAGTTCAGAATTTTTGGACGTCATCACCAAAACTAGAAAAGTGATATATAAAAAAAGTTTTCTTTAAAATGGTAAAGGGGAAAAAAGTAAGAAAATCTGAAACACTTTTGAGATTTTAAATACGCACTAAAGTGCTACGTATTAAAAGCCTATCATAATACATGCATCATATTTTCTTTCCTTATTCCGTTAAGTTGGAAAGTGCATCATTATTCATGAGTGTGCCGTATTTTTTTTCGTTGATCCATAAAACGCATCTTTGGAATCGAAATTTATCTAAAAATCGCCTACTAAAACTGTTTTACAATCTTCGCTAAGCATATTCCAACTGTACTTCACCGTTTTAAATACTATTTGGAATGTGCATCATAATCCACGAGTGTGCCATGTGTCTTTCTTGAGTTTATTTCTACTTTAACGCCCCGCCTCTCGCCAAGGTGGCGATATTTAAACATATGCAGTTAATACGACGGTCTTTTGTATTTATGGCAACCGTAGTTTAGAATTAAAATGGCGGTTTGAAACAACATGTAAGTACAGTATTCCATTACTTATTTATTTTGCTTTATCAATTAATGTAGTTTTAATAATTAATTGTCTTCAAATTCCTTATCTGGTGCGTTTATCACTAATTTGTTCACTTTAGTTGGTTGATTCCTACTTTAACCCTCCCACTCTCGCCAAAGTAGAGATAACTATACACCCTCCAAAAAAAGTATTCGAGTAAGAGATAAATATACTACGTTGGTTTCGTATATATTAAAAATTGTTTATCATCCTTACTAATATTATAAATGCGAAAGTGAGTTTGTTTGTTTGTTTGTTTATGACGCTTTCACGCCTAATCCTCTGAATCGATTAGGATGAATTTTGGTTTAGATATAAATGGGACCCTGGAGAAGGTTATAGGCTACTTAGAATTTTAGATTTTTAATTAATTTTTTTAATTATTAATTAAAAACAGTTTTTACGTTGCCATGCTTGGCGAGTTTCGCCCGTATCAAATGATTTTGAGCTAACAAGAATGCTATTACTTCAATACAGAAGCGCGTGCATCTAAAAAACATTAAATAATACGGAAATTATGCCAGTTTTATGCCAAATCTATCTATCTATAATAATAAAAATGAATGTTCTCGAGGTGCACAATGTTATGTCTATGGCGAAGAATTCCCAGTTTTGGCGAGTTATCGCCAAGTTTGTCGTCAAAAATTAAGTCTCCAAGACTGAACTCTATTTGGCAATATCTCCTATATTTCGCGAGAATTTGTCCAAAACCTTTTAATTTAGAATAGGATTAATTTCTCTTTATGGTTAAGTAAAGGTTTTCATTTCTTTTTTTTTAAATCATACTTGCTCTTATTCTAATAAGAATATACCTGGTAAGTTTATTAAGATAAATGCAAAATATGGAATCACAAAATAGTTTATTTATCGAAGAAAGTAGTAAAAATCAGCGGAATTCGCAGAAAAGAAGGACTTGACCTGCATTCTTCGAGGGACAAATAATTAATCCGCCAAAGGGCACTTCCTGATTTATTTGCATTTTCTGACGCTGCTGATAAATATCCAATATCAAATATACAACTGAAAAGTTAAAGAAATAAGCAATAAAGCGCCAAAATAAAGACGTTTAAAACTGCAACAATCGGGTTAATAAACCACAATGTTATTTCTATGGCGAAATTTTGCACTTTTGCCGTTCCGCCACGCCTAAACCGTTCGATGTTTTCTGATTTTCTCTTTTGATGACACATCTACAGACCAAGACCTTTCTTTAGACACCTCAACCAAATTTCTACACCCGGCCGTTCTCTCAATTTAGTTGACGAAAGAAAAACGCGTTTCAAATTAACATAGGGATAGATGTATTGATATTTCACCTTCGTCGTTCTGTTACGCCCGAACCGTTCGACTTTTTCTAATTTTCTCTTTTGATGGCACATCTACAGGCCGAGACCTTTCTTCAGACACCTAAACCGAGTTTTTACACCCAGCCGTAATCTCTAATTCAGTGGATACAGGAAAAAAACATGTTTCAAATTAATATATAGATAAGTAAAAAGCAAATAATATTTAAATGCAGTTTCTTTTGTCGCAAACATATGTGTTATTCACACATGCTTCATTTCTCTGGATCTAACTCTAAAGCCGACGCGGACGAAGTCGCGGGTATTAACTAGTAAAATATAAATTAGGTTATGTATAAATATGACTTTCCAAATTTCTGTCAAGTTGTGCGTTTTTCAAATACTCAATTATTATTCGCAAATAGAAAATAGAAAAGTTCTCTCTTACTCGAATACTTTTTTTGGAGGGTGTACGTACATATTCAGTTATCATGACGACTTTTTGTATTTATATGGCAACCATAATTTTAAAATGGCGGTTTGGAACAACATGTAAGTACAGCATTATTTGTTTGTTTCTTTATTTATTTGTGTTGCCAGTTAATGCAGGGTTAATAATTAAGAGTCGTCAAATTCCTTACTTGATGCGTTTATTGCTAATATGTTCACTTTCGTTTTCACCTAGTTCCTTTGGGAGCGTTGAAACTTGTGCATAACTCCTAGAGACCCATAACTGCAAAGCTCGCAAAGTGCGGCGATTTTTTTAGGTTGGCGAGAGTGGGAGCGTTAAAAAAGGAATCCTGTTTGGAATGGGCATCATAATCCATGAGTGTGCCATGTTTGCCTTTCTTGCTCCATAAAACAGATATTTGGAATTGAAATCTATATTAAATTGTCTACTAATACTATTTTACGATCTTTGACAGGCATATTCTAGCTGTAATTTTCTTGTTTCTAGCCAGATCCGGAAGATATCGTTTGGTTTTGAAGTTATTTTTTGGTAGCAAACGGCGATCAGTTATCAAAAATAGCAAACCTTGTGTGACTTTCGAGATTTTAATTTCTCCTCCCCCCTTCAACCTTCAACAAACACATTTGAAAAGTTCTTCCCGGTGACAGTTCATGTCTACAAAACCTCTCTACTACCTAAACAAAAATCTGGGACTGAACGAAATCGCATCCTAGTGCTAAAAAAATCATTATATAAAATAGTAGACCAGGGTTCGTACACCCTCGCAAAAATTATTCGAGTAAAAGCGAAATTTCCTACTTCAGATTTGATAATAATTAACACTTTGCCGTCCGTATGTCTCGTAAAAATTTCTTCGCTTGGCGCGGGCCATCGTGATACTACCGGGCCTGCTTGTGCACTCCAAAGAGGCCTACGGATGCTCACTTATTGGTTCCAGCATTTAGATACGTCATCTAAAGTACTATCTCCAGCACTTAGGTACGTCATCTTAGATACGTCACTCGTGAATCTTACCAATGAGGAAACATCCGTATTCCTCTTTCGGAGTGCCCAAGCAGGCCTGGTGGCAGCATAATTTACCCGCTTGGCGCCGGCTTTCGGTGGCCGCAAAGGTTTTCGTGCAATAGACTGACCTACTGCTTTTACCCTTGGAATTCTGTTAGCAAAACGTCAGAAACTGTTCTAGTGATGAAACAAATGGAAAATACTAGTATATCATGTTACGAGTGATACTTTACGTGCGACACCACTGTGGTGTCGCCGGACGGTATAGTGTTAATTAGTTTTTGAAAAATGCACAACACTAGACAGAAATATGAAATATTTTAACTATGCATAACCTAAATATTTCATGATAATTAATTTTTAATATAGAAACCAATGCAGGAAGTTTGACTTTTACTCGAATACTTTTTTAGAAGGGTATACAAGTCGTGCATTTACTAAAATTCCGAACTTTTGAAAAATTGTACTAAAATAGGCTGATACTTTAAAAGTGGTTCCTGTTTTTTATGAAATACGAAAAAGTTCTCTCGAATATCTCAAATAACTGGACATTTCAGTACAATTTTGCAAAAGTTCGGAACTTTAGCAAATTCATGACTTGTACGAACCGGGGCCTTCGCAATTAGTAACGGGCCTGCGCGTGTATTTTGATGAGCCATCCAAAGAGGCCTACGGATGCTGGAGTCTTCACGTATACATCAGGCATTTTTTAAGCTTCCCAGGGCTTTCAAACGTTATTTAATGTAGTTTTAAGTAGTAATTGTGTTACTAATTCAAGTACGAACTCATGATTAATTTGTTTGCTATGATACATATTGACATAAAGAAAATAGATGCATATAATTTGAAGGAAAAACAAAGTAGCGCTTACTCTCATGATTCACGATTGCTTATTTTAGTTTCACAAGTGGATAGTTAATATACTTTAAAATAACTAAATACACAAATGAGAAAGACATTTTTATAATGAATATTTCATGAACGTAGTCGTATTTCCTACGTTATTTTAAACAATTCAACATTAATCTTTAACAAATGATGTACTAAAGCGCATTTTAGTGTTTTCGGGATATCCTGTATATTGGAGAAAATTGATAAAATACGCTCTATAGCGTGATCCCTGAATTAATTATTCTTTAATAAAGACATTTCATGTAGTACATATTATTCTTTTGTCGCTTTCTCAATCGAACTTAGGAATTGAGCAAGCATAATGAACGCTTGTACAAAATATTAACTACATTTGAAGTTTCTGTATAAACGGGCAAAAATCAATAATTTATAATTTACTGTATTTCTGCACTGTACCAGATGTAAGTCTTAATCACATAATCAAGGCATATATAACTGATAAATGACATTTTCAACTGGCAAAATTAAATTGTCTAAATAGTATCACAACGCCATGCTTATTTACAAGAATAAAAACTACTCAAGAAATACGATTTTTGATTAAAATAATTTATTTATAAATAACACATGAGTAATTATTCACTAAACATGATTTACATACATATTTTTAGAATTTCTAAATACCTTATAAGCGTTCACTTACCTTTACATTCAGAGGAAAATGTTCGAATTTTAGGATAAATTTTCATGAAAGAAAATGGCGCAAGATTCACAAAACGATTACCTACATCTAAAGTTCTTTAGTACGACAAAAGTATAAAAGAATTGTTTTAAAATAATAAAATAATATAACATTTATAATACTTAGAATAATAAAATAGAATACTGTGACTGGGGAAAACAGGCCTTAATGATAAACTCATTTTTGGGGATGGCAACACATAAGCAGCCCCGTTGCTTAGCGATGGCCCCGTACGAA
The DNA here is from genome assembly GCA_038373885.1 of Cheiracanthium punctorium. Classification (NCBI taxonomy): domain Eukaryota; kingdom Metazoa; phylum Arthropoda; class Arachnida; order Araneae; family Cheiracanthiidae; genus Cheiracanthium; species Cheiracanthium punctorium. Next base: position 88,268 of record JAWZYV010003815.1, on the reverse strand, counting down.
CCCTGGCAGCCACAGCACAGATGTAGAATGACAGTTGCAAAAATGACAACGAGCTTATGATCATTTTTTCGTTTGGAGAATCTTTTTATTTTGGGTTAATGTGTTTGGGAAAATTTCTAGTTTAAAAGATATTCATCTTTTAACATTTTTCTTAAATTTAATTAGTTTATCTAATAATGACTGTAACCTCATTTTTATTTACGGCCGCCAAGATAGTAACAACAGTCGGGGTGCACTTTTGGCAGTTGTTATAATGCAAATGATTAATTCTTAAATTTGTGGCTTGAAATTATTTTCTAATTTAAAATAAAATGTGGTAGCTTTTATTTAAGTAGTCGTTCGATTTTACTAACACCATGTGTTTATTTTTTGTTATAAATTTGCATATGCCACTTTGCATTCATGAAACAGACAGAAAATGGCCGCATTCGTAAACGCCAAATGAGTTGCACTCGTGCAACGAGTTTCTAGCTAAGGTGTTCGTAAAGGAAACTGAGTGCACTCAGTTTAAAAACTCGAACGTTCGTATACAAAACTGAGTGCAATTAGTTTCAAACGAAGTAAACCGAGACCGATTTAGGTTGATTGAGTTTGTTGAGAAGAATACTTGCTGCACGTTGTTTCTGTTTACAAATGGCGTCTGTTGTTATGGAAATGTATGTTGTTATGAAAAGTATTTTACGTTTGCTGAAGTTGCAAATACTACTTTTTCGAGGAGGAAATTCATATATGCGCTAGAAACTGCTACGGAGGTACATGATTTTTCAAAGGTAATCATTTACTTGTATTTTTAATTTTAGTAAATTCAAAAATGCATGTTTTAGTGTTGAGATTGAAGTTGATTCACACCGTTATTAGCGAAATTTGAACTTCTTTTGCTAAATACTTTTGAAAAAAAATGAAGTTTAAGTTGAAATTTCTAAATTTTGATCTGTGCACTTCAATTATGGCCACTCTTTTTTTTTTAAATCCTGTTGATTTTATATTGAGTATGTACACCCTCCAAAAAAGTATTCAAGTGAGAGATAAACTTCCTACGTTGGTTTCGTATATTAAAAATTATTTATCATAGAATATGAATTAGGCTATGTATAAATATGACTTTCCATATTTCTATCAAGTTGTGAGTTATTCAAAAACTCAACTATTATTCCCAAATCTAAAATAGGAAATTTCTCTCTTGCTCGAATACATTTTTTGGAGAGTGTACTAAAAACTCTCCACAGCAAAATTAACGCTTTCACGAATTGTAAACAAACACGTCTCCTAGGCAACGAAACTAAATAAACTGGAGGTGTTCGTAAAGTCAAAGGAAACTGATAACCACTGACAGCACTAAACACACGCATTCCAGTTTTCTTACGAAAACTCGTGCAACGAGTTTGTCGTTCACTAATGCAGCCATAGTCAGAACTTCTTATTTACTGGTGACAAAAGAAACGAAATTGGAGTGGTAAGACGCAACGTCAAATATAACTTACAAATATGTTTGGTGTATTGATCAGCTTTTACTTGAAGTTACTACGAATATAACTGTTTCTGTGCATTCAATGTACACATTACAGATAGTAAGATTTTTATACGACGATCTTGTTGGAAAACTAAAAGAAAATAAAAAGCTGTAATCCTTTGAAGCGCAATAGACTGCCCAACGCTGAAAAACTGCAGCCGTTGCCATCAATCCATTTAACTATCAACAACGTGGAGGTGGATCGAATCACCCCAATTATGGCCACTATTCCTTTTAAAAATTCTGTTGATTTTATATTGAGGATGTACACCCTCTCAAAAAAGTATTCGAGTAAGAGATAAACTTCCTACGTTGGTTTCGTGCATTAAAAATTATTTATCATAGAATATGAATTAGGCTATGCATGCTTATAACTTTCCATATTTCTGTAGAGTTGTGTATTTTTCAAAAACTCAATAATTATTCGCAAAGGAAAAACGGGAAATTTCGCTTTTACTGGAATACTTTTTTGAGAGAGTGTACTAAAAGCTCTCCTCGGCAAAAATAACGCATTCGCGAATTGTAAACAAACACGTCTCCTAGGCGACGAAACTAAATAAACTGAAGTTGTTCGTAAGGTCAAAAGAAACTGATAGCCACTGATAGCACTAAACGCAAACATTCCAGTTTTCTTATGAAAACTCTTGCAAAGAGTTTGTCGTTTACGAATGCACCCTGTATCGAGTTGCTTTATCGATTTTGAGATCCTAAAAGACAGTTACTAATGTTGGTCAGGGCTACATTTTAGCGAAATCTGCTGCGTATTTTAGGAGTAATTCAGGATTAACTCGAATTAATCAAACGTGACATTTTGAACAGTCAAACTAGTAGCGTGCTTTTTTCTTCTGCTCAACACAACTTGTGCAATGCTACAATAAAAGAAGAGCAGCCTAAGTCCGTGGATTGACGGAATTTACGTCTGGCTTGTGCAAGAATGTAGGTCCTTACTTTGTTAGCAGGTCTCGTTATAACTTGTTGAAAGGATCATAAAATATAGTGGCTGATCATTAGGATAATGTTGGTTGAGTATAATTTTCATACATTTATGTGGTTCTTTAAACCTATTTGCTCTAAGCTTGTATTTTTTAATTTAAAAATGCACTGGGTAATTTGATAAAAGTTTAAAAAATGACTTTCGGCACTTATATATACTTCGGAAGAATCTGTATGTTGATGGAACTTATTGAACACCATGCGATAATTCTAATATTCTATATAATTCCATTTGTAGTGGTCTAATAGCGTAGATACTTTTTTCTAATGTTATGAACATACACATGACTTTAATATGGGCAAGAGGTGCTTATACCACTCCAATTTTACACGAGGACATAGCCCAGTGACAATTTTGGGATGTACTCGAGTAGCAAACCTTATAATACTTATAATTTCATAAAGAAGCATAAAAATGTTAACTAATGGTTAATGATTTATTGAAAGAATAATTTTTATGTATTTTTTCTGCATGTATATGTTCTTATTTAGCAGCTGAAGGGTGATAAGTATGGTTCGAGGACTATGCTCAGTTTGAAGACAGTTTTGTTTTTACCAAGGTCCAAAAATTGAAAAATGTCTTTGTCACAAAAATTTTGTGCCTTGAAGGTACCATTTAACATTTAATTTTACCAAGCTAAATGCATTATTCTAATAGTAACTGACTTACGTTTAGTTTTCTTGACTTGAAAGTTATGGGTAATTTTGAAATTAAGTCGTGTGAAAACGAATGCTGAGTAACTGTTTATCTAATTTCATGAAGTGTTTCAACATACCATGGTTTAGTACTGGTTACTGGATAGATTAAATAATTTCAGTTGTAGTAAACTAAGAGTAAAATTTCTTGGTTCTTTTTTTTTTAAACAAAAATTTCTATGATAATGGAAGTAGCGTTAGCTCGCTATTGACAAAAAATGTGAACTTGAAATTTAATTGAATGTCACTTTAAGATTTTCATTTTAAAAGAATAAATTAAAGTTCATTATAGTATGTGCTCTAAGCTTTGAGCAGTATTAGGTAAAGTGAATAAGAGTAATATTACAACAAATAAAGTGCATTTTAATTTATCGTATCATGTTAACAGCTTCCTGCTGTTAACATGATTGTATTGATTGTATTCTAATACTCTTTTGACTATTGAAATATGTTTATGTCCTTTATATCGTACGGGCTCGTTAACCCTTTGTGACTTTTTTTTTAATGTGGTGTATTACGAATCTGTATTAATTTCTTATCGTTTTTGCAAAATATTACATTTTTGCGGGAAAAGTTTCTTTTACTTCCTCAAATTATGCTACCAAGTGAGTTTCAGATATAATTTTGTCAATTCAGGGAAAATAGGAATGAATGGGATATTTACATCATCTAATTCTTTCATCGCGTTGCTACTATGTGTTTTACTAGACTAGATAGGCCTTTGAGAAGGTGTTACTACGAACTGCGCAACTTATGCTTCACTATTAAAATTACGCCCGTATATGTGTAAGGTAAGGCATTGTAAATTATTACGGATTTATGTATACTTTTCATAATTTTTTGAGACTACAATAAACTATTAAATATTTCCATTTTGATAATAAGGGCAAACGTCTTTATGTCTAAGCAGTGCATCAAATATTTTAATAGTTTGATATTCATTCATTTAGATTGAAGTATTACAATATTTGTATCAGATTTAAAGCTAGTTCCTTGAGTTTGATATGAATCCAAATGTTAAGCTTAATGCAGTCAAGCTTAATGCAGTCAAGCTTAATGAGTTTAGTGAAGGTGGATATTGTGGGTAGAGTAACAAAGATGATGGGAGACTAACAGTATTTAGAATCAAACTTGTTCTGTTTTTTTTTCTCTTAATGTTTGGCAATTTTGAAATAAAGCATTTTTATAAGAAAATGTTTAAGATATACATAATAGCATTTACGCAAGCATGATTTTTCATTTATTAGTTAAGTGAACTAAACACTTTTCCAATAAAACTTTGAACTGGTTGGCTAAATGTACTAAAAATTCATTTTTTAGTACTAGGGTGCTATTTCGGTCAATCACAGAACGTTGTCTACGCGATATTGTAGACAGGTTTTGTAGATATGAATTGTCACGGTGAAGATCTTTTCAAATGTGTTTGCCAGATAACGTGAAGGGGGAGGACGTTACTAAAATGTCGAAAGTCGTGCAACAAGGTTTGCAATTTTCATATAATTGATCGTTAAATTTGGTGCCAATACCCGACAATTTATCATAAATATATTACGATTATAATTAGAAAACACCTGGTGAACATTGTAAAATATCTTTAGTAGGCAATTTCCATATAGATTTCAATTCCCAAGAAGTGTTTCATGGAACAGAGAAGACAAATAGAATACACTCATAAATTATGATATACTTTCCAAATGGGGATTTTAATATAGATTTCAATTCCGAAGAAGATTTCATGGAACAAGGAAGGAAAACACGTAATACTCAGGGATTATGATGTCCATTCCACACAGTATTCAAAATGGTAGAGGATAGTTTTAATAAGCTTGGCGAAGGTTGTAAAATGGTTTTAGTATGCGATTTTAAGATAGATTTCGATTCCAAAGATGTGTTTTAGGGTGCATTCCTATTTTAACGCCCCCCACTCTCGCCCCAACTTAAAAGATCGCCACACTTTGGCGAACTTTGCAGTCATGGGTCTCTAGGAGTTATGCACACGTTTCAAGCTCCCAAAAGAACTATATGAAAACTAAAGGGAGCACATTAGCGATAAACGCACCAGTTAAGAAATTTGAAGACACGTAATTTTAAAACTACGTTAATTGGCAACTCAAAATGAATAACGGAATTCTGTACTTGCATGTTGTTCCAAATCGCTATTTTAATTCTAAATTACGGTTGTTACATAAGTACAAAAAATCGTCATGTAAATGCATATATTTAATTATTTTCATTACTAGCGCATCAATAGGGATTACATAATTCGGATATAATCTCATGATAAACAACTGACGAGCATGTTCATAGGTACATACAAAATGTTATGAATGTAGTAGTCTATTAATGCAATCTGTTTCACAACTCCAGGTGGGTTGGGCTTTAGTTGTAAATTGAGACCGTAAAGCAGACTAAACAAATAGTGATGCTATGTGTATAGGCTGGCATGCATTACTTATACCTTAAATGTATTTATTATTTTAAGAGTATTTCAAATTTCGGTAAAATCATACAAGCCGGTGCGCACCCCATGTAAACATGGCGACAGTCGCTGGAGCTTGGCGGCCGCCAAGCTCCAGCGACTGTCGCCAACCATTTTCCACGATCAGCACATTAAAATTGCACATATATTCCACTAAAAACGAGCAACCAGTGGACCGTTTATAACTAAAAAACCTCACTGGATACAGCAAACCTAGTTGTACAAGTATCTAAACTAGGCAACCAGTGGTCCGTTTTTAACTAAAAAAAACCTCAGTGGATTCAGCAACCTAGCTGTACAGCTATCTAAACTAGGCAACCAGTGGCCCGTTTTTAACTAAAAAAACCTCAGTGGATTCAGCAACCTAGTTGTACAGCTATCTAAACTACGCAACCAGTGGTCCGTTTTTAACTAAAAAACCTCAGTGGATTCAGCAACCTAGCTGTACAGCTATGTAAACTATGCAACCAGTGAACCGTTTTTTACTAAAAAAACCTCAGTGGATTCAGCAACCTAGTTGTACAGCTATGTAAACTACGCAACCAGTGGACCGTTTTTAACTAAAAAAAAACAGTGAACTAAGCAACCTAGTTGTACAGCTAATGTAAACTGGGCAAACACTGGCCCGTTTTCAACTCAAAAAAACATCGGTGGATTAAACAACCTAGTTGTACACCTCTTATAAAGTCAGTATGATTAGAATAGCACGTAAATAGCACTTACGAAAACATAAACACTTCAAATATCAATTTAAAATTCACATTAAAAACCATAAACTTTGCAAAGATTCGTTAAAAAAGAGCACTTACCTCTTATTTTTTTTAAAAAATAACCGCTCAGAAATGTCCCCAACACCCACCGGCTTATAACGTACTATATTTCTAACAAACATACACAAATTCTTTTCATATATTAACATAACACATTTCATTCCCTTCCATCAATAACGGAAACAATTTCAAATTCCCAAACCTGACGAAACACGTATTCTTTATAGTTGCCAGTCACAACTACCACCGCCAGTTGGCGGTGCATCGCTCACTCTCGCGTCAGATTGTTCGCCAATGATTTGTAAACAAAACATTGATATGTAAACAAAGCACCGTATACGGAATATAGTCCCAAATTTCTTTCATGACGCTGAAATAGTCTGGTATTACTTGCATAAGCAGACTTAATTCAGTTAGTAAACACATATCAATTATTCGGATCTTTGAGTTTAGTAAATAAACATTAAAACTTCTTTCAGAAAATTTCCCGCATTAATTTTTTTCATAACATGCTTTCTTTGCACTTTCAACTGAATTTACACTTTGTTTAGGTGCTGATAGATGGTATTTAGTTGATGTGACATCGCACCAACTTCGTGTTCTACAATCAACCCTATAATCGCAAAACTAATCTGTTGGTTTTTAAAACAGCAGTGAAGCAAAGGAACATTCACCTGGAATTTAAATGTGAAATTTTTAAATTTGAAATTTTTCTTTGAACTGCCAAATGGAATGTTTTTTAACTTAATGTTACCAGATAGATCTGTGCAATTGCGACAAATCTACCAGGAATAGGAACGGTAGTTTTATTTTAAAATTTTGCAAAATTTTGCTAAGTTTGTAATTTTTTCAAGCCTACTGGCTTTGATTGAAAGGAGTTTCAAACTAGATTTAAAACTATTTCTAGTCTCTCAAAATTGAAAATATTGTTTTTGTGAAATAGTGAAAATGGTATCCCCTATTAAGTTTAGCAGAAATGAATTATTGCTTTTAATTTCTTTTACAAAGTTCGCCAAAATGTAAAACTTGGCGAAAGTATAACAGAATGTATCCGTGTTAGGGACTTCCTTCTCAGTCTCCCCTCTCCTTAAATATTAACAAGAGCCCTGCTGGGCTACGCTCCTGAATTCTGCTGACAGCTTTGTGGCGGCATTTCTTATAAATTGTGGACCTGGACGTTAAATGCTCAGATTGCTAAAAATTTAATTAGAAAAATGATTTTTAAGATTGGTCACTATTTTCTAATTATAACACTAAAGTGCCAAGACTATAATTTATGTTCTATATTCATACAGTTTATAAAATATGCAAATTTGGTACAAAAGTAAAATTATTACTAAAATATGAACACTTCACTTTGATGCAAAATTTTGAAATTAGAATCCCATAATTTTTAATGTATATTGGAAACTAAACCATGTTGCATGTGTATTACCCTTCAGCAATGCATGACATTACAAATCTTACTGTTCCAATTTATACTTTGAAAGAAACTCGAGATTGGTTTAAATTCTTATATTTATGTCAAATTTACATTTTAGTGTCTCTCAATTAAAAATCGTAAGCTTTTAATTTAGTTATTAAGGATGAATCATTTGAATTAGCTTACATGAGTTTATAATTGGGGTGATGACTTTGGAATATTAAGAATATCTAGGGCCCACAAGAATGAAACAAATTTAACGAATTGTTGCTCTCTAAAGCAGCGGCTCACGACTGGGGAATGCGACCCTTTGGAGGGTGCGAGCGAGGCGAGATAGAAGGGGGCCGAAGCGACAGCGAAGGAAAGAGCTATAGTCATAATGCATAATTTATCTTGTTTTTACTCTAAAGCATATCGATTTCCCCTTAAAGTTTGAATAAAGGTTTACCGACAACATTATTTTGTAGAAAAGGCGACTAAATGTTCATTGAAGAATAAAAAAAACTATGTATGCTGAAGAATGAGAGGGGAGGCGCCATTGTTTGTTTGGAGGGGGGGGGGAGGACATATTAAAAGATTGGGAACCGCTGCTCGAGAACTAGGATTCCCAACAGATTGCAGGTAAACTCGTTGGAAATTTGAAGTGTTAAAAGAATAAATTTTTATTCAAAGTGTCGATAAGTTTTAAACTGTTAATGAATGTAGTAATTGGATAATTGGGGTCTTTTAAAACTAAAATCGGTGTTAGTTTTCAAAGGAGTTGAAATAGTAAAAGTTGGGAAACCCCTGCTTTAAAGAACGGGGAAGGAAAGAACCTTTACTGCCGTTGAAGCAATTTTCAGCGACTTCAATGTTACTTTGGGCCTGCTTATGTATCGAGTAGGATTGGGTTTTTATAGAGTCTGAGATTTTTTTTTTTTTTTCCTGACTACTATTAGACCGATACAAATTAATCCATCAAGCCATTCTTCAGTAAGCATTTACTTTGTTACATGCCAGATATTAAAACTAAAGTCGAGTGTTTAAGTATTTACTTGCTTAGTATGAATTTATTCTAATCAAGTTACATTTACAGCGGTAAACTTAAATACATTTTTTTGTCACGTCATCGCATTTTATGTGAATCTGTAACCTCTTTTCGTTTGTAAGTGCTTTACACTACATCAAGTTTGTATATTCGGAAATTTCTGGATTATTTTTTAAGTGGGATGGGTAGCAGCACAATTGCTACGAAAGGAGTTTCAAAACGCATGTGATGCTGAAAACATGGACCTGTCTGCTATTACAAATTTTATATTATAGGGAGTGAAGAGGTTATCTATTGGTTTATACTGCGCCTAATTCTTTTATCTTTGAAACATAATAGATCGCATTTATGGTTCTAGAACTATTTAAGTAAAATAAACACAATCAATCCCATTTATGGAAATAATGTACATTCCATTCACGTGGCAAAAGGTGATGTAGCTTTTAATATGTGATATTGCACTGAGAATGGAAAATGAAATAATCCAAGGTCAAGAACAAAATTTCGGCTTTTGGTTCACTTTCAAAAGAGTATTTGTTAATGAAAGCTTTTAAAGATTAGAATACATTATAGCAATGAAAAAAAAATATATGACCCCCTCCCGTCCTTTCCCCCTTGTTTTAGTATAAGTATGTTACTCTGAACACAGGCAATTCGCTTGCATTTCTTAACAGGTGCTTGATAATCTTTCTCTGTTCAAACACAAGTGACACTCTTCGCAGAAATCTAAATGCGTCACCCCAGTATCCAGAAATTTTTAAGTTCACTATAACCGAAGTCATGGTTCACTAAAACCGAAAATAAACGTGTGTGAATCGGTAGTAATGAAATGCGTTCACTATAGCTGAAAGTTCACTACATCCGGAGTTGACTGTATATGAGCACTCAAGTAGGTTTTTTAACGCCCTTTTAGAGGCGGCGTCCTGTGCGGTCGCACAGTTCGCTCCACCTTAGGACCGGTCCGTCTGTCTGTAAATTCAGAACTTGATAAATTTAATCGGATTGAGTTTACGTGAAAATAAAGACTTGATTTTTTTTAATGGTTATGCTTTACCATGGCCCAGTGGATAAGACGCTCAAAAAGGTAGAACGCTGAAGTCTGAAGGTCTTGAGTTCAGGCCCATCACGCAGCTGTCGATCTACGGTTTGGAGTTTTGGTCGGTTTTTTCCAGATGTAATGTGAATATGCATTAGAACCCCTTGGAAAGTCTTCAGACGAAGGCACTCCTCATCCTAGGCAGATACCCAGTGCGAGCTTTGCTATAATAAACAAACAATTCTTAGCACAGTGTATGATTTGATACGTTACTACACTTTCCAATAATCTTCAGTTGTAATACGTCTGGCAGTATTCCTTATGCGATACACTCAATAAAACATTTAGCAAATCGATGTTTTTATTTCCATCACCCATGAGCACCTGAGAACACATATAAACTATAATCTTATATAATAAAATCCGAGAGTAAACATTGTATGTAGCTATGTAGGTAGGTAGGCAAGTTTGTGACCACCGATCTTTTTGCGCGCGTCTCTCTATCGCATTGCGCCGAGACGGTTTGCCGCAGACCTACCGAATTTTGCATACGGCTACACTAGGACAGATTCTAACACACCTCGGAGCGATTTTTTTGAAATTCGAATTAGAAAATGTTTTATTTTATGTTTTGTCCGATTTTTAGCGATTTTTCTCGCTTAATACGTAATAACGCCGGTAATTACACTCGCAAGAAAACGAAATTTACATCATCGGATAGAGGAGAAAATTTTCTTTTAAAAATTGTTTGTTCGGACTGTGTAACATAATTTTCAGATTTTTGAGAATTTTTCAAATAAAATTAAATTTGATGCTGACTTTCGTAAAATATTTTTTAAATTGCTGCATCTTGAATTCTATCCTTCATAACTTTTTTATATTTTGTCAAATGACGGAGCATACATTTCGCCCTCTTTTAAAAGAAAAACCAGAGGAAAATATAAATTAGGAGTATTTTTTACGAATTTTTAAGTAAAGAAGGATTTTCATTTCAATCGCAGCAGCTTAAAACTTTCGGTATGATATCTTGCGGTTTGGTTGTCTTGGAGACAGTAACAATAATTAAAATTGCCAGTTAAAAAAAAAATTACTTTAAAATAACTGAGTTTTCGCATGTGAAAAGTGCGTGATTTTGATGTCATAAGTTCAAAACCTCTTTCGAAACTTAATCAGAATAACGGACTCACAAGCAAAACATACGCCGCGCATGTGAAATAATTCTATATTTTACTTTACGTTGCCAGATAAATAATTGAATGCTGTTTTTTCACCAGTGAATTATTCAGCATTATTTTCAATTGAGATTTTAAACGGGTCACGTTTTCGAATAGCAGGAAATATATTGCTGTATTAAACAGGGCCAACAGGGGGCCCCGGGCATTGATGAAATTTGCCCCTCCCCCAACATGTATGAAATTTGTTTTATTTTTCATAATTTTTTTTTTAAAAAAGAACAACATTTGAAATTGGGGGTCATTTCGAGCCGGAGGCCCCTGGGCAAAGTCCCGATTTGCCCATGATATAATAGGACCCTGGTGCTAAATACACCAATCTGACAAGAATTATGCGTAAAAATTTATGGAGAGCTGATTTAGTGGCAACCATAAACTGAAATGATTATCGTTTATGCTGGTGCGTAGATTGCAAAGAATCACCAAACAGTAAAAGCCTACATTCGTGGCAAATATCTAGACCGTTTCTTTCAATTAAGCATTAACGGTTGCAAAACGACAGTATATTGTATTGGTATCAGTAAAAGATAGTATAATTAATAGTAATTAGATATGATAAGGCAATATTGACCGCATTAATAAATATTTTGTGAAACTAAGTCTTCTATTCATTTTTCAACAGCCGTATTATATCACAGCTAACAAAACATTAAGTAATTCTACGTCGCGTTAATATATCCCGCGGTAGTTTCAACAGAAAAGACAGAACTTTCGTTTTTCTTGGAGAATCTGTTTTGTCACAAGTAGTTATGATCACATTTTAGGAAAATGTTCTTCTCTTGCCTTGCGAAGAGCGGGTGCACAACTATTTAATTATAAAATAAAACGATTCTCCATATCATGTAGTATCTAAGGTATTAATGGCATAACTGAAATCTAAAAAAGAATATGATGCAGAAAAGAGACATTTTGAAAATTAGGAATTTTCAATGAAAACCGTCACGCTTTTCTTTTCTGATCGTGAATGACACCGACATATTTTTTTGCGTCATAATATTAACAATGGTCACAGGTCAGTACTTATACTAACTTTACGAATAAGTAATGAGTAACTTTACGCCAAGAGTCAAATCATTTTGCTTATTTTTAGATTCCAAATCTCTGGAATCAATTCTAATTATACATGCAAGAAAAAGTTTCGTTCCCTACAGTGCGGAGAACGGGTACGCAGCTAGTTGGTCAATATTTACCGAAAAAAAATTCTTGTGAAATATAAGATTAGCTGAGAGCAATTATGCCACAAGTGTGACATTATTTTCACTTTCTTTTTTAAGTTCTTTTTCATAAGCAGCATAAAAAAATATCAATTAATATTATCTTATTTGCACATTCTTTCATAAAACAATTTTATGCACAGTAAAAATATCTAAAACATTTCATAATTATCTACTTATATACACTCATGTCCATAAATTAAGGATAATTCAGAATGACACAGAAATTGATCTCTAAAATAAAAATTTCACCTGTGGAATGATCACACACATCTTGAAGAAGAATATGCAAATTACAGGAAAACACCAGATGGCGTGGATGGTACGTCACAATGACGAGAGTGTAAGAGAGGGGTATATAAGGAATGGTGGCAAAGAAGTAAAATTGTTCACAAGCGCTGTGAAAGCCTTTCAGTGCAAAAACCGCATAGTTATGGCACAAAGGAGGCATTTGGATGATGTTTTACGTGGCAGAATTATCGGACGACTGGAATGTGGACGTACCCAGCTGGAAGTATCCGAGGAACTTGGAATCGCCCAGAGTGTCATCTCCAGGCTTTGGCAACGATTCCAAGATGATGGTAATGTGAGTAGACGTTACAGCACAGGTCGCCCCGAGTTACAACGCCGAATGAGGACCGCTATTTGGCAGTTACTGCCAAAAGAAACAGACGGAGTACAGCATCAGACCTGTCTCGTCAGCTCTCTTCAGCTACCGGTGCGACAGTTTCAAGGCAGACCGTGTACAAACGCTTAGGGCACATTGGTCTATATGCTCGTAGGCCTGTCAGATGTGTTCCACTTACCGCAACTCACTGTCGCCTGCGATTAACCTGGACTAGAGAGCATACATTGTGGACACCGCAACAGTGGTCTTGTGTGATGTTTTCCGACGAGTCCAGGTTTAGTTTGGAGTCTGATTCTCGCCGGACATTCATCTGGAGAGCGCCAGGTACCCGTTACCACCAAGAGAACACCATTGAAAGACACCGTTACGGTGGTGCAGGATGGCTCGTTTGGGGAGGAATTATTCTTGGTTCCAGAACTGACTTGCATGTTCAGAGTGTAACGATGACAGGCCACATCTATCGGGATGTCATTCTGGAACAACATGTACGTTTGTTTCGGGACGCCATGGGTGCTGAATTTGTGTTTATGGATGACAACGCCCGTCATCGTACAAACATTGTAGACGAATGCCTTCAATCGGAGGATATCACCCGTATGCATTGGCCAGCATACTCACCGGACTTGAATCCAATAGAGCATGTGTGGGATATGCTTGGCCGACGAATTGCAGCCCGTCAACCCCCTCCCACCTGTCTACCGGAACTTCGGAGTGCATTGCTTGATGAGTGGTGTAATATTCCCCAAGATCAGATTGATCATTTGATACTCAGCATGCCTAGGCGTTGTCAGGCCTGTATTGCATCGTCCGGGAGACATACTCTGTATTAACCATCCTACTAACCATGTTATACTGTTTTTTGTAAATAGGTTCTTTTTTTAAATTTGGTCAAGGGAGTAAAACTTTCAATTTTTATTAATTATGTCAAACATATAGCATCTTTTTTGCTCTTTACTTTTTGTTTAATAAATAGACTTTACAAATAAGTCAAATTTGTTTTGCTTCTTTCTCTTTCTTTGCCTGAACTTCATTATCCTTAATTTATGGACATGAGTGTAATATGCTAACGTATGCGGTACCAAAATCGACGGTATTTCGACCCTGTGAACAGCAACAGCTAGATGTAAACATTAGTGCTAAACCAATAACGCATGTGCAAAAATCCAAATTAACACTTCAGTGACGTCAAATGGAGCAAGCATATGTTACGCAGTAACTAGATTACAAAATAACAATAATGGATACCAAAAATGAAAGATCTTTCGGCCATTTTCACAGCTTTAAAATATCGAATTTACAATGGTTGACGCATTCATCGACCATCTAAAAAATGTTTCCATGAATTGGGCTAAAGCACATTTTAGCCTTGCTGGTTCAACATCGGCTTTTATGAGGACACTAAAAATGTGTAGCAACTCAACCTAAATAAATTTGGTGACAAATAGTGTTAAAATCAACGAGATATAATAGGATATTAAGTCGTTAGTTAAAACAAAGAAACATAATTTTCACTGAAATGAGTCCAGAAATTTAGTCAACACAGCACTGAGTATAAAGAACAGTAAGGTATGGGGCGGCTAGGTTAGCTTTATGAAACTTATAACGTGTATGACAACTGTCATGCATGAGTTGTCCCACATTACAAGTTTTATAAAATTGATAATTAACTATAAAATGTTTCAGATAATTGAATTGTGTATGGAACTGTTTTATAAAAGGACGGGTAAGTAAGAAAATTGGTACTTCATATTTTCATGACTTCATCATAAAGAACATTAGAAAGAAAAACGGCGAAAAAATGTAGCACATTGTGGTGGAATCTCCCTGAAGCATTTGTAACACAAAATTCCAGCCTCCAAATTTTAATCTGTTCCTTCACGTATGCAATTATTCCACTGCAGCTATCTTCTAATACAACTGAAATGAAAAATAAATCACGGGGGAAATCCATGTACATTTCTAATTAAAAATGAATGCGAAAATTAGTGTAGCATTTGAATTTCGATGTTCTGAAACGCTTCATTTCAACACGTCAGCTTCACTTATTTTTTTAGTAGGCCTGATCTAGTTATTCCCACTCTGGAGCTATAAAACAATTATCATTGTTTTGTGAATATATGTTTCGGTCATTAATGATGTTGCTAGTGACCGGGGGGCCAAATCAAATTTTCCAGGTTTTATTTACGCACTAGCGCTATTTTCTTTTTTATCCTAGTATTTTATACAAAAAATTGGTCTTCCACGATGAAACACCCTAGTCGTATTGATGAACAAAATTAGACTGATTTCGTGCTTGGTCTGCCTGACTTTTAATTTGGGTTTTAATCCATGAATAACGTAGATTTTATTAAAAAGAAAGCAATTGAAAAGTGACACGGCGCGACAAATGTTCATGTTCAAAAAGCTTAAAATGAAGAGTAATATCAACATGCATCAAAAACTGAAGCGCATTTTATAAACAAAATTCAGCGCGAACATGTCGACGCAAGTTCATGTTGACAAAAATGTTGTCAGAAACCCGCTTGAACGAAATAGCACTAGTGATTAAAATGTCACATGCATGTGTCAGTTTTGAGACTTAACTGGTTAAATTTTGGCAGTGGATGTGTGGAGGATTAACATTAATGACCAGAAAATAACTTAAAAACAATTTTTTACAGCAGTTAAATATAAATTTAAAGTACATCAGGGCGTACATATGTCCTACACAAAACAATATAGCACCTGGCTGGTCAAGCAGACTACTTGTCATCCATCACATCATGATCTGCTGCAGGCTTGCAGTTTAATTACACCCACACTTCGTTCGCGTGAATACGCGTTTGAGATAAAGAAAGGTACATAAAAACATGTATTAAGTTTCTGAAAACATTGATGACGCAATGCATGTTGAGTATACGAGCAGTGACGATAGTTACTGAGTTTAAGAACGGTGACGACAGTGACAGAGTTTAATAACACACGCGAGATTTCGGAGGTTAGGAAACTTACGGCGGCAAGCGATAGCTATTTTTCCTATCATCATGAAAACAGGACTTTGAAAAACTGTAGTAATAAGTGGAAGACTTGAAAACCGGATTTCAGTATAGAGACGCCAGATTAGAATAATCAAGACAAGTGAGAAAAAAAAAATGAGACCTAGAAAAAGTTAAATTACCACTCATATTTTCTGGAAAGCTTATAAAAATTAAAAGTTTTAAAACAATTTTACTGACGCTGATGCTTAACTGAAGGGTCATATATTCTGCTTTTCTTGGTTTCAGGCCAGTTTTAGGAGTAAAGCATTATGTTAGCCTTTCAAAGTATAATCGTGCAAGCAATGTTTCCGATTAGTTTTGTGAATAATTAGTTTTAAAATATTGCAGAACTTAAGATGTATAGTTATTACATACTATTTTTTACTTTTATAAAGAAGCTATATATGAAATCAGCATGAGGAATCTGACATATGTACCATACACCCTGTCAAAGTATTAAAATATACGTACTAAAAATTAAAGCAAACAATATCTACATCGTCTGTTCTAGGAAGTTGGAATTGAAAAACGTAAATTGACGTGATCTGACCACTAAGTGTTAACGAGAGGTGCTACAGGTGTTTTAAAAAAAAATTCCATAAATTGTGCATAATTCCGAGTCGCATGAATGCAATCTAGAGGGTTTTTTAAAAATTTAACAAATTTAAACTTGAATTAGTTTTTAAGGCTTCAGAAATTGTCTCCAGACATATCAAAACTAGGTTCAGTTTTGGAACCATTTTTTGGTCCCAAATCTCAAAGCTTTGCATCAGTTGACGAGATTATAGACATGGCCTAAAGAATGATTGACCATATATTTTTAATACATTGTTAATGCCCATAGATCTTGGAGTATCAGTGAAGTATAGTGTGAATGAATCCATCATTCACACTGTACTTCAGTACAACTATACTACTTCCGTTCGATTACTTTAATCTATTTGTAGAGTGTATCTATTTGTAGAATTTTATGGCCTTTTTTCAATGAAATTAGAAAATCATAAGTGTGGCAGACAGACGTAACACGCCTCAAGCCTTTTTAAAAGTGGATTCCGTGGGCCCTGTGCTGGTTTGAAAGGTAACTTGTTTCAGGGGCGTATATATTCCCCCCCCCCGAAATTTTGGATAAGTGATGAAATTCCGTCTATTTATACAGATATAAGTTCATACACCCCTCCCCCGAAAAATTTTCGAGGAGCATATCCCCCCCGAAAATTTTTCCTGGCTACGCGCCTGACTTGTTTTGAAGTAAAAGGGAGAGCAGACTTGATTGCAGTCAGTATCGAGGGAGAAGGCAGTAAGTTATTTACTATATTTTGAAGAGAAGTAAATTTTGTACGCATGGCATGAATTTATCGACCAACAAATTTCTGAATACTAGTTTCCATCGTTGACACTGTGATAGCAATTTCCCACCGTTGCTTCTAGGCTTAGATATTTGAATGTCCAGCACTTTGTGTAACGCTCTTGCAGATTTAATGCTATCGGTTGTTAAAGTTTCTTCAGCGATTGCTTTCATCTAAGTCGCAAAAATATCTGAATCACGTGCTAGTAACGATGGTAGCTAACTTTGTTATGCGCTTAAATCGAAGTGTTGGGGGTTCATTCACATTGCCCTCGCAACATTTTGACATTCATTCACATTCTGTATTTTTGTTTTGCAGGAGAAGTTGAAAACTGCTTGTCATACATAGCAAAACCGTTTGAGATAAGTATTTTTTTTATTTTATGAATTTACTATTTTCAGCAGCTCTTTCAGGAGGATCCTACCTGGAGTATTTTAAGCCGCAGATACTCAAAAGTACAGCTGTGGACGTTGTCTTCCTCTAAATTTTTTTTATTTTTAGAATTCGTTCTATAAATTTTCTGCAGGTCGCGAATTCTGTGCGTGTAAGTACGGTAAATAGGAATAGATAAGATAGGACATGATAGGATAGGATAGGCAAGGCTAGGCAGGGCAGTTCTTTCAGATTGGTCAACACTCGACAACAGCTCGGGGAACATGAGGGCACTGGTTGACTTGTCTGATCCGAGGGCGTAAACGCGCAGCGGCCCAACTGGGTCACCCGCTCTCTCGGTGTTGACGGTCTCTCTGGTCCTGGTAGTGTTCTTTCTGGGCTGGCTCTGATGTCCTCTGTCGACGGTCCTTGACTTGGTGATTGACCTTAGCATGCTGGAACGTTCACAATGGGCCGCTGCGTGGTTCTCCAAAAAGGGTGACCCGTGAACATATGTTCCTGCATTGCGACGGCAGTTTCCCGAAACTGATCGAAGACAGTGGCTTGGAGCTAGGAGTTGCACGGCCTATCAAGTGAAAGAACTGGGTGGGAAGATTTGCGCTCGGGGATCCGTTGGCCACAAAACGACTAATTGGGAAAGGCTTCGAGCGTTCATTGCACGTTATTCATGATTAGGCTAGTTTTTCCACTGTACACGCGTATGGCTCAGTTAAGCCACACTGAAGTGTGATTAGGGATGGATGCGAGACGACTTTTTTGCGAGACGAGACAGCGATTTGCAGCTATTTTGCGAGACGAGACACACATATTTAACATTACGATATTTGGATTTTTGCGAGACGAGACAAAGCTTTTAGGCTATTTTTCGAGACGCGAGACGCTTATTTTTTGTCTCGCGTCCATCCCTAAGTGTGATTTAATTTCTTCTGCATGTACTTACTTACTTGTAAGCTATGCAGCACTGTAGAAGACCACCGATTTGGTCGCAACCATTTGGTCGCAACCATTATGAAGAAGAACCTCGTGCAGCTAGAAATTTTGTGAAGTAGGATGTTGTGTTTGGACCAACATTTCTCTTCTCATTTTCTAGAGACAAGGACAGAAGAACCTGCCAGAACAAGGCAAACTGACGAGTGGAAGAGGCTTGGTGAACCATTATTGTACCGTGGCAACGCATACCTTGCAGCGTGACGCTCTTAACTTGGACTGGCTTGTTGAATCTTCAGATTGAATTTTTAAATAACATGGAAGCACATTTGTTAGCTTCATATAAAACTCCTTATTGATTTGCAAGTTCTGTTATTACAGTTAACGGAATTCAATAAACGTGATATAGTTTATTCCTACAAACAGTGTTCAACGAAGTTTCAACCTTCAATATGATTTTATAAATGTCGAAGTAGATATTTTCCTGAATAGGAAGAGGTGAAACTATATTGAAAATATCCGCTATAGTAAAGTCTTGCTGCCTTTGAATTTAAAGATGCAAAGCTGTAAGACTTAAAAAAACTTGATCTGCTCATGGCAATACAAAAATGGAGCTCTTCATAAAGGCATACTGTGCGCAATAATGACTAGTTAATCTCTCGAAATTATTCGAAGACGTAATTCAGAATACTGAAACTTATAAGTATATTCCTTAAACTTATTTTTAAACTGAATTCAAATGCAATAAGATTTATCTTCGCATATAATTTCTGTAATATTTGCAATGCAACTAACTATGTTACGCCATGGAGTGGTACAGTTTAAAAGCAAAGTCAGTTCGGCATTGATTTGAAATTTGACCTGCCATATTCTAAAACTAGCTGAAGTACCCGTCGTTGACGGGTTAGTACTGGATGCAAATTTCCAAAAATCAAGAACTTTCGTCAGCATTGTAGGAGTACACAGAATGGATGTAGTATGCTGCGAAAGTAAAGAAAGCGAAGTTATAATTTTTATGTATTGTTAAAATATTGCAGGTTAGAGCGTAACTAAGTGATATCATTTCATTTGCTTTAGTCGTAATTATGTGATGCGCGAACGAATATTTACGCATATTGAAGTAATTTTCGCAAAATCTCAAAATCTAATAAACAATATTTTTGAAGGATAACCTATCATGTCACCAAATTTCGTTTCATTCCCTGCTGTCTTTATTTCGTGATGCTGGAACAAAATTTCAGCATCTTAAAACGATTTTCACAAGATCTCAAAATATACTCAAACAATTCCATAAATTCAACACTTATAAATTAAGATTAGGAACTATCTATCATATCACCAAATTCCGTATTAGTCGTTATTACGCGATGCTTGAAGAAATATAACCGCATTTTGAGAGAATTTTCATAAAATCTCAAAATCTAATGAAAATTTTTAAAAAATTGGACGCCTATAGTTTATGCTGAGCAAACAACCTATCGTGACCAAATTTTATATCATTTGCTTTGTTCGTTATTACGTAATGCGTGAACAAAAACTCACTCAGTTTCAAACAATTTTCGCAAAATCCCAAAATCTGATCGACTTTTTTCATAGATGCTTATCTATAGTTTAAGGTGAGTGACCACTATCATTTCACCATATGCCATTTTTTCACCTTTGCAGTTATTACGTGATGTGCAATGACAAATTTACGCAGTTTGAAACAATTTTCGCAAAATCTGAAAATCTAATCAAGATTTTTTTTTAATTCGACGCCTGTGTTTTAAGTTGACATTCGCTTCAGTCGTTTTTACGTGATGCTTAAACAAAAAAAAGCGTCTCGAACAGAAATGACAGAACGACAGACAGACAAACTTTTTTTGAGGATCGTGCCGGATTCCCAGGTGCTTGAACGGATAGAAATCGCAAAATTTTTGAATTCCAAGAAATGTATAGACAAAAGTCTAATCCTAACTAATATTTTAAATGCGAAAGTGAGTTTGTTTTTTGTTTGTTTATGACGCTTTCACGCCTAAACCGCTAAATCGATTAGGATGTATTTTGGTTTAGATATAGATGGGACCCTGGAGATCGTTATACGCTACTTAGAATTTTAGATTTTTAATTACTTTTTTAATTATTAATTAAAAACCGTTTTTACATTGCCATGCTTGGCGACTTTCGCCCGCATCAAATGATTCATGTTTTGAGCTAACAGGAATGCCATTACTTCAATGAAGAATCACGTACATCTGAAAGACATTAAATACCACGGAAATTATGCCAGTTTTATGCTAAGTCTATCTATCTGTAATAATAAAATGAATGTTCTCCAGACAAATCTACAGAAAGCAGTGCTTTGAAAATTTGAGCATGACTGAGCCCATAACTTCGGTAAAGTGGACCTGAGGCTCAGAATTTTGAAATTTTAACTACTTTTCTAACTATTAATTAAAAACCGTTTTATCGCCCGCACAAAATGATTTATGCTTTTGAGATGAAGCAGAAATTCTATTTGCAAAATCATATGCATTTAAAAAACATGAATTAGTATGGAAATTATGTTGATTTTACGCCAAATTAAAAAGCATAAGTAAAGAAATGGGTACTTATACGTATTACCCCGGCTGTCCGCCATGACGAGCGATTTTTTTCCGAGATAAATGCCGGGCACATGAAATTACTAATGGTTTTGAATATGATTGGCAACAACTTGGCAACACCTTTGACGAAAAAACAGTTTGGCGGGAATGACCGCCGGGATAATACATAAGTACCAAGAAAACTCCAGATGTGTTTCTTAAAGTTCATAAATTTCCAAATCCTACCAATAGTATAAATGTGTACGTTTGTGTGTTTGATGTTTTTGACTGAATCACACAAAAATCATTGAACGGATTTGGAAAATTTTGTAATGATATGATAGCTTATGCCCTGGATTAACATACAGGCAACCTTTCAAGCATATAGCATAAATAATTCCTTTACAAAGACACTCAAAATAATTCTAATGCATTGCGCTCTATGGAAATTTTCTAGCTACTAAACCGATTCTAAAACTTTTTTCACTGATTGAAAGTTACATTATTCCTGAGTATGATTGTTTGTTTTTGGATTAAGACCGATTGACTGCAGTAGGGTCCTAGGTCTATATGGGGAATTCCTCTGTAGGGGACTTTCTAAGGGATCCTAGCCCGTATTTACGCGAGGTTTTATAGAAAACTACGGGAAAACTGAGAGCGGCTAGGTCGACAGGCGCGACCGGGGTTTGAACCTGGCACCTCCCGCCTTGCAGTTTTGAGAGCAGAACTTCTTAGACACTGGTGGCATCCTAAGTGTTATAGGCTACCTTTAATGCATATATCACAGATAGTTCTTTAACAGAGATGCTAATAAGAATTACAATGCGCCCTATGTGTATCTCTGTAAGTATTGAACCGATTCCTAAACTTTTTTTGCTGATAGTAAGCTACACCATTCTTGAGTATTATAGGCTAAAATTCATGCATGTTGCGTAAACACTCAAAGTGTTTACAGGAACACTCAAAATAATTCTAATACGCTCTCTGGGTATTTCTGTAACTACAGAACCGATTCTAAAACTTTTTCACTAATAGAAAGCTGCTCCATTTCTGATTAACATAAGCTAAAATTCATGCATTCTGGACAAAATTGGACTTAATACCAAAAGAATACTATTGAATTAGAGTATTGTTATGATGCATGTTCCGTTATCATGCAAAGTGTTTCTACATGAATTTTTAACAAAAATAAGAATTTTTACATGTTGGATCCACAACAAGTTGGTGGGAGAGAAAATGGGTAAATGACATTGACAAAAATTTCTTGCCTTTAATTGTTACATTTTCAATTAAAGAATCAACCATTTCCTGCTACGTATTTTTCAGATAAAATAATAGATAATTTATCCCCAGCAGAATGATGGGAATCGCTGAAAAGATGCAAGACTTAGAAAGAAGAAATTTCTAACTTTGAAAATGTAACAATGAAAGAATTTCTAACGTTGCTCAAAAAAAATCTAATCATTTGTTCCATTGCATCATCAGCAAGCATTATCGCTGACAAGATGCAAGACTTAGAAAGAATTTCTAACATTGCTCAAAAAAAATCTAATCATTTGTTCCATTGCATCATCAGCAAGCATTGAACGCCTTTTTTCTAATTTCAATATAATTCAAATCAAACATAGAAATAGATTTGGATTACAAACTGCATTGAAACTGCTAATGGTTTATAAAATGCTGAATTCTAAAGAACATATCTTGTTCCTGAAACACTATTAAATACACCGACACACACAAAAAAAAGTTGTTTGTACATCGGACGCCACCTATCTACCGTCATGTATTTCGACCCGCTGAATCCGAATTTCAAGTCAGTTTAAGCCGTGCACCCTCGAGTATCGAGTAAATTGAAAAAATAGCGTAAATTGGATAAATGGTAATTAAAAAAATTTATGAATCTAAACCAAGCATAATTCTGAATACAAATTTAAAACCGCTGGATACAAATTTAAAGTGTATTTAGATTATAAACCGTTCTAAATCTCAAAAAATTGAAAAAAAAACCTTGAAAATGTTTAAAATAGCAAAACATTGTCTTGTATTAATGAAAAAACTTTTGTTGACCCAAATCAAAGAGGATTTTTATGTAATTTGATTTGCTTAATCCGAATCTAAAATATATGACTTAGACTCCCTCAAACTCTCAAAAAATCGCAAAAACCGATAAAATAGCAAAAGTTACAGTCAAAAAATTTGAAAAAATCTATAAAACATGATTAAATACGTTTCTTGTATTTTTTTTATGCGTAAAATATAAGTACAACATCTGAAAATGCAAAAAAATTGTAAATATCTCTAAAACAGTTTAAAATCTGAGAAAATCGCTCTCCTTATTCTGTTTATACACCATTTTTAGATACTTTACGCATTAAAAAATACACGAAACGTATTCAATCATGTTTTATAGATTTTTTTTCAATTTTTTTAACTGTAACTTTTGCTATTTTATTGGTTTTTTGCGATTTTCTGAGACTTTGAGGGATTCTAAGCCACATATATTTTAGATTCGGATTAAGCAAATAAAATTACATAAAAATCCTCTTTGATTTGGGTCACCAAAATTTTTTTCATTGATACAATGACGATTTTTGCTATTTTTAACATTTTTGAAGTTTTTCTTTCAATTTTTTGAGATTTAGAACGGTTTATAATCTAAATACACTTTAAATTTGTATACAGCGGATCGAAATACATAAGAATTAGGCTTGGTTTAGATTCATAAATTTTTAATTACCATTTATCCAATTTACGCTATTTTTTCAATTTACTCGATACTCGAGGGTGCACGGCTTAAACTGACTTGAAATTCGGATTCAGCGGGTCGAAATACAAGCGGGTAGATAGGTGGCGTTCGATGTACAAAGAACTTTTTTTATTTTGTGTGCCGGTGATATTGAATAGTTCCATTGCATAATAAAAATCCTTATTCAAGCAGTTCAAATAGCTTTTTTATTTTATTTTTCTTAGTATTTTCAACTTAACATTTTTAACTACTGAAAATTTTATAATTCGGTTTTTTTTTAAGCTTTAATCCTCAGCCCATTAGATTTTTCGTGGTGTTATCTCAAATATATTCCAGAGATATCCTGCAAAAAGCATTGATGAATTAAATCATAACTGAAGAAATCTCATCAAAAACACAAACAATGTTGCAAAGTGTCTCAAAAAACTTGGTTCGACGTGTTTATGCTTGCATCGAAAGTGGTGGCGAACATTTTCAACATTTGCTGTAAGGTGTATGATAGTGTAAAAAATTTGGCTTGAATTTGGTATATACACTATAAACCACCTCCGCACTATCGGTATTCATTTTGGTCTGTATAGGAATAACAGTTTTTTTCAGGGCTACGAAAAAGAATTCTCATTTAAAGTGTGATAAAGTCTAATGGTCCATTCGATTGAACGCAAATTGCGTACGTATATTATAGGTCACGGTCACATGACTTGCATAGTTTTGCTGTGTACAGAGCTGATAAATTGTTCTCGGGGTTACAGAAAATAATTCTTTTATATTATGGCCTAAGGGCGCAAATCATTTAAAGCGTGCTAGTTAGTGTCTGAATGATGCATTCGAATAAGTTCAAATTGAATATGTGTATTATAGGGGGTCATCGTCACACAACCTGTACAGATTTTGGTGTATGTAGGCATGGGCGCTGGCAGCTTAGGGCAAGGGGTCACTTCCCCCCCTGTATTTTTGTATTTGTTTTTTTAACATGGTAATCATACTTTTAAGTAGTCTTCCCCCCCCCCTGGGAAATATTCTGGCGGCGCCCATGTATGTAGGGCTTATAGTTTTTGTACGGGACTACAAAATGAAAATTCTTATACATTATACGGCTTCTAGACGCAAATTCTTGAAACTGTCTTGAAATTGCGCAAGCTTCTATATGGTGCATTTGATTGAGCTCAGATTAGGTATGCATATTAAAGGTCGCTGTCTTACAGACTGTATACAATTTGGTGTGTGTAGGGCTTACAGAATTTTACAAGAATACAGAAAGTATTCTTATACATTGCACCTTATACACTGAAATTATTTGAAGTTCACCAGTATCTGAACACTAATTACATCTGAATGAGATGAATCAGATTTATTTAAACGTTTGGTAAAGATCAAGTGTTCTGAAAGTCGAATAGAGAGACTCCACAATTTTTCTTTTAAAGTTGATTAACAGATTTGTTTGGTTTAGTTTTCGCTACCCTTTTCTTTACAGTTTCTCAAGTCTTTTTTTCATGTACACCGGAGAACCACTATATTAGGACCACCAACTCAATAACGTGTTGTGCCTTCTTTGGCCTTCAAAACAGATGCAACTCGTCTGGGCATAGATGTCACGAGTTCTTTGTAGATACAGACAGGTTGTAACAAATATTTAAGCAGCGGCCACACAAAGTCGAGATATTGGAACATGGTGGTGTTCGAGCTCTGAGCTGCCGGGGAGAGGGGAGCAGCTGTTCTCCTAGAAGATGATATCCCAAAACGACCATCGACGTGATGAAGGAGAAACCGGGATTCATCCTACCAGGCAACTCTCTTCTACATATCCGTGGTCCAGTCTCGATGTTCCCGTACCCACTATAGGCGTGGCTGACGATGACGCTTGGTAAGCAGAGGCACACGAGTGGGACGTCTTCTCCGCAGTCCCATGTCCAACAGTATCCGCTGAATTGTGTGTTCCGAAACACTTGTACTTGGACCTGCATTGTATTCGGCTGTCAGCTGAGCCACTGTCTGCCGCTGATTTTGCTGTACTAGGCAGGACAGTCTCCGGCGCCCTCGTTATTTGATGATGCGTGGACGCCCATCATCTTGTCGTTTGTTGCTGGTTTCACCTTCTTTTTATAATGCACAATTTATGATGCACAAATATTAGTTTAAAAATTTAAATCTGATGTAGTGTCGCGCTTGGCTTTAATTTCCCGCTGATAGTTCCTCCTCCTCTGGCCGTGACGGTGCGGTTTTAGGTCTCCTCTGGGGGGTTATTAGTTGAAAACTGCTTTCGCGGTCGGCTCCCCCGGTGGGTGCTCCCTCTTTTTATAAAAACTAACAACGGCAGATCATGAAGAAACGACCAGTCGTGCAGTTTCGGAGATACTCGGTCCGAGTCTTCCGGCCATTAGAATCTGCCCTGTGTCAAATTCGCTTAGATCAACAGGCTTTTCCATCACTCACAAACGTAAGTGCTTGAATGATTCCTTACCTTCCCCAGAAACAGTTAAATACCATTCCCACTTAATTACTTGCTCTCCATTCATTGAAAAATTTGTGGGTTGTCATAATGTAATGCCTCATCGGTGTGTATGGAATGAATGGAAAATGAAATAGGAGACAAGCCCATTTCGGTAAAATTTCTCCGTCCAATCTCAAAGGCTTTAATGTGCTGTTGAATATACTTTGTGTGCTCTTTCTGTACTTTGTGTGTTTTCTTGTGTTTCTTCGTTATCTCTGTACCCTAATGCCCAGGCACTCAGCTGATATTTTACGCACACCACAGTGACTGCATCCCTGATATGGCCTTTGCGATATTTTTAATCTAGAGAAGTTAAAGTTAAAAATGTTTCATTCCAAGAATGCAAATAACATAGTTCGTTACAGAGTATGATTTGCATACGTTTTCATATTTTTATAATTTTTTTTACTTCTTTAATAAATACGAATTAAAAAAAGCAAGTATTAAGCTTTTATTTTTGTAGTCTTGTGTGAAAGAAGGTTTTTGTTGCCGCATGTCACTCTATCACCTAGCCGTATAAATTCTAGGCATGGCCCTTTTAAAAAGTTTTGCATGGTATAAAGTTTCTAATATTAGTTCAACAGAGAAATTCTCGAGTTCTTTTTTTAACCTCTACGTTTCAGTATTACTGCACTTCTCTTTCTACTTTTCTTAGAAGAAAGTGCTTTAAAAACAAAATCGATTTCACAGAAACTATTAATGAGGATAAATACTTCTATACCTTTTGATGCATTACTCGTTAATGCATCAAAATAAGTATTTGAATTCCAATTACATGGTTTTTAAAATTCTTAAAAATAAATATATAAAGACCAACTTAAAAAAATAATAATAATAAATGAGTTTTTTCTCATAAAAGCTTTTTTAAATCTTAAAATAAAATCCATACACCTGCTAGATATTATTTCCAATTTCAACTAATTTACACCTCAACTAATACTTATCCTCTTAAACTTTGAAAAACATTACTCTTTTTCGAATTCTTATTATAATATAACATTCTAATTTGTACAAAACTGCGTATTTCCTAGCAATTTTTAAACAAGTACCTTTCAAGAAATTCTGAAAACCAAAATCACCTTTTTAAAATATTTTCTAACGAAATAAAGTAGGTTGCGACATAATCCAGTTAAATTGGTTTGCTATTTGTAAGACTGAAAAGATTTTATATCTTTGGAGATATCCTGCAGACCAATATATTAGCCTGCTTTTGATAGATACATTATTACATTTTATCAACTTAATCTGAAAATAGACCAGAGCAAGGGCAGTGTAGGCATTTACAGGGAAAAAAAGCGTAATTTCCAATTAAAGAAAACAAAGTATTTTCCGTAAACAGGTTATCGCCGAATGCAATGAGCTCCGAAACAATTCCAATTGTCTGTCGTTTTCCCGTATGTCAGACATTATACTACAAATTCTTTTTTGCTAAAAATAATTTTATCAATCTAGATTGTGTCATTGTGGTTCTTTTTCTGAATTAAAGCAAGTTTCAACAGATTTACCATTATCAGATATAAAACATTCTAAACGGAATGATTGTGAAACACTTGCTTCAATTTGCGTATGAGTTGTTTCTTTTGCAATGTATAAACAATGTTAGCAAGAAATAAGTTTCCCACTTCAGAGGCTTATAGAATGCATTCTATAGCTCCAAATGAGATAAAATTGGAATTACAGATAAATCAAACGATGTGCTTGACGATCATTAAATAAAAATAGTACCAAAATTTACTAACAGATGGCGCTATAATCAGTGGTGTAGTCGGAGCGTACGAACATTTACGTTACATCTCATGTGTATTAGCACTTTTTTTAAGTAAACAGAAGACGGATCTGCACGTGGATTAGTTACTCCTGTATATGATATAAGAAAAAGGATTACTGGTGAAATTGTTCTACCAGAAGCAGCGCGTAACGCAGTGGCCTAGTCGCTAAGCTCGACTCGCATAAGAACACCGAAGGTGAAGCGGCGCCGATCAAGGTCAGCGCTTGGGAGGGTGGCAGTTTCTCTCGTCTGTACTCTTGTGGAACCATGTATGATAAGGGGAACTGGCACACGTAAAATCTATTCGTGGCTCCAATGTTTTCCATCTTCAAACGATACCTCTGGAGGTGCCAATCCAGGTGCTAGATCTCTCATCTGGAATTCGTTCAAAATTAGGAGACCCCGATATAAGTCGGTCTTCCTCCTACTGGGGCTCAATCGAGTAGAAGCCACACAATTTCGCCCATCGCCATCCTATATACGAGTAGATGATCTGGCGCCATTACACGGTTAGCCAATGCACTCATTAGAAACAACAACAACGGAAGAGATTTCCCGTAGGGAAGATAAATACATTGGAGAAGAGATAGATTAAACTAAATTTTTATTAATAAGTCCCGAATTGAGTTCAGACTTACAGTATCCCAAGTATCATAGGAATATCGGCCAATATCGTATGGCAAACATGTTTTCCAATATTGGGCCACATTGGATATCTGTATTGGCCAATATCGGCCAAGTTCGAATCAAAACTTCCAATAATAAAAACACTCAAAAATGCTGGAGTAAAGGAAATCAATTAACAATAAACTTTCTTATTACTCACATAATCTTTAAAAAAGGTGTAGACGCGTCTGGGGAGTGCTATGAGAATGGATAACAACTCTAGCCTTTCTACCATCCCACATTAAAAAGGTACAATTTGATATCTCACATGAATATACAGGACATTCAAAGTCAGTTGAAGTATTAAAACCCTAAAATTAAACGGTTATATTTTTTTTTTCAAAGCTCCCTATTTCCCTAGGGCATTAACACAAGGCCGCACAGAAACTTGGTTTTTTCTGTAAAAAAATTTACTCCCACACGTTTCTCCATGCTAAACCATGCTTGGAAGAGAGGCAAACAATATGTGAATTTCAATACCAGGCACAAAGAGCTCATGCCAAGGTTTGCAGGGACCAGGGGCTCCACATATAATTTTTAGAACCCTTGGATAGAAATACAATGAATACTGTTAGAGTCAGCCTAAAACAAAAGAATTAGCCAAATACTAATGTACAGAACTTCGGCAGCGGTTTTTTTCAGTCGGATTTGAAATCTTGAAAACTTGGAGACACCGGGACTACCGGAAGAATTAAGGGTTTTGAGATTCAGTCTCATCCCAGTACTCTAGAGTCTACACTTTTACTATTTCTGCTGATGAAAAATAATGACAACAATTTGGTTCCTGACTAAAAGTCTCATTTCCAGTGATTAACCGCGATGCCCGGTATTGTTCACTGTTCCTAAAATGAAATAAACTCGGCTCTTCATTTCGACTATCAACTTTTTGTTACTGATTTTTAAAAATGCGAAGAATGACGTGATGCTCTCATTTGGTGCTCTCATTTATTCATTTTTTTTTTTTTTTTTTTTTTTCATTTCGCACTTTAAGGAGGAGTGTTGAAATGCGAGAAAAATAACTGTAAGTTTGAGATTCCTAGTCCCTGAAAAAAAAAAAGCCGTTTGTATGTCATTCTATGGGGGGATAGCCCGTTACTGCCCGATGCCGATGATTCTGAACATCGTACTAGCAATATTGGCTGAAATCGGAACAAAACGACCGATATAAGCCGATGTATGCCGTAGTTGACCGATATTGAGGCGATATCGGCTAATACTGCTTTGCTACTTGGGATCTTACAATGGGATTTTTGAATGTAGATCTTGGGAAAATACATCAAAATGTTTCTAAAATTCGTGGAGATCTGCTTTTGTTTAAACTACACACGTATTACCGAGCATTTGGAATTGTTAGTCACATTATTAGCAGTAAGTCACCGGAGCGATAAAAAAAAAGTTGAGGGAATTAATTTTTTTATGGGGATTGAAACGATTCACCTTTAAATGAAGATCAATTTTACTTCCCAAGTAGTCACTAGGTCACTTGCGTCCATGAGTAATTGGATTTCATTGATTATCGGTCAAACGACCCAAAACATTCTCGTTCTATAAGTAAAAGCAAAATTGCTTGTACGCCCTGAAGTGAGTGCTGATTACTTTGCCATCAATTTTTTTAAAGGCAATATGGACTTTTCCTATATTTATGTATAGAGAAACAATGCTACAAAACTCAAAATGATCATGCAACAAATCTTAAGCTACACTTTGAACGATTAATGGCAGAAAGAATACCTATGTTTTACCTTTGCATTGATAAGTGCTGAGGTGAAGTAGCTTTTAGAAAAAATCTCAACGAATCCAGTTAATCAACCATCAACTTTGTTTTGTATTTTGTGCTACAGCTATTTCTGCATGACTGTATGAAATACCAAGAACCATCTAACATAAGTGTAAC
The DNA here is from genome assembly GCA_038373885.1 of Cheiracanthium punctorium. Classification (NCBI taxonomy): domain Eukaryota; kingdom Metazoa; phylum Arthropoda; class Arachnida; order Araneae; family Cheiracanthiidae; genus Cheiracanthium; species Cheiracanthium punctorium. The sequence continues at coordinate 57,448 of JAWZYV010003815.1, read as the reverse complement.
GTGGCCGAAAACTTAGGTTCGGCACGTGTCGAAATCAATACAAAAGGAAAGTTTTTCTTATATTTAGATACAATTGTTTAAAATGAAAAGATTTTCAGACCAAGTTGAGGTCCTTGTGCCCCCTGTGCCCTCTTGACGCTACGCCCATGGCCGCTAATGAATCTCGTCGAATAAAGTAGACAGCACAATGAAAATTCTCAGTAAGACGAGGAAGAGGAATAACAAGCATGGATAAGAAAAGGATTCGAACCCATTCTGTGTGCTTGCAAGTTATTAGCGGAGTAAATGCATTGATAACTCTGTCGCCGATGGACAAATCTAGTATATTTTATTAAACTAAAAATTAAAAAAAACTGAAAATACATAATTTCGTACATTCATATGTAAACATTTCTATATTACAGAAAGTTTTATAAAAATCTATCTTATTTTGCAGTTTAATAATATTTTATTGAAGAAATTTTTAGAAAAATGGTGTGTAAAGTATATGCCGCTTTTTTTTTCCATTCGTCAATGAAAGCAGAACACGACGAATTCCCAATTAGGAGCAAATCCAGACATAAACTAAATATATTGACTTAAATAAACAGTAAAATTCACTAATTCTGCACAAAAAGCTGCAGATATGCCTGAAAGCTCATCATTTTGATAAATCGGGTGCTAGATCAGCTAAAGGTTTAAAAAGTATTCTTAAAGCAAACGAGGGGGGGGGGAAAGATAATTCAGCAGTTGGGCCATTTAAGAACATACTTCACAGCAAAGCTTCTAAAAAATGATATAGTCTGTGATTTAGGATAAAAAGTAAATAAAAAAGAATTTGTTGTTGTTGTTGTTGCTGTTGTTGTAAAAGTAACTAATGAAAATCTTAAAAAAGATTGATAACATGGAATATTTTAAGATGTAGAGCTAGGAGCTCACCTTCTGCACTTGTATTTAAATTCAACTTCGAGATAGTCACTAGAATTGTAAATAAACAGAACATTACATCACTACGTGTCTACTATCATTGAATTTCAAATTTTTTTCTGAAACTGGCATAATTTTATTGATAAGAAACGTTATTTACGTTCATAATTTTTGAAACTTTTGATATCTCTTTTTTTAGAGCTTTTATTTAAGTAAAGCTAAATACAATTTCTTTCATCTATTAAATTCGCGTTTGTTTCTTATTTTTCAATATAAGCAGTTTATAATCAAAATCAAAATGCTGTTCCGTTTTTAAAAGTTATTGTAAAGATTAAGAAGGCATACAGGTGTGAGCTTAATGTATTATTATGCATACATTAAATGTTACTTTGCTTTAAAATATTTTTCTTTTACCTTAGACAATTATACTTTAATTCGTCCACATGATTATTCATTTCTTTATATATATCATTATTTTTAAAAACTAAACTTAGCTCAATTAATAATGCTAATTATTTTTTAACTAAACCTTAAATAGTAATCCGATGAGAATTTTTTTAATCTTCTTAAAGCAAAAGCTTAATTATTGGAAATGGGAAAATGGAAATTTAATCCTTCTCCACCGTCTTAACTATTTTTAAGAGCTATTAACTGTTTTTAAAGAAAATTACTGTTATTTTATAGCAGTTTTTAATTTTTAATGTTTTATCCCAAATTTTGAGAGTTAGATGATATTCATCGATTTTTAAATGGATTTTAGCTCATAGAAAATAATAAATATCTCAATAACACCTATTTATAAAAATGTTTAAGAAATTAAACTATGTGAAAACGCAAATGACCTTTTGATCATTAATCAATTTATCAGAAAGAGGAGGAAAGAAAATAATATTTCTTTAAATTTTCTTTAATATTTACATCAAATACTGTGAAATATCTTGATTGCATATTTACCATCAACTAATAATTATTAAAATATAAAATGCGAGGTTTATTGTTGCGGATAAAACATTTAAGTAACTTTTATGATTACTGCCTTTACAACATGTTCTACGAGTTGTTACAGCTGCGTCTATCTTTTACAATGGACAAGATGCTGTCACTAATCTCAGCAATGCATGCTAATTTTATTTGGATTAAAGTGGATTAAAATATCTTTAATTAATTACTCTTCATAAATCGTTACAAATTGGAATTCTTTGTGAATTCTTGAAAGTAATCATGAATTGTACATAGACCACTTTCAATTAAAAACATACTTTTGTGAATCTCAATAACATACTGCATTTTTTTTAAGTTAGAAGGTATTAACATCTCTAAAGTGCACTTTAAACAATGGCCGCCTGTAGAACATGTAGAACATAGTGCATTGTGATTCTTTAGTCCGTGCTTCTGTGAAAGAACCCTAAACATACCATTTTCATTAAAGTGCGTGGCATATCACTGATGAGTAGAGATCATGGCGAACGAAATATATTTACGATTTCTAGAATTGAAAATGTAAGAAATCGTTGGAAACTGTCAAAAATACAAATCACGTACACTGAAAGACATCAAAGAAACATTTATGTACCAAGCTTACCTGTGCAGCTCGAAACATCTAAAGACAAAATAGTTATTCCATCAGCATAACCTGTTTGAACAATGCATGGAACAGAGAGCTAATTATCTTCCATCGAATTTCCAAAATAATTACCTTATTCCTCCCCGTCCGTTCATCTAAAGACGAGCTTTATGCGACATGAAATGCCATTTTTACTTGCGAATTATTGTTATCAGTCTGCTATTACTCTCAGGAACTCAATTCACACAAAAATGTCGATCGAGACTAATTATTGTTTGGAAATGTCGGCATTGCTAATTAATGCTTTATCTTTGTCGGTGAATGCAAAATACTTAAAGCAATGTAGATAAAGCTCAAAACGCAATGAATGACAGAATTAATCGGTTTAGTGAGACTTAGCCGATATGCACTACTTGTATGGTGCGGCGGATGATAAGTCGTATTAATAAATAAGTCATTTAATAAAAGTCACTCCTGTTTAGACATCATTTCTCCCTCCAAATCTACGCCTACGAACATTGCGCTCAAGGTACATCCATGCCACCTCTCGTCCATTCACATCCACGGCACCATACACATAATACATATCGACCAATTCTGAATTAGTAAACCGATTTATCCATCTCCGGCAACGTCCGAGGCTAAAATCATCACGTTTCCTCAAGCGTGCGAGCATCGCCCTCTAGCGGTTGCTGTTTGCATTTCCGGACACAAGTTCCTGTGTAAATTTTATTTGTCATGGTATGACAGACCAGAATGTTAAGTTTGTAAACGATCTTTTGAGACACCCTGTATAGTTTATTTTTTTATAACGCATTTCAAAAGTCATACTAGTAAACAGAAAAAAAGCAATCAATAGATTTTGACCGCTCTCAGTGTTGTAAGTATGGCACAATTAGGCCATGAGTATTTATATTGCCAGCTGTAGAGAAAACTCCCGTAATATAGATCACAAAAACCTTGGATTAGATCAATGGTGCAGTCCATATAAGCAGTGTAAGCACTGCTAATTATACCTTAACTATATTAAATTTAAAAATAAACATTTACTTTATAGAAAATTCTGTTACAAATTTTAGAATAATATATTTAGGAAAAGAATTACTCGCCGAAATTACGTTAAATCTTCATATTCAAGCCGCAACAACTGTTATAAATAATGTCAGACTCCAAAAGACTTCTTTAACAAGACCAAGTATGACATAAAAAAGGATCTCCTAAATTGCTTTTGTGACTTTTATCAAATTTTTTTAGAAAAAAATATTTTAATCTCCAAAATTAAGCTAACTCTCCCCATGAAATCGATGACAGCTGTGATAAAAGGTTTTATTTACTAGCCAAAAGACCTCGCCAAATGTGCCAAAAGAAGAAAGCAAAGTTTCGATTGCTTTTAAGATTATTATTGCTAATACTAATTATTACCGAAGATTAATTTTCCCCACTAGTTTTTGTTTCATTTGTAAGTGGTTCTATTCTGAGTTCAATAAAGAAACTATCGTTTAGAAATATTAAACATTATCGCTGTACAACGATATTAAATTTGGTAAAAAAAAATCAACTGCCCTCTCTCGTTTCTCCTTTAATACACCAATAGTTTTTTTTTTATTTTAATAATGTTGAAAAATTAGCCAACTTTAAATTTCGAAGTTATGATTAATATTGGGGATCTCTGGAAATTGTGGATTCAAAAAAAAAGCCGTGAATGACATGACGCATACGAAAATAGATGAGAATCGGGATTTGCTCCAGCACAGAAAAATAACTTCTGTTAATGCCTGAAGACGGACGGGATTGCCGCTCCAAAAGCGCCCGTGTTGTTTTTATTTTTCAGCGTATGTTTTTACGGATTTTAGATGACTATTTTAGCAACTTTTAACAGTTGGAAAGTGTTTGAAAACCCATGCGTTTGGCCTGATTTGTCGTTCATCATCGCATTTTAACTGAATTAAATGAAACTTTTAAGCAAGTAGGAGACATGAATAATACTAATAATGGACATAATTTTACATTCTTTCGACATTTTGCCGACAGTGTTTCAAATACGACTTTCTAATTATGAACAAATCCGTAAAGACATCCTCAGAACATGCCGAAATTGCATATTCTGGAAATCATGTTCTTGAGAGAAAAATAAATTTTAAAAATTGCACTCTATTGCGTGAAGAAAACCTTTTTCTTAAAATTTTAAATTTGTTAATATGCGTAAATCTTATTAAATTGCATAGAAGCCATCTTGTACAAGTGTATAATCCTTAGCAAACTGATTCAGACTGTAAAGTCAGTGGAAATTCGTTTAACAGATTACTGCTTACAATGATAAAGATGGAAGTTTGATTTCACTTCGTAATCAGTATTCTCTTTATCTGTTATTTTCCTTCAAGTCTGGAGGGCTGCTAATTCATGAATAATTATCGGAATCCTTTGAATTCGATTCGTATTTCCAACAAGACTTTCAAGATTGTTAAATTAGTCTTTGAAAGATATTCATAGAAGAAACAATAAATATATTGAACTTGCAAAGTCAGAATTCAATTTCGATCTCTGATCCTTTCCTTGTCCGTTAATTTCTCAACATCGGCATCAAAGCAACTAAAAGTTGTCTAAAAGTTGTCTTGTTTGTCCCATCAAAAGTATTGCTAATTTTAGCAGATTATAATTTTGAAAAGTTCTTCAAATTTTGAAAAGTCTAACTTCTTTTCATTAGATACTACAAGAATCATACTTTTTGTCATAGTAAATAAAAATCATCCAAAACAGAGTCTAGTATAAATTGAGTTATTTATAATTCCTTAATGATACTGAAAGTTATTCAGCATAGCTGTAGCTTCCGTGTGTGTCTCATGAGTCACATAACCCGTACCTGACTTTTACCAAACCTCTGAATCTGACTTACCCACAATACGTACTGTTTCGATCGGTGTCTATTTAAGACTTCATTGTAACAATTCATCTATGACAACAAGTCTATCTACTTTTTTTGAGAAATGAAACCACTTTGAATATTTTTACAAAACTCGCTGGACAGTGTGTTTTTTATTTGGCTTAATTCTTTAGGATAGGGTGGTATCCCCAGTTATAGCCAATACCTCTGTTATGGCCACTTTCACAAATTTAATGATTTTTCTAAGATTTAACATAAGCTAATAAATCAAATTGTATTTACAACAAGTTACAGACAATCTACTCTTAAATGGGCTGTGATTAGTTGGTAATAACATACAAAAAAAGACTTGCTATTTTATTTTATGTTGGTCGGTAGTGTGAGGAAGGGTTTCTTAACAACTTGCTGAAGTATCATCTATTTGCATCAGCTTCAATCCATGGAATCTATGTATATTTGGAATATTTTTCGATATTTATAGGTAAGATAAAGCCACATTGAGTCATTATTTTCAGTTATAATAACCGAAAATTTTAAATTTTAGAAGAAAATAGGGTGGCCATTCAAGTGGCCATAACTAGGTTATATGCAATACCAGTTATGGCCACTGTTTTTCTATATTTATTTATTTGAAGCAATGTTTTAAGAATGGTATTATTATTTTAAAATCAATATTAGGGATAAAATTTGCTTCATAAAATCTTTAATAGTAACTGTACATCCAGTTATAAATTATATTTAGTCATTATTTATGTTAAACATTAAATAAAATTCACAGATTTGTAAAAATTTACGATCATCAATGTAAAAATTTTGGTTTTAAAAAGAAAGGGGTAAAAAAATAGACATTTGTTACATCAGAACTGGTTCTAAGTATTAATAACTTCGATGTGAAGATATGAAAAGTGTGTATTTATTTAAAATTGCAAAAAGCAACAAAACAATGGAATAAAAACTGAGAAAAAAAACTCTACGACTAACGAATCAGCAAATGAAACTAAATAAAATAAAAAATTAATGAGAAAAATTCATCATCATTGGATAGAAAGTCAGACTTATGAAGATGACAATAAAACAAAGGTTCTTTTACACCTGGTTTTTTGACTAGTGTTGTGACGTGACTAGCAGTGACGTGATTTTTGTCCCCTAAACACTTTTCGAACAGTATTTATATAAACTCATTTATATAAATACTGTTCGAAAAGTAATTCGTGGACATAACTCATGTCACTACTAGTCACTAGAATATGCCTTACGAAGACTGCAAAACAGTTCAGTTTGGCAATTTGGCAATTTGTATATTGATTCCAATTTTTAAGAAGTGTTTTAAGGAACAAGGAAGACAAATGCTGTCGATACGTAGATTATAATATGCTTCCCAAAATAATGAAGCAAGGAACGCCAGTAAGGCGGACACATAGATTATGGTACACTTTCTAACATAATGCAGAAGGAAGACAAACACAACATACTCGTAGATTATTATGCACTTCCCAACAAAATATTGTGAAAGAGGGAAGTGCTTTTCTTTCTACCACCTCTTTTGAATTTTTCTCATCCGAAGTATATATCTGCTGAGCTAAGGCAAATACTGTATGGAGAATCCCTTCCACATAATACGAATGGTACGCTGAAAATCGTCTTGGTGTTTCTCTGGAGTCCGAAGCAGGGGCATAGTCAGGGGGTGGATGTCGCGGTATGTCCCCGCCCCCCCCCCCGAAATTCTCAAATAAGTTAGCATAAGCTTTATGTGGTGCAGATATATGGTTTATTTATTCACAATTTATTTCAAATCCCCCCACCGTAAAATTTTCCTGGCTACGCTCCTGGTCCGAAGACATAAGATCTGCAAAGACTGCTTTGTCCAGTCTACGAAATAGCCACATCAAAAGTTTGAAATTTGTCTACAAGAAAAGACTTATTCATCTTTTGTACTTGTTTCTGTCCTGCTTCTCCTGCTCATATCATTAATTGTGTTGGCGCCTATGCGTAGCTGCTGTAGAGAAGAGAATGGACTTGTAGTGTTGCTAGAGTAAGATGGTGTCATGGACCTGGTCTAGGTGTTCCCGGATCAGAAGGACATGAAACAACAATGGAACAAGCATGACAAATAGTGTGAACATGTAGATTAAGATACACTTTCCAACATAAACAAAGAAGTCAAATAGGGGCGACGTATGAATAATAATGTACTTTTCAGTGTAATGAAGCAAAGAAGATAAAGAGGGCCGATTGGTGGATAATGATGAACTTTCCAGCACAATGGAATAAGGAAGAGAAATACTGAAGATGCATAGATTATGATGCACTTTCCAATGTAATGCAGCAAGAAGACAAATAGGACTGATATATGGATAATGATGCATTTTCCAACACACTGAAGCAAGAAAGACAGCAGTGCCAACGTATGGATTATAATTTACTTTCAAACATAATGAAGTAAGACGAATACTCATTGATTCTTATGCAGTTTCCAATGGAATGAATCAAGAAAGACTAATAGGGCTAACACATGAAATGATAGACTTTCCAACGTAATGAAGCAAGAAATTCAAATAGGGCTGACGGTAGATTATGATATACTTTTAATATATAGCTTTTTTGCGTATTTAAAATATCGAAATGTTTCAGATTTTTCTTTTCCTACATGTCAAACTTTTTTAGTCTGCCCCTTTAAACGAAAAAAAAAAAATTCGTAACAGTAATAGGAGAGCCAGTTTCGAGCTTTTAGCGATCCAGTATGTTGAATAACTCTGAATAACGATTCATATTGCAGCGTCACTGATCGCTACCCTGCACTTATAACCTCGTATATGAAATGACGCAGTACCGTCACTCGCTTGTAATAGAATGTTTCAGAGTAGAGCTCCTACATATACTTTGCCAGGACGTCGGACGACGCATGGGAGAACACGCTATTGCTTTAGCAGCTCATTTCAAATCATGCGATTGTGTAACAGTAATAGAAAAGCATTGAATCGTTTTAGAGCAACTTTTGCAAAGTTGCGGGAAAAACTTCAAGATGTTAGTGAAGTCACGGGCTGTATAATCAGGATTTATATGGGATTTTGAATGGTTTATACGGGTTTTATATGAGATTCTGATATGTTCCACATGCCGGATCAAAAGCAGGTGCGGGTCACATCCGGCCCTCGGGCCGAAGGTTTCCCATATGTGTGGTCTAGAGTTTAAAATATTATTCTATTTATATTATTGCACTCTAAGCTGTGTTTCATTCATGTTAATAAAGGACATTCCAAAAAAATAATAACAGCTGTCCACTCTAAAAAGGACAGATGGTTAAAATGAAGCGTTTATTATCAAATATCGTAACTAAAAAGTAACTATTAACCTATGAAAAATACTAAATAAATATTAAGGGAATGAAAATATAAATAGCAAAAATTAATAATAAAAATCAGAATTTAACTAGACAAATCAATTAGTATGTAAAACATATGACCAAGAACAACGAAACTAACCTACCTCAGCTTGTATAAAACTGTTAATAGTGAAAATAAAATTATTCAAATATAATAAACTTAGTTGATAGAGGTAAACTTAGTTGATAGAGAATTCTTTTGATAACTCAGTTTAAGTAGATTAACTTTGTAGTGATGTTAAAAGTGTTTCACAGAAAACATAAAACTTTTTTAAACCACTTTTCTTTTCCTGAAATAGTATTAAAACCAAATTGTTTCAAGCATAAATTAAAAGTTTCATGCAGTTACAAAGTTGTAAAATATTGTCTCTGCCCGTAAGTGATAATTAAGGCGTCTTGAAACGAAGTTTTGGTAAAGTTTTTACTACTTTTTTATCTACACTTTAAATTAGAAGAGACCCCAAAATCACAAGTAATTTCAACCCTCTTAAAGAAATTTTATGAAGATTAAACTGCGTTAATCTTTCTGGGGAAAAAAACTTGTGATTCTACTTTAATAAATTTCAGAAAGTATGCCAAAATACTGCAAGAGTACTGCAATAATTTCGAAATAAAGTTATCTGTTACGCTATAGAAGAGGGGTTTTTTTGCATCATTTGAGGCATTTTAGCAGTAATCAATGGTGCATCAAAATCATTTTTTCTGCATCAAAAAGAAAAATTGTTAAAAAATGCAGATTCTCGTCATCATTGCACGAAAGTTATGTTTATAGCCTTTATATAACAGTTTTGTAAAAGCAGTAGAAAAAAAAATTGACTTTTTATGTAAGTAAGGTACTTTTATCTGATAGTATATTGCTTGCTACTAAATTTATGTATTTTGGCATGAACATTCGAGAATATAATGAAGGAACTTTATAGTATTAAAGCGCGAACAAGCTAAGATACAAAAAAGAAAACCTGAAGAATAGAATCTGCTTTCTAAAAATAACTTTCGTGATATTTTATACAAATCAGTAAAATCTGTTACTGTTTCTGCAAAAGAGTTTATTTGAATGCTTTGCTCTTACTACTTCTCGAAGCACATTTACTCATTGGAATTAAAATTCTCATCTGTTCACTCGGATTTGTTGTGAAAGAAAACGGACTAGGGATGGACGCGAACGATGTTTTGCGAGACGAGACAGAGATTTACTGCATTTTTGCTAGACGAGACAGACATTTTTAACATTACGATATAGGGATTTTGCGAGACGAGACAAAGCTTTTGGGCTGTTTTGCGGGACGCGAGACGCCAATTTTCCGTCTCGCCGCCATCCCTAAAACCGACTGACAACAGCGCACACTGTCCCTGTTCCTGAACAGCAGAAGCAACCGTGTCTAGCGCATATTAGCTTTTAATATGATATTTTTCTACTACGCTTCGTAAGTTATAATGTATACTACTCATTGTTTCAAGAGGATATTATGAGAAGTCCATCAAAAGTTACATAACCCACCCCCAAAGCAACTGGCAGCACAACAGAGTTTTGTCAATAGAACATAAGAACCAGATGCTTTTATAGGAAGTAATTGTAGTAATCAGTTTGAAGAAAAAGTATCAAATTAACATGGTTCTGATGTTAAGTTCATGTTAGGTTCACCGTGAATAATTGATAAGACTTCCTCTGCTTGCAGTGATAACTCTTAAATTGGTGCACTACTGAATCCTTAAAGTATGCTAAAAACTACTTAAAACAGTGGCATTTTTGAAAAAAAAATGAAAAACTTAAAATTTTTAGCAACTACGTGACCCATAGAGAATTAACCTACCGAGTAACTTGATAGGGGGGGGGGGGGGGGAACAAGCTGTAAGATTTAGAAGAGATTAGACTGTGGGACTTACCCTAGATATTTGGATGCCTGTTAGTTAAGGGTACAGCAGACTTCCAAGTCTGTTTTTTTTTTAACTGTTCTTACCCAAAATATCTAAAATAAATTAATTTTATCAGGGTTTTTTAAAATTGAGAATTTGCCTTGAAAAAGAGTGTGTTCAGACATCGATTGAAGATTTTCAGATAGATCTAAATGCGACTGAAAAATGAGCTTGCCCATTATTTTTTTTCTCAAGCGCATAAAGCAGAAAACACATGCAACGAGATTGGTAAACATTTTTCAATACCGCATGCCAATAAAGGTTTTTGTTGGACTTAACAGAAAGTGTTTCAGTGGTTTGGTAGTTTCCGTTTGGTGATTTAGCAAAAGTCAATTGACAGTGCAAAGCAAATGAAAAATTTGTGGGATTACGACCAATTATCTATACGTGGGATCTAGGCCGATGAGTGGAGTGCCCTCTGTGGGGGGTCTTTCTAAGGAGTCCTAACTAGTATTTACGCTAAGTTTCGGATGAAATCACAGAAAACTCCGAACGGTTAGGTAGGCGGACGCTTACTGGATTTGAACCAAGCACCTTCCGTCTTCTAGTTCATAGCGTTATGCGCTCGGCCACTGGTGGGATGATGAAAAATTTGATTACACGACAAAAACAGTTGGCAACGTCTATTATTAATATGCATTATTTGATTATTAGGTGATATCGAATGACATATCAAAAGGGGATTTCTGAGTTTGTGGTAAGTTTCATAGATAAGTTTAATTTTATCTATTCATTAAAATTTACATTTTTATAGAAAGAATTTTCAGAAAGAAAATGTGGAAGCTATATAGAGAGGGCTAGCTATATCACCTATATTTTGAAATTATTCACTAATTTCTAATGCATTGTATCGATTTGTGACTTACTTAATAGCTACCTCTCGAATTATGTTCTTTCATTAAAATCCCTTTGTGGAATATTTATTTCTGCCACAAAATATAAATACTTTTTACATTGCTGCAAATGAATTATTAAGGGAAAATATATTCATTTCTATTAAACTAAATTAAAGCAGCATTATTTTTTAGTTAAAATTAAGATCTATCGTTGTTAAAAAAGTTCTAATTACTTCTCAAATATGTAAACGTTTTTCTGTGGTCAATAAAAATTGAATATGTCATCTCTCTCTTTTCAACAAAGCTGTACAGAAAACGGATATGTTTAAAAAGCTATTTATACATTGAAAATAAAGCCACTTTTATAAGAAAACAGTTATTTTACATGTTTTTTTTAATTCATAGTGCTTGAATATTTACTAGCTCTCCAAACTACCACTCACCATATCGATTACCTCGTTAACATTTTGATGTATATTAACACGCGACAAAATATCCAGTTCTTCTAATAAAGAATGCTATGTTTGATCCAAAAGAGAATTCAAGGAATCTCGATCGCCAAAGCAGTTTAAAAATAACTTTACACTTAACTCTTTCAGTCAAAAAAACTGCGGTACTTCGTAGCTATTGATCTTTTTTTTCTTTTTTTTTTTTTTTTTCAGTTTAATTTTACATCTCAAGGGCATTAAAATGTTTACATCCTTAAGAATCTTTATTTGTGATGCCTTCTATGAGACCTTCTTCTGTCGTTGAAATTTGAAATTCTGGTAAATGTGTAATGAATATTTTTAAATTGTTATCTCGTTAAAAATATGCTAAAATAATTACGTTTACGCTCACGTGCATGTATTCAAGTACATATTCTTAATGTGCATTTTATAAAAACTTATAAAACTATTATTTCAGATTTAGCTAACCTACAGGTAATTAAAACTCCCAAAACCACCGGTAGATTAATAAATCGCACTGAAAGAACATAGCTAAAATAAGTTTTAATGTCGTTAATATTTATAACATAATGCTTAATTAAGCATTATATGTTTTCAATTTATTTATAATGTTTTAAAAGAATGCTATATTTCCCTTATAAATTTTTTTTATTAATTATTCCTCTTATAAACTTTTATAAATTAGGGAAAATCTGAAAATTTACTCAAATCCATTAATGTTAGACATCGTAAATAAAAAAGAGGAAGGCGGTTTTTTTTTTCTGTATTCACAGTACACACTTGTTTCACATGGATGACGTAAGAGCAATTTGTAAGGTTTGGCTGATGTTTATCTCGGACATGAGTGTCTATAAAGTTTCAATAATTTTGTGTGAAATCCCCCCCCCTTCCCGCCAAAGAAAAAATGTTATAATTCTTCAGCAATCATTTGGAAATAAGCATTTTTTTTCTTTTTGTCAAGAAAATTATACCAAGCAAAACCATTCAAAATCAAACTAAGTAAATACAGAAAAAAAAAATAAGAAGAAAAAAAAATTGGGCAATTCTCTTCCCTGTTTTTCTTGCATCCTTTCCCTCATCAGTAAAAATTTCTTAGTCACACTAAACAAAAAATATTCTTCTATATTTTTAAATCGCTATCGAAATTATTACTTCTATCCAGTTTTCTATTAGATACAGGCCTTAAGATTTTAAGACCTGTTTGGAATTTTAAAGTGCACTACAGTCATATGCAGAAACTTTATGCCTATAAATTTTTTAGCTCTCAGTCACGTAACAAAATTTCTTATATAGAAAATACTTATCAAAATACAGTATCATCTTGCAATATTGATTAAATTTTTATCATGCATGGCTGCCTGTTACTTCTGAATTTAAGGGGCAATTTAAAATGCAAAAATGAGATCTCGAAACTAGGCAAAATTTTAAGAACTATTTCACTTCAACACTTTTAAATTCATTATTGAAACTTATAATAAATTCAGTAAAATAAAGGAATCACACTATTTTATATAGTTAAGCGATGCTGATAACGACATACTAGCTAGCGACGTTGATAGGAAGTTAAATGAAATATTCAGAGATCTCCCTCCTACTTTTAACTACGTGTCGAGAAGAATTAATTCACTTGAATTACATTAAGTTTCAGTTTTAATTTAATCAAATCTACACAAATAAAGTTCGATTTTTGTCTGTGCATTGCTAGGAATTCAAACATTTCGCGATTTCTATCCGTTTGAAGCACCTGCGAACCCAGTACGGCTGTCCAAAAAAAGTTTGTCCGTTGTTCTGTCACTCTGTTCGCAACGCTTTTATTGTTCGCGCATCACGTAAAAACGACTTAAGCGAAAGAAACGAAATTTGGTGATATTATACGCGATCACTTAACTTAAACTATAGTTTCAGATTTTGTTTTTTTTTTTTGTTTTTTCAAAATAAGTATAATTTTGTTAGTGCGTCACGTAACAATGACAAAAGTTAAAGAAACGAAATTTGACAACATAAAATATGAACATAGCACTTAAACTATAGGTCTCGAATTTTAAAAAAATTTTGATTAGATTTTGTGATTTTGCGAAAATTGTTCCAAACTACATAAAGTATACGTAGTCGTTACTGCGCATCACGTAGTAATGACTTAAGTGGATAAAACGAAATTTAGTGATATGATAGGCAGTCATACACAAAATTAAATTATACCAGTCCGTAAGTTTTGAAAATTTGGATTATATTTTAAGATTTCAGAAAATTTATCAAAAATGCAAAAATATTTGTTCCCGCACCACGTTGTAGTGACTTAAATAAATGAAATTTAGTGACATGATGGATGGTCATACAACTTAAACTGTAGACGTCGAAAGTTTTAAAAATTTGTATTATATTTTGAGAAAATTTATTCAAAATGTGTAAACGTTTGTTTGTCTATCACATAAACCACGGAAGCGAAAAAAACAAAATTTAGTACCATCATAAGTGGTTACATAATTTATAGGAGTCAAAGAACTTCAAAATTTTTGATAGATTTTGAGATTTTGCAAAAACTGAGTAAATGTTATTTCCATTCCTGAAAAATGCCAATGGAAAAGAATGAAATTTGGAATTATGTTAGGTGGCAAGATAATTTAAGATGTAGATGCCAAAGTTGTTTTAAATATTTCATAGATTTTGAGATTTTGTGAAAATCGAGTAAATGTTCGTTCTGACATCCCTCAAAAACATCTTAAAGGGGATGAATGGCCTCTTCACTTTAAAAGCTCATGCTACTGAAACATTAATTTTGAAAAACAAAATGTTTTCTTTCTTGACAGATTCACTCAACATTTAGTAACAATCTTTTAAGAATACGCAGAAGTTAAAACTATGTTTTCTATACTTTTGGCAATACTCTACTTCCATTCTTTGTACTCCAGTAGTGACGACGAAAATTCAAGCTCTTTGGAAAGCATGCAAAGCCGTAAACGACATGTTCTTCAGCTTGTACATTATAAGTAGACTCTCTCACAAAAATATTCTAGCATAATTAAAGTTTCCTACGTAAGTTTCATATTTAAAATATTATTCTATGTAAAAAGAAAATTAATTATGTCGTATATAATAAGAACTTCCCTTTTTTTAATAATTAATTGATCATAAAACTGAAGTAGGAAAATTGGCTATTACTCGAATAATACTTTTTTGAGAGGGTGTATTTACTTTTGAAAATAAAATACAGAGAAAATAAAGACAAAGCTAAAGAGCATGATAAAGAAGTGCAATACAACGAACGAAAACATTTCCAGAAGAATAAACATCATAAAATTATGCACTAGATTGAAATATCATACTATTACACCGAAAACAGCAAGCATCCAATCAACTTTATACTATAAAATAAAAAAAAGTTTTCCCAATAGATTATTTTTCTATTAAAACACATTTATTACATGCATGTGTTAACAGTTTTAAAGATTTTAATCATCGAAGAGTTAATAGAAGTTGCATTGCCAAACCTTAAAGCAACTTTGGAGGGGGGGGGGAGAAGTAAGAGGGGTAAAAACAAGAAGTTTTTTCTCATTCTCAAAATGTTGCATAAATTAAGATTCCATTCTTGAAAGTTGCACTGAAGGCCTTTTAAATTAATGTATTCTTAGAAAAAACAAAATTAATTTATCCTGAAACTATATGCAAATCATAGCTATTAATGCAACCTCAAAATAAAAAGTTTTTCAAATACAGTTTCTTTTATCTTTCATATTTCGAATTCATGAAGAATATGTCGCACATTTTCATTAAAATTTCATTTCACATGTTCTGTATTACAAAGAAATTTTTTTAAATAACTGTCAATATTTCACCTATGAATGTAATAAATTGTAAGACCGAATAAACATTCGACTGTCATAAAATAACCAATATCGGTGTTGTATCTGCTGTCGTGAGTGATTACATTTCAAACAGTATGCATAAAGTTTTTTTTTTTTTTTTTCTGTAAATTAAACAAAGGTTTGACAAACTTGTGTTTAGCTTGCTCATTAATCATCCTTTTATGCTAAGTTTATTTTTCTGACTTCAGGTATTTGACTGTTTCCTTATTGTTGAAGTTATTTAAAATAGTAAATCAATGTAATTTCATTTGATTATTTAAAGAGCCATTAAACATACATATATTGTTTGCATTAGCTAAATAAAAATGTGCATAGTATTTGATAACTAAATTTTAATGGGGATATCATTTGTAATCACAGCTATCTTTTAAAAAAAAGTTATTATAAAATAAAAGTTGAATTCTTTTTATTTATAAGAGATTTAACCCATTCGTGCCTGGATATTTTTGCGACTTTCTTCGATTTTTGCTAACACCAGCAGTAATTGATAAATTTCTGATGCTAACTTTTTGAAAAAGGGATGATTTCATTTAAAATCATTATGCATAAAAATTGAAATGTCAACATCCTACTTGGCCATATTAAAATATTTTGTGGAATTGAGGTTCAATACTCGCGAATAAAGGCTAGGAAAAATAAATAAGTTTTTCGAATGATAGCGAAAATGCCGTCCCAAAAAAGGGACGCTAGGCATAAATGGGTTAAAGATTGATGTAATTATTGAACCAAGCGCAATTTGTTTTAATATTTTAACTCTAATTGCAAGAAGGTAGAATTTTACAAAAATCATGCATTAAAAACTGGTGTAGCCATTATTTTACTATGTAAGTAACTTAAATACGTTCTACTAGACTAAATTACAAAATATTAATAATAATAATTATAATAATAATAATAATAATAAAACCTAATATATTTATTTATTTATATCGATTGACAAACAGTAGCAGATATGATTAATATTAGGGGAGAGTGGCCCAAAATGATCCTAGCGGGCAAAAGGATCCACCTATGCGCAGGAAGTGCTATCTACTAGGTAACACAGAAACTAGTTGTGCCAAGTCAAAAAGAGGCAATGGCGATATTTAACCGATCAGTGTATTACGTGTCTGAGTAGAATTTTTCAAGAAACTGGGTTTTATCATTTCTCTTACTAACTTTCCAGTTTATTTAAAAATACAGTCTTAAAAATGCAGAAATATGACTTGGTTTACTGAATAGAGAATGCTTTTTGCGTGAATTGCACTTGTTTAGTTTGTTATGTTTCTCGACGTGTTCCAGTAATATAACCTAAAGTAAGCAGCCATACTGACGGGTAAAATGATCCATCGACTGAAGGCACTCCAGTACGGACTGACGGGTAAAATGATCCATCGACTGAAGGCACTCCAGTACCGGGAGGGCGATATTCAAGTGAAACGCGCGCGATCGAGTTCGAATCGAACGTTTTTCATTCCTCGGTTCCCAGTTCAGTCCCCAGAATGCTTCGAATGAACAAACCTATCGCCCTGTCACGTGATCAAAACACGATTGTTTTGTTTCAGTTGAATAAGAAACATTGATATATTTCGAAGTTTCCCCTGTTCGACGCGGAAAACGTTCGAATTGTGTTTCACTTGAATCTAGCCCATGACAGCCCTTCAGACGTTCTCAAAATGCGTTACTCCCCATTACACCGTTCAATTTATTTCTGCATTTATTGCAAGCCATAATTTTTAGCACCAGAGTGCTATTAATTTCTCCCAGGTTTTTTGTACTTTTACCAAGAATTAGCACGTCGAGTCACTTTTCAAATGTGGGTTTTTTTTTTTTTATAATGAATTGTGTGGGGGTTTTTATAAATATATTTCGTGTACAGCTAGAAAACACCTGGCGAATATTGTAAAATAGTTTTAGTAGGCAATTTTAAAATAGATTTTAATTCCGAAGAAGTGTTTTATAGATCAGCGAAGACAAATACGGTACACTGATAGATTATGATACACTTTCCAAATGGTATTTATAAAGGTGAAGTATATAGTTTGACTATGCCAGGCAAAAATTGTTAAACAGTAAGGCGATTTCAATACAGATTTCAATACAGATTTCTATTCCGAAGAAGTGTTTTATGGAACAAGGAAGGGAAAAACGGTACACTCATGGATTATGATGTCCATTCCAAACAGTATTTAAAATGTCTACGGGATATAGTTGGAATATGCCTGGAGAAGATTGTAAAACAGTTTCAGTAGGCGATTTTAAGATAAATTTCGATTCCAAAGATGTGTTTTACGGTACAAGCAAAAGTTTATTCCTATTAACACACGCCCCCACTCTCGCCAAACTAAAAAATTCCGCTCTTTGCCGAGCTTTGCAGTCATAGGTCTCTAGGACTTATGCGCAAGTTTCAACGCTCCCAAAAGAACTAGATGAAAACTACAGTTAACAAATTAGCGATAAGCGCACCAGTTAAGGAATTTGAAGACACTTAATTATTAAAACTACACTAATTGGCAACTCAAAATAAATAAAAATGTAACGGAATGCTTTACTTACATGTTGTTCCAAATCGCCATTTTAATTCTAAATTACGATCGCCACATAAATACAAAAAGTCGTCGTGGTAGCTCCACATGTTTAATGATCGCCACCTTGGCGAGAGTCGGGGCGTTAAAGTAGAAGTCAAACCAGAAAGAGAAACACGGCACACTCATAGATTATGATGGACATTCGAAACAATATTTAAAACGGTGAAGTATAATTGTAATATACTTGGCAACGATTGTAAAATAGTTTTAGTAGGCGATTTTAAGATAGATTTCTATTCCAAAGATGGATTTTATGAAACAAGGAAGGAAAATACGGCACAGTCATGAATAATGATACACTTTCCAACTTAATGGAATAAGGAAGAAAAATAGGGACGACGCATAAACTATGATACGCTTTTAATATATAGCACTTTGGGGCGTATTTAAAATCTGAAAGTGTTTCAGATTTTCTTCCTTTTTTTTTAATTATAATTTTGAAATATTCCATTTTATTGCTCGCGACACTTTTTATTTTAAAAATTTCATTAAATAAATTATGCATACTATATGATTGTAAAACTTATTTTATTTCATTATGTACAGTCATAATTATTTTTACATCTTTTATTTTGCCGAAAAAAAAACAATTTTTTGAATGAAGGATCATTTTGCCCTTGGGTGCGGGAAAAATGATCCTTTTGACACATTTTCAAAACTTTATTTTTTTCATAACTTAGTGTGGGTTCAAAATGTTATTAAAATATGTTTATGATGCAGAATATAGCGGCAAATATTGTGGCACAGGGCCTACATACTTAAGTTTTATTTACCATTTATGGTATTTTATACAAGTTTTCCTTCTAAGGGGATCATTTTGGGCCACTTTGCTTTATAAAAATTTGAAAGGGAAATATTTTTTTAGTCATTTTTTAATTCGGCGCTATAAAATAATCATAAAAGTTCTTAAACTAAATTCATGTAAACTTCTTGCATTTATCCACTGAACATCATAAACTAATTTGACTTAAATCTCTTTTTGTTTTATTATTACTCTGAAAAAAAATTCTTAATTTTCACATATTTTTTATCGCAAAAAAAGATTCTATTGGTTTTTAACCTGTTTTCAATAATCATAATCTGAAAAATCTCATTAGATGAGATTGTGTCTTCCTTAAAATGATATATTGTGTTAAAAACTTTCAAGTAACAAATACCATAAAAAGAAAGAAAATATTTTCAACAAAATATCGGTAATCATTAAGTTTATCTCCAAGAATCAACAATCCAAATAATGCGCAAGAACATTTTCTGTATTTCTTTTCTTATCTTTCCATCTTAATTTGGTAAAATTAAAGTACAAACAAAAGAAAAAGTGAATAATGCAAAAGGAAAAAAATTGTTAACAGTTATGTTCATGAAGAATACAAAAGCTTAAATCCGTAAATGGCATTCCCTTTTTCATTACAAGAACATCGTTTGCGGTTAGCTACGTCGCTTAATTGTGCCTCCAGGGAAAAAACATTTGCTTGATTTAAAAATACTTTTAAGGTAAAGAAAATATAAATATTTAACGTATTTATTTTATGAGATTTTTATCTAAAATAAAAGAAATAAACTATACCAAAATGTTGATTATAAAACACTTTCAAAGTACATGACCTTATTTGTACACTTACTACAGTGTAACGCATAGTTAACCTTTTCGTTTTCATCGTTCCAATGACGCAGCGGCTGCCATTCTACGTTCTATGCTCGTCATTGCTTCCAGGTTGAGTCTTTGAATGTTTCATCTGTACCCAAATAGAGATGAGTTAAGGCTCATTTTTTAAAGCCCGAGCCCGAGGACTTTTAATTCGAGCCCAAGCTATATTGTTTAAGTCGGAGCCCGAGCCCGAAATTTCAGCTAATAGATAAATAATAGTCAATTACTTCAATGATAGAATATCATAATTTTTGAGGTTTGTGCAAATTAAAGACAAAGACAACTGCAAACTCTTAATGCACTTTCTAATTCTTTATATTAAAGTTTATCAAATAATAATAATTAGTTTATTTCTCCCATGAATCACTTTTTAAAATCTCTTTGATATAATAATTAGCTTGTTTCTCCCGTGATTCATTTTTTTACATCTGTTTACAAGGATTATGTTCAATAAAGGATAAATTCTTCACGAGCCAGAGACCGGTGCGGGACCGGGCTCGGACAGAGCCCATCACATCTCTGCACCCCAATGCTCCTGTTAACCTCGTGCTTTTAGATTTTTTAATTAGAATGTCCTGCAATTAAAATCAATTTTTATTCGCCTAACTCCACCTTTTGTGTATGATAAAACTACATTGTGTAGCATAGGCATAACTAAGGGTAAGAGGGAGCCATTACCCCCTCAAAAATTCAAGAAAATCTAGATATAGCCTCTTTCAAAATGATATTTTCTACATTAGGAAATAGTTTGCCCCTTCCTCCAAATTTTACATGCCAGATTACGCCAATGCTGTAAAGTGTAAGGTTAATTACAGTTAAAGGTTCGACATGAGCAAGAAAAGGCTTTTATGTTCGTTTCCCTCCACCCATGTCTTCGACTTTCTTCTAAGCCAAATTTTAAATTCCGAAGCTTGATCGTTTCGAAGAATCCGCCACACCAAAATGGCCATCATTAGAGGATCCTATTAGCTTAACTCTGGAAGAGTTTTTAATTCAAAGACTTTGGAATGGCGCACACGCGTAAGTTCCTTTTCTGATTTTACTTTCGGCTCTATAAAGGAATGAAATTAATTAAGTTTCGTGTAAAGACTTGCTTTTGTTAAAAACGCTATTTAGCTACGACAAATCGGTAAAATCGATTTCGCCAAATTAAAAAAAAAATTTTTTTAGTTGTTGTTTATTTTTAGGAACTTTAAATTATTTACAGTAATTACTTATCTGTTGGAGTCGCGTAGCAGAACGCTTTTTATGATCACAAATATTTTATGTTCAGAAGATTTTCTTTCCTAAATTTTTTCGTTTTTGCCAAGAAAATTTTAAAACGTGAATTGCTTCAACTTATTTCTGTAACTAATTCTAAATATCATTTCTAGGCAGTAATAATATAGACTGTGCATATTTTTCTTTCTTTTTTAGTTTCGTGAAAAATTCACTGTTTATTATTTTCTACTAATTAATTTTAAATGAAATGATAAACTCTCAATAATATTTATAAAGAGACAGAGTTTGTTTGAACGCGATAATATCCAGAGCCTGATTACCGAATAGGCCCATAAGGCTCGGGCCTATAGTAAAAAAAGTCTAAGGGCCTCAAAACTGCAATATTTATTATTTATACTTGTGGAATGGGATAGGAATAGGTGGGAGGGGGAGCCTCGAAATGATAGCTGGCCTATAGTATCAAAAAGTGTTAATCAGGCCCTGATAATATCAAGAAAAATTATTTTTGTATAAGATAACCCATTTGATAAGAAAAGCTTTAAGCTATTATAACATCAAGGGGCGACAATAATATTCTTGTGCATAGAAGAATAAAGCAACATTTGCGCCTTCGCAATAATCTTTTCTGCTTAAAGCAGACTATTTTGAAAAATTTGTGCAATCAAATTATTAAATCTTTGTCATTTAATGAGTCACTTTGTACACTATTTACATATGAAGGTGTTTACATCCGATAAAGGTAGATCAGTGAACAGAGATTTTTTTTTCTTTTAAAAATTCGAGTTATGTGTTTCAAGTGAGATTGAGGTCATTTTGATGTTACTATTTTAAAAACTCATTAGTAACCTGATTAGGTTAACCGGCTTTTATGTAAAAAATATGCAACAGGCGATATAATATTAGACTGAAAATTATTTTTCACGAGTTTAGTAAACACTTTAAATGTGAATTTAAATTAATAATCTATAGCATAAAAATCTCATCACAAGCAAAATAATTTCGTAAATTTTAAGATTTCGGCTAGCTTGAAATATTTCATTGAAATTAACAATATTGATAATAAAACCCATTTTTCACGAGACCAGGACGGTTATTCGTAGAAATTCAGAATCCGAAAATTTGTGGAATTCTGTTGATATTGCGGCTAGGTAAAGAACAAATGAACTCCTAAACAATGCAAAACACGGTGGAAAAGAATGCCTCCTGTCGTTGCGTTTGCGGAACCTTATTGGATTCCAGATTCCGATTTGCTGGAAATAGCTACTCCCAGCGTTCTTAGAAAGTGATAATATGCAAATAAAAACTAAATAGAATATTAACTTAATGGCACTTTAATTAATGAATAATGTGAAATCTAATTCATTTTTAAAATGTTACCGTTTTCTCTTACCTTTTATAAATTATTTTTTCAAATAAAATCTACTGAGATATATCCATTATTTTAGACATTCATAGCGTAGTTTGAAATTTCTCTTTAACCCCCCCCCCCCATTTTTCGATGTTTTGTAACTCATTTACTGTTTGTTGAAAATTTACGAAATTTTGAACGGTGAATCAAATATAAAGTAAAAAATTCACGATTGAGTCTTCAAAACTTTGTTCCCATTTTAATATGCTGATGACCGCCTCCTCCCTCCCTATAAGACAGGATTGTATGTACACAATAATAAAGAACGTCTTTACCAATGTAAAGTAACCGATGTTCCTTTATTTTGTCTGTACGTCAATGAAAACCATAACTATCATTCAAGCCCCCCTGACTCCAGACCTGGCGGACCTCATAATCAACGCTTTTGGCTTCATCTAGCTTTCATTTATTTATGGGGATGGCAACGACATCAACAACAACAAAAATGTCATCAAAGTTTCTTTTTCATTTTATTTTATTTTTACTTTTACTTTTTTAGTTGGGAAGGGGGGTATTTTTAAACATAAATCACTATATATATACATTTATTAGGTCTTTTTGTATATAAAATGTTTTAGATGAGGGGGAAAAAATATGTGACTACTTCAAGTGAGTATAGTTACAGTCAGGGCCTGATTTCCGGGAGGGCATTCGAGGCAAGCGCCCGGGCCCCCAACAGAAGAGGGGCCCAAATTGTTCTTTAAGTTTAAATATTTATAAATTTTGAAAAGTTTTCGAAAGAGGGAGCCCCCAACGAAGCTTTTGCCCAGGGCCCCCAACTCCACAAATCGGCTCCTGGTTATAGCGCTTTTTCTTTTTTCCCACGTTTACAACTATTTCAAAAATATTAAATTATTCCAGCTTTCAACTTATAATTCATATTTAAATAAAACTTTAACTAAATTAGTTGCAGTAATAATATAGACACTGTGCGTGTTTCATACTTAAGCTTTGAAGCGTACCAGAATTCGTCCAACTTAAATTCGTGTCATCAGAAGTTCAGTATCTTGTCATCCAAATTACAACTTCGAATTCCACTAATCTCTTTCTAACTAATTTAAATGTTACTTCTTCGGAACTTATTTAACTCTTTGTAATTTAGTTGTGGTCTGCGTCAAGTATCTAACAACAATTAACATGTCAATTGCCACTGGATCTGGCAGAGCGTACTGTTTCCAGGCTATAGCCACTAATTCTCCTCGCAAATACAGATTATAAGTATTCGTGGGGGATATAAGAGATGACGGGTTCATTAATTACAAATTTTAACTCTTAGAAACTTGGATGACACCTACCAGTAAAAAGGTTTGATTTACCTGACAAATTATTTACTATGGTTTAATGTTATGCAGCAAAATCTCCAATGTATATTTTAATTTTCTATTATCAAATGCATTTAATCAACAATTTTATTAGGGTAAATTTACCAATGAGTAAACACTACAAGTGAATAAACATCGTGCATATGTTCTTAAAAAATAAGAATTGAAGAGTTTTGCAGTCTATCGATTGGCAACATTAATTTCTTTCCATGCAATAGGAAGAATCACGCTTAATTGGTTTTCTTGACCACGTGTCCTTCTCTTGGAAAAAAAATTGGCGTATATTGATTGTACTGTGTTCATATGCTGGGAATATTATGCAATTCCTACAAGTGAACATACGATATCACGTCTGTTCACGATACTGGACTATTGTACCACTTTTTACATGAACCCCTTTCCCCAAAACCCAAATTCAATGACTTATAAGTGCTCTATTTTTTCCAATAAATTACATTTAACAAAAATGTGCTTACCCATAAATACAAAAACCACGTTTAAAAATTATTACGATTTCTAAGAAAAAAAATATAACCCAAATGTGCTTAAGTGTTCATTTACTGGGCTATTTACTCTAGCGCGATTGTTTTTTTTTTATGCTATATCATGCCATAGTGGCCTAGTCACTAAACTCCGTTCCCGTAAGAGCACGGAAAGTGAAACAGCACCGGCTTGGCCATTGCTTGGGAGGGTGAACTCCTCTCCGACGGGTCTGCTGTGGGACCGTATACGCTAATGGCAGCTGGTGTACGTAAAATCTCTTAGCGACTTCAGTATCCTTCCTCCATGTTCAAACGGTCTTCTGGGGTGCCAAATTCCGGTACTAAGTATCTCATCTGGAATTGGTTCAAAATTAAGAGACCACTCATAGAGGCAACGTTGGTCTGTCTAACAGGCGCCCAAATATGGGATTCAGCGGGTCAAAATACATGACGGTAGATAGGTGGCGTCCGATGTACAAACAACTTTTTTGTGTGCGTGTGCCAGTGTAATGTTTCCGGTCACAGTTCCAAGATTTTTCAGATTTAAAAAATAAATTAATTAATTACATTTTTAAAAAATTCCTCACTTCTTCTGTTAAAGTCTAATTTTCTGACTATTCCAAGGTTTCCAGGTTTTCTTTAACCACTGGTAACCCTGTATATACTCGTATATGCCAGTAAACCTCCCAGCATTCCGAATTAAAAGCATGATCATTATCCTTTCCCACTTTTCCGTGAAAACATGCAGTAAGAGTTTTGACACAAAACTTAACTGTCAACATCATTACAGACAAATTAAAATTAGGGATGGACGTGAGATGAAAAATAGGCGTCTCGTCTCGCGTTCACCCCTAGTTAAAATGTCAGTATTTATTTTCTGGCACTGTAAGTAACTATTCTGTTAAAATAAAATAAAAATAACCAGATTATATAAAAGCTGCTGCTTGTTTACTAGCATGTTTTTAAATACGTCACAATGGTTCTTGGTAAATAATATGGGCAGCTAGTGAAAGAGTCAAATATTTTAACCATTTGAGGGGCAACCCTTTCCCTTTTTTGACGACAGCTGGCTGTGCAGGCACAGCCAGCTGTCGTCAAAAAAGGGTCTCTAGATCTGTGGCACGCGATGAACGTTTCGATCGTCCGCCATCTTGCTGGTAGTTAAGTCGAGCGATGGCAACGGCTGCCCTTTATTCAGCATTGGGCAATCTATCCAGCTGTTCTCGCATTCTTCCATTTTTCAGCAGATGTCAGTGCTGTTAAAAATAATCGTAACAATTTTTTACGGGAAATGACGTGCTAAAAAGTAAAGGATTTTCGTGGAGCTATGTCTCGTGGAGCTATGTATTTTTATAGAAATCAAATCTATTAATTACTGGCAACAGTGAAAACGTCAGAGATGGTGTTCCCAGAGCGGGAACACTGCGCGTTAAAGGGTTAATAGCATTTAACCCTTTAAGGCGCAGTGATCCCGCTCTGGGATCACCAAACTCTGACGTTTTGCCTGTTGCCTGTCACGAAGAATAGATTTGATTTCTATAAAAATAGTTGCGGGTGAATAGCTCCACGAGAATCCTTTACTTTTTGGCACGTTCATTTCTCGTAAAAAGTTGGTCACGATTATTTTTAACAGCACTGACATCTGCTGAAAAATGGAAGAACGCGAGAACAGCTGGACAGATTGCCCAATGCTGAAAAAAGGGCAGCCGTTGCCATCGCTCGACTTAACTACCAGCAAGATGGCGGACGACTACCAGCAGAAGGCGGACAGCTGGCTGTCGTCAAAAAAAGGGTCTCTAGATGTGTGGCACGGGATGAACGTTTCGATCGTCCGCCATCTTGCTAGTAGTTAAGTCGAGCGATGGCAACGGCTGCCCTTTTTTCAGTATTGGGAAAGGGTTACGCCTCAAAGGGTTAACTGTTCCTAAAAGGAAATACGAATGCGTACTTATTGCCGATCAATTGTAGTGCCATATTCGCATTGCTCCTTTAAATATGCCATATGACATAAATGATACATGAGGGACAATGCAATTGCAGTTAACTCATTTTTTAAACGAACATTATGTAGAAATATGCACTGCATTATAAGACTCGCAGCGTCATTTCTGAATAATGAATTATCTCTGAGAACAACCAAGTCATAAGCTTTGTCGTGAGTGAAAAAGAAATGCAAGCAAAATACATAGATTGCATTGCCCTGCGGTGATGTCTCCAGTTGCACTTCTGTGTAAAAGCAATAAAATTTGAAAAACAGAGTTCTCAAAGATCAAACAATGTGATGTTCATAATCATGAATAATGCAATAAGTTTATTTAAATAGTTTAATATAGTTTCATTAAGATCAAGCCGCTGCTATTACTTGCCTATGCAAATATATCTTTTAGAAGTTATCTAATCTAAACACATAATTCAAGCATGCGAGCTTTTAATTAGCATTTCAAGCCAAGAAAATTTATGGAGTTACTCATTAAGAAAAAAAAAGCTGTATGTGAGTGTGTTTGATTGGTTTACACCTGTTTAATGAACTTTAATTAGTTAATCAATCAATAAACGGTATTGCAGTTTTACAATAACAGTGCAAATAACAGTTAGGTTACTTGCAAATAACAGTTAGGTTACTTAAACTTGAAGAATAAAGACTTATTTGTAAAACGTTATAGAAAATGAGAATCACATGTATTAAAAACTCATTGAAACTCACCTGTTTGAAGCGGGGAAAAAATTCTAGAAAAAATTTGAGAAATTTTGAAAATGCTTAACTGTCTTTCATTCAGTTCAACAGAAAACATCAAAATAAATGATAGAAATGCATTTGCTAGCGAAGGCGTAAGCATTAAAATTTCAAAATCGATAGCATTTCTCTTCAGAAAAGTTATGTTTTAAATTTTTAAGTATTTATATATGTAAATTAAGTTTAAAAACAACTTGATAAAGTTAAATAAATCCATATATATTCGAATACCTTTTATTGAGTTACAACAAATAAATATGCATGTACTAGAAAAACATTTCAAAGCATATTTCGTGAGCTTTACAATAATCCACTCTTCCTTTTTAAAATTTAATGCAAAAGAAACCATCAGATGTTGCGACACAAGTTTCATCTTCATTGCATGATGAATCTTCGCATTCTGAAATTCCTGAAAATGCAAATATTTTCATTTTGAGATATAAACAAAAATTCTCCATTATTTGTATGGCTACGTCTAACGTCACATATAGCCTAAGGCAAACAGAAGAAATATTACAGAAGGGAGCTGGTTCTTCATGGAAATAAATTTGCACACTTTTTTCTCGTCGTAGGATTTCTTTACAACGGCAATTTTTTTTAAAGGGTGGGAGGGGGGAATTACAGCTAGAGTCAAACTTATTCCACTCTACTATCAGCTGGATTTTTGAGTAAATCCAGCTTCAAACGGAAAGAAAATTTTACACAGTTGAGCAACTTTATGTAAACAAAACCTCTAGTCCCGCGTCTAAGTCAATGCCGCTATTTAAGCAAAGACAAGATTCGGGAACGAAATGTAACCCATTTAATGAAATACGCGTAAAATCACCTAGCTCTTCTCCAGCGGACTTTCGGTTGGTTCACTAAACGAACTTTGGGGAAAACTTCATTCAAAAACACTAAACAAACTAAAACTACCCAAGAGAAGCGTGAAAAATTCGAGCTAGAGCTATTATCAAGAATCACGGCTATCAGGTCGCAAATCACCGCAAAAATACGGCATTTATACAGGGTGATTCAGAGCTCTTCTAAATATTTTAGGAGGTGACAGAAGAGCTCATGTGTTGCACAAATCAGCGTAGAACCCCTGGTCTATCTCCAACTGTTTTCCCACTATCACGAATTGAATGAAAAAGTTCAAAAACTTAATAAATTCCTCATTTCTGAAGTTTCTAAACATTGTAGGCAAAAAAAAACTCATGTTTAGAAAAAACAGAAAAAATCTTACAAAATAACATCAGTTGTATTACAATATCTGTATTTTATGACGAGTTACATGCAATGAAACAGGGGGGAAATGCAAAATGAAATATTTACCATATTTAAACAAACAGTAAAATGTACTAAAAACTGGCCCATTCTGATAGCTTTCGAAAAAGTTTACAGTGAACTATGTTGGTTGCCTTGTTCAGAAAAAAATTTAAATTTTTCTTCGCTGCAGATTACAAAATTTATGATTTCTAGGAAAAGTGGCTCCCATCCGAATTATGTGCACGCCTCCAATCAGTTTTCGAAGTTCTAGTGTTTCTGAATTAATTTGTTTTTGGTTTCAACTTCCAAAAAATTTTCCTTTATAAGGTCTAGCAAAATTCTAAAGCAAATTTTTTGGTATTTAAAACCAAAAACAAATTAATTCAGAAAAACCAGAACTTCGAAAACTGACTGGAGGCGTGCACATGATTCCCTTTGTAAGGATAAATACGACTGGAATAGTACCCGTTAGCGAATCATATCAACCGATTCCATAATTTTACCTTTATCATAGTTATAGTAAATTTTTTGATTACCTCCTACTGAATTAGCTTTCAGCCTCTTACCCAAAGATAAAACAAAACTAAGAAGTGTTACGAATTTTTTAGGGGATCTATTTTTCGAAAGTGTAATTGAGATTAAAATAAATATTCTAAGCGTTAAATAATCAAAGTTCAAAGTTTTGCAGCTAAATAATGCAAAGTTTGCATGCATGCTTGTTTGCTTGCAAAGTTTGCAGCAATGCAAAGTTTGCATTGCTACAAAGTTTGCAAATTTTGCATTTTGTTGAATGTAAATCGGTTAATTAGAACGCAGATTATGATTCTTTAAACTTCCTTTTTGATAGCATTACGGTTTGGTGATTTCTCGCCAGATATAGTAAATATCTTCAAGCAAGATTGAGTTTTGAGAAATTTCTTGGCTGTATTTCCAATACGATTCTAATTAGTGACTCCTGTTTATTATTTCATGAAGGTGTTGATTTTAATGCTTAATCCATTATATATAACTCCCAAATTAAATGTGAATATAGTTTTATTTAGATAACGGCTTCTTAAAACCAAAAATGTATTTTTACACAACAAAAGCATTAATTTAAGCTTTTTCTTAAGAATAATTTGAGGAAGATAAAAATTTTCTTGCGGGGGGAAAAAAATACGTCAAAACTAGAAGTAGATCAAATTTATATGCAATGTTTTTACTTGAGATTTTATAGTAGTTTGGGTTGGGTACATAAAAATTTTTAAAAATGCACATTTCACAATATGTTACTCGCACATAACTCAAGTTGTTATCATATATAACAATGTTTTGATATTTGATTTTATTTTTTATTTTTTTTAATTGCTAGAAATACTGAATCGTCAGGATATTTTGTATTGCTGAATTTTGAACAGTTTGCACTTTTTGAAAAGTATTCCGTGAATGCCTGTTCAAAATAACCTGCTATTTGCATTTTCCTCTATCCATCACATGAAAATCTACTTTTAGAATTGAATAATCTTAAACTTTTATTACTTCTGAAGTAACGTTAAAAAAAAAAAGTCATTCTAAAGGTATTTTAGAGAAGGAAGAACGTTCAAAACTATTTTTAAAGAACGAATCTTCTATTTTTTTATTTAACATCTTCAGACAAATGATAAAAAGACAGTTTTATCTTCATTTTTTGTTTTACCTTTTATGATTTGAGGAAAAAACATAGTCCGGGAAAAAAAAATATATTGGAAGCAGTATTTCAAAATTTAGCTCAAAAAGTAGAGTTTGAGACACT
Source organism: Cheiracanthium punctorium (assembly GCA_038373885.1). NCBI lineage: Eukaryota > Metazoa > Arthropoda > Arachnida > Araneae > Cheiracanthiidae > Cheiracanthium > Cheiracanthium punctorium. The sequence goes on along the minus strand of JAWZYV010003815.1, from coordinate 27,255 downwards.
TGCTGTGTCTGGACATGTTTTTATTTTCCACCGAAGACGTGATAAGGTGTGTTAATTAGGGACTAAATTTATTGATTTTTTTTCAAAGATTAGTATTATTAAACTAAAACTATTTTTTTCTTTTACCTTATAATATTTTGAAGAGAATTTAATGAAATTCTCCGGAAAATATTTTAACTCTATGTTTCTATCAATCAAGGGCGGATTAAAGGGGGGGTGGAGGGGGCGACCGCCCCTCCCCCGAGAAAAAGAAATTAATGTAAAAGATCCTATTTTACTTCCATAAAATGAATGTATATGTCAATCTTCTAACTAACCGCCCCCACCGACAAGCTAACATCCCCCCCCCCGACGAACTAGCATTAATCCGCCACTGCTATAAATCAGAGAGAGTTTCTCCACAGATCAACTTGTGGATTGTCAGCTCGGTAAGTCGCCATTTACTTTTTTCACAGTCTGGAAATATGTTCATTGAAAGTAGAAAAAAACCTAGTTAAATCTCGGCTTGTTTACAATGGCTCAGCTTAGCCATATTTCCACTAATCTGTCATAATTAATTTTTTAAGAATTAGCCCTTGCGTTGCCCTGACTAAAAAAAAAAGTGCTAGATAATAATTAGAAGGTTGGCAACATTCCTTTGCCCTTTGCCATTTGTCTATTTCAAACAAAACAAATTTTTTATATGTTATTAAGATTTACAAAATAAAGCTATCGATCAAAAATAGCGTCTGCATTACATTAGATGGTCTTTTACAGGAGTGCCAAAATAATTCCAATGCTTAAAGGAAAATTCTTTTACAGGGTCTCTTAAAATAGCATTTATTAGAATATTCAGTATTTTTATGGTTATCTCCAAAATCTCGCCATGTTTGAATACGATGCATCACCAAACTTGGCGCAAGAAAGACTGTTGTCTTGAAAAGTGCCAGGCTCGAACGATCTTGAAAGATAACGATAAAATACCGGATTAGAAGTTCGGATAACCTAGAAAACCCACTGTCTGAATGCACTTTAACAGACAAAGCTTGCTCGAATTCATCTTTCATCTCAGCTAAGGATTTACTCAGAACAATTCATGCATCTGCGTCAACGGTATATAGTTACATTTAGGAGAGATTTACCTTCTACCTGTTAGAAAAATTAGTAGAATGCATCATAGTACAATTGGGTCAACCAAAATGTTTGTTGCTCGGATTTAGCAATTATCTGCACATGCACAAGTTTGCTGTTTGTTTAAAAAAATAAACAATTTTCTTGATTTTTTTTCCCCGTGAAGTACTAAAATTTAAATTTTGTTCAATTAACTCGTATTATTAATTTTGTTTAAATTCACATAATTGCTATCGCATATTGTTAATTTTTTTGAGCTTATTTCAATTAGAATAAAATTATTTTATATCATGCAGTAAACAAAAACATCTATACAGTACAATCTTGATAATCGGGCGGTTGGTTTGTCCCGCACTTTTGGTAATCCGGCGCCCTCGGTAAACACGTGTTCCGATTTCATTTCTCTTGATGGCATCGCAAGTGATGATATCCTAGTGCTTAAATGCTTACAAGAATGTGTTTTGGATCAAATTTATAAATTAAAGAAACAGAAAACAATTAATGATAATTTTTCATAGCAAAATCCCATGTCTTATTTTTTCCTTTTAAAGGGGGGGTAAAAAAGTGCGTTATATCTGCAAATTTTGTACTATCGATAATCTGGAATTTTTCGATAATTCGGAGGGTTGTCTTGTATCATTATCGAGATTGCATTGTATAAAGATTATATAACCGAAATGATATAAAGTATATTTTCTCTTTCAGATGTAACGTTATCGCGATTTTGGTGCACTAATTATTTATTTATTTTGATTAAAAGCGCAATGACACATCAGACAAACTACATTGCTTCCTTTTGTTGTAGAATTCAGAAATGTGTCGGTGGAATTGTTGACTAAGGCAAAGCTTATAGTATCAATCAAAACTGTCATAACTGCTTCCTCTTGAAATAGGATAAAATTCAAAAGGAATATCTTAAAAGTATATCAATGCTCTAAAATTTTTGTTTTACGCGTAGATCTGTTCATAATGGTTACTGATATACGGTTAAACCTGTGAAAGTTGAGCAACTTTGTAAAGTAACCACCTGTCTAACTTGACCACGAAATTGTGGAACCGCTTTGTGTTCAATTTCACAGTATATACAATTTCAACTCACTAATTTCGCATCTCATCCCTTTGAAACCAGCTCGACAAATGCACATTACGCGTCCCTCGTCGACATCCACACAATCTGAAAAATTCATGCAAGGGTCTTCATAACAGCTGATTTTCCCTGTAAAAAAAATGACAGTTAGCATTGAAATCGTTTTAATAGCAGTACTGTGCGTCCAATAAACAGTAAAGCTTTGTTGAATCATAAACAATTATGTTTACGAAAGGTATGAAGTATAATACTGTCAGGAATTTCTGGGGCCATACCAGTGGCATAGCTAGGGTTGCCAGGTCGCCAAACCAAATAGCCGGACAGACCAGCCAGTTTGGCCGGACAGCCTGCAATATTGAGGATTTTGTCTCGGTATTAATAGGTACAACAAAAAAATTGTATGTAAAATCAAGCTTTTTTGATTATTACCATGAATCTTGTTAACTTCTAATGAAATATAAATAACATCGAATGCCAAATCAGTTCAAGTACTTTATTACTAATCAGCCAAAGTCACCAGTAAAAAGTCGGACACCGTTAAGTTTGGCCGGACACGCAATCAAAAAGCCTAACTATGTCCGGCTTTATCGGGACGCCTGGCAACGCTAGGCATAGCGTTAGTGCTTTGAACTGGGAGACGGAATGTGCCTGGGGCTCTAGCACCATGGTATCGTAGAATATCCGTAACGGATATTTCTCGCACTCGAATAGTCAAATACTTCGGATAAATAGCCGCAACTCTCCTTTTGGTGCTAGCACGATGAGTGTGGAATAAAACAAGCGAGTATTTTTGTGCATGCAAAAGTCTATCCGACACTCAGAGCGATCAACCAATCAAAACACACGACTTTCTCTCCTTTTTCCTAAACGAAGGTATTGTCTTCAGAATTTTCGAAGATTCCGCAAACATCCATCCGGAGTGGAAGCCGGTTTTTGACTGACCCACCGTGCTAGGGAGAGGGGTCCTTTTGTGGAAGTACTTGACACTCTATGATACACACAGTAAAAACCCATCCATCTTGTACTCTCCGATACCGGAATGCAAGTTTTCGCCTTCATCCAACGTGTCGGGAAAAAACAGCATTATTTCCGATAGTGAATACGACAGTCAAAAAATTACGATAGGATCGTGCTAGGCATATCGGATATTTCTCGGATTGTGACGTCATGAGATGAGAAGGCTCGATATATTCGTTACCGAAAGCTTTCCAATACTATGGTGGTAGAGCCCCTAGTTCGGAACCAGGTAGCGTCCGCTGACCTAACCGTTCGGAGTTTTCCGTGGTTTTCTCCGCAACTTCGCGTAAATACGGGCTAGGATCCCTTAGAAAACCCCCTAGGCCTAGATCCGTCGAGCAGATAATTGGCCTTAACACCACATTTCACGAATTTCCGGGTTGTTCTGCCCTTCAAGGGTTAAATATAGTCTAAAATTCGCATTCTACGCGTCAAATAATTAAAAGTTGCATTTAGTTGCATCAAAAACCGTTAACTAGAACGCGAGATAGGGAGTTTTGGGTGTCCCCATTGTTTAACAGAGGGTTTTCTCGAATTCTCGAGAAATATTGGTGCTAGAGCTTAACTGACTTCACTGAAACTGCTTGAAAGCTGTTTGTGAATTCTTCACTGTTGTATGCTGAGGAAAAGGTGTCAATCTTCCTCGAGAATTTCCACTGAATTTTAGCCTGAGGAAGTATCTTATTGTGTAAGAAATAGATCACCTGAGAAAGCTTTTGTGATAAGCTGACTGTTATAAGGCAAGTTACTGCCTCAGTAAGCAACCAACGTAACCTCCTATAAAGAGATGGGCAAGTTAACACCCACGCTAAAACCGGGAATCGATCCCATGCCCAAGACGTGATCGAATGAGTCTAACCAGTACGCAACATGGGCGGCATTACGATTTTTTTTTCAGTTAGTGTGCTGTAATAGTTAGAAAAAAGTGCGTGCGCCAAGTGGGTTGACTACCCCTGGTCAAAAGTATTGCTTGCGCTTATGCGTTAGTAATACACACATATTAAATCAATTAAAACATATTTATTCTTGTAATTCTTGAGCAACACTAAATTTTACTTACGAATGCATTGTAATATGTCCCTTACATATCCCTCTTCGCACAAGCATTCGTAGCTGCCGTAAGTGTTTTTGCAAATTTCATGCTCACCACAAGCATCTGACGACAGGCATTCATCAACATCTTCCGCGCAGTAGCGGCCCTTGAAATTTGAAGGACATTCGCAGAAGCGATCCTCTCTATCTAAAGTTTTTTTTTTTTTTTTTTAAGAAAGAAAGGGTAGAGGAAACTATTAACTAGATAAAGAACTTAAAAATCAGCAACTACTCATACAGAACATGTCGCAGGAATCAGGCGCCCTTTGACGCGCGGTGGTTGCGCGGCGGTAGCGCAATAGACTGCCCAACGATGAAAAAATGCAGCCGTTGCCATCAATCCATTTAACTACCAACAGCATGGCGGTCGATCGAATCCCCCATCTGCGCTGCAGAGCTAAAGGGTTGTCCGGAAGCTGCAGGTTGTCCGGAATAGGTTAATCAAAGCTTCTTTAGCTAAGGAAACCTTGCTTCTTGCTTTAGCTAAAGAAGTTATTTGACACAGCTGCTGGCTGTGTGGCCCCACAAAAAAACTTCTTTGTGGCGCCAGATGGGTGATTCGATCCACCTCTATGTTGTTGGTGGTTAAATAGATTGATGGCAACGGCTGCATTTTTTCAGCATTGGGCAGTCTATTGCACTTCAAAGGATAGAAGCGCAATCGTATGAAGGATCATTTTATTTTCTTACAGCTTTTCATTTTCTTTTAGTTTTCCAATAAGTTCGTCGTATAAAAACTTACTATCTGTAATGTGTGCATTGAATGCACAGAAACAGTTATATTCGTAGAAACTTCAAGTAAAAGCTGATCAATACACCAAACACATTTGTAAGTTATATTTGACGTTGCGTCTTACCACTCCAATTTCGTTTCTTTTGTCACTAGCGAATAAGAAGTTCCGACTGAGAATGTAAAGGGATGGTACTTTGGTCGTTTTACTTCGCTCATCCGATTGTTAGGTTCGTTTTCTTTTCTCGATTTCCTTTTAACTTTCTCAAATGTAAGGAAAGCCGTTTGGAGATAAATACAGGAGCAGTGTATGTAAATGGGTGAAGTCTGATCGGTTGCTAAGTGCAAATGAATGTGTGACTTCCTTACATCGCGTCTATAAGACTTAATTCTATTAAGTGTACCGAAAAGTAATGTCTGTTTTTTTTTACATTAAGTTCAAGCAAATAGATTTCCAATAAGTTTTTAATTACAAGCAAGCTGAGCCTAAACATATAGTTATATAGGATTCATGATTATTACATTTTAAAGCAAGACTTTTACCGATTTCTTTTTTCTTTCAAGAAAGGCGTGGAAGAAAAGGCAGGTTGCCATCTACCCTCTTTGTCGGACGAATTTTACAATGTCCTGAAATTGATTTTTTCTTGAGTTATGTATTTCACAGAAAGAATATTGTGGACATTTTTTTTCTCTCTGAGTTATGTAAAAAGAACGTTTTGGCCTATCCCTTATAGAATATTTTTGAAAAGTGCTGTCTAAACTAGCATCTATCTTCTCACAAACATGCCGAATTTCGGATTATTAGTTTCAGTAGTTTTGGCTAAGCGAAATATTTACTAACAACAAAACAACACACTTTTCGGCCACTCTAATATTTTCCTTGAGTTGCTTGAGATTTATTTTGAGATTTATTTTCGATTAATTTATCGGTTCGAATGGTCGACTAAGTAATGGTTTTCATAAAGAAATCTTCATACCCTATAAGTCAAAGAACGTTGTGGAGATAATTACAGCGGGCGCTAGAAAAAACATGTCTACATTCGACAAAAGTATGTCTACATTCAGTATGTTTCATCTTCGTCCACCTAAAATAAATAACTTTATATTCAATTTTTATTATATACCCAAATCGAATTTCATGCTTTCTGGAAACGCACGGAAACTTTTCGCATTCGAAAGATTTCGTTTTGTGTAAACAGACCTCTGATGACAAAGCTTCGGGGCAGACGAAATTCATTTTATTTGTGAAAAAAGAACTGCATAATCTAGAAAAACTATTTTAAAAGAATGAATCACAATTTTCCCTTCAAAGCCAGATAACCGTGACGTAAATGAACGTAATTGTCACTCGCTACTCCTAATTTTGTCACGCATATGAATAAACTTTTTTTTAGTCTCGGAAATAAAATGGAGCTAAAAGTAGCAAGAAATTGCTTTAAAATGAGGGAGCGGGTGATTTTTCAGATTTTGAAAGTAGCACAGGTTGTTTTCTATAGTTTTTTACATAATTATGAAAGTTTTCAAGCGGATCGCACAAATGGTGCAGATCAGGGGTTCCCAAACTTTTTTTCCCCGTGGCACCCTTGTCAGGCTAAAAGCACTTCGCGGCCCCTTGTCAGGCTAAAAACATTTCGGGGCACCCTTCTCAGCTGAAAACATTTCGGAGCAGATTACCTTTAAAGCAATATGAATATGAAGGTTAGAATAAAGTAGTTTGGATACATATTTCATTGTTTCTTTTATGTTTATTGGGCTTACTATTATACTACTATTACACTATCTTGGAAAAGGGATCTAGAATTTCGCCCCCCCCTCCCCATATTTCAGGGAGTTCCTGTAAAATAGAGGCGACTGGACACCGAACTCTCTCGAACTTGACTAAAATATTTTTGTTTCGCCTACTTGATGATCGGATTGGCAAACTTTTTTGTGTAATATCGGTTCAAAGGAATTTTTTTGATTACGCTCCCCCAAAACTTAGACTTTTCTTGATTATCTCCACGGCACCCCTGGTAAACGCTCGCGGCACCCCAGGGTGCCGCGGCACACAGTTTGGGAACCTCTGATGTAGATGTTATTTCGCTTTTTCTGAATAGCTTTGTAATATTTTCAGTAATGGCGGTAAATTTTATCTTCGAGCAGGTTGTCCGGAATTGTTACAGAATGAATCAGTCAGTCAGGGATCAGCGTAATTGTATAGTAGGATATTATTTCATTACATACTTCATACATACTATAATATTCGAAAATTTACAGTGTTCTAAAATTGTGAAATTGAGAATCAAAAATGTTGAAAACAATCGCTCAACTAATTTGTGAATAACTTTGATTAACTTGTGCCACTCCATGTAAGGAAAATTTTTATGGATTCTTCAGCAAACCGTATATAGTACTAGATATAAATAAGTATATTGTTTTTTATAAAATTATATTCAAAAACTCGTAATATAAGCACCATAATCTGCGCGACTAATGATCTAACGGTCTGGAGTTTTGGGAGGTTTTCTCCAGAAGTTACTAGAATACGCTTTAGAGCACTTTAAACCGTCCTCCGCTCACTTTATACTCCGCTCTTCCCACATCTACACTGTGAAAAAGTGTTTGTTGATTCAACAAAATTTTGATTAACTCTATGTCAAAGAAATATTTTTGTCGAATCAGCAAAATGTTTGTTCATTCAACGAAATAGTTTGCACATTTAACAAAAATTTTATTAAAACCAACAAAATTATTCTGTTGAAATAGCGTCAACCAAATTTTGTTGAATCAACAAAATTTTATTCCATTCAACAACAACAAAAAAAAATTTTTTTTTTCGTGTAGGCAGATGCCACTTGTGTATGCTTGCCATACACAAAACGTAAACGCGAAGATCCGAAATTTGAACGCTTAAGGTGGTCATGTAATATAAATTAGTTTGACTGTGCTATAAAATTTGCATCAAAATTGGTTGAGGAATATGAGTTAAGCAAGAGATATATGGTTAAAAAAGATGTTCCTTTCGAAAGCTAACATTATGTGAATTAATTGGAAACAGATGTCCCGCATACCATTTAGCCCATAGTAATTTTGATCCTTTTATACTCCTGAAGAATAACCATTTCCTAAATTTTTAGACACAAAGTAGTCTAAAACATTTTTTTAAATTCAATTTGTTTTCGTTACTCAGATGTCGCGAGTACATTTAGGTGCATAAATGCACTCGAGAGTGGATCGCTGCCGCAAAGTGTGAATTCAAAGAAACTCAGTAAAATCCCAAAGTTAGAACAAAATTTAAAAGCATTTCTTTAGAAATTTATAAAAAATATCTTTAGTCCCTCACTAATTTAGATCACATAGTATATATATTACGAGAAAAAAACTCTAACAAGGTACATAGGAAAGAAAATGTTTTGTATTTCATTCAACAAAATCTTTAATGGCGCTATTTTAACGAAATAGTAACTTTTTTGAATCAACAAATTTTCATTGATACAACAAAATATGTTGTTGATTAAACTAATGTATTTGGTTGAAATATCACCTGAATTCTTAACCTAAAATTAATCCAGTTATACCTTCGTTTTCATTGATTTGTCCTGAACTTAAATTACTTTAGTTTTAAGCTATGTTAAGTGTTATTTAATTATTTACATATTCTTTAACAAATTAATTCTCTCAAAGTACATAAATATCCTCTCAAGGTACGGGGTGATCAAAAAATCAGTAAAAACTTAAAAGATTCATTAAAAAAGAACAAATAATTATAGAAAATTGCGGTTTGCACAAATCGGTTTAGAGGGTGATTGGCCTTTTTTTTATGAGAAGGAAGGCTGTAGTTCCAAATGTTACCGATAGGTGGCGCTGACATGTACCATGGGAAGCAAGTTTCTAATTTTTAAAAAAATCTGAAATCTCTCTAATGTTATCTATGAGAACTGCAATGTTGTATCGTTATTTGTTCATTTTTAATGAATTTTTTAACTTTGATGCACCCAGGATGCGTCAAAAGCTCGTGAAAACTTCAAAAATTCATTAAAAAAGAACAAATCATGATACAAAATTGCAGTTTGCATTTAGAGATATTTTTATTGGAAATTTTTATTGGGCCTCCCATTGTGCATGTCAACGCCGTCTATCAGTAACATTCGGAACCACAACTTTTTTTGTGTTTAAAAAAAATCCGATCACCCACTAAACCTATTTGTGCAAACCGCAATTTTCTATCATTATTTGTCCTTTTTTAATGAATTGTAAAGTTTTTGCTGACTTTTTGATCACTCTGTATATACATATCAAAATCTTAAGGTTAAATTTTCAAAAGCGTTTCATAATAAAAACATGGTTTATAGATATTAGTATTTTCTTTTTTCAGTTAGTCTTCTTACTGTTTGAAAATTTAGAAAACACTCACCTTAAATTAAATTTGTACGCTACGTTTATACAGGCAAGTGAAAACCGACCGCTTCCATAGTAGATCATTCGGTATTTGTCAATTGCATTTGCGCATCCTATTAATATGGAAATAAAAATGTCATACGATTCGCATGAGGTCTGGTATGGAATCCGCTCTAAGCGCGATTAACCATAACAGATATCATAAAATTTTTAAACTGAAACATCAGCTGCTCGCAGGTGGTGCTTTCTATCTGTCAATATCAATCTGCAAGTTCACATTACGCGAAAATCGCAGTGTCTTTCTCACGTCTTTAAAATTAAAATCGTTACCTTTCCGATGCAAGTGTAAGACTTTTTATGGACTGACTTCAAATTGAAAAGTAGCTAAAGCATGTGAAATATCAAAACATTATTTTGAAATACATAACTTATTCGAATATACTTTTTTGTTACATAGTCATAAAAACACTTCAGATGTGTCGAATTTAAACAGATTTTCTTTATTACATAACTTGATAAAATCACAAATTAATTACCATACGTAGGAACAAAGCATGTTCCTCCATTGTAACAGCAGTGATTATTGGGAGGCGTGCGAACGTATGGCTCTCCAGTAATGTTAGGCATCAAGATTTCTAGAGTTGCGGGCTTAATCTGGTTGACGATTTTATAAAACTCCAACTCATCCTTCAGAGGGACTTCGCGTTTCACAGGTTTGTGGATAAGGGACAATTCTTGATGATGATCATCTGGTTGCAGAATCTTTTGTTGTTGCTTAGAAAGGTGGTACGCGTAAACTGTAAGTAAAATGTTTTATTGCACTCATATATCTGATATTAGCAACTTATGATACAAGATGCAAAGCTTTCGAAATTTTCATGGGTATTGACATAAATACAAAAATTAATCTACGGGAGATTAATTTTTTTAGGTAGTTAAAGAATTTTTTTAAACAATTTGATTCGCTCTCAGACTATCAACTTTAGAGTTTTTGTCTTTTACTGTGGCTTTCAATGACAGTAGTCTAACTTTTATAGCTTTACAACGCTATTTACTCACATACTATATGAAAATCTTTTTAGAAGAATTCGTATCTCTTCCGAACGATTTGGAAGTTAGAAGAAGTTGTCAAATCTTCTTGCCCTCAATTACCCAACAACATGCTTTCAAATGTTTAGCGACTATTATAGTTAATGATTTCCTTAAATCCTGTGGACGGTAGAGTTTCTATAAAACAATTTACATTTATCAGAGAACCATGTATGTGAAACCTTCCGAGTGTCAATGTATTTGATAGACAGAAAATTTCTAAATTAATGTAGTTTCCTATGCTTAAACAGTATTTAATTTAATAAAAATAATTCATTTACTAATATATTTTTAACTGACTTTAAATTTATAGGTTTCTTAAGTAATTTTTCACTCTGTATATCTGTCAGTAAAGTGAAAAGGTGAAAAAATCAAAAGTAACCAGTTCAAGGAAATTCCGCCACTTGAGTTTTATCCGTTATGTTCTGTAGCCTGTGGCGGATCCAGGAAAAAAAAATCTGGAGGAAGGGGACACAATTTTTTTTTTGTTACATTTATCTTATAAATGCATTTATATTTACAAAATAAGTCTATCTTTTATAATCTAAACTTAATTCATCTGCCCCCTCTCTGGATCCGAATCCGAAAACTGGTTCAGCATTGGTTCAGCCCGAACCGAATAAGAAATGCGTCGTTTATTGAATATACTCCTTTTAAATAGATTTAAAAATTGATTCATTGATTTTTGGAGGAATAAACGCATTAGTGTAAGATGAAGGTGAACAGGGGCAGTTTGTGGCAGATAGGATCCTGGAAGAAACAACGGATCTAACTACTGCAGAAAATACGATCGACATTCTCACACATCAAATTATTCAGGAAATATTAAATCAAGCACTACCAATTTCACAGTCCACACTCTAAGATGCATATTCAAATTTTTGTAAAGGGGAGAAGAAAAGAAGTAGAGAGTAGCAGTTATAACCAGTGCTTAATTTGCATATGAGCTCACCGGAGCTCAGCTCCTGTACTTCTTTCAGAGAGAATTTTTATATTAGGCAAAATCCATCAGAGCTCATGAATATTGAGCCCACCGATACATTAAGCCGAAATTTTATCCCTTTTCACGCACAAACCGATTTTAGCCGACAGACCAATCAGGACTCTTTTTGCCTCGAACCGATCTGAGAGACCTGACACCAACAGATTTTGGATCCTCTACTGTGCATTGTTTAGATTTGTTCATGCTAATTTCAGACTATTTCATTTCATTTCACTGTTCTGTGAAACAATGAAAGTAGTTCCAATACCATTACATGGGAAAATCTTTGAATTATCATTTATTTTAATAGAATGTACTATCGACTTCCGTATTGCAGGGGTTTATAGTACGACAATGAGAACGAGCAAGAGCTCTAAAGACTATTAGAGCTCCGGCACATTTTTTGCTAAAAATTAAGCCCTGGTTATAATATCTAACTTTTATAGTCTAACTGCACATTAACAAAAAATAATGATCAGGTCAAGAAAAGAAAGAAGAAGTAGAAGAATAAAAAAGCCAGCCTACCTAATAAAATATATACAGTGAGAAGAATTTAAACTGAAAAGTCAGCTTTAACAGAAAAGCAGCTTAGTTTTGAGCCAGGACAGGATGCGACTAAGAACTTTTCCGTTATATAGGGCTCCTCTCAAAATCGGAAGGTAGCGAAGGAGAGATTAGAAGCTTATAATGTAAGAAATAGGTACATGAAGATTACGTCACATCTGAAAAAGTATTAAGTTGAACTATGGAATTTGTAAATGGGCTTTGCGTTCGATTCTTTATAGATAGAGTATCTTTTGATTACGAATTACTGTTACTCGTCAGGTTTTCTTACTTACACCAAAATGCATATTCTTACACTTGGGTTACTCAACAAATGTTTCTAGAAGTGTACTTTATTTCAATGCGATTTATTTAATTTTAGTGTACAGTGTGATTGTGGTCATACTCTCACCACTTATTTCAACCAACCTAAAGAACGAAACAACTTTTTTTTTTTTTTTTTTTTTTTTGGGGGGGGGGGGGGAATTGACCATTTTAAAGCAAATAATGTAATGTTGTTTTCCCGCGTTAATGTGTGTTGCTGTAAAGAGAGAGAAACTTGGCGATCGTTTTTCGACAAATTTGGTGACTTTGGCTTCAAAAAGAAAGTTATCGAAATTAGTGGTATTTTGGCTGTATCTCAATTGGGGGGATCTCGAGAAAAATCCAGAAATGTGATTTCTCGTCCGTCACGTCCGGATTGGAAATCATTAAATAGTCTATTGCCCTGTCGTGTTCAGTATGACGGACTGCAGCTATAGACATCAGAGCTATAGTATTGATATTGTCATTTGAATAGTGTGTTATTGCTGTGATTCTTAATAATCCGCTGTGACATGTGTTAAAAATGCCGTATCGTTGCGAGAATTAGTGCTTCTGTTCGTCGAACAAAGTGTTATTTTCGTTTTCTGAGCTTGGACTATTTTAACATACACCCACTGCTAGATTTTTGTAACAATATGTATGTGTGTGTGCATGCATATTCAGAATTTTTTCCTGCGGGATCTGTCGAAATATTTTGAAATCGTTACAGCAGGCTTTTCTTTTATTATACTTTTCAAAACACTTAGCGGCAAAAGTATAATGTCAACTGGAAGACAATTGTGAAATCGAATGCAGTTTTAAATACTATAATCTAATCAGAAAGATTTTTCGAACTAAGCTAATTCCTATAGTTGCACCGAGCAACAAACTCTCAGACTGTACGCTGTATTTATTAAGAATCCTTAGCTTATGTTTAAAAACAGATCCCATTCGAGTTATGACTTTATTCGTATCATGATTTTATCCTTAATCAATTAATTTTCTTGATCATTTTAACCCATTTATGATAGTGCCCCTTTTTTGGAACGGCATTTTCGCTATCAGTCGAAAATATTATTTATTTTTACTAGCCTTTATTCACGAGTACTCAACTCCACAAAATATTTTAGCATAACCCAGTAGGATGTTGCCATTTCAATTTTTATACATAATTATTTTAAAAGAAATCATCCCTTCTTCAAGAAATTGATAACATAAATTTATCTAATTTTGCGGGTATTAGCAAAAATCAAAGAAAGTCGCAAAAATATCGGGTCGCAAATGGGTTAAGAAATGACTTTAAGATGGATTAAATGGTATAATTAATATTTACGGTACGCATTCCACGAGTTAACCTACCTGCCTGTTTGATAACGAGACGTAATATAATTTGCTCATTACAATAAACCTGTCATTTGAAACTCTGTGGAAATGTACTTAATGTCTGAAGGCACTAAGGCAGAGCGATAAATTCACAAATCTGTGAGACATGTATACCGCTTAACGCAGAATTAAAATTAAACCATGATATATAATCGTGACATTCCACTTTCGAAATTCCGATACGAGTATGTATATTTATTTTGAATTTTTGTAGATATGTTGTTGCGTACCTTAAACGTGTGTTTAATTTTGACATAAGGAAAAATACTGTTAGCGAGAAAAAAATAAGCTATTGATTGAAAGAGGACTTGGCAGCTGTAATCTTAAAATTCAGCAAAACGGAGACATCAACCCCTTAAAAACATATTAATTTCGGAAGAAAAAAAAAATGTCATAAAAGTCACTATCTTTTCCCCGAAAATTAAACATTCCCCCGGCCTCACCATGCCGGGGGAATGGCCGAGAGGATAAGACACTACACAGGGTAGATGGCTGAAATGTGAAGGTCCAGGGTTCTGGCCTACTGCATGGCTGTCGATCTAACGGTCTCGCTTTTTGAGCGGTTTCCTCCAGACGAAAGTGGATACACGTTATAACCTTTTAAAAAGTCCTCCGCTCAAAGTACCCTTTACTTTATTCAGATACCATTCGTGTAGGTTTGCCTTAACACAATACACTAAACATTATTCATGTTTTTTAAATATGAAATTTGATTTTTCGAAATTCTGGACGGATTTAAATAAAACAGCATTACCAGTACTAAATATCTAAACCTATCAGTAAATAAATTGAAAATATTATATGTATTTTAGAAATATTTACAGCTAATGTGCATGGGAATTCCATTTTCACAAACGTTTTATTAGCCATACTGATATCTTTTGCTTGATATTTCAAAATGCGGAATGCAGAGATCAACTGTTCAGCATCGCAATCAGGACAAAAAAAAAAAAAATGACTGTAAATACCATTAATGGCATATTCTATTGAAACCAAAGCTTCAATCTTGTGTTCCAACTGATTAATTGAATGATTTGTGATTAAGGCAACGCAACACGAGAGCTATCTGCCCAGGAATTACCTTGGGCGGAGGATTTTTTGAGGGGTTCTAACGCGTATTCACGTTACAGCTTGAGAAAACTGCCCAATACTAAAAACCTTTAGATTGGCAGCCGCTCTAGTGTTCCAGAGAGCAATTACATCATATTTGGGGGTCAGAAAATAAGTTTCCATTTTTTGTAAAGAAGTTCAAAAACAATCAGCCCTTATTTAATACGGACCGGAAAATTAGCAGAAAAAATTCAGTACGAGAGTCGGATGTGTCCTTGTGTCCTTAAGGGACCAAGCTGCTACCAAATAACTCCGTATATAAAATTTAGAATCCGTAAATTAGATTTTTAGTTCTTACTTATGGATTTATTGAAGAAAATCACTACATATAATATACCCTGCAATATTAACATATTTCAAACATTAAAATTATTGGTAATTCTCTCAAGTCAAATTCTATTTAGTACTATTGAAGAAGCAACAAATGACAAAAAAAAAGTATTACGAGGATTGGGACATGGTGCAGTTATTGTAGAAGAGAGAAAATTCAACAATGGACAATCGAAATCATTAATATTGCATGAGCAACAATCATTTTTACTTATACACCAATACAGCCATTGTTGTGTTGCAGAATACTTTGCTTGTTTCCTGGGTTCGTCATTCTAAAGTCCAGTTGTTGTAGAAATTTCTAATAAAGAGTCCATTTATCAGGATGGAACACAATTTTATTGCTTCTAGAACTTCATCAAACAATCAGCTGTACAAGATTCACAAGCACAATCAAACATCAATGTGCTTCTAACAGTCCGCTTAGATCAGAAGCTCTCACAAATGCTGTATTTGTCACATAAAATAAAACACATCCACAGGTAAAAATTCATTGGAAATATTCGAGGGATAACACAAGCAGTCCCTCAAGACTCAGCAATCAAACATTTACACAAGCACTTTAAAAACAGCTTCGAAAAGCAAGCCAAAACACTGCTTCTGTAGCACAATACAAAGGGTAACACAGCAAACTCACTCCACAAGAACTCAACTCACTCTGAACTGGGGCCTCTGAATGCCTGTATTTATAGGTGGCGCAGAAGCTACAAGAAGCTTCCTGAAAAGTCTATTTCTCGAAGATTACACATAAAGCGGGAATTTTGATTACGTCATAGAAGAGAAATGCTAGGCTATTATGCATGGTAATGCAGTAAAAGTATCTTTACAAGCACCATTGGGAAAATCGCGCCAAATGACCAAATTGTCGCCAAGTTTGGCAACTTTTTGGCGAAATATCGCCAAATTTGGCGCCAAAAATAAGTCCCCAAAAGTGAAGTTATCGAAGGCCTACGACCAATACTTCTCGAGATTTCTAGAAACCCCACACTAATGAATACGGAAACCTAAACCTCCGTATTTCCCGTTCTAGTTGACCGATTTTGATGCAACAAAAAGCAAAATTTAACAATTTGACGCGTAAGATACGAATTTTAAACTATTTTAAACCCCAGAACAGCGGGTTGCCCGGAAATTCATAACAGTTGTAACACGCTGTTTTAAAGACACATACATTCTAAGAAAGTGTGTTCGCATTGCTAAACAAGCCAATCTGCTAAGAATTACAAAAAATAAAATCTGAAACACTTGCATATTTTAAATATGCACTAAAATGCTGTATATTAAAAGCGTATCATAATCCATGCGTCGTTCCTTTCTTTCTAACTTTTTCAACTTATTCCATTAAGTTGGAAAGTGTATCATTATTCATGAGCATGCTGTATTTTCCTTACTTGTTCCATAGAACACATCTTTGGAATCGGAATCTATCTTAAAATCGCCTACTAAAACTGTTTTACAATCTTCGCCAAGCATATTCCAACCATGCATCACCATTTTAAATACCATTTGAAATTTGCATCATAATCTATGAGTGTACTGTATTTGCCTTTCTTGTTCCATAAAACACTTCTTCAGAATCAAAATCGCCTCCCAAAACTGTTTAACAATTTTTGCCAGGCATATTCTAACTATACTTTTCCTTTGTAATGAATTGTCGCGTTTGTCAGTTTCTAGCCAAATTTGGAAGATATCGCCAAGTTTGGTTCAGTTTTGAAAACTTATTAAAATCGCCGACCAAAACTGTTTAAAAATCTTCGTCAGGCATATTCTAACTATAAAATAAATAACAACTTTCACAGAGTTTTTATTTATTTTATCGTTTAACACCAATATTTTGAGTGTTTTTTCCATATTCTAACTATACTTCACCTTTATAAATACCATTTGCATAGCTGCCAACTTGTACGATTTTTCCGTACAATTAACCACCACTATTTCCCTACAGTAGATTTTATATAAAAATAAATCTAATTGTATGGTATATGAAAGACACATTTAGAAAATAGTGTTGAGTAATTGTACGGGAAAAATCGTACAAGTTGGCAGCTATGCATTTGGAATATGTATCATAATCTATGAGTGTACCTTATTTTTCTTCCCTATTCCATAAAACACTTCTTCGAAATTGAAATCTATATTAAAATCGTCTACTAAAACTATTTTACAATCTTCGGCAAGCATATTCTAACTATACTTTTTCTCTGTAATAAAATGTCGCGTTTGCCAGTTTCTAGCCAAATTTGGGAGATATCGCCAAGCTTGGTTCAGGCATATTGTTTTGCCTGAACTTGTTTTGCAGACTTATTTTTTGGCACCAAACTGGGTGATCAATTCTCAAAAAGTGCAAACCTTCGCCACTTTCAACATTTTATTCTCCCCTCCCCCTCCGCGTTTTCTGACAAACACATTTGAAAGTGACTCGCCATGACAAATCATGTAGACAAGTTATGTCGACGCTAGAAAACCTGCTTCATTTTAATAGCACTGTAGTGCAATAAAAATATATGGAGAAGAGAATTTTAATGGCAACTTTAATGGAAAACGGTTATCGATTATGCGCATGCGTAAATTGCCAAAAAATGTAAAAGCCACCGTTTGTGGTAAATATTCAAGCTGCTGTTCCCTCAATTCACTAAAATAATTTCGAGCGCCAATAGTTTTTCACCATAGGAATAGAAGCAGCTTACTAAGGGCAAGAGGGGGCAATTGTCCTCCATAAAATTCAAGAACATTCAGATATCACCTATTTAAAAATAATATTTTCTCCAATAGAAAACGTTTTACAAATTTTCGAATAGTAATACATCCTGACAAATTTTCCCTAATGTGATAGCATTAAAGTTTGGCGATTTCGACAGGAATTTTAAAGATTCATATAACTCTGTGACCATGTATTCAAAATGCCTCTGGTACTTTATGTTCCTCACCTTCCATTTCGAGGAATTTTCCTAAAAACTGTGGCGATGAGCACGGTGAAAGATTTCTTCAAGATATTTCTTTAATGGAACGGAGATATCAGGTCTTTGGATAAAGTTAATGCTGGATAACGAATGCGGGACTATTACTAGAGATGGAAAAAATGCTCAAAATTAGCAATAGGCTATTTAGAACCAGGATACTGACAAAAACTTTTTTTATTTTTTTGTTTCCTGGTATAATTACCAATGATGAACATTTTGAATCACCTCTTTGAATGAATGTGCCCAGTGAAGAAAATAAGCTCATGATAAAAATTGGGGATAAAAATCTGATGCAGACACTACATGACTTGTACGCAGGTCCGTGCCAGATGTTTTTGAGGCCCAGTGCAAAGTCAATTTTTTGCGGCCCTTGTGTATATGTATACATTAATTGATTTTCTTTCAGTGCAAAAATAGTAAAAAAAAAAAAAAAGTGTGTGCGTGTAATCTTTACGCGCGATTGAAGTAAAACTTCTTTGACGTTTACGATAAATATCACTGAAATTATTAAACTTTAACTTAAAATAAATATCATATTATAATTTAATTATATTTATTATTCATGCACTTTACAAAGATTATATAAATGTTATATTCATATTATTCATTGGAAATAGGAACTTGAATGTCATCATAATATTTTATGTATGAAATTATAGGTTTGTGTTAACTATACTGTGAAACATAAATTTTGCTCTCTAAATTTGCTAACTTTCTTGAAAATACAGCATCTATCGTTGTACCGAAACGCGTTGTTGATTGAAGTCGAGAAGTATTCATAGTTAGATCCAATTTTTCTTTTTAAAAATCAGCTGACGGCTGAGATTCTTGATAGCGAAAATTAACATTAAAATCTCCAGTAAGAATCACCGGTAATTCATGATAATTATTTAGAATCCAGGAAGTGTCCATGTTGTAGTATTATTCATTAACTGTTTTCTTATACCATTGTTCCGTCGGGAGTTTGGGTTTGAATGGGAGGAATGTCTATAGTCTAGTATTATACTTTAACTCAGTATTTAACTGATGTTTTCCTCTGATTGTTGGGTTCGAATGCAGGTAGTGTAAATTTTTTTTTAGTGTTTTTCTATCACAGTATTCTTAAGCGTTGATTTCGTCTGCTGGTAGGTTTCGAATTATTTATCTGTATCCGTGTTTTTAAACTGCAGGTTCTATCTATTGTTTGGGAATGATTGCAGCCAGGGTCCGTTTCTTTGTGATGTTCCATCCCCGTGTTAAACCGTTGCTACGTCTTGAGGTTGGGTTAGAATCCACGGAGTGTCCATTTGTTATTCTTTTATTTTAATCTTAAACCCTTTGCAGCCAGTGTTTGTTTCTTTGTGGTGTTACATACCCGTGTTCTTAAACCGTTGTTCCGTCTGGATATCGGGTTAGCATCCAGGAAGTGTCCGTGTTGAGATATTATTCTTACACTGTTTTCCCGTAGGGTTTGAATCGAGAGAATGTCTATGTTGTGGTATTTTTCTTTAACTGTGTTCCTAAACAGGTGTTTTGTTCTGTCGGTTGGTATCGAATGCACGTAGGGGCTATTATTGCGTTTTTCTATGGCAGTGTTCTTAAACCTTTGTTTTCCTCTGCTGGTTTTCCTCGAAGCATTATTCTTTTTAAAAATTTACATTTGGCACATTATTATAAATAACTCAAAAACGCATGAGCAATATTAAAAGATTGCATACTATTTAAGTACAGACAAACAATATTTATGTATCATGGCAACCAATCATGTCAAGTTTTAACTCATAATTCCATTAAATATTGTAATAATGCCATTGAAAACATGTGAGTAAAGCAACGGAGCTTGGACCACACAATGCACCATTGTGCAACTTTCTATATTCAGTGCGTAGGCCTTGTTTATCGGAGGTGACGGGTTGGGTTGCTGCCTGTAACAGCAGTGAGAGACAGTCAGCAGGATCGCTGACTGTTCAGCGAAAGGCTTCCCACAGTGGCTCTGACAAGAGCCGGTCCACTTATCCACTGAACAGAGTCATCAGACAAGATCTTGCTTCAAAACAGGTAGGGAGTAATGTCGACGCGCAGGGAGCACAGTCGACGTTCTCAGGAAGGAACGCCCAAGAGCTGTTCCGCAAATGAAGAAGCAAGGGGGAAAAAGATACGTCACTTCCTTTACTGAGCATTACTTCCGTCAGAAAAAAAATCTGAGTTACCTCCTAGTTGCGCCTGAAGAAGTTTTACTTCAAAAGGAGCTTAAACTTTTTTATATAATTTTATAACTTTGTACACGTCCCCAAAAGTACAGTTATTCATATTTTTGAAATATTTTATATGGAAATTTATTTATTCTTCAACAATGTTAATAATAGCAAACTACATTATTAGAGTTGATTTGAATACTTTCCTTAGTTTTCGCATACGTTTCTGTAGTGTTACATCTGTGATCACTCACTACTGACACTCTTGTGAATATGTATGCATTTCAGTAAGCCACACCCCTAATTTTAAACAGAAACGAGTTCATATAAGCAGGGAGTTAAACCAGTCTTTATGGAACTGCAATGTAGATCTTTAATTAGAAAATGGACAGTTCAGATCACAGTAGAAAATTCAGATTTCACATTTTATCCACAGTCACATGGGCGTAACTTGGGCTTCGAAACTGGGGGGGCAAGGGGGCAAATGTCATTCTAAATGAAAGTCTATTGTCTATATATGCGTGCCCGTACACACACACACACATATATATAATGTTTATATGTATATGTATATATCTATATCTATCTATCTATATATATATATATATATATATATATATATATATACTTATTATAAAAGAGGATGTCTGTGTGTGTGTCGGCGCGTTACGGACAAAGGGCTGCACCTAGAAACACCCAAATTTGGTACTCAGGAAGTTCTATACCAGAAGTTGTGCACCTCGAAGCGATTTTTTCAAAATTCCACCTAGAATTTTTATTTTATGTTTTATGCGATTTTCGGCATTTTTTTCTCACCTAATTCGTAATAATGGCGGAAATTACGCTCGCAGCAAAACGGCATTTGTATCATCGGATACAGGAGAAAATTTTCTTTTAAAAATAGTTTGTACGTAACATGATTTACCGATTTTTAGGAATTTTTCTACTAAGCATCTGTTTTGGCTAATTTTTTCGTAAAATAATTTTAAAACTGTCGCATCTTGAATTCTATCCGTCATAACTTTTTGATACTTTGACAAATCGTGAAACATTATTTTCTCCCTCTTTGAAAATGAAAACGAAAAAATTATGTAAATAAGATGATTTTTTACGAATTTGAATGCAACCTAATATTTAGAATTTGATAGCATCGACGCGGAGAGCTTACGCCATTGCATTGCAATCATGGCACGAGAATTTATGTTGGGTTGTTGCCACAAAAAGGATTAGAAAAAAGGTTTTTCCACCTATCCATAGAAATTTTTAATGGGGCACCGTCCGTATTTTCAATTCGCAAGTGAGGATCGATGACGTCAATTGCTTTAAGATACGTAAAAATTACGCCAAAATTTTAACTCATGTATTCCAGCTCTTTTTTCAACACAGGGAGACGATATTTTGATAAAAATTTACTGTAGAAATAAACTAAGAAATTCACGATTATTATTATTAGAAGTGGTATTTTAATCCGTTGCTTATTTAAAAATTAAAATGTCCTAACACAGCTGAAAATGTTCATTTTAAAAATTACAAAGTTCGTTTTAAAGCGCGATATATTAAAATTTTCTATTTACTTTTTTTTATTTTTGGCATTTAATTATGGGGCGGGCGTTGCCTAACATATCATGCATGCTGCGAGTATAGCTTTATTTTAACGTTAAATTACGTTCCTCCATAGTGGTCCTATATAAAGCAAAGTTTTAATGACACCGTTTGAAAACTACTATGCAAAATATCGAAATTAACTCCCTCAGCCAACCGGGGTATCCTTTACGGCAGTTAAACAGTGACATCATAAATTTAAAAAAATGCGTGAAGTTTGTAAGCTCTGCAATTCTAACTACCTGTCTCAATCAAAGCGGGAATAAATAGCTCCTCGAGATTACACAGTTTGAAGTTTTTCAGGAGACAGGACCACGTAGGATATATAAGATATGGCTATATTGGATACATGGATATTTAAAAATGGCACCCCTTGGATAGTTTCTCCCCACGGTGAGATGAAATTTTTTGCGGTGCTAAATACGCCAATCTTATAAAACTCTGCATAAATTAAATATATATGGAGAGTTTCCTTAATGGCAACGATTATGTGAAATGATTATTATTTATGTTAATGCGTAAATTGCAAAGAATCGCCATAGAATTAAAAGATCCCATCGGTGCCAAATAATCTAAGCTGCTTCTTTTAAGCGAGCTTTGAAGAGGGAGAAGCGAAGATAGATAGTATTAATGTACGTAATAGGTAGTATTATTAGATTTGTAAGGATAATATGAATAAATCACAATATACCACGTTAATAAATATTTCATGAAATTAAAAGTGTTTAACCTTTTTCAACGGTTATCTTACAACCAACTAAACGAAAAGTAATTCTAACTTACGTTAATATATCCCGCCGTAATTTCAACAGAGGAGATTACTTGAACTTTTTTAAAAATAAAATTCTGCTTTGTCACATGCAGATAAGATTTTAGTAAAATATTCGCTTCTTCCCGTATGAAGAGCGGGTGTGCAGCCATTAAAAACATCTCTTGAAAATACCATAAATGAATTCAGAAGACCTCAAAACGTGTAAATACACCAAAATCTCGAAGTCGTATTTTTTCATAATTACAGTACTTTCCTTACATGGTACATGTTCGGAAACAAATAAACGGCTGTCCATTTCATGTAGTGTCATAGGTATATTTAATGCTACAACTTGAACCTAAAAAACAGTATGGTGTAGAAATAAGACATTTTGAAAGCCAGGAGTTCTCTGCAAACCATTAAGCTTTTCACTTTTTTGATAGTGAATGACACTGACGTAGTTTTTAAGTCATTATACTGCAATGATAGACTGATGCCAGGTTAGTACTCATGACGCAAACTTTACGTCAAAAGTCAAATAGTTTTACTTTTTTTCTTTCTTTTTTTTTTTTTTTTTAAGATTCCACACCACGAATAAATTCGAATTACACATGTGAGGAAAATTTTCGTTTCCTACCATGAGAAGAACGGGCACGCAGCTAGTACATATATATATATATATATATATATATATATATAACTAAAATCATAAAATATTTCTTCTGTAACAATGGAAAAAAAAATACTGTACTAAAACGGATGAAATTTGAGAACAGTTATTTTTGCCTCTTGAAAACAAAAAGTAACTAGTGCAATAAGTATAATTAATAAAATAGATAAAAAGGGCTTACTTTTTCCCCCTTTTAAGAAAAGCAACTCCACAGCCACTGGTATCACTGGGGACCGAATCAGCTTTAAGCGGTAGAGTCTGCTTTAAGAGAGAGCTTTAAGCAGTACGTCCAAAACAAAGTTCATTGGAAGGATTGGAAATTGTAATATGTGTTCACTATATTAAAAAAAAAAAAAAAAACTCCACAGCCACAGGACATGAGCAGGGCTGGCTTGGCTGCCAAGAAACATTTGACGGTCAAAAACTGAAGCGGCCGACTTTGATTTTCAAACGCTCTTTCCAATAAGTAAGGAGAGGCATCATTTTTAATTTAAACAAAATTACATTTTCCCCCTCAAAGCGCAACTGTAATGGACGTCTTCTATTTAAGGAATTCCTGACAAACAAACCCAGATGATGTTCATCAGTACATTGGAGTCTTTTCTCCAGAATAATAGTGTATCTTTCTTTAAAATTTACCGATTTGACAAGAAAATTACGAAAACTACTTACCTGTACTCATGCACAAAGCAAGTTAATATTTCGCTGCAGGATACAGATATTCAGCTGGTAAAATTCATTTAACTTAACCAAAATTGACACACAGACATCATTTATTTAGCTTAGCTCTTTGTAATCCATTCTTTGCAGCTCATTCAACCCTCTTTTACATCTCCCGTGTTCTTCTTCATAAAACATCAAGTCAATATGCTTGCGGGAAAAACTGGTCCTATTTTATTTAAGTGAACACAGATGTGACTGATTTTTGCGTTAACGGGAGATAAAAGGGCCGCGCTCGACATTTAAATTACACCAATGTTTCACAGAATCTTAATGGTCATTTAGTGATTACATGTTCTTATGTTTTGTTTGTAGGTCCAGAAAAACGATCATGTTATGCCTTGTTAAAAAGCCGCTTTTCTTGCGGGGTTTGAAATACATTACAATGAAACTCATTGCACTGCACATTTTCTATTTTCTGTAACCTCAGTTCCCGCGGAACTTTCTTTAATGTTAGCGACCTGCTGAATTTACAGCATTCTAAGCTCAATGTCCATGTTTTTCCTTGACTTGGACTGAAAATTTTAAATTTTTAAGAGAGTCCAGTACGTTATTTTTATTTATTTATTTATTATTTTATTTTATTATTTATTTATTTTATTTATTTATTTATTTTTTTTTTTTGGGGGGGGGGGTTGGTGATATTGTAAATACTTTTAGAAAAATATATGTGGAAAAAGATATTTAATAATTTGAAGAGCTGGAACGACTTTTAGCATGACTTCATTAATCAAAAGTTCGGCATAAGCGGGGGACAGGCGTCGATACAAACAAACATTGGGTTCGTTGGCTCTTTAACAAAATTACAATCGATTTTAACGGAGCCCTTCACAAAAATACAGTCGATTAAAACTGCCCTTCATTGGCATTTTACCCTACATTTTAATGTGTTTCATCAATTAACAAAAAAAATGACTTTTATTAAAATTTGGTTTGAAAATTCACAAAAAGAAGGTCTGAAATTCACAAAATTAAGCATTAAAATTCACAAAAATAGGCAGTTTTTACAAAAATGGGACCCTGGAAAATATTCCTGGATTGACCCCTGATAAATTATGTAAGTTATTGAGTTGAAGACGTATTCACGAAAAAAAAAGTGGGTGGGAGGTATATAAATTAGGTGAATGTACATATACTCTAAAGAAAACTAATATTCTGAGATATTATCTTAGCTAGACTTTTAAACGATTTTTTTAAAATGCTAGAAAATAGAATTATATGCACACATGGGCGCCCATAAGGGGGGCAAGGTATGGAACTTGCCCCCCCCTAAAGTTTTAGGGTTATGTCTCATGATGTTAACAATGGCAAAAACAGAACTAAATTTGTTAAAAGTTTGAAATTTGCCCCCCTCTAGAATTTTTTTTTGAAATTTGCCCCCCCTATTAAAATTACTATGGGCGCCCATGTATGCACATCAGCAGATCGGTATAAACAATAGCAGTGAAGGTTCCCCTTCTGTGTCGAACGTTGCTTCTCCGTATTTCTGGGAGCAATGCTGTTAGTAGGAAGTAATGAGGTGATTTGTTGCTATATTTTTCTAATGCATGAAAATCTAAAAGGGTTAAAGATATCGAAATACTGACATAGATAGTACTGCAACTAGAGTTATCTCTCACGACGAACCAACTAGAACGGCCCCCTCCCATGGAACCATAACTTATTTTGGAGTCCCCTACGAAGTCTGGGGCACGGGCCCCTAGTTACCCTTGGCAGCAGATATAAATCATAAAATCGCAGACCGTTTCTTGTTCTCTTAAACTGCGTCGCATTTGAATTCACAATTAGTCGTTTGTCAAGTCAAGTAAGTTGTGCCCGATCATAAAAATATGTTGTCTCTCTGCTACTGACCTTCAAACACCAAAATTAGGTTCATTAAAATATAAATGAGAAACTGGCCCCAACCTGTGACAGGGCGGCAACTAAAGGGGGGGGGGCAAGCGGGGACAAGCACCGGGAGACATTCTAAATGGAACGCCAAAATCAGTTATAGTTTCTTGGGATGGGGTGCGGCTCCATGCGAGGGGGCACACGACCATGGGGCCCATAAGGGGGGGCAAGGTAGGCAAGGCCGTAGCCAGGAAAATTTTTCGGGGGGGGTTTCAAGTTTTATGTTTTAATATGGTACTTTTTTCAGCACACTGAAATTAAAATTAAACAAAGTATGATCTCCAGCTTTGTGTTTTTTCATTTTTATTTAAAACGCGAAAAAAATGCATCCAAATTGAAACAGTGCTATGTAAGCAATATCCTATCGGGCGTAGCGAACCTCTGTGTTAGTACAGCCTTTAAAGAATGACAAGCACTGTGTGACAGAGCCATAGATATAGGAATAGTGAACTAGATTGCGCACAAGGGAGGAAACTTGTTGCCAGTGCACTTCCGGAGCAGACGACACGATAGTGGCAGAAAGACGAAAACGTCGCTGCTTACGACTGCTATGCAACAGCATTAATTTACATTTAAATACAGAATTGATGATTCGTTCAAGCATTGAGAATACGCATTCAGAACCAAATTCAACGAAAAAACATTTTGTTATGATACTTTGCTAGCTATTTTTAGTTTATTTTTGCTGTTAGATGGTCTAAAAATGTAACACATTAAAATAATCGATTAAATGTTTATTTTTGCACACAAGGAAAACAAAAACTTTTTCTGCACAAAGATGTGAACTGAAATAAAGTATCAATTGTGTATTGGAAGTACTACTGTAAAAGACTGAGGTGTCATAGATCTCGCAAGAGAAAACTACGTTCATATCAAGGGGGGGGGGGGGGATTGTGCTTCGTGTTACATTTTAAGAAAATCATAATATTGTGGCATAATTTGGTGATTGAGTTTGGATCTTTCTTTCCCTCGTAAATGTATTTCTAAAGTTCTTGAGATTCAAATACGCCTACTTCTACTTTTTTTTTTTTTTTTTTTTAAAGCAAAAAGGCTATACTTAGGAAATTTTATCCCTTTTGAAGTGGGAGTCCAAAACGTGTTTTTTACACGTCCTTTATATCTTAAAAAGAAACCGATTTCCAAAAAGTTATGTTATATTCGAATATGTTATAATGTAATAATGTTATAATGTAAATTTCGTGGTTTAGGTGGAGGTCTTGGTTTTTGTTCCTAAAAGTAAATAAAAAAAAAACTTTCTCTGTAAAAGAATATTTTAATCTATATAACAGAGTTGCATTAATTTAAATCAATTGATTTTTAAAAATATTACTTGAT